>CM070745.1:12713881-13430131 GCA_036346245.1 Bonia amplexicaulis | reverse complement strand
AAGAAGTACATCATGATACCCTTCAACCAAGGGTAAGTGTTTCACTAGTTGCAACACAAGATTCATTTGTACTTTATATGCAACATGAACTTAGAATTAATCACTATGGTAACACACATAACTAGGTCTCACTGGATTTTGATTGTGATTGTACCAAAGTGGAGCAAGGTAACATACCTGGATTCCCTACTTAGGAGCAACTACAACTTCACTCGTGTGCAAGAAGCAATTAATAGGTAAACTTATTTCCTCCATACATAACTCTACTGTAATTTTTCCTTCATTTGCAATGGCCGAGGATAACTTTTTTGCAATCACGTAGGTCGTTTACCGCTTATGTTGCCCTGAGAGGGAGACACAACGAATCCAGTGACACACTGCGACACATGACGCGATTTCTGATACCCACTACAACACAACAATCATATATCATACTTTGTTATAATACCTTTAAAATTGACAATATCTATGTATGTAATTCTCTTTTTGCATTGCCACCAACAGCTACAGGGCAACGTATGTGGATTCTACGTTTGCCGCCATATGCAGGAAATCACGGACACTAAGATAAATGATCCAGAGGTTTCTCAACCTTTCAATAATTATTACTTTCTGATTATATATATGTATATATATACACACACATGCTAATTAATGACTTGCCATTGCTCCTAGCAACAGCGGGTGGACTTCGATGAAAGTGTATATGATCTTGACAAACTCGTCGAAATTCGTGGAAACATCTCCCGATTCTTGCTAGCAGAGGTCATAAACAAGACTGGAGAGTTTCACCCTGGCGATGGTGATAATTAGATGTTAAAACATTGGATTCAATTGTGATCGCTCAATTGTCTTTAATCCAACAATTCATTCAATTTAATTCATTCTCGTATATGTGTAACGTTTGTCATACTATATATATGTGTGTGTGCCTGTGTGTGTGATCTGTTGGTGTTGTTTCATTCATCTGTGTGATTTATGTAATGATTGTTATGTACTTTATACGTGATCTTACTTATTTTCAGAGAGCATGGGTAGCATATTCTGACTAGCCGAAAAGGAGCAAATAAAATTGTTGTTGAAATAGCTATCACAGACGGTTCGAACTGTGATATATATCCCAGACGGCTTCAAACACTGAACCGTCTGTGATATGAACGATATCACAGATGATTTTTTGTTATTAACCGTCTATAATATGGTGTATATCACAGACAGTTCAGAACACCGAACCGTCTATGATATGAACTATATCACAGACGGTTAATAACAAATACCGTCTGTAATAGTCGGATATCACATATGGTTGTTATAAAAAACCGTCTGTGATAGTTGAATATCACAGACGGTTTTTATAAAAATTGTCAGTGATAGTCGAGTATCACAGACGGTTTTTCTGAAAAACCGTCTGTATTGTAAGTTATTACAAACGGTGTGAGGACCGTTTGTGATAACCACCTATTATCACCGATACATAAACGTAGACGGTTCATGAACCGTCTGTGATGATCATTTTGAACCGTCTGTGATAACACTGTCTGTAGTAGTAACAGTTGCAACATCCAACGGGACAATTGTGCACTTGAGTACATGCATCCTTAATTGAAGGATCGAATACAGGGCATGGAAAACCATAACTGATTGCCAACATACCAACACAGCCTACACCCTATACACCTGCAAATTCACGTAGTAAATCTCGTTTTCTCGGAACAATTCCGAATCCTAGACAGAAATGGGGCAATTACCACGATCCACCAACGCTGCCTCGCCGGCGGATATGATACCGTGATCAGCTGCACAACGACAGCCTCCACTCTTGCTTGGAGTCGACATGGCAGAGGACGCCGAGGAAGATGTCCTCGTCGCACGGTATGCACAGCCTCGAGTCCGCGGCGGCGAACTCGTACTCCTCCCGCGCGCGGTCCAGCAGCTCACGGAACAGCGGGTGGTCGAGGGAGGACACCCTGACGACGTACCGCCGCAGCTCCTCCCCGACGTAAACCACCGTGTGTCCCTTGGGCACGTCCCCCGGGATGGCCTCGTGGCCGAAGCCGTCAAGGTGAGCCCACTCACCGGCCATCGGGCCGGCGCCGAGCAGCTGCAGCTCGGCGCTGAGCTTCCTGCATGCACTCACGAAGGCCTTGAGGAATCTCTTCTTAGATCCTCCTCCTCCCTTCGTCATGGTTGAACCATATGTGTGTGTGTCGCGTCGCAGTGTGGTCGCTGGCGTCTATATATACAACAGGGTTTGTGCCTCGTGGAGTGGTCAATATTGATGGCTTAGCTAGCCCCTTTAAGGCATATGCTATGTATATGTAGGTTAGGGTGTGAGCTGGAAAAAAAGACGCTTGAGCAACGTTAAGAGCGCGAGGTTTGGATGTAAGCAAAAGAAAAGGAGCGCCGTCCTTTGGTCTGATTGAAGGCAACGGCATGCACACGTCTAGATTGCAACTCTGCATTTGCCTTTTCTTACGACTATAGTATTTCCTCCGTTCTTTTTACTTGACGCTTTTTTTTTATTTTTCATGGTTTTTAATATGCGATTTTAACCGCTATTTTTTTATAACTTTACACTAAGATAAATAAAATTATAATATTATAAAATTATTTTAACAATAAATCTAATGATATAATTTTTATATAAATAGTTTTAAATCTATTGATGAAAGTTTGACAGTACGGATTATAGAGAGTCAAATAAAAAGTATAGAGGCAGTATTATGTTGTCTGCTTCATTGGTTTGTTTGTGTAGATATCCATGGTTTGAAGCATAATTTATATCTTACATTATTACCAAGCGTTGCATGCTACTAAAATATTGCAGAAAAAAGAGCAATCATGCTACTAAATTCTGGTCAAGTGTGAGTGTGTGTGCCTTGACGTCCTGCACAACCATTGCAAATCAACTTGGCGCGAATTTATTTGCGTATGTGTGTTGACCACGCAAGGACAGTGCCTTCAGAGAATATAGAACAGTTTACATTACAATGCAGTGCCAACGTAACGTACGCGTACGTACGTGAACGCGTGGAGACGGTACACGATCGTGCAGTCCTTTTTTCCTCCTTTCAGCTCCTCTTGCTTTGTTGGCTGGGAAAGAAGTACAAGCAAAGGGTTCACTCAAGTACAGGAGAATATTCTTTCGCTTCCGTCTCCAATAATGGAAAGAATAACCAACTCCACCTAGAAGTTGTCAAAGGAGTTTGATTCTTGCACACATTGCTTCGAGAGAAGTAGATAAGGGTGCGTGTGTGTGTGCGGCTTTGCGAGGAGAGGGATGGCCGGATGGGTCACGGCCTCATTGAACGGGGTGACGACGGCATTCATTGCGATGAAAGGAAGCTCCGGAAATAGTACTTACTCACTCCCAGGAGCAGCCGGCCGAACGGTCAGCTTCAGACAGGACGGCGGCACGGTTGCGACCGGGCGATTGCAGTACGGTCGTGGTCCTGGCCTTGTTAGAGATAGGCCGGCCGGCGCGGAAGCGGCCCAACTCGTCCCGTTCAAGCCATGTGTACGCGTGCAAGCATTTTAGGGCGTCCTGCCAGAGTGGGCTAAGGCCCATGGCCGATTCGGCCTGCTGGTTCAGTTGAGCTGTGCCCGTACAAATCACAGCAGAACAGCCGTACGTTCTGGGTGCGGAAATATGCCGCGGAGGGGAGGAGTGGTCGGTGCAGGCGACACGCTACTCACAAGTAGAGATGGCAACGGGTATATACCCGATGGGTATAGTCATTATATACCTGTACCCGATAGATATAACTCTACCCGCTACAATACCCGTACTCGCACACGGGTATAGAAATTTACCCGTACTCGCACCCGCGCGGGTATTTATACCCGACGGGTAACCCATACCTGATAGACTAAATAAAATATGATAGAAGTTTTTGACTAAATCAAAAGCACAGACACATTACCAAGTCTACACCAGTAGCCAGCACCAAAATTAAATGTGGATTGTGCATTATCTGTATTGTTGCACGCTATATATTTGTATACAGCATGCATGCTTCATTGATATGGTATGCGGGTATATTTTACCCACGGGTATGAGGATACGGGTAATATACAGCTGTACCCGTACCCGCTCTACCCGATGGGTAGAGATTTTTGCCCATCAGTATACCCGCGGGTGAAGATATCTTTCCATACCCACCTCCTTATCGGGTGAAACCCATCGGGTAATCGGGTTTTGGGTACCCATTGCCACCTCTACTCACAAGCTGCGTATAGGCACACGTGTGCCGATCTTATTTTCAAGGCAGTCGAATTTTTCTGTCCAAGAATTTTAACTGTGAAGTGAAAAAGAATGTATATTAAATCTGCTCAAACTTTAATTACAAGAGAGTACAGTCTAGCAGCTGAGTTTTATATTATTAAAGACGTCCAAATCCAAAATTTATGATACAAAATAAAAATATCTCTCTAAACCATAGGCGTGCTTGAGCGTAGTCGAGATCTAGAACCAGTAGTCATCACATTCTAGAGAATCATCGAAATCTCCCTTAAAAGTTTTCTCGGTATCCTCCTAAGTAATTTTTTAACTTAAAATTTTAAGTAATTTTGTTCTTTTTTAATATGCCATTGAGATCAGATGATGTATTTTATCAATGCCGACCAACTTTTGTATGTTGTTTCGCCCTTAATTCCTTCAGTTTACTGTGACTAACCAACATTATTATCAGGCTTCTTCATTTTGGTAAGCATTTTGATTACTGCTTCTTTAAGCATCCTTTGGTGCACCTTTACCTCTGGTTGAGTAGACTTAGTTGCATTGTTCTTTTTCCATGGTTACCCCCCATATATAGTTCCTCCTACCTCTTCATCAAAATAGAGTAGGAATTTTAATCAAAATAGGAATAGGAGTCTTAATCTTAGTAGAATTCATCTGAAACTCTTTATAGCACATAAATCCTAAAAAACTAGATACAAATCATCCTAACTCAACATATCGAAAATAGGATCGAGTCATAGCACATGGTTTCATAAAATTTGTAATTTAGAATCGGACACACATATCTTAAAGCTATTAAAAAAAGGCCGGGAAGACTGAATTGGAGTTTAACAGAAAAGAATCATGCGAATGAATAGAAAACTCATTCTGTAGGACAGTAAGACCTTACATTGAATTATCGATCAACTAACTAAGGATTCCGAAGATCAAATCAAGATTAGAGAGGAAAGTAAGTTGCAACTACTTGTAAAAAAATTGCAACAATGCGGACATGACACAAGGCCTCGTTAGATGCAAGAGGGCCAGCCCGATAACGACCCAAGTGAACTAAGGTACTAAACCCGCTGGCGCCATGGATCGGGCTTGCAAGCCGTTTAGACTCCTCTTTTATCCGGCCTGGGTGGGAATATGCGCCTATGCGGCACGCGGGCGTACTTGTCCGCGCACCGTTGCCGTTCCCGCTTCCCTCCGTGCGGCGTCGGCCGTCGCGCATTGTATAGTACCAGATCGGTGGCCAACCGACCGAAACAAGTGCAGGGCTCCACCTCACGGCGCACGAGCGGGTGAGATTGCTTCGTTCGGGTGCCAACGGCGGGGTGGACGGGCTGTCACACCGCGCTCGTCCGTCGTACGATCGGCGATTGCTGTCGATCGGTCAAGAGGGCGGGGTGGTGATTGGTGAATGTCGCGTGCGTGTCCCGGCGGTCGGCACGCACCACGCTGCCAACACAAACGTGGCGGAAGCCGCCGGTTGCTTAGCGCGTCGGGCCTTCCGCTTGTGCAGTTTGTCCCAGGATCGAAGCAAAAGGTAGAAGCACTATTTACTCGGACTCATGTGAGACGGCGTGGGCGTCGAGTAGAGCTGGGAGTTGGGCCGTGCCGTATCGGCACGGTCCAAGCCCATCGTCTTCGTGCCGTTCGTGCGCGTCGGCTCGGTCCGATCATCTTGCCGTGCCGCCAGCGTCGCTTTGGGCGGGCCAAGCACGCCCAAAGTCCACCGTGCCGGCGTTCGTGCGTGCCGCCCAAGCCCTACCAAGTAACTATCTGCGGCGGCGATGGTCGTCATCTTTCTGGATCTGTCGTAAGGAAAAGAAGGCGGTGTTAGAACGGCTTGGTGACCATCCGCACCTTTTGTCTACAGTGCCATGCATGTATTCCCAGGATTAGCTCCTTTCTTTACGAATAGTTAGTTGCCTCGAAGGTGAACGCGCGAGGTAGCACCTGTCACCTCGTCGGTAGCACCACCCTTCTTGCTCTTCACCGTGCGTGGCGTCGATGGGGTGGGCGATGCCTGTCGCGTCGTCCCCGCCCCGATGACCGCGCCCACGCCTTGACGCCTCGTTGTCTCGCGCGGAGGACCGCGCCTCCTCCGACTCTTCGCCTCGGCGCCTCCTCCTGGCTCCTCTCACGCACGGCTCCCCGCCTCCTCCCGGTCCTCCCCACCGCCTCCTCCTCCGGCCTCCTCCGCCCTCCGCCTCCTCCTTCCCTTCCTTCCAGCCGCCGCCTCCACCGCCCCTCCCTCCTCCCGGCTTCCCACCGACCCGCCCGCCTCCTCGCCTCGCCCCTCCGCCCCCCGCCGCCTCCCCACCCTCCCGGCGCCGCCTCCCCACCTCCCGTGGTGCCGCCTTCTCCCCACCTCCCGGCCCGCCGCCTCCCCACCTCCCGCCCCGCCCGCCTCCTCCCACCTCTCCGGCTCCGCCGCCGCCGCCTCGCCCCCACCTCCCCGACCCCGCCGCCTCCTCCACCTCCCGTCGCTTGCGTCTTATCAGGTTGCCCGTAGGCCGCCGTCTTGCCGCCGCCGCGTCGCGTCTTGGGCCGAGCACGACACGATTTGCCGTCTTGGCGTCGCGCCGCCCACCGCTTTGGATGGTCGGGCCCGCCCCGTGGTTCGTTCGCAGTTGCCAAGACGGCCCGCCACGTGTCGCCGGCCGGGCGTGCTTGGGCCGTCTTGGCCGGCCGTGCTTTGGGGTGGCCAAAAAGCACGGCCCAAGTCCCAGCTCTAGCGTCGAGCAATGCTTGACCGACAAACCATGGCTTGGTACTTTCAGCCCAACAACCGAGTAGTCAGCAATAATTGACATGCCACCGATTTTTCTTGCCCTAAAAGGACAGCCAAACACATGGATCATATCTGCGTACATAGAAAGAATGGATAGAAACATACGCCACATTATGTTTCCTGATTTACTTTAGCACTTACTTGTTAAAGAAAATCACAAATCGACCTAAAAGGTGTACGGTCACCATCCATCAGGGGATGCATCCACCAAACTGGTACTTAATTGGTTTGCATAAGCAATCCAGTTTTTTTTTTAATTTCTGAAGGATGTCCAGCTTAATCTATTAGTCGTGGGGGCATACCGAACTTCTTTTTGTTGCTTTCTACGTACCCAAAGTAAGGCATTCTCTCTTATCCCCCTCTGATAGGAGATATGTATGGCCTTTGCCAAAAGATGGGTTAGGCCTTCAGATATTATTTTCTTGTCTGCCGTTATCAATGAGAAAATCGGAAATTCTCCAGGGTCTGCATATCATATGAGATGCTACACCCGTAGCACCAACCATGCATATAAAGGGCCAGAAATGGTTTAACACGTCGTAATTATTAGCTAGGCCACTTCAGGAGACCATATTTGCCCTTAGAAATTAAAGATGGTTTAACACGTTGCAAGCAAAGCAGGAGAGGGTGTCAACTGGACCATCGTGTCGTACTGGTGACAAATTAAGAGCACGCCTCACACTTGTAGCTTCTGAAACATATCATGGATACATAGATATGGCTTACACGTTCGAAGACCTCGATCGTTCGTCCCCGGCCGGCCGGTTCGTGCAGCCACAATGGATGAATGTTTAATTCGAGCACCAGCTTGTAAGCCCGCGGTCGCGACAGAGGAGAGACCATCATGTGTGATGGATCCTGATTCGGAGGGCTAAATGGTGATCAATATTGGGGCTCAAGTGGTCATGTGGCCAGGTAGTAGGTAGCATGTCTCCGGCTGTTTTGTTCTCAAGTCGTCTCTGTTATCTGGTGGCCGTAGTCATCAGATACGTACAGTTGGGGGCTTGGTCCCCGTATATTGTCCCTACCTTGTGTAACTACGAAGCCAACTAAGCTAGTCCAGTGTGCCAATGACAAGTGACCCCTCTTCAGGGGCGGAGACAATGGCGCGAGCAGGGGTCTGGCCTATTTCTGTTTCTCTTAATTAGCTATTAAGTATTTTAGTAATTATCTTGTAAAGTATGTATTTAGCCCCCTCATGAGTAGCAAAGTTCGCTTTTGATTAAATTATTGATATTTATGATCTTCTTGATAGGCATAGAGCCAAATTCAAATTAATAGAAATGTAACTTTTTTATGTTGTTATGTTATGTTTTTTATGTGATTGCCACTTTCTTGGTAAAAAAAATTGTCATATATTTAGTTCCCTATGTCTAAAGCCTGGCTCCGCCCCTGCCCCTCTTCCACCGTAGGTGGGCCAAGCTGTCAGCTACTTATGATAGCTCAGGTGAGGCCAGGGACCGAAAGAAGAACAAGACATAGAGCACTGATAAGGCCAAGAGGCCGAGACACCATGTATAGACACACGGTCCATGTCCTAGACCTAGAGTCCACAAGCAACAACATCACCTGAAGACATATACAATAGAGTGACATAAACTGTCTATAAGAGATACCACATAGGAATTTTGCTGAGGTGGATGAAAGAGAAAGAGGAGAGAGAACGAGGCCAACTGAAATTCTATAGACGATTGAAACGCGAGAAAATAGTTTGTTATATACGACTTTTGTGTCATTGTATCAATGTTGTCTATAAATAGTATGATATAGACATCTTTCGTGCTATTATATTAATGTTGTCTATATTTTACAGACAACTCATTATAGACAACTTACGGATAATCTATTATAGAAGATATCTTTAGTATTATCTATAGATAACATAAAAAAGTATAATAGACAACGGCTATCTATATCACTATACATGCTGAGGAGGAAGTTAGTGCGCTGTCCTCGCAAGTCACCAACGTGACATGTCCCTCCTGTCTTTTGTTGTTAGGTGGGCCTTTTTAGCCCGGATTCTCTGCGCAACGGTACCAAGTCCCATCATAAGCCCGGATCCTCTGCTCTAGTGGCATCAAGTCCAATCATATCTTAAGGGTTTTACTGTACTTATATACTCTCCGTCCCAGTAATATAAGTCCGTAGCCCACTATACACATAGACTAGACTAAGGAGATACTAAATCTAAAAAAATTTAATATTTATTGGACCATACATAACTCTATTAAATAGTATACTATAACTACTTATTCACTTTTTTCAGCATTAAAAGAGAGGTATGTGATAAAAATATTGCAAAAACTATATATTTTATTTTCACAATGAACTTATATTATGGGACTATGTTACTTAAGAGTAAGGAGTTATGTTACAAAGCTGAGGAAGTAATTAAGTTGATCCATTCGTTTCTTAAACCCTACTTATGCTTTGGAAGACTTTTGTTAAGCATCTCAATACTCAGGCTCAGTTTTATTTTATTTATAGCTTATGGTTTATAACTTATGCTACAGTAATTACCTTGTAAACTGTGTGTTTTTTAAGCGGTTAACAGAAAAATTATAGTAAAAAATGTACTGAATTCAGATGTACCGACTAAAATCATATATAACTATTTTTTACATACTATCTCTTAAAAATAACTAAAATTTAAAAATTTACAACATAAACCATAAACTAGAGCCATGTGCGAAAAATACTCACCCAATCAATTTCCCAAATATTCCCTGCCTTGCACAGAAAAAGAGTCATCGATCAGGCTCGCCGATACAGTGCAGCTCGCGCGACCCTTCGAAAGGAATCGACTCCACCGCCTGCCAACCTCCTGCGCAGATTCCATGGACCGCTTGCAAATCAAGCACGGCAGAAGAAACGAGAGGCATCCGGGTACGGCCGGACGGACGGAGGAGAGGATAAACCGAGGATATGCCGAGTGGTCGGGGCGCAGGCCAAGATTCCGCCCCCCGTGATCATACGATAACGATTCACAAAGTGAAAATTATCACCAAAGCGTTTAGATTCACCGCACAGGATTCCTCTTAAATGGAAGAAAAAGAAAGCGGGGAGGGAATCGCAGACGATCAAATATGTAGCTTTATAATATCTTTATCATATATTTTTTAATATTAACAAAATAAATGGATAATTATAGTATACCATTATTTATATTTAGTGTTTCTTTCATCTGCGTACGGGTGAGCTGTAGAATTATATTTGAAACGGAGGGAGTATATAAGTACAGCAAAACCTTAAGATATGATGGGAACTTGGTGCCGCTGGCTCAGAATCCGAGCTGAAAAGGCCCACGTAGCAACCAAAGAAGAGGAGGAGGTGATAAGGCACGCGAAGGACGAGGGAAGATTCCAACTCGGAGATGGCCATCGGTTCCTCCTTATCATTTCGTTTTCTGCATTGCTTATAGAAAAATGAACTGGAATCGATGGGGGTAGAAAAGGGGAGCTGTACTTTGCGAAAACGGTTTTTGATTCGTCACCGGCCGTGCGTAACAAAATCGCTGTTGGTGTGCTATAACCAGGGTTAATCCCGTAGTGTCAGTTCCACGAATGCAATTGAGCAATTCGCCGCCCATACCGGTCACAACATTTCCCAGCTGAAACAATGCAGTTGAGCAGTTTGTATCTGTTCCGTGGTAAGAGGAGTTATCTCTGGCAGGATAAACTGGTAACGGAATGCAGTCCCCAGCTGTAACAAATTAAACGGATGGCTTGAAAGTATGTCTAGTATATGGATCAAGTAGCTCGCGCCAAAGACAAGTTGGGTCATCCGAATCAATTGTTCGTAGCCACGTTATTAACTTCCAGCTGAAGTAGATGTCAACAAAACTGTCGCCTTTATGGTATCCACAGAACAACAGATATTTCGTTGCTGTGCTTTGGATGGGTTCTTTTAGGTTTAAAATTGGTTTATATTTGTATTGTCTATAGTAACTAGCTTTTAACTTTTAAATGGTACGTTTTTTTGAGACATGATCAATAGAAAAATTATAGTAAAAGATGTACTTAGTTCAGTTATATCGATAAAAATCGCATGCAACTATTTTTTTCTACGTACTGACTCTCACGAACAGATAGAATTCGAATATTTAAGCCATAAATTATAAACCATCAGCCTAAAAAACCCACCTAAATTATCAGATAGCTCCCTCTGCTACGCTACATGCCGAAACACTGCCAGTTTGGCAATTTTCAAGCTGCGAGCACACCAAAACCAGCGCAGAATTGGGGAAAGCTCACTTTTTATTCAGTTTTTGTACATGCAGGGTTAGTACATACAGCAGAGCATTCCATTACATAGAAACCTAATAACTGCAGGCAGGCGTTCTCTCAAGCAGAAGGCAACCAAAAAAGCCCAAGAAAGAGAAAAAACTGAGGCCGGAGACCTCTTCTCCATCACCCCTGGCTGGATAGTGGACTAGTGGAGTGGATACAGTGGTACTCTCCACTCTCTACTGCCACTGCTCTGTCACTTAATTAGTCGCGACCGTACGTACTCGCATATACAAGTGCGCGTATGGACAAGAAACCGTATCTCGACGTGGCCTGACATGGACTGCTCAGGTTGGCTGCACCACCTCTCGGGCTCCTCGGCTCAAGATCCAGGGGTGCCCTGCAGTTTTTTTTAATCCAAAACAAGAAAGTTATTGGAGGCCGATAAGGCAGTTGGATCACGCTTGGATAATCAAGCAAAAGGATTAACATAATCATTCCTCACCTTTTTAGTATCATACACCTACTTCTCTCGCTCCTATTTCAAGCACGTATCCCTTCTAACTTTCCGCTCACTCTTTCATTTTAAACATCATCTATTTCATATAATACTATTTATTTTCACTAAAAACTATTAACTACGATCGAAAATCATAAAAGCAGCCAATAAGAACGCCAAGGCCCAAGGGTAAAAGGTTGAACAGATCAAGGGACATAAGGAATCGAGAACGGACGTGAATATGTGGGGTACTTACTGAGGACTTGCTCAGCGGAGAACCTTCTGGAAACGTCGCGGCACATCATCCGCCGCATCAGGTCCTTGGCCGCCGGCGACACGCCGGCGAACAGCCTCGGCGGGAACCTGGGGTTGCCCCGCAGCACGGACGCGAAAACCTCGGCCGCCGTCTCGCCGCTGAACGGCAGCGCGCCGCCGGTGAGGAGCACGTACATGACCACCCCCGCGCTCCACACGTCGACCTTCTCCCCGTACTCGCCGCCGGCCACCACCTCGGGCGCCACGTAGTGCGGCGTCCCCACGAGCCCCTCGGCGCGGGGCCCGCCGCCGACCCACGCGGCGGACCCGAAGTCCGCGAGCCGCGCGCGCGGGGCCGTCGCCGCCGGCGGGGCGTCGAGGAGGACATTGTCCGGCTTGACGTCTCGGTGCGTAACCCCGCGGTGGTGGCAGAGCGCGAGCGCCTCGGCGAGCTGCGCGACGACCGCGGCGGCGTCGGGCTCCGGCACGGGCTCGCCGCGGCGGAGGCGGACCCAGTCGAGCAGGTCCGGGCCGGTGCAGAGGTCCATGACCATGTGCGTCCACGCCTCGTCCTCGTAGACCGCGTGCACCTGCACGACGCCAGGGTTGCCCGCGGCGGCGAGCTTGGCCAGCTTGGGCTCCAGCTCGGCGAGCGCGCGGTCCAGGTCGTCAGAGAGGCGCGAGCGGTCCACCGACTTGACGGCGTAGGCCTCGCCAGTGGAGCGGGACGCGCAGCGGTGGACGACGCCAAACCGGCCGCGACCAATCTCCTCGCCGATCTCGTAGTCTCGCTTCAGTTCCTCACTCATAGGCAGATCTGTTTTTCTTATATCTCGCCCACCGTTTTTTCGGGATAGTTCGATCCAAGGAGGTGGATGGCCTATTTAACAGGCGCCGGAAGTTGCTCGCGCCGAATATTCAGATCCCGCTGGACCGCGACTCGAGGAGCTCGGGCATTTTTCGTCGTTCCAGTTTTGCTCTCGCGTTTAGTGCGCTTGTTGCACTTCTGTGCGGACTTAAGTTTTTTTTAATATACCTTAGGATAATCTTTTTTATTTAAAAATACAGAAATATACCCACAGAATTTTTTTTTAAAAAAATAGGCTCCAGTCGTCCTTTACTCTCGGACGACTGCAATCAGTCACCTTCCAATTGAGCGACTGGAATGCAGTCGCCCAATGGGTGAGCGACTTGAATGCAGTCGCCTAATAGGGAGACGACTTGACTCAGTCCCCTGTGAGTTTTTAGAGTTTTGTCAATTTTGTAGTTTTAAATTGGGAAAAAATATGGTGTAGTTGAAATAAAAGTTTATGTTCACTGTATGTTGTAGATACGTAAAAAATTTTGAGAATTTTTTTAAGAACGATTGACTGTAGAACGATCGATACATACAATGGTAAGTGATATTTTGATTTTACTGAGAATTAGTGTACGGAGAGAACCAGTATGTTAATATTGTTAAATGACTTGCTATCTGAATCATTGAATGCGAAAGACGAGATAATAAGCTTATCTGAATAGAAATAAACTTCATAATACAGTTGGGAGTAATATGCCGCGTACATTTTTATTACATGCATAACATATAGCATGATATGCGACTAACCTACCAAACTGCTCGTACGACCTACTGTGTGCACCGGGGCCACTTTTCCTTCCTTACCTGCTCGGCGTTGAACTCCTCCGTGGCCTCTTTTGCCTTAGCTGCCATTTCCCTCTTTCTCTCGCGCTCCCTCTTGCGAGCCTCCCGCTCCCTACGCGTGCACGTTTCGAGATGAGCTTGCGTCTCACTTGTATACGCAGGGTGCTCGTTCTTGCGGCGCTCCTCCTCCAGCAACTCCTTCTCCCGTGTGACATTCCACTCCTCGAAGTCGAGGGTCCATTGGTTCGCAGGGTGGATCTTAAGATCGATCCATTTGCAGTAGCCACATAGGGGCTCCAGAGACTGTAAATACAGAGGAGAGATTGTTAGTGCGTGCTGTGAAGGAGAAAAGGTAGGGGAAAATGGTGCATGTCGTCGTTACCGGATGCTGATAGGTTGCGGTGTCAAAACGGTGGACACCTATTTTCCGTCATTCCAGTTTTGCTCTCGCGTTTAGTGCGCTTGTTGCACTTCTGTGCGGACTAAGTTTTTTTTAAGGATGTTGAGAAACATCATTTGGATGTTTTCTTTTTAACTATCATCTAAATTTGTGACCATTAGATTAAAGATCCAATGGTCATGAATTCTCCCCCACCCCTCCAAAAAAAATACTCTCTCCCCTTCAAAAAAATCTCTCCCCTCCAAAAAAGAGGTCGTTGGATCTCTAATCCAACGGTCTCAAATTTGGATGATTGGTAGAAAAAAACATCCAGATGATGGTTAGACACACCTTTTTTTTAATATACCCTATGCATTCAAACTCGTAGTGCGCTTATCGTATACTCTAACAGAATAGTAAAAAAATTTACATATACTTTTAAATTTACTTTAACTATATATAAAATTTCAATTTTAGATTTATCATATGTTAGCGGTAACAAAAGGATAATCTGATAACGGTTAAGAATTCAAATTTACCAGAATTTTCTCTTTTTTTCTACTCTTAATATAGAATGATTTGGAACTTAAAAATTTTATACATAGGTGAAATAAACCAGGGAATATATGTAGAATTTTTTTTGTGATTTTTTCAGTTGGGATGTATGGTAAATACACAACAAACTCAAGTATATAGGATATATTGCCAGTTTTATTTAAGTTAATTAATTAAGTTTGGCTTGCACCGAGCCTTTGTGTAGTTGTACTGCAATTGCAATTCGTTGATCGTTAGGCTGAGTCTGGAATCTGGTGCTACCCAACGCACTGAACTGTTTATTAGCACGTCTCGAGCTCTCAGAAGTCAGAATCTCATGCTTTGCTCACTTTCGTGACACATTCTCCACTCGTTTAAGCTTGGGCTTCTGATTTTTAGTTTATTTTTTATTATTGCTAAATTTCTTTTTCTGATTTTTTTGAGCTTTTTTGTCGGTTCTTTTTTCCCGTATTCGTTTGCATTATACGTGTGGACTAACCCGTTTTTTCTATTTTTAATTTTTTTAGGTTTAATTATGCCAAATAAATCACTATCAGCTACAATATAAATTCAGCCAGCTACAATAAAAATTCAATCATAAGTCACAAAAATTCAGCTCAACTAAGTACCACCTAAGTTTGGGATACTACGGAACTTATTTGAGTTGAATGGCTGGAAACGAAGAACATTTGTACTCGTATTTCATGTACTACAATATCTATAAAAACAGCTTCAGCAAGCATCACGAGTCATGTTTGTGAAACACAAGGCTTTGTTTTTCCTATTTGTCGATGATTAAATCATCGATCTTACGAAATAATATAAGAAAGATAACTGAAATTATTAGGAGATAATAGAGATGCTCTTTATTACTATAAACTGGTTACACGATGCTTTGCTTTTACAAAGGTCTGAAAACTAGACATAGCCTCTATGTTCTTCCTAAAGAATATGACTTACTTAATCTACTTAAATTGCTTGATTTGGATGTCTTCCGTTTTTTGTTCTTCTGCCTTCTCTTACCACCTCTTAAATAGTATTGAAAGGGCATCAATTATTCGTTAGGAAAGATGTCTTATGGAACCAGAGTGTTCAATCAGAAAAATAGTTGTTATCGGATAGAGGACTCTTGGTCATTAGTCACTGTTAGTGGAAGACAAACGTAGGAAATAACCGTATAGCGGTTGTTATAATATTGAGTTCTTATAAAATATAATTTGCTATTTTGCTTAGTAGTCGTGAGCTAAACTTTAGTTAATAGGTACGCAATTTTCTTTTATATAGACGAACATATTTTTTTGTATGCTTTTGTTTGTCCGTTTGGCTCCCTATGTCGGTATCCTGTCTCCGTCACTGAGTGACGGTGCCTGGAACGATTAGTTGAGCCGGCGTCGCCTGCACGATTGGGCTGGTAATCCTCCAACAACACTGTCACTTCTTGTCTAGCTGCCGTTTGTTGATCTTATAGCATATAGTTTATAGGTTATCTGTAGTAACTAACTTTTAAATAAGATATTTTTAATATAAGATCTATAAGTAGATTATAGTGAACATTATCTTAATTTTATATATATTGACTAAAATCACACGTAAGTATTTCTCTATACTCTTGCTCACGAACAGCCAAAATTTAAAATTTTCAGTCAAAAATCTTAAGTACATTGTACGAATTTTTTAGCAAAATTTATAGTGGATTAAATTATTAAAAAATTACACAGTTAAGTACATTGTTGCAAGAGGCTGCATGTAAAATTTTATAATTATTTGAGCATTACCTGGTAATTGTACGAATTTTTAGCAACATTTACAGCGGATAAAATTGCCAAAAAATTACACAGTCAATTACGTTGTGTCTAGAGACTGAATATAGAATTTCATAATTATTTGAACTCATTTGCTATATTTAAAAATTAAAATATAA
Source organism: Bonia amplexicaulis (assembly GCA_036346245.1). Taxonomy (NCBI): domain Eukaryota; kingdom Viridiplantae; phylum Streptophyta; class Magnoliopsida; order Poales; family Poaceae; genus Bonia; species Bonia amplexicaulis. The sequence continues at coordinate 13,413,656 of CM070745.1, read as the reverse complement.
ATATAAAAAATTAAAGTAGGTAATTAAACCCCATGGGACGGCAGGCTCCTGCTGTCTGGTGGTAGGGCGGTAGGTTGCCTGCCGATGGTGGCCCACCCACACATCAGCTTTGCTGCGTGGTCGCCCGACCACCGAACGGTAAAAACGTTATTTTTATAAATACAATCAGTATACTACTCTTTTATAAATACGGATACCAAAAACTCCTCTATCTAGAGACCGCTAGAAGTCTAGTGGGCCCCGTTGCCCCCTTAAACAAATCCGGTGGGCCCACGTCAGAGGAGGAATTTTACAGATAAGGAGGACATGAGGCTCGTTTGTGTTGTGTACGTGTAGTTGTGTTCGCAAACTCCTGGGAAAAGCTCTGGCCGTTTCGGCTCCGGGCGCCCCCCCGTCCGAACGGTGGCGGCCCCGTACCCGTTTTGATAAGATCACGTAGTTATATAAGCAGTCTCGTCAGCCTCTAACAGATCTATTATGAATATCGGTCCTGTTTTTTAGTTGTAATTATAAATAGACATTGATATAGGCAACATCGGTCCTGTTTTTTAGTTGTAATTATAAATAGACATTGATATAGGCAACTTATAGGACTTAATTAGGGGACTCTGCCTCGACGCCTGCTGCTCTACCTGCCTGAGCACTTGCTACGAGAATCTGACGTTCTTTTCTTTTTCTTCCAAATCGCAAGTGGCGTCGTGTGGATTGTTCGTAGTTTAATAGTGGCACTAGCTCGTCTTGGAACATAAGTAGATACGGAGAGATCGTTTTCGAATCTTCGTAACCTGTTCTTGGCCCAATATGTTAGTGCTATGCTATCTTGTGTCCCGCTATGTGGTGGAGTTAATGTGAAGAAGATAATACAGGGAAAAATGTTAATAGATTGATTCTCAGTTCATGCTATGATCAACGAATTCATAATCCATTTTGGCGGTCAGTTTCCCCTAGTAACTAGATATAAATGTGCCGCGATCACAATGAAAAAAGGCACGAGTGCAACCCAAACTTCCAAAGGCCTGAATTCGTCCCCATTGACAAAATAAATGAATTCTGAAAAGATCATGGTTACAATATGCAGTACTTGTAACGACAGCTCTTTTTATCTTCCAGTAGAGTAACTGCCATCACTAACATACAAGTGCAACGAACAATAGAACAAACAAATGGCGGTGAGTGCTTTATACACAACAAGATTTACGGTGCAGGTCTACGAGCTCCATGTCAACTGCGCAGCTGGAACCTATTGTTGCCTTTGGTTGACATCAGTGTTACAAAATGGAATCTGTGTGTTAAAGGAATCATAAAAAAAATTCGTGTACAAACTTACAAATTACAATACACCATGAACCTATAGAGAATGAACTAAATCAATAACGTAGATACAGAATTACTAACACAAAAAACAAATGCATCTAGTCCTCGAGCCATTTCTATCTTTCTGACCCTTGTAGAAGGCTGAGATAGCAAGATGCTCCGAAGCGTATGTCATAAAAGATGCCAGCACAACACCACCAGCAACCAGCAATCCTAGCCTGAAAAAGGAAAAAAAAACATACATGAACTGATCAGTTACTGGCAAGTGAAACCAAACAAGTACACTATGTCAATACAAGATCCTTCAGACCAGGTGTCCAATGTACATAGCTACATTTCTTCAGGAGTAACTCCAAATCCTTTTAACATGCCAATCAATAACTTCATATGCATTCTACTTAAGTTTTATTGTCTGCTGTCTGCATAAGCTAGAAATAGGATTTGGCATTTTATACCACACGAAGCTACCCTTTATGAATGGAATAGACCTACTTGGCTAAAAAAATTAATAATTAACTTATCACTTTGTAGTTTGTAAGGCTCACGCTACCCAAAATTAATTCTGTGATAGGAAGTTCACAGGTAGAATACCCCTCATCCACAGCCCCTATACCAAGACCGGCCTATCCCCTCAACGTAGTCTCCAATCACGAGTTCCCAACCCTTTCCCTTCCCGTAGTCCTATGGGACCCATTTCTATATATTCAAGATTGGTAACTAGTACAGCTGAGTTCTTCTCCCTACTTTCTTCATATTAAACAGAAAGAGAGAGAGAGAGAGAGAGAGCCAAGTGAGGTCTCTTACTTTGCAAATAAGGCAGTTACACCCAAGACAGTTGGTGACAATACAGTGATAATAGCTATAACTGCCATCCCTGTCCAGTAAAATGTTGCATCCATGTCGCAGTCGGACATATTGCGCTGGTGGCCTGCAAAAGACCAAATTGATTGCTGCCTAGAACTTCTAGGCTAAGGAGACTTTGCAAGAAGTTATACAGTTTAACATACCTGTAACCATGTGATTCTCTGACGAATCAAAATTGCTAGACCACACATGATTTGCACTAATACTTCCCCAGTGATAAACAAAATGGAGATAACTCCCAAACAACAAGAAGAATGCCACAAAGGTCCACTCAAGCATCAGTAGCAAACCTGTCCATGGCATAACCTGCCGCGGAATGATAGTGAAAGCAAAGGCAAGAGAGACACCAGCAGACATAAAACAGACTAGCACAGAGATCGCTCCGAAATAAGAAGGTAGCTTCAAATGTGTCCCATTTGAGAACTGTGGCAGTGTTAAGCAACCATTAGGCATAACATCATATGATCATCAATACATTCTTGTTAGAAGATTATAAAAAGTAAGGCATAAAATAACCATGATTAAAAGTACAACTAGAACAGACATAAAACAGACTAGCACAGAGATCGCTCCGAAATAAGAAGGTAGCTTCAAATGTGTCCCATTTGAGAACTGTGGCAGTGTTAAGCAACCATTAGGCCAACATCATATGATCATCAATACATTCTTGTTAGAAGATTATAAAAAGTAAGGCATAAAATAACCATGATTAAAAGTACATCTAGAACAAGATACCAATATTTCTAATATCTTACAGCCTAGGAGGATTTTAAGCATACATTTGAAATAATGAACGGTAGTATCTCTAGTTTTCATGTTCATTCTTAAAGGTGATACAAGCTGGTCTCGTAATCAACACTCAATAGAATGCAAATTTCAAGTGCAAATGCTGAAAGATCCTTAATTCATACTAGAGCAAGTTACTTAATGCATGCTTTTAATTCATAGACTATTTGTTGTTCAAGACGAGTAGAGGACCAACCCTTTGATTTGAATTAGAAAATGTAGATGATGAAACACCAACTGCTGAATAAGACGGAAGTGCCTCTTCAGACTTGTATTTGTAGCGAGCTCTTCTAGCAAATGCACATAGAGATCTTATACTTAACTTCTTGTTGGTCTGTCAAAAACATCACGTAGATGAAGTCTATAAGGCAACAATTCTTTTAAGTGCATGTGTCTACAAACTACAAAGTTCTTTTAAAAAAGAACTAGCCACAAGGAACAGAGTTTAACCTGGAAACATGATTGGTAATAACCAAATAACAGCAAGCAAAAGGGAAAAATGAACAAAAATTTGACCACCAGTTGGTCACGAGGGTTCCTACCCCCACCAGTTCCAGGGAGAGATTCTTCAAGGTTTTGCCTAATATCCTGAAATCATGGAGAGCATAACTTTGCTATTAATTCATTTTCACTAAACAAATGCATATGAAGTGAATAACAGATACATAAAGCATATTACCTGCCATACTTCCACAGGTTTTACAAGCCAAGCTGTCGACCAGTCCCAAGGTTTAAGGGGTCCCAGTGTGTAGTGAATGACTCTAAGTTCTTTTTCATCAACCATCCACTACAGCAGAAGATACAAAATAAGGTCCAAGACCATGCACCATGCTATATATGGTTCTTGTAAATAAACATTTAAGCTTTGTACTCTCGTTACTCATGAACATAAGACAGTATATTAGATCAAAAGCACAATTAAAACACTAGCTTAGTAAAAATACTGTCTTAGTTTGCAATATCAAAGCTCTTCTTTCATAAATTCCAAATAGTAAAATTACTGTGATAGTACAGTCAGAAAACCATTCAAACATCTGTACATTGTGAAAAGGTTGCATATTGGATACCTCATTGGAATCATTCTATTTGTGAAGACAAGGTTCAAACTAACATGGAAAATAATATCAGGTGGCAGTAGCACGGTTCCTTTTCCGAGAGCACAACAAGATGCGGTAAACATAGTATTCCTCAAATCAAATTTGGAGAACAAGTTCTAAACAATTAACAAAGTAACTATTTTGTGATAATCAACTTGCATAACGTTGATGAAATGAAGAGTGATCATGTTGTTCATTACCTTATTATACTGTTTTTATTTACTCATGATAAATGGCCAACGTATTGGGCCTGAGCAATGCAAATAAGGGGTGTTACCTTGTTGGCTAGCATGTAAAGACCAACATCAGCATTATACAAGGTAGAAAGGCGTTGTGTCTCAGGTTCAGGTGTTAAAGGTGAGTCTGGCTCATAAACACGGGAGTTGGCAAAATCAGCATAATATGAATTAAGAAATCCTTGGTCCCCTGCATGATTCAGTTCAGCATCCCAAAGTTAATTCAGATTACAAAATCACCAACAATGCTAAAGACATTCATAAAAAGACAAAACAAAAACTTATAAACCATAGTGATACGTAAGTGGTACTGGTACCTACAACCTGTCTGTACTAAGTAAGAACGTCGACTCCAGCGAATTGATTCGCCAGAAAAAGAGTTCTCTAGAGGATACAGACAAGTTTAATAAAATGTCAGATGGTAGTGAGTATCAACTAAATTTGGGCATTGCAGATATATAAGCAAAAAAAAAAAAAGAGAAGAAGAAGAACCATCATATGTATCCCTTCTCTAAACCAAGGGCTATTGCGGATACATCCTGTTGGACTAAGGCCCCCTAGACCACCATTGTTTTCCAAGATGATGGCTGTCTTGCTCTTCTGTGTCTTCAACTTACCCATCAAGGGCATAGGTATTGGTGGTGAGGGCCCAGCTCCCAGCAATATCATCAGAAATTGGACATGATTCAGAACGGGAGTCCTGGTTCGGTCCATCGGAAGTGCCCGAGGTGCTAACACCGCCACATCTAACCATCCACTTAATAGAGGCAAAATTGTGGTTTCATTTTATTTCATTATTTTAGAGGAAGTGTATTAGATACCCATGTTTAAGGAAACGTTCTCCAGTAATTGCTCCCCCATGACTAATGAATTCACAGTCGTCGGGGTCCGCCCGTCTAATCTCAGCGATTTGGTCCTCCCATCATGGCCTTGGCACTTGCCTGTTGCTGCTTGTCTAAACTCACCTAACCCCGCCGAACCCCTCGAGGACCATGCAGCCACCGCTCCTTCCTTTGATTCTAGGCCTCAAGAACTGCCGCTCAAACACCTCTCAGTGAATCACGAGACAAGACATTCCAACTAGTTGGGTTCTCATGCTCATATGAATAGCACTAGGCACTAGCAAAACTGGAAGAAAAATTCACCAAATTAACTAGACTTGTGGGGGACGCAGAGGACATGCTTGTGCGCTCGTGGGGCAGACAAGGGCTGTAAGCCTGTAATTGTCATTTGTCTGTGAGCTGAAATTACTGTTATACCCCTTTTTTGGTGCAGCACTACCCTTATGTATTGGTGATGCGTATGGAGAAGTTGGAGGTGCTACATCATCACAGCCGTAAGATCTTTTCTATTGGATGGCTAAGAATAGAAGAATGGACTGAACCAGGACTCTCAGAATGATTGAAGAGGTGAGTACTATAGCAGCAGGTTCTGTGGCAACTGTTTGGACAAGGAACTAAGGAAGATTGGAGTGGCTTGATCACAGTATATGTAGTGATGTACAACAGCACATGACTATAGGCAGTGTTAATGCATCTAAAAATGTTGATGTGTGGCCATGGACTGCAAGTGATTTTTTCCACGGAGAATGGCACAACTCAGGATTGCAGTGGTGTTGCCACTGGTAAGTGGAAACTTAACGAGGACCTGACAATGGAGGCTGGTCATGGCAGGGCAAGGGGAGCTGCAGTTACGAGGAATTCAGGTGTAGTTGCATATTTGGTGTGTGTGTGTGTGTGTGTGTCTAGCGAGAACAGCAACATGGATACTTTCATGCACTGACACACTGAGGCTAGTTTAATAAAGCAGGAAGGGCTTATTTTATAAGCAAATGTACAGAATTACCCCCTGAGGCTAATATCTATTTCCTGTATGCAATAAGATAACAATTTTCTTATAGAGTTAATCTCAACTTACTACACAGGAATTCTTCTTATGCACTAGCATGCCTGAAAAGCAAGAGATGGAAATGAAGAAGTGTTTACTGTTATATTTGGACAAGTGAGAACAAGCTGTTTACAGGTTCCCGCCAACAAACAGGCTTTTTACAATCAATCAGTTTGTATTTTCAAAACAGATGCGTAAGTAACGAGGAAAAAGAACTAGCATGACCTTCACAAAAAGAAAATATTTAAAAAAGGAACATACGGTATAGGAAAAGAAGTGCATTGACCTCCAGTGTAAGAAGGCAAACGGTCTACTTGGCTGATCATATCCTTGAAAACAGTTTCAGATGGCTCTACAACCATTACTCCAGAATTCATTCTTTCAGAGTGCTTCAAGTTTCCACAGAACTTCCCACACTTGAAAAGATCCTCAATACTTTTCACAACTACAGTATCTGCATCAAGATAAACGACTGGGGAAACAGCAACCTTTTAGAACAATAAACAAAAATGGAATGACAGACAAAGTCAAAGAAAATAGTTTTGAAAGAATGAAAATATTATTGAAATATACCTTTTTTGTAGCTTGTCATGTTGAATATCTTTAGCTTGGTGTAGACACCCCAAAACCTCTTTGGCCTTACTTGATTAGGATTAGCCAGTAAAGTTATACGCTTCACAATCCAACCATCCGCCTGAAATTTATCTAAGGTCAAATTCTGCCCAGAGTAGACTGAAACAAGATCTACAAAACATGAATGTCAGAAAAAAAAAACATATAGTAAGCACTGCAACTCCTTTGCAGATTGTGTTGATCGCACGAGGATTAAAAATCAATGTCGTGCAGTGTCTTCTAAAGTAATATGGGCTGATGAAATAATGAATTTTCCATCCAATTCCACACAATTCTGCACGAACCTATCCTAAATCGTGATCAATTTTGCACAGTGGAGATCGCAGCGAGCACCCCTAAACTAAAGCGAGCAACAAGAGCCTCCTCACCTCTCTATTGGATCCTACACAAGTTTGCTCTAAAAGTCTCACAAAGCTACCGATTCACTGAAATCCGTCGATCGGAGTATCCACAAACCTCGAGGAGCTTCCACGAGAAGTCGGAGACGCCGTCCGAGACGAGCACGACCATGTCGCGACGCGTGCCGGTGTCGCGGATGGACTTGCCCAGGACGCGCACGCCGAGGACGAACTCGTCGCCGTACAGCAGCGTGACGTAGGCCTCCTCCGTCGCCGCCACGGCGCCGGCGGCGAGCGGCCCCGCCGCGACGAGGGCGGCCAGGAGGAGCAGCAGCGCGGACGGCGGCGACCTCATCGAGGCCGGATCCGACGGCCCCGACGGGATCTCACCGGCCGGGTCTCGCGATTCGCGAGGAGGGCTAGCGGCGGGGAGCCTGTGCGATGTCGAATCGGAGCTTCTCGGGGTCGGGAGCTCGTTCTCCGGTCTCGACTACGATGGTTTAGTGATGGAGATTAGTAGGATTCGCCTATTCCGGTCAATGAGCTGTTCAAACTTGGACTTCTCTAGGGCGGCTCGATCGGCGGTCGTTCGAAAGCAGCGATGCACAGCGAGCCGTCTAGGCCGGTCGAGTTCTAGACGAAAACCGTGTGTGCTTCATCAGAAAAAACACAACGAAAGTGCTTGTGCGGTGCGGGCCAAGGCGGAAGTTAGGACGCCGAGTGCGCAGTCCAGGCGAACCCCATAACCCATGGCCCATAGGCCTGGGCCGGTTGCTATCAAGAGTACCCACCAGGCCGGCCGCCGCCGCCCCGTGCTCTCGTCACGTCAGACGACAGCGCGAACGCGCCCTTCCCGTTGGAGACGCTGTCTCTTGGCATGAGTCGCGCTTCGCCCGAGCCGCCCGCCGTTCACTGGCCTTCCGGAGCCGCTTCACGCCCACTCGCCGTTCACTAGTAACAAGCCTGGTGGCGCATGGGGCGAACCCGACAACGGCCCAGGATGCCGGTGAATGGAATGGGCGACTTCTTCCGCTCTTTTTTCCCCGTTTCCCAGCTCGGCGGCGGGGAACTGGCTCGGCCTTCTCTGCCGCCTAAGAGTACATACCATACAAACACATAGCAATTAAAAACTAATTTTTTTACTATATAGAATAGATAAGATTTTTATTTTTAAGTATCGATGCTTAGCATACGCTTATATATATAACTATACCTAATTAATAGATAATATAATATCTAAACATCTATAAAAGAGATATTTATATAAGAAAAAATAGCTTTTACATAGATATTTAATTATATGGCTTTATCCTCTTTTTAAATATTCATATATAAGCGTCTTGCCACAACCGTGCGAAAAAAACGAAGAAATTTCGGCAGGAACCACACGAACACGTGACGGGACGAAAGAAGTGATTTCCTTGCTTAGAACCCCCGCCCTCTACTCTTCGGCCATGCCCGTCCCTCCCGCTTTGCCACCATCTCTGTTCACATAAATTACAGTATAGTTATTTTTTTTTTAAAAAAAAGTCTCTGTTCACATAAAAGTGACTACCGCGACATTTATAAGAACAGTTCTCAGTTCTCACTCGAACAGGAGATAAAACTGAAAGAAGACGACGACGCAAGCTCCGGGCCTCCGGCGAGCCCCCGTGCTGCGCCCCAAATGAACATACTCGTAAGCATGAGCGTCTGATTCCTCCAATCCCTACTCCCTCTGTGTCGCGGTGCTTCCTGGCCAGTCAAACATCTTCTTTTGTGCGCGAATCTTTCGCAGGAGAGGATACGCGGAGGCGGCGACAGGGCGGCCGGGACGGAGATGCCCCGGCAGCCGGAGCCCTGGGTGGAGATCTCGGAGTCCGTGTCGCGGCTCTGCAGCTTCGACGCCGTCGGCGGCAGCATCGCTGTAATCCTTCTCCTTATCCTTTTCGCTGTTGGTTTTTCCTGGACTTTCAGTGTCAGATTGTTCCTTCTTATCGTTCCTGTGAAAAACAGAAATCTGTCCAGGGAAAAACTTGCACGATAGTAAGAAAAGTTAGTTTTCGCTTAGCATCAGATTACATACACCCCTCTAGCTCTAGTGAAATGAATGGCTAGGGGGGAAAGGTATGGGGGCAGTAGGCTTAGCATTTTCCTAATGGTCACTGTTATGAATATTGTATATGTTGATATGAGACCCAAAGGGTCATATATATAGGAGAGTACATGAGGATATGCCATATAGAGATAGGGCATATATAGAATAGAATCCAAACTATCCTAATACAACTCTATCTCCTTAACACCCCCCTCAAATGCAAATCGTATGTAATAGCATTGCATTTGAAAAAGAGGTTGACATTAAAATAAGATAAATCCAAGTCCGAGTCTTGATGATGTCGCTGTTGCGTGCGACCTTGGAATAAAGCTGTCAAATCAAGTCAAGAGGAATAGATAGAAGCATGATGGTGCGGATCGAAACCCGAGACGGCGAGTCGGCATGAGCACAAGAAGCGCAGCGGAGGCGGTCTGAAGAAAGCGACGGCCTTAAAGGCGGCTTTGTCATGCAAAAGAAAAATTCCTACACTTCTATGACTGACAATAAATTTGTGGACTCGCACGGCTGAGACGAACTAAAAAATTTAGAAAACTTCGGATCTAGATGGACGTAACGGAAGACTAAAAAAGCGGAAGATCGACTTAAAAAAGCAATGAGAAAAAAAATATTTGGCAGATCAAAAGCCATTATTTCTCCACCGGTAACTTCAACTTGTTCGACTTCAAGCCAAGCACATCGTGGACCAACGGCGATAGCTCAATCGTCTTTGTATCCCCACCGATAGCTCGAAATTCTGTCGAGCGAGCACAGGACCGGGCGGCTGGAGCAGCGCGAGCGGCGGCGGGACGCGGCCTCGGTGAAGAGGTTTGGCTTGGCGAGGAGGTGATCGCGAGGCGGGCGTCGAGCACGGCGCGACCATCTCCGCCGCCCGCCGCGACGCACTGATGAGCGGCACGGCCGAAGCGTGGCGGCGACGCAGAAGAGGCCAAAGCGGCAGCGTCGGCAAGCGGATGATGTCCGTCGGCGGCGGCGGGTCGTTGAGCGTGGCGAGGCGCGGGCGGGCGAGGAGAAGAGGCCCTCCTCGAGGCGAGCAAGTCGAGGTCTTGGTCGGCGACGCGTGAAGCGGTGCGCGCGGGCGGGACACAGCGGCCGCGAGGCGAGGCGCTCGAGGGCGGGCCGCGGACGCGGGTGGAGAAGTTGATGTGGAACAGGCGTAGAGCCCCGGCGGCGTGGGCGGCGATGCGGTCTGCGTTTGAGGTGCGGGCGCGCGGCGCACCAGAGAAAGCGTCTGCCGGCGATGGCGGCGCCTCGGGAGAGGCGGAGGCCAACGGCTGGCCGGCGACATGCGGCTGGTGTATGTCGGTCGTACCAGCGGTGACGGCGTCGAGGAGATGACCGCCCCAGGAGAGATCGATTCTCCCGGGGGCAGCGACAGCGGAAGACGAATGGAGGCTAGGTATGGAACCTAGGCTCTGATACCATGTTATGAATATTGTGTGTGTCTTGATATGAGACCCAAAGGGCCATATATATAGGAGAGTGTACATGAGGATATGCCATATAGAGATAGGGCATATATGGAATAGAATCCAAACTATCCTAATACAACTCTAATACCCTTAACAGTCACAAGGGTCATGTGCTAAAGGGATTCATGCTTGGTCGATGTGTTGCCTTTTGTTTTTGCAAGAATCAATTAGCATTGCGATAGAGAGACCAACGTCTCAACAGTGCAAATGAAGCTGTGGTCTTGTGTGGACTTTGTTGTCTCTTATGAACTTTAAGAGGTAATCAGTCTACTATAATATAACAGTACCCAAATGAACAACGGATCTTGGAGCTAACTCAAATAAAGTATAGACTATATCTGGGCTGCTAGGATAGTTCATTTTTTACATAGTAGCACTAGTCCACCTCAATCCTGATTGTTATTTGGAAACGAAGTACAGTACAGATGTTTAGTTTCACTGATCAAATAATGGGACATGTTACATTGTATGCGCCTTTGTTCCAATAGTACAAATGGACCTTCAACCTTGCAAATTGTTGTTTGAGTTATTGTGCCAGCAAGCAGCTCCCCCCCTCTTTGGTACCACTAATGTAAGCTTTCACTACCTGCAGCTGCAATATGACCTCTAGATGTTTGCTTGGATGAAATATAAATAATCCTGAGTGTGTGCAAGCATAATCCCTTAGTGAAAGTACTGGAGTGTTATTTTCGTGATAGTTGTAGAGTTTAGCTTAAATTTTCTGTTAGCATATAACTCCTATTTTCCTGTAGGTAAAAGTTATCCAGGATTCAAGACCGATACATGATAAGATGGTTGATTCTTTCTTGGAACAAATTTTTCCATCAGGTGATCCATATAGGTTTGAGTTTCCTGGAGCTGTAGATATTCTTGACAAGATAACAGTCTTTGATAAGTTTTGGCTGCCGATCATTCAGTGTGAATGAGGGCTACCTAACATATACCAAATTCCTAGCACTCCAGCACTTTTCTAGTGCTATGCTGCATGTGTTATCAACCCAGGTCAGTTCTTCTGTCTGCTATTTTATTTTGTTAAAAGCAACAAAAACACCATTAGATAACTTATGTGTCGTTTCCCTGAAATTTAGCCACATCTCTAGAACTGATTGTTAAATACTTAAATTATTCGAACCCTTTACTTTTACCTACTTTGTTTGATGGACAAAAATAGTGCCTTTCAACTGACTGCCCATGTGTGCTGTGTCTCAGTCTTTGTTATCCACCGCAGGGTTGCGACCTACCCTGCGCAAGCAACTGCTGTAAGTTGGGTAAGCTTATGATGACAGAGATGCTAAAAAATTTAAACAGGTAGTACTACCAAACATCTTGGCTGATTTTCTGTATCCATTTTAGATTCTTAAAGATGGAATGCAGCACGCAGGAAAGCTCATCTGTAGCAGCATGGGGGCAAAAATGGATTCAGAGCCAAAGAGTTGGAGGATACTTGGTGTGTAGTAATTTTGTGAATCCTATCACCCCTTTTCTGATATTTCTGTCGTTTTATGTTTTTATATTGATTTTTCCTTATCTATCGCTATCTTTTCCAAGCTATGCTATTCATGCCTGTTTTTGTGGTTTGTTAGCTGATGTTCTCTATGATCTTGGCACTGCCTTGGAAGTCATTTCACCGTTATGCCCACAACTTTTTCTTGAAGTGGCGGGCTTGGGAAACTTTGCGAAGGTACAGATTCTAACATGCATGTTGCACTTCAGACGGCATGAACGTTGTGATATAATTTCTGTTTGACATTGGCATGTACAATTTAGTTGAGGATTTACGAAATGATAAAAATAGTGTTCCTCTGTACCTAATGATTTATGAAATAAGAGTATTTATGGGCCCAATAAATATATAGAACAATAACATAAAAATGACAATGTGTTTGTCCAGTTTTTTTTCTGCCTGAAAATTGTGTTACAAAAAAAATAAGCCATTGCTTGTTATTGTAGGGAATGGCTGTCGTTGCAGCAAGAGCGAGAAGTCTAAAAATATATTCTTCTTTTGCTAAGGAAGGTAACCTTAGTGACTTGTTTGCTGAAGGGAGACCATCTCAACACTTTTCAGTGTCATGGGGATAGGAGCTGGCATTGGATTAGCATCTACTCTGTGTTCAACAACTCAAGGGAAGGTACACATATCTAAAAGAATACATCTGTTTCCAGTTACTCTGTCATTTGATCAGGGTAATACACAAAGTAAAAATGTGTTTACAAGAGTGACCATTATATTAGGTCTTTCAGAGTTATATGATTGTAACATAAAAGCGTTGCTGTCCTATGCTAAATGAACTTGCCACAGATAACTGTTTGGATTGTTTTTAATCTTATCCAGGAGATATTTCGCCTAGCATTATCAGGTGCATTAGTTAGGGTGCTAGAATGGATCTTAGCTTGCCGGACTGCCATCATCTCCTATACTCCCAGAACAGGTTGATAGGTCCTCTAATATAGTTCCTGTGCATCATTCGTGTTGATTACATGCACTGAAGCAAACGCATAGCATAAAAAAAATTGCTAGCACAGTGAACTTGTGTTGGGTATGGTCCACGTACCTGTTGTTAGCATGAAAGCAAGGCAATATGATGGAGATCTCTGTAATGTGGCAGCTTGTTAGGTCCTCTAATATAGTTCCTGTGCATCATTCGTGTTGATTACATGCACTGAAGCAAACCCATAGCATAAAAAAAATTGCTAGCACAGTGAACTTGTGTTGGGTATGGTACATGTACCTGTTGTTAGCATGAAAGCAAGGCAATATGATGGAGATCTCTGTAATGTGGCAGCTTGTTAGGCCCTCTAATATAGTTCCTGTGCATCATTCGTGTTGATTACATGCACTGAAGCAAACCCATAGCATAAAAAAAATTTGATAGCACAGTGAACTTGTGTTGGGTATTGTCCATATACCTGTTGTTAGCATGAAAGCAAGGCAAGATGATGGAGATCTCTATAATGTGTTTTTTATTGGTTTTTTCTGTGCCTAAGGGAACAAGATGAGGAGTTAACTCATACTTTTAAGGGGAAAGAAGGACTGAGGGCATTCCAATTGTTGCCTACAATGTAAATACCTAATCTGTGCTACAGCATAGATTTTGAGTCCACTTTCCTGTTGTTCAATGCGTGTGTCTAACCGGACCAGATCCAACTTTTAACAATGTATTGTTCACTGTTGATAATTTGCTGGAGAGTAGAAATACAGTGTATGCATGTTTTGATGATGACTGTCTTCATTATCTTCTTAACATATTCCATTCTCTATTGTTGCATACCATCAGAACTTGTTGTTATGTTTAGAACTTTCTACTTGATACAAGCTTCTAATTACTATATCAAGTTTCTTTCAGTTAATTGCAGGCCTGTTGCTTTCTGCTTTCTACGGAGTTGTGCAAGAGATGAGAGCAACTCCTGTAAACACACTTAATCCACAAAGAAGAGCAATGATTGTGGCTGATTTTTTTTTTTTGAAAGGGGTAGGAGCGCTGCCCTATTGATTAAGAGAGGAGAATCAAGAGTATACAAGGAACCAAAGGGGGGAAAAGGTTAAGGAGTTAAGAAGTTATAGGAACAAAAGGTAACTCCACGAGTCTACTGGCTCCTGAGAGGACCCAGTTACCGGCCTCCTCTTTAATGAGTGCTATCAAGGACGTCGTCGTGGTTCCTGTGGAATGAAAAATCCGGGCGTTTTTTTCCTTCCAGATTTCCCACGTGACTAGCATGACAAGAGAGGCTATAGCTTTCCGAGGAGCTCTAGGCATAAGGGTGACAAACTCCCACCAGTGCCGAATGGAAGACGTCGTATCCCAGACTTTCGGGTTCAAGGAATCTGAGAGGGTCCATTGCGCGATGGCTGCCCAAATTCTCTTGGAATAGTGGGCACTGGGCCAGAAGGTGAAGCAAGGTCTCTGTCTCATGCATGCAGAGAGGACAAAAGATCTGGTTCGGCCACCCACGCCTAGCAAGGCGGTCCGCTGTCCAAGTTCTGTTTTGAATGGCCAGCCAGGTGAATACTTTGCATTTCTTGGTGCCCAGGCCTTCCAGACGAGATTGTTCATTAAGGTGTGGGTTGCGCCTAGGAACTAAGCTTTGTATGCAGAGGCGGCACTGTAAGATCCATTCGTGGTTAGGTTCCAAGAGATAGAGTCGACACTGCCGCCTTGTAGGGGCATCCTAGAAATGAGCCCCAAAATGGCTACCAGCTCTTGGATGTGTTGTGCCATTAGGCCTGGCAAGTGGCAACAGGTCAAGCTCATGTAGCCATATGTTATTTGATAGCGCTTTATGTATGTGGAAGTTTTCCTTTTGGAGGTGTTGAAGATGGTTGGCACGATGTCGCGCAGACGGGCACCATGCGCCCAGGACGAGTTCCAAAAGGACGCTTTCCTCCCATCACTGATGTGTGCGGTGGTCATCGCTGCAAAGAGCTCCCGATCTTTGTCGTCGCAAAGAGTTTCCATGTCGTACCAAGGTCTGTTTATGATATCCCATTTATGCCAAAGCTATCTAAGCCTAAGAGCCCTAGCGAAGCGGTCGAGGTCCAAGAGGCCTAGCCCCCTAGGTGAGTTGGCCTGCAGACGTTGTCCCAGTTGATCTTGCATTTGCCCCCTGAAAATTGTTCTGATCCTGCCCAAAGGAAACGACGAGCCCACCTGTTGAGGAATTTGAGCACGCATTTTGGTGCTTTGATAGCTGTTAGAAGGTAAGTGGATTGGGCTGATAAGACTATTTTGATGATGATTTTCTTGCCTACCAGTGACAGCAGCTTTCCGCGCCATCTAGCTAGGCGGGTAGCGCATTTGTCTTGTAGCACCTAGAAGTCTGTTCGACGTAGCCTTTTAAGAGCAAGAGGAAGGCCTAGGTACTGTAGTGGGAACGAAGAAAGCTCAGCTGGCAGCTCCTGTAGGGTGGTGTGAAACCAACTCATCCATGAAGGGAGCAAGCCGCTAAGATTTTTGTTATGATTTTAGAGAAGATGTGGATGAGGCTAATCAGTTTGTAGTCAGCCGCAGACTGAGCCCTGTCCTGTTTCGGTATAAGGACGATGTTTGCTAAGTTTGAGCATGGGAGATTTGTTGTTCTTAGGTTGAGGAAGCCATTCAAAGCTGCCATGAGATCACTCTTAATGCCGGCCCAACATGCCTGGTAAAAGTCCCCATTAAAGCCATAGGACCAGTCGCTTTGTCCATGGGAAAATCGAGAATGGCTGCGTGGGCCTCTTCTTCAGATAGAGCGGCCGCTAGGGGGTGGAGGTCTAGGCGTGGCAGTTGGAGAATGTTCCAATTGAAGGTGGTTGAAGTGGTTGAGGAGCGGCCGAAGACGTGGTCAAAATGTTGGGAAAGGATCTCCACTTCATCCTCATGGGCTACTGCCACCCCATCTTCCCTGGCCAGCTGCTGGATGAAAATTTTGTGCCTGCGCAAATTCATGCGGATGTGGAAGAATTTTGTATTAGCATCTCCCTCTTTGAGCCACTTTATTCTAGAAGCCTGTTTCTTGCAAGATTTTTCAATCACCGCAAGTCCCAAGATCCTTTTTTTAAGGTGTGATCGAAGTTCTGTTTCTTCCGTCGAGAGCAAGCGAGCTTCTTGAGCAATCTCCAAGCGAACCATTATCTCTTGGGCCATGAGGATCTGCAACTTGGCATTCGGGAAGAGGGTTTTGCTCCAAGCCCTTAATCTTTTTGTGGTGGTCGCGAGAGGTAGGTAGTGCTTGGTTGTACACTAGCCGAAAAGTCTCACTGTGGCTGATTTTATCAAGGTTTGTTATATTTGATCTGTAAGCACTTGCCTTCTTCCGAATTACAATACTAAAGTTTGCTTGCACTGCAGACTGGAAAGGTTTCTAGCCCAGCTGAGCTAAGATACAGAGAGGATCTTCTATTTCCTAACCGATTAATAGAAGAAGCCAGAAGTGTGAAAATTGGACAACCACTTCGCAGAGTTTTGAGCCCACAGCGTGTGGAACAGCTGAGAGCTACTTTCCCAAAGGAGAAATATTTGCTCGCCCAAAACAGCAATAAAACATACATGGTTCTTGAGCATAGTGCAACTGGAGAGGATGCACTGAGGGGGTGGCTTGTTGCTGCCTTGGCTTCGGAGATGGAGACGTCAGGTGTTGGTTCACGTGAAGCCCATGAGAAGATGGTGTGTGTATTCCCAATGTTCGTGTCGGAAGTTAGTAAAGGCTGGTACACAGATCAGTTTTTAGATGGAAATGGTAGTCGAATTGCATACGCAAAATCTCTATAGCTGCTTAATGCGCATTGCTGTAGGAACAGCACAAACCATGAAGGCGGTGCATTCTAACTACAATCTTCAGTTACAAAGTTGAACGGATCAATTTATTTTCACTTCACATTGTCTGTAGAACATTTTTTTGCTGTCTATTGTCAATCATAGGATCATCATGGTAGCTACCTTCAAGTTATTGGTGCTGGATGCCGCTGTGACATAAGCGAACACTCCACGCCGTGCCTTCTGTAGGCTCTAGCGCTTCAACTTTCAAGATGCTTCTCCATCAGAGTGGTGACATAATCACGGTGAGTAAAGAATCGCGGAAGTTAAGAGTTAATTTTCAAGTTTGAGTGAATCACGTCGTCGACTCGTCGTCTTCCAGTGTGACGCGGCGCCGCCGGTTCGTCATCTCAGAACTCTCGCGAAACAAGCCAAAAGGTTTTTTTTTCAGTAAGCGCTCCCCTTTCCAGGCAGGACATATCGATGGCTGGTCCTGGCGTCCTGGGCAGTACAGTCAAAAAAAATCAGCCGAAAGGCTAGCGAAATTACCGTGGCTTTCACGGTATGCTACACGCTTACTCATCCTCGCAAAAGCACGAGTCGGTTTCCAGAACGACGCCGCGAGCATAAATTACCACGGCCACAAGCCTGTTTGGCAGATGACAAGCCGGACAGTTTTTAACTTTTGCTACAGTACCTAACTTTCAAACAGAGTATTTTCTCAAGATGGGGTCTACAAGTTAAACGTAGTACACGTTAAAAGCCCAACATCTGTACCAGCTAAAATCGTAAGTGAGTATCGGTTTCTCCGTAATCTGTACCGTAAACAGCTAAAATTCAAAAATTTCAGCCAAAAACCATAAGTCGCAGTAAAAAAGAACACTCGCTTATTACGTTTTCCGTCACCTTGCAGACCGAAGGATCGATTCGTATTCCGTAGTCCTTACACGTGATGCGTTTTTTGTCTGATGTGACTGTAGCTAGCTCGCTCGCAATTTCCAGTGGCCGCCTGAATTTGGGGCGCAAATGAACGCCCATCTTGGCTAAAACGATGGACGATGGCGATGTGCAGAGCGAGGAGAGTAAACCAGCAAAACAAAAAAAGGGTCAGGCCAATGAGGTGAAGTCTACTTAAGACGGAACGCAACTGGCCTAACAAAGTTACCAATCACTAGTGATCGATCGAGCGGTCTTGGCACGGAACGGAACAGCGAGAAATTCTGTCTGGCAAGTGGATGGCAAAGCAAAAGCATTTTTACCTCGAAAAAAAAAATGGATGCCAAAGCAAAAGCATTTACATAGAGGAATTCAAGAGTAGAGACTGGAGAAATTAAGATTGGTTTGTGAAGCCAATAAAGATCGAACGCTGCGCCGTTCTTGTTTAACTGATATCTTAGAATATGTCCCGTCAAACTTCTGCTAATATATTTAAAATTATCTAGATTAATTATATCAAATCAATATCATTAGATTTATCATTAAAAATAATTTTATAATATTACAATTTTATTAGTATATAATAAAATAAAATTATAAAAAGTAATCATCAAAGTTACGTCTAGTAGACTATAAAAAATAAAAACAAAGCCACTTAAAAAAGAACGAACGGACCGTCGGAAATATCACTTCCTTAGGAGCTGTCTGTGCGTTCAGCACGTCCATCGTCTAATGGACGGAACTGAAGGGACTACTGAATATCCATCCATATGACGTTTTCAATCGAAGCGGAGTAGCAGTGTAGTACAAAAAAAGGGACGCTGAAGGCAACGTGAGCCTGAACTTAGGTAAAGCGTTAATACGATTGCGAGGCCCATGCACGATCAAGAAAAATAAGATATTAACGATGAATCAGGGGATAGATGCAGGATTATCTTATCAGTTTACTTTTGTTTTGGTGCTGCTGTGTAGTCCATGCATGGACGCCACCCAAATCCAAAATGCCGGAAAGCTACGAGGAGTCGCAGATCCAGCACCACGCTCCGCCGCTCGCCTCTCACAATTGGGAACGGGGGAAAAGGGAGGTGAAAAGCTGGGCGGGCGCCCATGGTGGCATCTGACGAACGCATGACGAGGAGGCGACGTAACGCAACGCGCGCGCGGCTCGCTCGATCAGGTGTCAGTCCGGGCTCCGACGAGCCGTACGCCTGCACGAACGTACGGCCGTCTCTGTTCTGTTCGTAGGGGGAAACCACGCGCCCTGTTCCTTCGGTCTGCCCGCACACGTCATACTTTGAATAGCTATCTTTGTTTAATTTTCTTCTTTTGTAAGGGTAACTTAGTTTTATTTTTATTTGTTTTGTACCGCTCTGATAACAACCGTTGTACGGTAAACAGTCTATTACGTCTCTCTGACATTAATTTTCATCAAACGGTTATTATCTGAAGTGTTGAGATGTCTTTTGGCATAGGACAACACCTACCGTTTCGTCGGCTATATAAAGGCTGACGTCAGGGGAGAGAGGGGATATAACACATTGGAGCAGAAAATAGTGCTAGGTATTTCGCATTACTCTCGGTTGTAATTCTTTCTCTGAGCAATAGCTACACAGGACGTAGGGTTATTATTCTTCCAGAAGAAGGCCTGAAGCTCTATAAAAACTCCCGTGTCTCTGCTCTATATATTCATACACTGAGTCTCGTAGAGTTTTGTCAAATCCAAACAAATCATACATAAGATCGATATTAGAGCATCAACAGGAGTCATTTTAGATACGACACGGTTCTAAAATATAATTTTGTCCATTCATTTTTATTATAATATATTTATATAAACTATTAAAATTGTAATATTATGAAAGTATTTTTGAGATAAATTTACACACATATAAACTAAATATTTAAAAAGATATTAATAGTTAAAGTTTGCAATGTTCAACTGTATACCCTCCAAAGCGACTATCTTTCGTGACCGCAGGGACAAAAATAAAGGAGAGATAGATGACTGAGCTAAAATTAACATCAGCGCTCCACGCTTCGTTAGTCAAACCGTGGAAACTTTTGTGAACACGTGTTTCAGCCAGCAGTATGTGGATTTGTCGCATAAAAATGGAATCATTGGATCCATCTTTACTATATATTTATTTAATTAAAATCAAGACTTGGTATAAAAAGATGATAAAAAATAGATGACGCATTATCCTTTGAGAAAGAGGTAATGATGCAATTAACCGGCTGTGAGTCTAGTCAACTAATTGACCGTGGGACGGTGTGACAGCGGGGATTAAAGTCCGTCAAACAAACCGCCCTAAGATTAAATTGCATATATCCCCGAGTTCAAGCTTATAGGGCCGCAAGCTTGGCTAAACTAAGATTAGTGAATTTTTTACAATATCTTCTACTGTAGTGAGATGGTAGTAGAAATTAAATCTAATCATTAATTTATTGAGGATATAATTAACTTTTCTCTGTAATTTTTTGTGAGTGTATTATAGACTTTTCAGCAAACCTATTGCTAGTCGATCCATACGTGTTCATTTTAAACCCAGCTGATTAATTATAATTTTACCCTCGTAAATTTACACCGGCAATATATCATGGAAGTAAAAGAGCTCCCCCGGAAAACGTTGCGCGACATCACACGTACGCTCCCCTGCTCCGCCCTCTCGATCGTCTGAACACACGCTTTTGCTGTTTGGCGCAGCGATCCTTGTTTAGTCACGCAGCTTTGAACCTGGTGGATTAAGGTGGCGCGTACGTGAGTCTAACCGATGGCCGAATGCGAGGGAGGACAAAGTCCCAGCCACGAGGGGGCTAGCCTCCTGCGTTGAAATATTTGCGCTTCTCTCCCTGATCGATCGATCGATCGATGGCGATGGCCGACGATAAAAATACGCCCGCGCACTCGAGGCATCAGTAATTCGGGAACGGTAACACACGGTGCGTGTGTAACAATAGCGGCGCGCTTAGTGCGATAATTAAGCTTGGAAGCGATCATCGTTCATGGCAACTTTGCTTTAGTTGGTGCAAAATATAGTTAGCGCAGTCTCCTCTGTATTGTTTCGCTTAATCGCGTGAAATACCGACAAGGCGACAGCCAGCCAGTAGTAATCGTGTGTTGCTGTATGCTAGCTGCATCAAATATTAATCTAATCGAACGTCCGTCGTTTACAGGTGGAGGGCAGATTAAAAATCCATTTCCTCGGACTATTCTCCATCGCAATTCGCACGTTTGAACAATCCAACACGCACTAGTGACGCATATATAATTGAACGACCCTGGTCTACTTGCACAAGTCGTAGCTAGCGCTAGGATTGGCCAATAAAAAAACGGCTGCCTCCTTGGCACGGTGGGGCCCACGTGTGCGTAATCGCTGACCGTTTGACCCTACGTGCTACTCTAAACTAGGAGTAGCTTGTACGAAGCAGCTTACGCCCTCGGCTTCGGTCAATCTAGAGACGCACATGCGGCGAAGACATTTCTCCACATGTCTAGTACTACTATTCTGATTGATTTTCACGAGCAATTCTGCGATTTGTCGGCTCCCAGCACTGCAGCGGCAACCACGTACGTAACGCGAGCGCTCCGTGTACCCCAAGAGCGCGAGTTATCTTGCCTCTGCACTGCAGCTTTTCCGGTCGGGCTTGCACTTTGCGAGCGCACACATCGATCGAAAGCGCGTTGGGTCAGAGCAGTGCCGTGCAAATAAGTACCCCGCTGGTGTGTGTCAAATTTTTTTCTCTCTACTGCATCAGTTCGACCCCCGATGTCTGAAGCAGAGAAGAGTCAGCATTGAAAATCCTTCCATGCTAGGCTCAGTTAACCGGATTTTCCTTTGAAATCTCACGTGGGTATTCGAAGTACAATAACTATATGTACGGATTCCTTTTAGCTGCGTCTGAAGGTTTTGGCTGCTGCGGATGTCTTTTAAGTTTACTATGAGTATTTGTACAAACAAATTAAATATCGTTAAGCCAATAAATTACTTCGAAAAAACAATTTCGATGAGCCGTTTCGAAAAAAAGAACTCATAATTATAATGCGCTATGTAAATAATCCGACTGCATGAGCCGGTATGTACTTATCATATTTAATTAGTACTAATTATGATTAATTAGTGTTAACTACCATCTTAATTAGCTCAATTAAGGTCATTGTGTATGTATGCTTGCTGCCGCGTTATGCTGACTCGGCAGGCGACCTGCTGAGCCAGGGGAGCTCGGTAGATGCCTACTGAGCTCCCTTGGTTCGATGGTACTTGTCGGACTTGGTAGATCCATAGATGTTAGATTTATAAAAATAGATGTTCAGATCTAAATTTTAAAAAAATATGTTCAGTGCTATTTATATGAACAGTTCAGTAACTAGATGTCACGAAAATACCGACAATCTAGCTAAAGCCCCTTTACCCAAAAACAAAGAGAAAATAGTACTAGCTAGAAAATTCCTAGGTGTTAAAAGTCATCTTTTTTTCGACTTCTGGTTTTGTTTTTTAGAGTAAAGTGCTTTTATACCATAACTAGATTTTGAACTGGGTTTCTTTTTAAGATAGGATCTACAAATTGATTATAGAAGACACTAATTTTATCTATATCGGCTAAAACAATATAGAGTTTCTCTTACTCCGTATCCTTTCTTACAGCTTCTCTATTAATTATCATTATTTATCAATTGAAACCAAAAGTCAATATAACAGTCGAAAAAATCGTGCCAAAAAGAACTATGCCCGTCAGTTCATCATACGGACCACAAGTTTATAAAGTTGTTATAAACTAACCTTAATCGAACTTGGGCTAAGATGCTGGAGACCTGCCGGCTGAATTGAAAACGCCCTACGCCCTATGCTGGAGACTTGCTGGACGACTGACCGTGCTGCGGCGACGGACGTACGACGGTCGAGCAAAGCGTTCGATCGCTAGCAGTAGGTGCTCGGATTCGATACGCCCGGCCGGGACGAAACTGTACGAGAACGCACGCACACGCTTGATTTGTCCGGACCTCGTCCAAATTTTCCACTTGATTAGTAGTCTCCAAAGGCAGGTCGTTTACGTGACAACCGGTAGACCGCCAAGGCTGGTGACCCTTGTAGCAGCTGACTTAATAAGCTCTTGCAAATCAGAGGATCCGCATACTCTGTCCTCCTTCCTTTTGTTAATTTTCTATTCATCTTAACACTGCTGTTTTTTTTTCTGAACGACATGGTAACACTGCGTACACGATCGTGTCGTCGATTCGCAGCCACTGAATAGCAGAGGCGGCAGTAATAAATGCGAGGGTAACTTCACGTCTGGATCACTCAGATATTTGCGTCTACAATGTGGCATTTTCTTCGGGGTGTCGATGTTTCGTGTTAGATCATATGATATATCGAAAATTGAGTTATGATAAATAATAGATATTTATATTATTTTAAAATTTATGTTTGTAAAAATTTCAGTCGACGTGTTTTTGAAAAACTAAAATTACTGGCATATTCAGATTAAACGATATGATCGCCTTGTATTGGGTGGTCTGACTGGCTAGTTTCAACTACGATTGGTAGTCGGTAGTCCGATCGACCTTGTGATGAATGATCCGATTAGCAGATGTCCAACACGGCAGAATGACCATGACAGGTCGACTACGGCAAAACGACCACAACATGCCAAACATGGTAGATCGAGCATGGCAGAACGACCACAGTAAATCAACCACGGCAGGTCGATTTTTTGTGCTTGGGTCTGAGGAGTGTCGTTAGGGTACTTTGTAGCCACAGAACATGATTCTAATATAAAAAATCAGATCTATTCCAAGAAAAGTTAGTCGGCATCAGCGACGTCGTTTTCTAGGCATCATCTTCGACTCGTTCTCGTTAGGAGTACATAGTGCGTGGCGCATAGCGTTTCTCCATCGACTTCATCTTCCTCGATTGCACGTAAAGTTGATCACCCAATCGTCATCAACAATATCGATGTTGAGGCATTCGAGCAGAGGAGGATTACGACTACATACAAAGGGGGTCGAGCGAGCAGTCGAACGTTGAACGGTCGAAATCTTCTTGATCGTGTCACACGCTAAAAGTCCGACTTATCTCATTTCTATCTACATTCTACCTTTGTCGCCTCTTTCGAGCCCAAGGATATCTGCCACGTATTTTCTGATGAGTCTTGAATCAATGCCATGCATGAGGAGTTAGAGAATTTTGAGAGGAATAAGGTCTGGTCGCTTGTTGAGTCCCCTAGTGGTCATAATGTTACAGGAACCAAGTGGGTCTTCAAGAATAAGCAGAGTGAGGATGAGGTGGTCATTTGAAACAAAACTAGATTGGTAGCTTAGGGTTTTTTCAAGTTGAGAGTTTAGATTTTGAGGAGACCTTTGCCCCTATAGCCAGGCTAGAGGCCATTAGGATTCTGCTTGTCTTCGCAGCGTCTAAGGGTTTCAAGCTGTACCAAATGGATATTAAGAGTGCCTTCTTCAATGTTTAGACAACCTTCAGGTTTTGAGAACCCCAAATACCTAAACCATGTCTTCAAGTTTTTCAAAACCCTGTATGGACTTAAGCAAGCCCCTAGAGGTTGATATGAGAGGTTTAAGTCCTATCTATTGAGTCATAGGTTTGAGATGGGAAAGATAGACAAGGCATTGTTCATTCGTAGGCATGGCAATGATTTTCTACTTGTTTAGATTTATGTGGATAATATTATCTTTGGTAGTTCTTCTCATGCTCCTGTTTTCCAGTTTTCTGATGTCATGAGCATAGCGTTTGAAATGAGCATGATGGGTAAGTTGAGATTCTTCCTTGACTTCCAGATCAAGCAAACTCGGGAGGGTACCTTCTTGCATCAAAGCAAGTACACTCGAGACCTCCTAAGATGCTTCGACATGAGTGATGGCAAGCTGGTATCGACTCCAATGGTGACCTTGACTACACTTTTACCTGACGAGAATGGCAAGCCTGTGGAACAAAAAGAGTACCGAAGCATAATTGGCACCCTCCTGTACCTCACTGCTTCGAGGCAGGACATAGTTTTCACCGTATGTCTGTGCGCTCGATTTCAGGCTTCTATTTGCGCCTCTCACCGTCAGGCGGTAAAGCGTATCTTCAAGTACCTTTGAGCTACTCTAGACTATGGTATCTGGTACTCTTCTGCTTCCTGTGTTTCCCATAGAGCCTTCACGATGTAGACTTTGCTGGCTATAGAATATATGGGAAGAGCACTTCTAGTACTTGCCAATTCAGTGGCACTTTCCTTGTTTCTTGGTCTTTTAGGAAGCAATCCAATGCTGCACAGTCTGCCGCAGAGGCCGAGTATGTTGCAGCTGCTAGTTGCTATAGTCAGGTGGTTTGGATGGTTTCGACCTTACGGGACTTTGGGTTAGCTATATATAGTGCCCCTCTTTTCTGTGATAACACTTCTGTCATTAACATTGCTAAGAACCCAGTGCAGCACTCCAGGACCAAGCACATAGATATCGGATATCATTTGCTTAGAGACCATGTAGAGAAGGGTGACATAGTGCTTCAGTTTGTGGAGAGTGACCACCAGTTGGCCAACATTTTCACCAAGCCTTTAGGTAGCCCGAGGTTCATGACCTTACAGGGAGAGCTTGGGGTGGTCTGTCCTTATGGCTTAATCTTATACTAGCATCATGTACTTTCTGTATTATATGTACATTTTTATTCTATTGCACTTTATTTATTGGATGCATTTGGGTTAGTCTTTCTAACATATACTAGAATGGTTCTCGTTCTTAGCTGGTTAGATTTCTTCCTCTCATCTTGTAATCGTAGGATGCTGCTTATTAGTTACTTCTCTTCTCACTAGGTTGAGTTCACTCACTTCTTTTAGGTCTAGCAGGGGTTAGGCCCCCTTGGGTAGACATGGTACGTGTTTACTCTCCTGTATTTTAAGATGATTAGCTAATAGTCCTAGAGTCGTATAGGGTAGATAAGAGTGAGTCTGAGCCATAGCAATCCTTCTATCTTGTCTATACTTTAAGAATAATCATTTCTTTATTTTTCCAAGCTTCTTTTCTCTTGCTTATTACTTTGGTTCAGAGAAAGTTCATTTGAGATTTTCTTAAGCTTAATGCTGCTATAACTCAACTTGAACCAAATTACTTCTAAAATTGACTCACATATTGAGCGGGAGTTGTAATTTCTTTTTATTTCATCATATTGCAATTAAATTCAGCAATGTGCATTATAATATAAATACATGGAGCCCTAATTATTATCCTTGTGTGACATGATAAAACTGTTTTACATCTTGTCATGACTTGTGCTAAATTACTATATTTATCATGACCTTCTATGTATAGCTTAGCTCTTGCCATGCTAGCTTCTTTAAATGTAAAAATCTTGAATTAAATCATGTCTTACTTCATTGAATCATCTTTTGATTCATGCTATGTCAAATAAGCTAAGTTGAGTATTGAATCTACATTGAGCTTTAGATTGAGCTATGCTAGTTTTTTAGTGAAACATGTGTTAGTATTAACTCTTTGTTTTTGAACTAAGTCAAGAAAATGCAAAAATATCTCTTTTATGCGAAAAATCCTAAATGGTGAATGCAATTTACTCGTGGGTAGATAGTTGCCAAGAAGGCTTTAGATATGTTTCCACATGTCCCAGCAAGCAAAAATACGAAATAAATCATGTCAAAAACTCTCGGATCAAGAAATCACACCTTGAGGCCAAATCAAGCAAAATCGGGTTTTCTCGTGAATCTTACTATCAAAGTGCCTAGATGGATATTCTCAAGGATTACCTCCATCTCTTACACGTTCTTGACACAACAAGATCACAAGAAGGAAAGAAGAGAGATCAAAACCAAGCAAAAGTCAAGCACATCAATCAAAAATAAGAGAGACTCAAGAGTTGCACAAAGATTGATGTATTGCTTACTTGAGAAGGTATATTTTACAGCCACTTTACCTTAAAAGATAAAGAGTACCCAAAGTACCCACTCTCAAACTCTAACTTTAAGCCTAAAGAAGAGAACACAAGAGATAGGTTGGATGGTTAAGCTTATATGTCTCCATCCTAACCCCTTTTATAAGTGGACAACCAATTACCTATTCACTTTAGTGGATACTATCCACTATTACAATGGGGAAACCCGTTAATCCTATACACATAGGTTTTACTCACACAAATTCACTTATGTACGCTTTTCAAAGCGCATAAGTGTGCATCTGCTAAATCATTAGCCTTTATCCGCCTTGATCAAACCATCTCCACCTTGACCTAAACCGCACTCTAACGCATCGTCCATGCGTCGTGGTTTTAATCCAAGATGGTTTCCGGTATTTTGGTCAAACTACCAAAATACCCTTTCTTGACCTGATCATCATCAACCACAACAAGCAATCGCAATGCTGGCCACGTGTAGGTGCACCACTAGCTTGCCATGCTCCGCCAAGTCTCTTCCGTCCCAGTTCGACCAAACCACGGCTCACTTGGCCCGTGCAAGCCACACGACGCCATCCCGCCGTTCGAACTCGCATTTAACATTTTTCGTCTTTCTTGTACCATGTTTGAGCTCACCGTGTCACCCAACATTCTCGATCATTCTGGCCTCAACTCCTCCATAAGCCTAGCCCCGATTCTCACCATTGACCACAGTTGACTTCAAGCGACCCTACACACTCAAAGACAAAAAAAATCATTTGTAGACATAAATTCTTCACAACTTAACCTATATTAGCCAACACATGCATCGCGCAATCTTAATCTAATGATCCAGGTCATCCAAACTCGATCTATGATTCAATTATTCAAACCCCTATTTTTCTAAGAAGATCGGAAGTACCACGTCTAACACGCCGATGCTTCCGCAATGCGGTACTATCATATTCCAAAACAGTACTTCTGCACGCTAAAATCCTCACTTGGAGCTCTATGGAAAAAACGTAACGCAACTCAACCCGGTACTTCCGCCAAACGGTACTACCGCATTTATGCCTGTGGTACTTCCGAAAAGCGGAACTCCACACTAATACATATGATACTTCCGATTTTTCTGACATTTTCATAAAACAGTCCAAATCAAATGCAATCTTTGCAAAATCAATTGACCACTTCATAAATATTGCAATGATTTATCACAATATTAAACGAGACCTTCTCACATGGTTCTTCAGCGTACATAATAGTTTCTTGTTTTCTTTTTCTATCATCAAAAACTTATTTTGCAACCATCGCACGGTACTTGTTTAGCTTGTTTTAAGTTGAAGTTACATGTAACTTGAATTCGAGATCACCAAGTCACTAGAGCCAGCGTAGGCCATTCAGAATTCAGAAAGCTAAACGCAGAACCTAAACACGCGCGCGGACTTATGTTTAAACTTGTTTAACATGTAGGTACAACTGTATATCCATCAAATTTTAGTGACACATCGATGGCTCTAGAGCTAGTATTCTTCAGTATCTTTACTATTCTAAAAGAAGGAGTTGATGGTTGATACGGTCTCTCCCACCTTTCGCACCTCTCTTGATAAAAAAAGATACTTTGTCTGACGTGTGGGCCCACCCACCCCTCCCACATGTTGATGGTTGGATATCCATTCTTCTCTAACAGCTTTATTCCCTCAACTTCTCACCTCTATTTTCCAACCGATCAGAACAACTCTCTTCTATAGCATGATTATCTATATATGCAATTAAATTTTGTTACAACATACGGATACATAACTAGTATCCATTAATTCTGTGGCCCTCACGCGAATACTTGAGAATCACACTATCTTAACTGATGAACAATCACAAGTTATTGTTTCTTTAGTAGTACGGTGGCACAAGCAAACTTGTAGACGATCTTGTATGTGGTCAATCCCCACGTGGCGGAGACCACCTATCATGTCTGATTATGCTTTGAGATTCGTGAGATCACCATTAGCGGCCTCGCTCGTTCAGATTTGATTTCAGCTTTTAACTTTTAATTTCTATCTTCTTAGTTTTATTTTTCAGTTTTTTTTATTTTGGCTTTTGTTGTCTTTTTTTGTTTCGTATTCTTTTTGCGTTGTCTCTGATGAATTAACATGGATTTTCTACTTTTTTAAAAAATTATATTTAATTACGCTAAAGATCAACAATAGTTACGTGTAAATTAAACTAGCTACAAACAATAAAAAATAAGCTAAAACAAGCGTCACCGATCGTCAGGGCAATCCTCGAGAAACAGTTGCACCATGGTGAGCCACGCGACCTTTCCGCGAAGTTGCCAGCCTTGGATTGAAGCACGTTTCCAAAGCGCTCCGCAGTCCACACAAAGATAAATACCTCGCGACTCCACCCTTGCTCCGCAGCACGAGCAGGCAGGAAGGCTAGCGCCCCCCTCGCCAGAGACAGAGAACAACACACTCGACAAGATCAAGTGTGAGCAAGAACAGGTGCGAGCAATACAGGGGAGCAGAGAAGAACAATGGGGAGGGCTCCGTGCTGCGAGAAGATGGGCCTCAAGAAGGGGCCGTGGACGCCCGAGGAGGACAAGGTGCTCGTCGCGCACATCCAGCGCTTCGGCCACGGCAACTGGCGCGCTCTGCCCAAGCAAGCCGGTGAGTGGGCTCATCGCTCTCGCGCCGCGTTGCGTGCGTGATGGCGCGCGTGGTGCCATGGGCGGCCGGACGCGGAGTGCTAACGAGAGGTGTGCCTGGTGTTGCAGGTCTGCTGCGGTGCGGCAAGAGCTGCCGGCTCCGGTGGATCAACTACCTGCGCCCGGACATCAAGCGTGGCAGCTTCACCAAGGAGGAGGAGGACACCATCATCCAGCTCCACGAGCTTCTTGGCAACAGGTACTACTACTCATTTTTGCCTTCTGCGTTATTCTTCTTCTTCCCCTTAATTGCATTGGTATCTTTTCATTTATTTATGAAATTTTGCTAATTTGGAGCAATGATCGTTGCCTGCTTCAAATGCAAAGAAGGGAGATTTACTCTCTTTTCCCCTGTGGGGGACATACAATACATTATCCTCCTGGGCCCCTCCTCGAGGCAAACAAAGGAAAAAAAACACAGGCGTAGGCCACTTCGTTATAGTAGCTAAATTGCATCAGCGATGATGCGCAAGATCTAAAGATTCCATCTCGCTTGGCCGTTCCGGTGGAGGAGCACTGCCTCCTTGATTTCAGTGCTGCAAAAAACATGCACTTAGCATTAAACAACAGCATGTGATTCCGTTGCGGGAATCAAATCACGCGAAGATAACACAAAAGAAGTCGTCTTTTGACAAAACTGTGCACTGATCAACTCTTTATTCTGTGCTTGTGTGTCCACAGATGGTCCGCGATTGCCGCCAGGCTGCCCGGGAGGACGGACAACGAGATCAAAAACGTCTGGCACACGCACCTCAAGAAGCGGCTCGAGCCCATGGCGCAGGAGCACGAGGCGGCGGGCGCCAAGAAGCACAGGCCGGCGGCGCCCAAGCGCGAGAGCGGGGGGAGGAGGCCCGCCGTGCAGACCACCGCACCGGTGTCGCCCGAGCGGTCCGTCTCGTCGTCGGTGACAGAAGCTTCGATGGCCTCATCGCTGGCAGAGCACGGCAACACGGGGAGCTCAGAGTTCGCCAAGGAGGAGAGCTTCACTTCGGGCTCGGAGGATTTCCAGATCGACGAGAGCTTCTGGTCAGAGACGCTGTCGATGCCACTGGACAGCTACGACGTCTCAGTGGAGCCACGCGACGCGTTCGGCGCGTGGTCGGGCGCCGCCGACGACATGGATTTCTGGCTCAGAGTGTTCATGGAGGCCGGCGACGTGCAAGACTTGCCGCAGATTTAGAGAGGGTTTTAGTTTCTTGGCTGCTAATTGATTGTTCTTTTTCTCTCTCTGTCATCTTGCACCGGAGGGACATAGCTAACAGAAAAGTGTCCATGAGGGAATTAGGCAGGAGGAATGCGAATCATGCGACGCACCCGGTAGCTTTGATCGATCTTGTTTACCTTCTTGTATAGAAAGAGAAGAGATTCTTTTGCACAATGTGCAAATGTTTATGTACAATGGAGTTATCTGAAATGGACTCTGTTTTTCTCATTTAGTAGATCAAATTCGTCTTGTGTGTTACTACTTGTGTTCGGTTATGAAATCAAATCATGTGAAAATTGAATTGGTGTACGGGTTTTGTCCTGTTATCTCTTCTTCTCCAGTACACGCTTGTCGCCGTTGAGGCGAAACGCTAACCGCTTAGGAAAATAAGCCTGAAAAAACGTGTGTTATGAGACTGGAAAAACTGAAGGAAGATTTCTTTCCTATAGTTTACAGTTAAACAGTTACAAGAATAGATCTGGCTGTCTTTTCATTGATTCTGCATCACCTTTGTTTGATCTGGAAAAAAGTAAACGAAGAACATGTGCTATGCTGATTTGTGAATACATATATGTGCTATCATTTTTCTATTCCAACCTGTGCCGTTTATGTTTAAGCTGTGGAAGCAGTATTCAACTATACAAGCGGGTCTCTGGCCTTTGTTTATGCGAGAGTTCAGATACTGTATTGTCGATGATATCTTTTGAGCTGTTCCAGATGAGTAGAATACACTGTAAATTATCACCGACAACTTCATGACCATCACACAACAGTCTGTCCTTAACAAATAGTAGCACTTGCGTGATGATCTTGACCGTGTAAACTACCTATTTTTCTAGTAAACAACGCTCATTGTTCCAAAAGGACTTGTGAACACTTGCGCATTGTTGTCAAGTCAAAGGAGTTGTCCGACTCGACAAATATAGTCTAGGAGATAGACTTAACATGCTAGGATTGAGGGTTTCAAAAGGCATTTTTACCTATACAATCTCGAGAACATCCTGCGGGAATTGAATTGTTTCCTATGAAAATCATGGAAAGTTCATGTGTTTCAATCATGCCCTTAATGTATAAAGGACTAGCTCTATCTAGAAAAAGGAAATTGTGTGTACAAAACTAGATACATGTTGAAAATGTCTATGGTTCAATTATGTTGAACAATTGGCAATCGTGTCGAGTTGAAGTTTGAATTTGTGAAAGTTTGCAGATTTTCGAGTTCTTTGGGGGGTCCGGTGTGGACGGATTTTGGTTGGCGGTCTGACCACCGGTGCAGTGTGACCGGTTTCTAGCCGGCAACTAATTTTTTTATAGAGAGGTGTTTTTTTGGGTGCTCCAGAGGTCTGACCGGCCGCTTAGTGGTGGTCAGAATGATTTTCTCTGAAGGTATCTGAGAGGTTTTAGATATTTGTAGGAAATAGTTATGAGTTGAGTTTTAGAGTCCTAGGTTATTGCATTTATGGTGTATGAAGCATGTTTGGATTAACATGTGTTAAGTTGTGAAGAACTTATGTCTGAAAAAGATTTCTTAGTTTTTGATGTATAGGAAGCTTAGAGGCAACTATGGGCTACAGCGTGGACCGAGTCTAGACTCGCGGATGGACTGGGGTACGGTCAAGAAAGTCGAGTGGGATGGTTGAGTTCAAGCCACGCACAGGGAAGACCAAGGATATTGAAGGGAAGTTCAAATAACGATTCATCGAATGGTGCGGTCGGTATAAGTGAGGCGCGGTTGAGGGAAACCAATACGGAGAGACTTACCGATGTATGACTCATTAGTGAACCTACACATTGCATGTATGGATTGCTTGCAAAGAAGGAGATAACCATAAGCTAGGTTTGGGGAAGAGGTGGGGTCCACCGTTAAAGTGATGGTGTTTTGGCGGGAAAGCTAAAATATCGAAAACGATAATGGGACCAAAACCATGGTGCTTGGGGGGTGTTGGAAGGGCAGTTTAGATCAAAGAGACGCTGAGAAGGCCAAGTGGATGGGAAGCTTACTCCTTAGAGGGTTAGGCTTATGTGCTTTGAGAAGAACGCATAAGTTCTGTATAAGTGTAAAATCCGGTGTGTGTGTGGTTAGCGTGTTTCCCCGGTTGTGCTAATGGATAGTATCCATTAGCGTTATATGTAGGCTAGTTACTCCATCTATATGAGTGGGGTGGATTTGAGGCATGTTGCTAAGGTGAAGAGAACCAACAATCCATTTATTAGGATCAGAGAGAAAGATTTCCTTATAGTGAAAGCTTTGGGGTGTGCTCTTGTGATAGCCCTGCCCTCCATGGTAGAGTGGTTGTAAAATCTTCATCTACAAGTTGCAATAGATCTATCTTATACATCTTACATGGTGTATTATTGCTCTTGTTGATTTTGTACTTGTTTTGATTAGTGTTTTGCCCTCTCTCCTTTACTCTTGATCTTGCTAGGTTTCAATGATGTGTAAGTAATGTAGATGGCTTATAAGTATCATATTCAATCCATGTAGGGACCAGTTATAACAAAATCTCAAAGGTTGCCCAATTTGGATTGATTTTCTTGTTCCTGGGGTTTTGGCCTCGAATTTTTGGGTGCTCTTGCTTGTTGTGTCATATGGGAACTCGTCTAGAGCCATCTTGGCTTTCTTCAACATACGAACAAGTCATATATCTAAGTTCTTTAGTTTTCCCGGCAACGCTGAACTAGGTTTTGCTGAAAAGATCTTTTACTGCTACGTATGCGATTCTTCGGTAGCTTGGCTTCAGGATTACAAATTTTGAGGTGGCCAATCTAAATTTGCAGCTTAAACAAAACGATTAGCCACGGCCCAATCACGTGTAAGCTACATCAACAAGCATAGTGAGTAACTGTTGGAATTGTTCTCTGCTCCTATGTTCTATGACGCCGTTTTTTCAACCATCATGGTTATCATGTTGAGCAAGTTTTTACAGATGCGCATGCCTTTCTTGTTTCTTAATTCGTTGCACATTTTGTTCATGATAGAATCTAAAAAAGCAGTGTAGGCATCACCAATGGTCCTTGCTAGCAAGCTAGCCTTGCGTACGATTTCTAAGTATTGGTCCAAGTAACTTTTTAGTCATTAGATTCAAAACTGGATACCTTATCATAGTCCATAGCCTAAACTAGCTATCGCCGTAGGTTATGGTTAAATTCCATTTCCTATACTGGTGGAGGTGGCTGCTATTAGCTCAATGACATGTTTCAAAGCTTTTGTCCTTTGATGTGCCTATAAGTACAAATTATTTTCTTCCTAGTTGCTACCCAGATCAAATAGGCGAAAAAAAGTTTAGCCTTTCTTCAGCCATCTGAACATAAAGATCTCACAGCTCACAAGCTTGATTACAAATAACAATGAAGAGCAGACGTGTGCGCAAAGACTGGTCTTTTAGAAGGAAATGCATGCAGAAAAAAAAAGAATAATAGGGAAGATTTAATTACAATATACATCTCGAGTCTGAAGTCAAAAGTAGAGGTATATAAATTTCTACCTTGGTTAGACCAACTCCGCCAGCAAAATCTTGAAGGAATATCTGTTATCAGGTTAAGAGATGATGGACTCAGACAAAAGTAGGCCAGAAATATAAAACTTTTGAAGGGATGGCAACAATGGCCTAATCATATATATTTCGGGGAAAGAACGTGGTAGGGGTATTTTTTTTTTTTGCAAGAACCGAGAATTTGAACATGCGAGAATTTGAACATGATTTTATAAAATCTAAAGGGTTTTTTCGCGAAAAAGTTGAGATGGTGAGGCTGCTGGAGGCGCTTCCCCCGATGTAATATACGATGATATGTATATCAATATATGCACACACACTTGGACAGAGAAGATTCAGGATGTTAGGGAAGAGACTCAAAAGTTTAACGGCGATAAGCGTTCATATTAGTGTTTAGTTTTGGTTTATAAATAGTAATAAATTATAGAGAAATATATAAAGAGAAATACTTATATATAATTTTAAGCGATATAAATAAAATCACTACAATATATACTATAATTATTAATAAATCTTATAAAAATACTTTATTTAAAAACTAGTTATCATAAAAATTATTTACTATAAAAAAACGTGATACATACAAACCAAAGCTAAGTCATCTTCTTCGTGGAACAAAGGTCTCTGTCATGTCCTGGTAGCATAACGTGGTTACAGCACTACATGTGTACGCACACAGTTGGTCAGGAAGGCCGAAATGATGAAATGATTTGTGTTACCACTAAGGCTACTAGCTATAAACATGTGATCGCAATGCAAGCAGCCATTACTTTTTCAGCATAAGACTACTGGTCCTTTAGTCCTTTCGAGTTATTAATTATTGCTTTCTTCTTGCATTCGAATCATACCATGCACACTTATTGATGTTGGTTAATTCGTCGATTTCTCTGCTTTTAATTAATCGAAGTGTTTTAGTATTACTTAAGACGAACCATCCTGAAGTCATAATGAATGGTACTGAACTTTCTTGCATCTTAAAATATCTTGTGTATCTTTTGTTTCTAAAAAAAAAAGATGCCTCGGAATAAGTGGCTAAAAAGTCTACTTTTTTAATTATAACGACGCACACACACACACACACACATATATATATATATATATATATATATATATATATATATATATATATATATATATGTGCGCTCTATTAAATCGTAAACTAATTCTTGAGCGGAGATCGCTGAATAAATCCTAATCTATCTAATGTTTCATGGAGTATAAATACACGCTTTTTCATTATAATGGGACATCATGGTGTCTGAGCACCAAGCTTCTGTCTTTAGATTGCTTTTAGATGCCTACAGGTGCAATGATATATAATATATCAGGCAAACCCGTTAACATTTATTAATTCAAAAAAGTATCAATTTGGAAAAGAAATTATTGATTTAGCATACTGAATCAATCATAGATGAAAAGTCTTAATCATGGAGCCTGAACACTATGATGCCATTGTCATCTTAAAGTAGTAGAGTTTTGTTCTTGTGACTATTCAAATACTTTACGATGACACCTGTTTGAATAAATTATGTATCATTGTACCACTAGATGTTAATCCGGCAACAACACAATAATATTTTGCACATTTATTTGCTGTATTCTTAATAGTTCAAAATGCAAGCATTGCCTTACCTATTGGTATTAAATCGATACGCGTGTGATTTATTGGAAGGAGGTGCATCGCTAAGTCCAAATTTTAGGAAATTATTAGGAACACCGAGTGGGCGATAACCTGATTCCCCACGCAGCTTCTCCGTTTTTTGAATAGTCACAAGAACCCGATCTACACACGCCTATTTATGAATTAGAGCAAGAAACTGTATTTGAAAGAGCTTCACAGCATTCTTGCCACAAAATACAGTCGTGGTACCCGTAAGAACAACTCGTCTTTGCTCCGCTCTCTTCCTTGGTCAAACAAACACGCCACAAATCGACGGCACCAAGGAATGAACGAATGGCAATTGAGCTAAAAAGCAGCTCACCGATTTCAACCTGCTGTAGCTTGTACAACGACATATCAGTATGTCCTCGTCATGGGAAGTAATCTAGCCTGTCATGTCGGATAGCGATCTCCATATGAACTAAAGGAGTTTCAGGTCATAGTTGCTGAGCTCTCTGTACAAGATATCGTCAAATCAGATTTGGAAGCTTTCCAAAGTTTCTCACGAAAAAAACCCAGTTGCGCCTCAAGAAATAATTTTGAATTGACAATTAAAATTGGAGGAAAAACAACTCCATATGTATATGAACGTCCATATACTATCTTAACCCTCCAAAGTATCTCAAAATTTGTGCAAACGACAATAAGATAACATGGTAGTTTGAATTTTAAAAGTTTACATTCATCTCGAGACACATTTGATAGTGGTTATAGTATATTGTGACAGCCCAAAAAGTTTCAAAAATGCATGAAAATTTTCATAAAATATCTCGAGTTGTTTGTTGCGTTTTTCTGAGTTCCTTGTGTTTTTCGTGCGCTGAAAATCCTATCTCCTTTCCCTAAAACTTTTGAAAAGTCATCTAAATTCCTCAAGATTTTTATCTCTCTTGGGTCGTTTCTAGCCCAACCCACGGCCATCTTTCATTCTTTCTTTCTTGTTCCTTTTCTTTTCTGGGCCGCAACCCATCTTCTTTTTCTCCTTCCCTTCCATTCGGCTGACACATGTCCTCCTAGTCTAGCCTCTTACCGGCTCACTTGCTCGACCAGCACAGTCGCCACCGATGCTTCACCACCTCTACCACCTCACCAGCCATGCGCCGCCATCATCATACCCTCACTCCTGCGCCAGTGCCACCATAGTTCCACACACTGACTGCCACGCCACTGCACGCTTTCTCGCCCATGAGACACGCGCGCTCGTCCACGTCGATGCCCACGCATCGCTTCTGCCTTCGTTGTGCTCTGTGCATCACTGCCTTCGAGCATCTCTAAAACCAAGAAACATCAGTAGCTAGCTTCTTTCTCTCCTTCTGTAACCACCCTTGACCCCATCATCGCCGCCACTAGCCTAACATCATCTCCAAAGCTGGCAAGAGCTCCGCCCCTTTCTTCAGCCGCCTAGGTAATGTGCCCAAATCCACTCTCATCTTCGTTCCTTTCCCAAAATTAGTTGTGCCATCATCTCCTTCACTTCATTGCGATTCTAACGACACTTTTCCCACGCTAAGACATCATTGGAGCCACCGTCGCCATTCACTGTGCCGTCAACCACGTCATCCTCACTGTTGATCCACCACCTCCATCGTTCTGTTCCCTCACCATCCGTGTCATGTGGTGCATCTTAATCTGCCGTTGTTGAATCTCACCTCCATCGACCACTGCGTCCACCGTTCACAACCATGGCCGCCACCGCAGCCAGCCTTCCCTGTTACGCCCTAGATCAAGTCATCACCACTGAAGGACTCTCCATGCCCACATCATGCTCATGCACCCATTGTTTACACCCGAGATTGATGGAGATCACCACCAGTGAGTTTTTCCCTTTCTGCAGCCGTCGCCCTTACTGTGCCTTTTCTGACCACCACGGTCCTCCCCATCATCTCAAACCATCCAAAATGGATTCGTGGTGCCCGAGAACATGTTGTGCACATGTCATCATCATCGTTCTGCCACTACAATCGCCATCACCATCTCTTTTCCTCTATCTCTTTTCATCTCTACTCAATTAAGAAGAAAAACATTGCTAGTCGCCACTATGCTCTCGTGATTCGACCGAACCAGCTAGACATGCCTAACCTGAGCCGCTCGTACCCAACCGAGCTCGTGCGCAGCACGATGCCCCTGCGGTCGATCCAGAACACCTCGCGCCCAGCCAAACCAAACCAGAACTGGTTTCAGACCGAGTCCAATTCGAGTTAAACTAGATTAGCCCGAGTTAAAACCCGATTTCCACTTATTCAACCCAGTTTAGAACTGATTTATGGCCGATTCACATGATTTCATACCATTTTTTGCTGAGTTAGCACCAGTTCTATACAGTAGACTAACCCTAGATACCTATAGACCACTCAGTTGCTACTGTTCCCCCTCCATCTCCAAATCCAAGCTTTCCAAAGCCAATTCCTTGATTTTTCTTATTGATAGCTTTCCAACTCTATTTCCCCCTTTTCTTTTGTACTGCTTTATTTGCAAGTGCTTGTAGCTCTACATTAGGCTTCTTTGGCTTTATTTGTGTATGTGTGCATGCTAGATTATGAAGGAGGAACTACCGGGGCAACTGGAACTAGAAGTGACGATCCTAAAGCCTATGAAGGAGTGATCACCGACTACGAGTCACAAGGCAAGTCACGATCCTTGATTATGTTGAATTCCTATTAGTTGGGTTATATTATGTATGGGTTAATTTCTGTATTATTTATTTGTTAATGCTATTTGTTATCGGTTACTTTTGAATGATCCTGCTTAAGTAGTTAATACCTTTAATTATATCATTTACTTGCTATCCTTGAAAATAATCTAGTTTGGTTTTCCTTGATAAACTTAGAACTAGTATATCATACTTTAGATTAGCATAGTGGTAGAGGAATAAGAATTACAATCACTTATCACTTGACGTCTGTCATCATGAGTTGGGTCATTTGTCATCATGAGTTGGGTCATTTGCCGAGAATGATGACTTGGAAATGCTGGCCAAGGGTGTGGTATGGTTTATTTTGCCAGTCATAAAATTGAAGTGATTCACGTTGTGATTGTCAGCGATTTTCACCCCACTCAATGGTGTATAAGAAATTAACTTGTGTTGTGATAAAAAATGTAATTACTGCCCATCCGCAGAGTCAATTACGCAAACTTGATTTGGCTATTATATTAATTTCATGTCGCTATCATGGGTAGGTTCGGTGTTAACGTGGACGACAGACTGGTCTATGCCATAGTATGACCCCCTGGGAGCAGCGGAGCGGTTACCTGTACCTAGACCTGGTAAGGGACTCGCTGCTGAGAGAGACCTGCTCTTTATTGGGTAGTACTAATGTTATGAATTAGTGATGAATTCCATTATCCCATCTTTGATCAAGTCGTGGATATCATGTGGGTAAAGCTAGACACTCTCTGTAGAGATTAAATCAAATTATTCTAGTACACCATGCTTCTGGTTAA
The DNA here is from genome assembly GCA_036346245.1 of Bonia amplexicaulis. Lineage (NCBI taxonomy): Eukaryota > Viridiplantae > Streptophyta > Magnoliopsida > Poales > Poaceae > Bonia > Bonia amplexicaulis. The sequence continues at coordinate 13,374,398 of CM070745.1, read as the reverse complement.
TGGAGCTACGTCAAAAGGGTGATTCCCAAATCAAGACATAATGAACATTGTTAGTTAAAATTGTGGTAACTTGGGAGTGAGATAACTGGTTAATATACAATCCCCTTAACAAAACCTTCTTTATGAACTTGTTTTGATTTAAGGCAAATGTTTACAAATAAAAATATATGGGTACTAGTGGTAATAGTTCTAATACAAACCTCTTTGATAGATAATTCCCTTGAAGTCTTCAATTGCATTGTAAGACTTTACCACCATAGTTTGTTGAGTATGAATGTACTCATTCTTGCATATTTTGGTTCAGACAATGATCAATATGAAGAGGATATGCCAATAGATGACGAGTACTACGATTGTGAAGATTACACATTATAAGTTGAGCCTACACTCAAGCGTATCCTGTGATGTTGTCGCCTTTTGTCGTTTTTGTTTGTAATATAAGTAAGTAATGATATTGTAATCGTAAATAGGCTATTTATCAATATATGCTCAACTAAAATCCTAGACAATTGCACGAATACGGAGATTCCTAGTAAATCTAGGTATCCTCACATATATGAACCGTGGAAAAACAATTCTCTTAAGACTGGATTGTTCCAATACATTGATTGGCAGTTTACAATGTTGTATAATCACTTAAATTCTTTGTGTTGGGGGGAGGGTCCTCGTGCTATCTTGAGCCAACGGCAACTTTAGCAAAGAGAGGGGTGCTGAAGTGTGCCATGACAATTTCGGCAAGACGCGACCCAATGGGAATGCCTAGACCCAGGTTCGGAAACCAACCTCAGCCAAGGTAGCCACGTGCCGAGGCCCCAAGGACACCCGCATGGAAGGAAAACCGACGACGTCGCAAATCTCGGATGTGGCGAGACCCGCTTGACACGATGGATGAAAGTGCCACTCGACACAAGCTAAAAACCGAGAGCAAAATGTAATTTCATGCTGTTCTCCTCCTACTCTATAAATAAGACCCCTTGTAAATAGGAACGAGGGCCACTTATAATCCTACTACACTTGTGCAATACATCTGCACCATTTCTAGAGCTAGTTTCCTGTTGGATTTCCCCTTGGTATCCTCGGTGGTCTATACATTCAACCGAGGTTACCTACAGTATTACTGTGTGATTTTGTACCAACGACACTTTGTGTCTCGACTGCTATCATGACGTGGTTTGTTATTTATGCAGGAAAAAACTTTGTCAAATGCAGACATATAGCTAGCTCCGAGAACTTCACGTCCAGGTGCTCCTTATTCCCGATTGGAAACAAAACAATTTTGACTTCGGATCACAGATTGTGTGTCACTGGAGAAAGTAAGCACAGGTTGGCAGAAATCATACTACAAATTTGATTCTCTAACATTTAAAATGCTTTGAATCACTTATTCTAGGTGTGTCGATTGTTGTCTTGGCATGGCTTGTTATTTATTCAGGTAAAAACTTTTGTCAAATGCAGACATATAGCTAGCTCCCAGAACTTCACGTCAAGTCCAAGTGCTCCTTATTTCTGCCTGGAAATAAAATTATTTTGACTTCAAATCACAGATTGGGTGTCACTCAAGAAAGTATGCATAGATTAGCAATTTTGATACTCCAACACAGCCTGTCCCACACAGCCCTTCTTTGAGCCATTGTCGGCGAGCCCAGAGTTCCACAGCGTATAAGACTTTGCAGGCATTAAAAATAGGCTAGCTAACGGATTTAAACCCAATCTATATAGGATAAAACTAACTTCCTACCTTAACCAAACTCACAGAAGATTCTTTACAACCCCACCTAACCCAATCACTTTCTACTTAAATCTAACCCAACCCAAATCACGTTCACATTCCACTTAAACCCACTTCCCAACCCATTTACCAACTCACTTATTCGTAAAACTTCGGTATTTAGAATTTCAACCTCACGTTCACATTACAAAAGTTTTACAAAATTATTGCAATTTATTGCAAATGATTCTGCGTGTAGGGGAGCTACTCTATGTAAATTGGCAAGACTAAACGTACACGTGGCCCCATATGCTTTTATAGGAAGTTTTTGTAAAACTTCATTATTTGGAATTTCAACCTCGCGTTCACACCATAAAAGTTTCTCGAAATCAATTAAAATTTATTGGAAATGATTCTGCGTATACAGGTGCTACTTTTTGCAAATTGGTAGAACTAGACACACGCGTGTGCCCCACATGCTTTTATAGGAAGCTTTCATAAAACCTCGGTATTTGAAATTTTAATCTCGCGTTCACACTACAAAAGTTTTACGAAATCGATTGAAATTTATTGCAAATAATTCTACATGCTTTTTATAGAAAGTTTTCATAAAACTTCGATATTTAGAATTTCAACTTCGCATTCACACCACAAAAGTTTCTCGAAATCAATTAGAGTTTATTGGAAATGATTGTACGTGTAGGGGAGCTACTTTATGCAGATTAGCAGGGCTAGACGTACACATGTCCTCAAATGCTTTTATTGAAAGTTTTTGTAAAACTTCGGCATTTGGAATTTCAACACCGTGCTCACACTATGAAAGTTTTACAAAATCGATTGAAGTTTGTTGCAAATGATTCTGTGTGGATAGAGCTACTCTGTGCAAATTAGCGGTCACATATGCACATGTAGCTCTCACATGCTTTTATAGAAAATTATAACTGAGTATGTTAGTATAAGCCTATGGACAATACAAGTGTCACCTCATTAGGCCACGTCATGGGTTGAACCCATTCACAATCCGATCTCAATCCGAAATTTCTAAACCCACCTCACCCCAACTTAACCCTTTTAATGAGATAACCCAACCCAACCCAATCCGTTCACTCTTTCAACCTATTTCCACCCATCCAAAGCCAACCCAATTAAGAACACACCTCGTTTAACCCGTTTGAATTTAATCTATTAGCACCCCTGATTAAAAATAGTATCATAGATTCTATCTGCAATGCAAAAAAAAATGGTTGAAATTACTCACACATGCAACACCGAGGGCCTCATGTTTAGGAAGTTGAAACCTCCTTTTCCCATTGTTTAGTCGCGATGGGAACAACTCTTGATGGACAGTAGAGTTGTACACTTATCAGAGTTTAAATCCTGATGCCTACTTATTATTTATATTTATATATGTATATATAATGCACTTTAATAGGAATTTGTGAGATTGAAAATCCTTAGTCTACGTCTGTTAGATGTGTGCTAAAAGGGCGTACACACGTTTGTACGTGTGGTGGCGTATGTGCGTCTTTCTAGTAATCACAAAAAATATTTGATCATGATGCCTGAAGAATCAAAGCAAAATCAAAGTACAATCATCATGTGTTCTAGGCTTATTTTTTTGGCTTTTCAATCAGCTTTTAGTTTCAGCTTATTCCAGTAATTATTATTTAATAGGCTAATAAATCGCTACTAAAAGGTATAACTTGAAGAAAGAAAAGCTCTTAAACTGCTCCTTGTACGGTAGCCTGCTCCACTGGCGGCACAGTATACATGCACTATTAGTACCCCTTTTTTATTGACGTCGTTATAATAGACATGGCAGCTGATCAGAGAGACGGAACCGAGGAGTGATGCTGTATTTTTTGTAAGTTAAAACATCTCTTTCTGAGAATTTGACCCTGAACTATTAAACATCCTAGCCATCGCACGGATGATTTGATTATTTGATGCTGTTATCCAACTACTCACCGACGGACAAGCAAACTCGTACTGTCGGCTACATGCAATGGAGCTCTTGGGGCTTAGAGGACCAAGACAGGGGAACTAAACAGGGCAACGCGTACGAAGATAGACACTTCGATCAGTAACTAGCTCAATGTCCGTACGTTGCTACGAATTTTAAAAAATTTTAGAACATATTTGTATGCATGTTCTAAAAAATTTTACCACCCGTTAGTTTTACAGCATATAGTATGATAAAATTTTAAAATCCGTAGCAACGAGCATTCAGCTAGTACAAGATTAAGCACTGGATGAAAAATTCAGTATGTACTCTACAATACAGTCTACATGAAATCCACCTTGACCACTAAATCATGGAAAGAAAGATATTTTGATGGGAAGATGGAAAGATTCGGCGTAGATCTTTTAGGGCCACATGTCAGCGCTGCTTTTTATGAGAAGGGGTGGGAGAGGCCGGATCAACCACTAACTCCTTCTTTTATAATAGTAAAGATATATGATCGCGTGCATTCCCTGCATGTAGTCCGCAAGACTTGTCGCTGGTTCAATGAGTTGTAACGCAATTTTGGTCTTTTCGTGGGCATGTTCCAGGACGGATGTAGGTATGTTTAGCTTGCACTGCCCGAATGGAATATTGGAATTCCATAAAGTAATTACTCTCTATATCGGATTTCATAAAGTAGAAGTATCTAGCACAATAGAGGGTATGTATACCATTTTAATGGTGGTATGTATAGTTTTTTAACATACTTCTTTTTAAGTGTGAATACAAAAAAAATATAAAAATTACGGACTCTCTCAAATTTTTCATGTGATTCGTATTGGACTATATTAGAGTTAGTAGTTGAGTATACCCAAAAGTGATAAATGAGTGCATAGTTTATTTAGGTGGTAAATCAGATATGGAAGTAACTACTTATGAGAGTAGAATGTATCTTTGCATATAGATGATAATAAGAAAATAACTTACTTGCATATAGATGATAACTTTATACGTAACTACAAGTAACTTTTTCGGTCTACCAACAACACGACCGCCAACCGTACGTGTGGCCGACTGAATGGGGGTAGCGCGATTGTGATTGGTTGATTGGGTTTGGGTCACGTCGCTAGGGGCGCGCGCGCTTATTCTACACTTAGCCACTGAATAGTGTATGTATGTATGTATGTATGTATGTATGTATGTATGTATGCATGTATGTATGTATGTATGTATGTATGTATGTGTGTTGGCACTTAGCAAGGCTCCCTGGTATTTTTGTCTCAGGAAATCCTGATTCCGCGCGTGCTTCCAATGGACGAACAATGTGCACACCCATGGGAGCCGTTCGATGAAAGCATCATGTGGCGAGTCGTTGGCGCATGGTGATGCAGGGAAAGCGACATGCCCTCTTTTTTTGTCGGATAGCATCGTGCATTCATGTGTCTACCTTCCATGGAGCCCAACAGAGGGCCAGATCAACTTTTTTCGTTCTCTGCTGCATGCCTTGATGTGCCATGCAAGGACAGAGATCCCATGTGGTAGCTAAAGAGCAAGCGAGAGAGAGAAAATAGAGGCTAGGAGAGAGATAAAGAAAGGGGTAGGGGCGGACGACCAAAGGATATTAGAGAACTTTATGAAGATTTACTGAATCCCTCCTCTTCTCATGACTCTACTCTCCGTATGTAAGGCGAAACCATCCCTCCTCTTCTCTATTCTATATCATGTTTTCCCATTTTTTACTAACAAATTTCTAGTCAATTTAACTTGCTTAGTTCCTGCTTTTGTTTATTTTTATATTGCCTTCTCATGTTTGTCCTAACTTGCTTTCAAATTTCTACAGACTTGCTCACACCTATACTAAGTTGGTTTAATTTTTTTATTTTGCTTGCAAATTATACTCATTTTTGCTTTTATGTTATCCCAACTTGCTTTTGTATTTATACCAACTTGCTTCACACCTATATTAAGTTGGTTTTATTTTTTATTTTGCTTGCAAATTATACCTGTCTGCTTCCATATTTTATCCTCGCCTTCTTTTGAATTTATGCTCATTTGCTTCATACCTATACTAAGTTGGTTTTATTAGGTTACGCCTCTTTTGATTTTAGGTGAACGGACAAACCAAAGACCACTTGGCAAGTACACTATTAGGTTACGCCTCTTTTGATTTTAGCTTCTGACTTCTGATTTCTAATTTACTGTTTCTTAATTTTATTTTTTTCTAGCTTGTTAGCTATTTTTAGGCTTTTTTGCTCTTTTTTTACTTTTTCTTTTGCACTGTTCGTACAGGATAATCTGGTTTTTCTATTTTTTTTCTATTTTTTTAAATTTAATTACGTCAAAAAGCTATCAGCTGCCACAGTGCAAAATAAACGAGTTTCAATGAGAAAAAGACAAAAACCACAAAAAAAAGCCAACTGAGCACAACCTAATAAGTTCTTTCATCCCTTATTCATGAAGGCATGGTCAGTTCCATCTTCCATGACACGATAAGCTAATCTATATAAATATAAACAACCAATGAATTTCAATACACCTCATTCTTTTTTACTAAGGGTGTAAACAGAACAGATAATTTTCATCCGATCAACCGAATGAAGACTTGCATAGCGAATATGGAAGGGATAAATGAGTATCCAGCATTGTCCATGTTCGGCTTCGAGTCTAAGGAAAAAAATAAGGAATATGATACAGGATTATATTTGTCCATTTTCTCTCTGATTGTGTTGAGGGAGGGTCCCTATGCTACCTTAGGCCATGGAGCACTCCAGCCTGGCAACACCCAATACTTCAGGTAGCCCACCGCAGACGAGATCCGAGGGTCAACCCATGACGAAGTCCAGAAGTCAACCTCGGCGAGATGTGATACGTCGAAGGCACCCACCCTAGACGGGATCCGGGGGCCAACATAAGATGAAGTCCGGAGGCCAATCTCAGCGAGGCATGATACTTCGAGCATCGGACTTGCCGAGTGGAAGCCCGAGGGGAGTTCAACCTGAGCCTGGGGTGCTCGCCTGGTGCAGTGGATGAAACTATCCTTAGAAGTAAGCTTGGCCCCAAGGATGGACTTGTAACTTCATACGCTTTCTCCTCCCACTCTGTAAATATGATCTCTTGTAAATAGAGAAGGAGGCTACTTGTAGCACACCCATATGCAATACATTCGTATGATCATTTATGTGTGATTCTCATTATGTCCCCTTTGCATCCTCGGCGGTTCACACAGCTGACTGAGGGTGTCTATAAATTTACTGTCCAATCTCATTTCAACAATAGATTGCACATCTACTATATAATGTCTTTCGTGTAAAAGTGCAAAAAGAGCAGATAATTTCTGTCCATTGGGGTCTTGTGACTCAACGAACTCGGTATAATCAAAGGTGACACCCTATATATGTAGGAGGTGACACCCTATATATGTAGGAGGTGACCCCAATTGACTAAGTGAGATTAGCATGTAGTGACACTACTGACCTAATTTCTTGGTCAACTCATGTTTCCGTCCGACTGAAGGTTTGTGAAGCGAATATGAAAAGGAGAAATGGGTATCCGACACTATCCGTGTCCGACTCTGATAAAAAATACGGAATATAATACAAAATGAGTGATATCCATTCGTATAGTGCAAAAACACACAATAATTGTAAGATAAAAATTCTAAAATTTCTCATGTTAATCCAGAGAAAAAATATAATAATCTACACATCTTATTTTAGTGTGATCAGATTATAATTATGTGTGTTAGAATTGTATGACAAATATAACTATATTTTCAATTATAATTATTAGAGATGTATACCAAAGACAATTATATTGTAATACCCAGTCGCACACTTGCATGGATAACTCTGCTAGTTAGTACCAATTATATCATAAAAATATGATACACCAATATGGCAATATAAAAAAAAACCTTTCATGTAAATCACAATATGAAAGGTACGGTCGCACACAGATACGAGCTACACTACACACATTGCACATACCTTGATACATCTCAGAAATCCCAAAAGCATACCAACCAAAAGAGAGCATTGCCTGAGAAGTCACAGAAGTGGCGATCTACTACAGTCTACAAGCACGCTACTACGTACACTACCAGTCTGCTGATACAGCTTCCAAGCAGGAATGACAGCTCTTCCATCAGCGGCTTTCAAATGCAGGACTCGTTTGCCTGCTCAAACCGCTCGGCCTGGACAGCCGCCGCCTCCTCGGACACGAGGGCCTCCAGCAGCAGCGCCTTCACCTCCCAGGAATCGAAAGGAAAACATCTCCTCGTGTAGGTATTGAGGAGAGCCGCGCTTCCTTGCCTCACGAGTTTGACATAGGCGCTGCCGCCAATATCGTCGGTCCTCATGGTAGCCTCCAACAGGGTAAGGCGCGGCCCGTACCTCTCAACGGACCTGGAGCCGAACACCTTCGACACTGCTGCTTCCTGAGGGACAATGTTGGGCCACGGTTCAGCTCCACTGCTCCAGAACCTGCAGAGTTTGACAGGAAGCAAACGACTTATTGCAATGTTTTTTAAACAGAATCCAGTCGTATGCTGAAAAGACCAGTTTCATAAAATTGTAGTGCTTGCCATTGTACATGGTAAATTATCATCAAGCCAGTCCATTCTTGGATTAGCAAAATATCCTCCAACTGGAGCCATGTACAAACGCAAAATGTTCGCATACCTCATATCATACAACGCGGAGGGTTGACTTGTTGATGAAAGTATCAAAAAAGTTTTTGTTTCATGTAATAAGATCACTAGTTTAATGCATGTACGTTGCTACGGATAAAAAATCATATGGGCTAACACGTCAAGCTGATGTTAATGGGCTTGGCTTGCGCTACACTCTTGGCTCAGCCACAACGCCTGGTTGAGCTCCGCCCCAAGCTCCGTTGCTGAGCCTGGCTTACACCATGCTCTTGGCTAGGCATCGGCGTTCTCATGTCGCATGCTGCCAAATTGGACCATGTTAGCACGTTACTCAACAGGGATGAACAGGACGACCTAGTGACATCAACGTCTATTGCAACCTTATTCGCTGGTGGCGACTGAAAAGCTCACATATATGAGGAGGGGAGGATAGAGACCCATGGAAAGGAATTTGTGGGAGGGAGAGGGCGAGGTTGTTGGGATATGTATTTTTTTTTTGTAGTTAATTTGTTTGTTGCGGGGTTATTGTTTTTGTTAGAGATTTTTTAGGGGCGGGAGAGGGCTGTGAGAGGAGAGGTGGGAGGGGGTGGAGAACGCATCACTCAACACTTACCAATTCGCTCTTTTAAGTAGTAGAGATTTAGCTAAATACCCCCATAATAAGTCTACTTTCAGGGACCATGGACTAATGTCTGGACACAGGGTGTCTCAAGGTTTTGCAACGAGTAGGTTAGCATTACCGACGACACAACTCTAATTAACCATTGCAGATTCTCAAGAAGGAATTCTGCATTCTATTCGATAATTTTTAGCCATGGTATTCATTCCTTTATAAAAAGGAACTTAAAGTGGCTCATAAGCTGGAGCTTGAATCATACTGGGATAGGATAATGCATCCCCTAGCAGAGAACGCCCCACAAGGTCACAACACTTCTCTTCATAACAGGACGCCCCACAAGACCACCACAACTTCTACAACCAGAGCTTGAGAAGCACAAATTGGCATTAGATGCATGTAATTAATGAAACTGACGTGACTTGCCCTGATGCCTACAAGACCCAACCCCATGTGTGATGGTTGTGCATTTACTGTATAGGCCATTCAGCAGAAGTAGAGCTTGATATACATTATACAGATACTGCTATATGGAGTACCATGAGTTACTGCAGAAAAAAATGTCATACTACTACAACAGTAGTCGCTGTTGATGATGTATGTTTTTCCCTGCTCCCTAGACCATATGTTTTGCACATTACCAGAGAATACGAGAAGAGGTAATTGATCTTTTGCCACACCTTTCATTGCATTTGATGATTTGCCCTGTGATGTCTCAATGACATGTGGGTCCAAGGCCCACATGTCAATGAGATAAATGGGGCAAATCATCAAATTCCATGTTTATGTATGGGGCAAATGCTCCAATCTCCCATACGAGAACTAATTTACTCAAAATGTACCATGATCGACCGGAAGTTGAAGACTTTAGCTTGGCATATACGACAGGGAATTTCATGAAAGGGAATTAAAGGTTGCGTGGGCTCGCAAAAGCCACCTTGTTGCAACCTTGTTCAGATTCCGCTGGACCTTTTAGGCTGAAACAGCATTCATAGATCTACCCAATCGCGAAAGTGGTCACTTTGCGGAGACCGTAGGCCTGAAAACGCCTAAAAATTACGTTCTTGTAACTCGTTTCCCAACCCACAAAAGCTACAGTTCATCGCATTGCTCATTTCCAGGGCATGTAGATGCGAGCGATGTCGATTTCCATTGGGTAAGCTACAAAACATGCCGTTTCTAACATTTTGCGCATGGACAATATGTAAGTTGAAATCACCAACCTCGTTCCAAGAGAAAGGTTTCTAGTTTCTACACACAGGACTACCCAAGATTCGATTTCCAGCCTAACACCGTAGTGGCCACGAACCTCCCACCCAACGTTGCTGAAAGAATCGAATAAAAAAAATTTAACCTTTTTTTTTCCTGCAAAGGAAAGCCAAGAACTAAACGTTCTGCAAAAACTAAACGTTCTGCAAAAACTGAACGTTCTGCGAGAATGGGAATGGGAAGCGTGTGCTTACTGGGGAGTGCATCGCCCGACTGCTCGGGTGTAGAGGTACCCTGGCCACGCAGCGCTCGCGGTGCCGCGGGTGCCATCGGTGACCCTCCTGCTCGCCTCCTCCTCGTCCGCAGCAGCTCTACCGCACATCGCATTTGCCGCCCCCAAGGATGAGCAGAGGAGGAAGAGGAAGCAGGCCAAAGAACGAAGGAGCACCATGGAACCCATCCCTCCCTCCCCCCTCCCCCTCTCTCTCTGCGCCAGATTCCTACAGGCTTTAGCCCAGTTTGAAATAACGATACTGTGCTCTGATAGCCTCCTTGGGATGCCTAAACAAGACTGCTGCTCTATTCACTCGTCATGCCCTCGGTGTGATGTTTTCGTGCCCTCCCTAGAGATGGCAATGGGTACCCGAAATCCGATACCCGGTGGATTTTTACTCTATTAAGGCATAGGTCTGAGTCAATTTCCTAACCCATGGGTCTCTTAATGGGCAAAAAACCCAACCCATCGGGTCTGCCGAGTTCGAGTACGTTCCTATAGTACCCAAACCCGTAAACCCATGGGTAATATAAACCCGATCCATAAGAGTTATAACCCAGGCTCCCAGGCAAACCAGTCCAGCCCATAGCCCACTAGTTAAGTACAAGGAGCAGTTGATGTCTCTCCTTTTGATTTTAACTGAGTTGTGAACTGTGAACTTGTAATGATATACTATGCCAGTGAACTATGAACTGAGAATTGATAGAGTAAACTAGTGATGTGCATTGTGGATTTGTTGTTGCTTATTTCATGCATAGTAGCATATAGATTAAACTTATTGTTGACTTTCTAAGCATTGCACTGTCTGCAATCTACACAGCTGTTGTCGGGCACGGGCGACCCGTGGGTACCCGTTACCCAAGTGGGCATGGGTTTGGGCAAAAATTTGCACCTGTCACGGGCATGTGTTTTTTAGCGGGCACGTCCAACTTTCATGGGCACGGGTTTGGGATAGCAAAACCCAGCGGGTTTGTGCCCGTTGCCATCTCCCCTCCCTTCTACTCTGCACATATTTGTGTCCAGCTCCAGCCTTTAGTCCGTGGGTGAAAAATAGATAGGAATCATTTGTATTATTCGGTTACCGTATTTAATAAAATATAAATATGATATATATTTTTTCATTCGATTAACAATTTCTATTCTATTCGTATTTGTATTTGTATTCGAATTTAAATTCGCATAAAAAATAATTTTTTAATTGAACGTGAATTCATTAGGTGAAGTAATTGAAGTAGAATGATTAAACGTAATTGTACGGGGATAAAATATTATTAATATCTTCATACTACATAAGCTATAGGGATATCCGGATCCAACCGAATCAAGCAGATATTTAATTTAAATTTATATTCGTTACAATATGTGATTCTATTCGTATTTAAAAATATTCAAAATTATATTTATATTTATTTATAAATACAAATATAAATATAATTTAGACACAATCCTATTCATGTCCGATCCGATTGCACGCTAAGGCCGCCGCGGCTGCGGGTGCAGGCCGCAGCGTTCGGGAGAAAATACAGTATAAAGAAGTGCGTTCTTGAGTAAAGCCGACTTCTTCTTTACCGGTGCATGTAGCATCACTCTGCCTCAAAAGAATTGCCATGGATAATTATGGCTCTCACTTTTGAGGAACAAGCTGGGAGTTGGGAGAAGTTCAATATTACTTTGTTGAGAGGGTACAAGCGGCACTCACCTCACTTACATCTCCCATACGTACACATATATGTGTGTCTTTCATATATGTTAAATTTTTTGCAGAGGCACAAGATTTCTAGTTTTCTACTGAACGGGGGGCCTATTTAGTAAGTCAAAAGTCGGGTAGCTTTTGATTTTTGTTACAGTATTTAACTTTCAAACGAAGTATTTTCTCAAGACGGGGTCTACAAGTTAAACGTAGTACACATTAAAATCCCAACATCTGTACCAGCTAAAATCGTAAGTGAGTATCAGTCTCTCGTAATCTCACTAGTAAAATTTCAATAAAAGCGCATGCCAAAATTTAAAAATTTCAGCCAAAAGCCGCAGCCAAAAAGAACATGCCCGAGATGTGTGCTTGTACCCGATTATAAACGGTGAGCATTAGAGTCGAGCATGGCTCGACACACTGGTGGGCACGGAATGACAACACACTCATAGCCAACCGAGGAACACTCAGATCTCAGTAGTGAATTGTTCATGTATCTAAGTATTGTTGTTACGTTTTTTTTTCAATTCTGGCGTTTCAAACGTTAGTTTTTTTATAAAAATGGTTCCCTCTCCAAGTTAGAAAGACATGACAGACGATGTGTTACCTGCTGCGCTAAGGTAACTCAGTAGGAGACGGTTAGCGCGGCAGGCCACCCGAGCACGACAACTGGGCGGGCCAATCGCCCTACTCGGCAGCAGCAGCTGAGCCGCCCTTGCGTGGCAGGCAGGCATAGGTGGGCACGCGCGTGAGCAAAGCGCTGACCGAGGGGTAGTATGCACCAGTTTTTTTAGTGATTTGATAACATGTGCCAGCTTTTTCCTAGTAAAATGACAACACGTAAAAGCTTTACTCCCGAACAGTATAAACCAATCGCCTATAAAATATAGCCAGCCCCCACAACTAGATCCAAGACTCTGATCGAGCTGATTTCAAAACTAAGAGAAGAGGAGAGGGAGAAGACAGAAGAGATACAAGATGTCACTGCACCGCTAGTAGGGACGTCGAACTACGGAGAGATGCTTCATAAGCGAAAGTAGGTGCCCAAGAAGAAGGGATCATACTCTGATAATTATTGTAAGGATGTATTCGTGCCGCCGAAGTTTCCACGAGCGCAGTGTGATTGCGGCAATCCAGCATATATCATTCAGTCCACACACCCCGCAACCACCGCCCGAGCGCACTACACATGCTGCGAAGTTCTTGTAAGCATGTATTTGCTATTTCACATTGCATATTCCATTTCGCACATCTCTAACACACTCTGTCCATACCGGTAGACTACAGAGCGCTGCTACTTCTTCTAATAGATCGACGGTCTGTCTATGTACAACAGGGCGTTCATCGAGGAAAAAGGCATGCTCAACAACCCGGTTCCACCGGAGAGATTTACATACTGGAAACCTTACACCCCAGATGATAGTGAAAAGGACAAGGGTAAAACGCCGATAGTTCCCGAAGCCCCCGCTGAATGACATATTATTTTCGATGCGGACAAAACCTACACAAGTTATGGAAGATGAGTACTGGACATAGGTCACGAGGGTTAAAGCCTGCAAATGAGAGAAAGGAAAGGCACCGATGGACCCAAATATGTACGACGACTGACTGGAACCATAACTTCTAAAAGGCGCACATACATCTTAGCTGTAGTTGAGGTTGATGGTTCACTCATGTTGCTACTTTGTATCGTATGAGTATTGAGGCAAACATACTCATCTAACCAAACCCTATGCGCCATGTAATTCGTATATTCATTGCGAACTGCTTTGTCAGTCTACATATGGTCCATTATGATAGCTGTTTGCAGCAACACATCTTTACTACTTGACACAAGAAATTTGTGATGGTGGTTTATTTGCCCCTCCGAAACCCCTTGCATTTTCCTAAAAAGTTCTACGCACACATGAACAAAATATAATCGGATTTTTTAATACGTATCAAAGCACGTGTTTTTAACTAGTTTGCACGGGTATTCACTTAGTTATAAAAAAACAAAATTTAATGCGTGGCGTTGCCGAGCTCGTGTTGCAACCGAACGCCCTAGACCTGGTGGATATCGACCCAAGTCATCGTATTATTGAGTTTTTTCTAAAATTGGCATAGTTTTATTTAATATTTGTTACGTATTGTTTGAAAGTCATTTTAAAAGCGAGCTAACGAGTCGAGGTAGAGCAAAATCTAAATTAACGAGTATAATTAAAGTAATTTTGAGTAGAGCCAACAATACCTACTAACTAGTTTTTATGCCACCTTACCCCCGGACCCCTGCCCTGTTCGCTTGGTTGGCTTGCTGACGAGCCGGGGCAACTCGGTAGCGTCGTGGGCTGGCATGTCTGTCGCCTTGCGTGGTTGTTGCCGCATAAGCGCCTTCCTGCCGAGCTACCTCGGCCTGACGGTGACACATGTCACCTATTATGTCTTCTAAGGTTAGAGAGGAGAATATATTTTTTGTAAAAATACGTGTCTGAGACCTAAAATTAAAAAAGTGGTACTAGTGCTAGATATATGAACGGTTCTTTGGTAGTCCAATGGTATTGATTTCATAGAAAAATGGGAAGTTTCCTGTTCCCATTGTCTTGCCATATCCCCTCGAGGAAAAGGAGAAATCTCAATGACTCCCTTTTCATCCTATTGTACTAGTGAAATCTACTAAATGAGTCTCAACCCGTTGATTCTTTTAGACGCAATCCTGTAGTACGGTTGTAAAAAGCGATCAGTAGTACAGTTTTCGAGGGAATGCAAATCTTGTGATACTGTACAGTATATACCGTACTACCATGGGAGCGACGTGCAAAATTGTGGATTGTTATCAAGTACGAGGAAACATGTCCGCATGCTCTTCGGTTTGTTATCAAGTATAGGCCTGTTATATCCGACTTGTAAAATTGATTTCTAGATTTTGTTATAGTACCTAGTTTTTAAACATATTATTTTTAAGACATAATTTATAAGTTAATTACAGTGTATATTAAAAAGCCATCAATTGTACGGATCAAAATCGCATATAAGTATCTCTCCATAATCTATATTGCGAACAACCAAAATTCAAAAATTTCAGCCAAAAATCATAACCTGCAGCCACAAAGAATATGTTGCCTTGGAAATTTATTTAGGAAACATTTTTGGAAATTTGTAAGTGGGATCTATGTGGCATTGATAAATTGTTGGAAATTTGTAGATATACCTCTCTAAAGATCCTCATTTGAGGATTTGTGACTTGATATCTCACTGATATTTTGGTTCCGAGTAGGGATGGCAATTGTACCCGTTTACCCGTGTACCCGTGGGTAAATACCCTAATAGAGTCGGGTATGGGATGGATTTTTTACCCACGGGTAGAAAAATGGGGGGAAATCTCTACCCATCGGGTAAACGGGTACGGGTATGGGTTAGCTCTACCCGTACCCGTTTCGCCCGTTTACCCGTGAAATAGACTGACAAGTGGGCCATCCTAAATCAAGAACCCTAACTCCTCCTCCTCTCGCTTGCTTGAAAATCTCTTCACCCGCCCCATCGGTCCCTCACTCCCTCTCGCTCTCTCCTCTCGCCCCCCTTGCCGCCTCCTCCTCCCCCCCTACCGCCTCCTCCTCCTCGCCCCCCCCCGGCCGCCTCCTCCTCCTCCGCCCCCCCCCGCCTCCTCCTCCTCCCCCCCCGCCGCCGCCTCCTCCTCCCCCTGGCCGCCTCCTCCTCCTCCCCCCCCCGGCCGCCTCCTCCTCCTCCGCCCCCTTGCCGCCTCCTCCTCCCCCCCCCACCCGCCTCCTCCTCCTCCCCCCCGCCGCCGCCTCCTCCTCCCCCACCCCGCCTCCTCCTCCTCCTCCCCCCACCCGCCGCCTCCTCCTCCCCCACCCGGCCCGGCCTCCTCCTCCCCACCCCAGATCCGCCCGCCCCACCCGGCCGCGGCCTCCTCCTCCGCCCTCACCCGGCCTTGACCTCCTCCTCTGCCCCAGATCCGCCGCCTCGCCTTGCCGCACCCGGCCCGGCCTCCTCCTCCGCCCTCACCCGGCCTTGACCTCCTCCTCTGCCCCAGATCCGCCGCCGCCTTGCGCCCGGCGCCGGCCTCCTCCTCCCCCCCACCCGGCCTCCTCCGCCCCTAGATCCGCCTCCTTCGCCCCCAGATCCGCTCTCTCCTTCGCCCGATCCGGTGGATCCCTCTTGATGGTGGTTGCGATTTGGAGATCGATGGACCGCGCTGCGATTTTTAGGGTTGAGTGCCGATGCTTCGATTTGTTGACTTCATTGTTGGATTCCTTTGTTTTTGTTTTGCCACAGATTGTGTATGATGAATTGATGATGGTGATGTTGAACAACTACTGCTTACAGATGAAAAATGGGAATTCCTTGTTGGGGTATGTCCATCTACTATCTGCAGGAGCAAAGCCAGATTGATCTTGTCTTCTACATAATTTGCATGTTCTAAATTGATCTGATAAACCATGTTGCAGAAATTGTGGCAGTATTCCAGCTTTTGAATATTCTTAGATTGATAATTGATAAGTATGGTCATTGATTCAAAATAGTCTTCTACATGATAACTTGCATATTCCGACTTTACGTGTTGCGTGTGAATCATTATAAATCGGTAGATTCTTCCATTGTAGTTGTTGAATATGTGAATTCGTGATGCATTGGTGATGTTTGAATGTGAATATGTGATGTACTCGGTTCACGGGTAGCGGGTATGCCATGGCGACGGATACCATGCGGCGGCGGGTATGGGCGGGGTTTTACCGTGGGCGGTGCGGGTATACCGTGGGCGGGGTGGGGTCGTGGTGCGGGTATGGGTGAGCACTACCCGTACCCGCCGCGCCCGATTGCCATCCCTAGTTCCGAGTGACAAAACTTTAAATACACCTACAAAGATCTCACTCGAGGATAATGCAACAAAAAGGTGACATTAAGGAAAAGGGACCAAATTAAATGCCAATCTTGCATCACAATCCACAATCTCTAAGGCTATAGAACGCATACTGTAGGACCACAAAGGCATCTTCAAAGAGGCATTGCAATAGCAGAGGCAAAACTCGATATACTCTTTATGCGTATGGGTTCTGGTCAAACTCCTCTGTTTGTAGACTTGTTTTTTGTAAAAATCCCTAAAAAAATAACCTCAATGCCGTGCTGGAAGATGTCACATCAGGGTCATAGCAAGCGTAACTCGGTTAGTGTACTTGTGGAGTGTGGTGGTCGGGTCTGTATATTGCTAAAAAGAATGTAAGTCAGAACCAAATTCCAAACATAATTTTATATACTTAGAAGCAAAAAATACCTAACATAATTTTATATAGCTGTTTGTTCCATGGTCTGTGTACTGTGCTGTTCCTTTTTTTTTTTTTTGAAATAGCACATGATGCCTCGACGTGCAAAGCGTGTGTTACTGACAAGTAGGAGTAGTGGCTATTGTTGTATTCCACTGCGGATGGAATAGCACATATGCAAGACGAAGGCATGACCACTTCTAGCTAGCCAAGAACAAATTCTGCGGTTCAAACGAAGTTTTATACAAGAATCCGGCCTGGTGACACCTAAAGAACAAGTTGAAAAAGAGCAACACGATCAATCAGGCACAGAATAGCGAATCACCCTCACCCCTACCCCAGGTAATTCCGTCGCCAAAGACTCAAAACTTCTGATTGACGCCACCGTTAAGTTCGATCGGCATCACCGGATCGACCTCCACGAAGCTCCAGTCGTCCATGCTGTTGCTGCTGCTGTAGTCTGGTTCTTCCTGACGCTGCTCCACGAAGCACGCAGCAAACGATGTTACGCCGCTGGTGACGGCGGAGAGCACGAGCACGTGCGTGCAGTACAATAAGGATCACCGCGATCCACCCCATGAGCAATGTGGCGTCCGGCTTGGAGCTGGAGGAGACCGCCGCTTCCTCGCCTCCGTCGTGCGGCGGCGACCTGATCGCCTTAACGCCTCTCCATCTCAGAATCGACGGGGTTCGGCTTTTAGCCTCCTCGCAAGCCACGGTGAACAGAACGGTTGCTGCCAGATTGATCACACCGGCGATCAGGCGGAACCAGAACAACGCCGAGATCGTCGCATCCGTGAAGTTCCCCCACTTCGTTCTCGCGCCCTAGTCGTCAAGCCATCAACCCCGTCCGTGACGAACGCGTGGGCGCGGCGCGCGCGTTCCTCGGCTCGAGCGTACATGTGCGCAAGCACGTGGTGGCCCCGCGCCGCGTCCCTCAGACGCCGCGCGACGGCCTCGATGTTGGGATAGGCCGAGACGACGGCGGCGCGGGTGAGGCGGGCGTCTTGCTGCACACAGTCGCCCACGAGGCCGTCGACGAGCTCCGGCGACAGCACGCGCGCCACGAAGAGGAGGGAGACGGCGAGCGTGGCGCAGAAGGCGAGGCCCGACGACACGCACGCGGACGCGCCGAGGAGGGAGGCAGGGACGGCGGCCATGGCGCGATCACGGCAGTTGTTTTTGCTTGCATTGCGATGTGCTATGGTGGTGGACGTACGGCGAAAGAGGGGTTTGCATGGATGATATATATCATACTGGTTACATACCCGTGCGTTGCAACGGATAAAAAGAATACGACTATTCCAACATATCAAGCCATCGTGACCAGGTTTGGCTAACACCGTGCCCTCGGCTCTGCCACGGTAGCCAACAAAGCTCTTCTGTAACTCACGTAAGATATTTTGTCTTCTTACTTGGCCTACACCACGCCCTTACTCTAATACCACGTCTGGCCGAGCTCCGCTATAACCCATGTTGCACCTTCGTTATTATGGTTGTTCCACCACCATGTCCAATCTGCATCACCGTCCTCACAACCAAATTGAGCCTGTCATGACATGGGGAGGTGATCGGATCTTGAAACACATCCAAATGTCACAAAATGAAATGAAACCTCAAAAACGTGTCAAGGGGTGGGAGCACACCACTGCATTAGTGGATGGTAAGCACAAGGGTGGCACATATCGAATATATGACCCTCACTTGCATCAAAATTTATGATAAAGGAGAATTCATTTATCTAACATAACACAAAAGCTTCATTGTAGGCACTCACCATTTTCAGGATTAATACCACCAGCTGGTTTGTTGTGAAATGCATACCACTTCATTTTACCAGCACCGACATCTGAAGAGACGAAATGTTGCTTGTGACCAAGATATACTCAGTACCTTAAAGTGACCAAGAAATGCTCCATAGCTTAAACAGAGGAAAAAAGAGGAGCACGGTAGCATTTCCTAATAGAGTAAATAACAGTACTCATTCCTGAATCCGTGCTACATGCTCAACTGTGTTAACATCAGGAGGTACAAAGTCTGCAATTTCAGTGAAGTGTAGCCTGAAAATTCAGGTCTCCTTTGGTCCTGTTTCTGAACAAAAGATCAACTAATTATATTAACTTTGACAATATGCCATCGGCACCAACCAAAAGATCACTTTCGAATTTTCACCCATCCTCCAATATGGCAGTAACCTCCACTTGTCCAGCGAATGGTACCACATTAGAATTTTCCATAACATTTTGAGCCAATTTTCTACTGAGATGATCACTAAAAGACAACTAATCATTCAGCTTGTTACCATCATCAACAACATCAACAACATGGCTATCATTCAATATAGCATCATCGTCAACCGCATGATCAAGAATCTGCTGCAGCTTCATGCGGATAATGACCCTTGTGACTGGAAGCCCATGCTCAGCTACAAGAAGGTATACATGAGCATGCCAGGAAATGATTTGTTATAACCAAATTAAATATTGAATGACACCAAGTTCTTAAATACCGAACACAAGGAGAATAGATCGCACAGTAATACAAAGCAATGCATCTGAAAGAAGCACAATTGTTGGCATACAATGAATGATCCCTTGTACTGAAGCAAACATATGTACATATGTGCAACTTGTTTATACCATAATTGATATCAAATGTCATTTTAGAATACTCAATCAAACTAATGCACACCAATGGTTCCATCAGAGCATTTCTTTCCCCAAAAGAAATAACATGGCATTACAATATCTTCAAATGTCCATCAATTTTCTCAGAGTCGACCATGGATTACTGTCAGAACTGCATGCACATACTTATTTGATGAGCTTAAGGAATGATGCTTTAGTCTTACCAAATTAGCATATGGAAGTTCCTTCGCAGCCACATCAATATTATCTGCAGTTTTCTTAACCTGTTACATGGACAATTCAGGTTAGTTTTTAAACAAGCTATGCTTTCACACAACAGAAATTCATTGTCCATGAAAAATTCAGTTTATTGCTAACTTATACCAGTCTACAACATGCAGAGGAATAAATGTCCAATTTCAGGATTTTGCTACCCTGTGCAATTGTTAATTTACGAATAGCATAAATTGCTACCCTAAATTGTTAATTGCTCCTGCCTCTTGGATACATTGGTTCTCCAGCATCTTTTTTTTAGTAAAAAAATCTGAAGCAAAAGACAAAAGCAGACCCTGTGAAATAAAATGTAAAAACTGGAACGATCTCACCAATTCTCCATGCCAGCGCTGCTTCTCCTAGGCATTTCTTCGAACACATGGCATGCATGACACCAAGCCACCTTTGGTCTGCAAAAGTGAGGGGGAAGTAAAAATTGAGGAGCAAATAAAGGGAAAGAGATCACACAAATGGAAGGTCAGACTGACCAAACTTTTATATCCTCGCCGCTGCAGCTGCGTGCGGATCGACGACGCACCCGATCGCATGGCGGTGGCCAATTCGGTGATGGCGCGATGAAGGAAAGCGCGGGTGGGCAAGAGAAGGCGATAAGCGGCGAGCGGCGGAGTGGGGAGGAGGCGGCGGGTGGAGGAGGGGTGGGGAGGAGGAGGCGGAGGAGGAGGAGTAGGGGCGGGGGGCGGGGGAGGAGGAGGAGGGCCAAGGTGGGAGGGAGGAGGAGGAGGTGGCGGGGGGGGAGGAGGAGGAGGCGGCGGCGGACGGATGAGTGGGGGGAGGAGGAGGAGGCGCCATGGGTGGGAGGAGGAGGAGGAGGCGGCGGAGAGGAGGGGTGGAGGGAGGAGGAGGAGGCGCGGAGGGTAGGGAGGAGGAGGAGGCGCGGGGGGGAGAGGAGGCGAGGCGAGGTGGCGGGGTTGGGGAAGCGGTGAGGGTGGAGTGGCGGAGAGCGTGGGAGACGCGGCCACACGGAGAACGTGGGGGAGACGGGGGAGAAGCCACTCGGCAGTCGACATGTGGTTTTTTGTGAGTAGGGTCCACACGTCAGTTAGCATAGGTTTTTATGAGAAGGGATTGGAGAGGTCGGACCAATCACCAACTCCTTCTTTTATAATAGTAAAGATAAAGATATGGTTGGCTCGCTAGGGTTCTGTGGGTTGGTCTCCAACTCTGCAATAGATTGGGAGAGTACTAAAGTTAGATTAACCGCACGATTCCTCTTCCAATTCCGTTTGGTTTGCAATCCGCGTAACGAAAAACCCGAAGATGGGTGGAGCAAAACCGATCACGGTGGGACTCGAACCCACAATCTCCCGCTCCGGAGGCGAGCGCCTTATCCATTAGGCCACGCGACCGCTCCTAAGTGAGCTCAAAATGTTATTCTGTCATCTGTGTCAAGAGAAAATGATTCTATGCCGTGTAGAAAAGATGGCTCCACTGGGATTGACACCTGTTGAAACATGAACCTGTCATGGGACAAGACGTCACGGAATGCACTAGAATTCCATGTCACGTCGCATTTTTCCAATCCCTGCATGCCAGTGTCCAACTCGAACTCGGCTACCACATAGCTGCCGCTTGGATGGAGGTCGACAAGAACCAGAACTAAATCCACGTTTTCAGGAGGATTAGAACTAAACTCCACCACGAATTCTTTTCATAAAAAAATCCCCTTCTATTGTGAGTCCTCTTTCTGCCAGTCTCACCCAATCGGCAGCCCAATCCCATCTATCACCGCCTAGCATATTGTGTTGGCAGAACGCTTGTGTTTAGAGGTGGAAATTGGACCGTGTCGTATCAGTACAGCTCGGATTTATTATGCTTCGGACTGTTTCATGTCGTGCCAACTCAGCCCAGTCATCCCGTCGTGCCGTGCCTTCAGAGATTGAAGTTTAGGATGGAAAGTAACCACAAAAACTAGCGAACCGTGGCATTAAAAACCCAAGAAAAATTAGCAAAAAACAACTACCACCACTGAACTTGCAGCACAACCGCTTGCTATAGTAATTGCATTACTGCCACTACAGTAAACATGGTATTACCGCTGCTATAGTAAAATCAGGGTGAATAGTATTTTAGTACGATTTCAAAAACTAAAACCGATGGAACTTTTAATCTGTAGATCCAATATCATGGAAATTTGCAGAAATCTTTTCTAAGATATCAAGAACCTATTCCAACAAATATCATGACTAAAGTTGAGACATTTTTTAGTTTGAGGGAAGGTTGCATAGAAACCAATCAAAAACAAAAATCGGTGAATACGACTTGCTCATATGTGGATGATGACTAAGACGGGTTTAGATATATTTCCACATATCATATCAAGTTAGAACACTAAAGAACTCAAGCCAAAAACCCTCTGATCATGAAATGCTTCGAAGAAGCCAAAGCCAAGCAAAATCAAGTTTCCTCATAAACTTGCTATCAAACTGCCTAGACAGGTGGAGATAGATTTCCAGAAATGATCTCCATCTCTTATACGTCCTTCACACAACAAGATCAAGAGGAAGGAAGAGAAGAGCTAAAATCAACCGAAACAAGAGTACATCAATCGAAACACAAGAGACTCAAGGAGATGCACAACGATTGATATATTGCTCTCTTGAGAAGGTAGGTTTTACAGCCACTCCATCTTACAGGACAAAGAGCACACAAGGCACTTGACTCTCAAACCCTAACTCTAGACATGAGAGCACAAGAAATATGTGTTGGACGGTTAACCACATGTCTCTATCCCAACCCCTTTTATAGATGGGCTAGCCAGCCACATCCATCCCTTAATGAATACTATCCGCTTAGTACAATGGGGGAACCAGTTAGCCCCCCACACACGGGTTTTACTCACACAATTCACTTATGCGTGCCTTTCAAAACGTATAAGTTTGTATCCACTAAATCCTTAGCCTTGATCTATCTTGATTAAACTAGTTTCACCTTGACCTAAATTGCTCTCCCAAGCGCCACTCATGCGCCGCGGTTTTGATCCAAGGTAGTTTCCGGTATTTTGGCCAAACACCAAAAATATGCTTTGTTGACCCGGTCTTCATCTCCTATTACAAGCAATTGCAATGCTTGCTACGTGTAAGTGCACCACTAGCTTAACACCTATTGCCAAGTCTCTCCAGTCCTGGTTCCATGAACCACGACTCACTTAGGACGTCCAAGCCACATGGTGCAATTCCAGCATTCGAACTCATTTTCAACATTTCTCGCCTTTCTCATGCTATCTTTGAGCTTACCATCTCACCCGTCATCCTTGAACGTTCTGGGCCTCATCTCCACCATGAGCATAGCGTCGATTCTCGCCGTTGACAATAGTTAACACCAAGTGACTCTGCACATCCAAAGACAAAGAAATCATTTTTGGCCACAAGTTGTTCACAACTTGACCTATGTTAGACAAAATATACTTCATGCAACATATATCCATTGACTTTGGTCAAGCCAACTCAATCCTTGATTCAATTTCTTAAAACCCTGTTTTTCTGTGAAATTCGATAGTACCACACGCAACATACCGGTACTACCGCACTGCGGTACTATCGCTTCCCAAACCGGTACTACCTCACCTTTGCACCTCGCACTGGACTTCTTTGAAAATTAGCTACCGTCAACTAGAAATAGGAACTACCGTTTTACGGTATGACTGCACTCTCACTGTGGTACTACCGCACTGCGATATGACCGCTGACACAACGGCGGTATTACCGATTTCCATGAAGAATTCAGAAAACAATCCATACAAAATGTGATCTTTGCAAAATCACTTAACTACTGCACAAAACTTGCAATGTTTCATTACAATATTATGATGGACCTTCTCACATAGTCCTTCACTTCTTTTGTTCACTTAGTTTATTAGTTTCTGTTTTGTGCTTGCTTTTACATTGCATCTAATCTTATTAGTTTTTCATAACTAATTAAGTGAAGAAGAAAAAAAATTTAATTTTGTGGATGTTAAAAAAGAAGTAAAGATTATTCATCCCTCCGATCTCCGCCATCAGTTCTACACAGGCATTGTATTTGTATATTGGCAGTGTACAAGTTTTGCACCCCTGGATCGATGGGCTCTCAAGCCCTTGATCTGTTGATCATATGGTCCGTGCCGGAAACGCGATGTACAGCTCCGATCCAAGTTGGATCCACGTCTGGATCATCGTGCCTGCATGCTGGCCCACTCCCGGCGTGACGTGCCGTGAGACGACCCAGGCGAAGGAAAACGACGGCACCGATCAAACAAACTGTCTCGATCTAGCCGGGCGAGCTCGGCACGGCGACAGATAGCAGCGGCGGTGTGCTGTGCTCGGATTTGATCGGTCGATCCAACACGGCCGCGGATACTGATCTCGTGACAAGAAAAATGCCGACGATCTCGCTGCCGAGAGCGCGGGGCGCACCCGTACGCGCGGTGGCCGCCCGACCGCCGCCGCGGAAATAGTCGCGCACGGGCCATGTTCTGGCCGTTTGGGCCCGGGCGGCCGAGCTGCTTCTCGCTTCTCACGCCCGTCTGGTTTCGCGCGGTAAGAGAGAAAAAAAAAAGAGGGGGAGGTAAAAACTGGGCCCTTTTTTTATCTGTTAGGTCCTCATTTGGACTTACGCTTCTGTCTTTCAGTTTATTTTTTACTATTTTTAAATTTTATCTTTTTTAACTTTTTAGCTTATTTTAAATTTTTTATCGATTCTTTTTTTTCATATTCGTTTGCATTATACGTGATGGGCTAACCTATTTTTTCTATTTTTAATTTTTTTTAAATTTAATTATACCAAATAAGTCACCATCAGCTACAGTAAAATTTTAACCATAAGTCACTAAAATTTAGCCCAACCGAGCACCACCTGACCTACCGTCCAGAGGAAACAATTCACAATTGTATCAGTCTCCTGCTCCTTTTTTTAGATAGTCCCTACTCTTCTTCTACTCATCTCAAGATGATCCTTGTGAAATTTTCATCAACGAGTAATAATCTTGGGACAAATAGTAGGTACTACTACACGGTAAACAATCCATAAGAACCAAGACACAAGGAATCATGAAAGCCGGATTGGGACACGTGCATCCACAGTGAATTGTCAGGTTGGTGAGGAACTGAGGATCACGGCGAAACACCAACATTTTGTCGGCAGAGCTGGCGACTTGTAGATGTGTTTAACTTTGGCGTATCTTGTTTTGTTTTATAGTCAGGATTTTGCTTTTGCATGTTCTGTATAGACTTTTAGTATATTTAACACTGTTTGGTATTGTATATATAAAAATGATCGTATGTCTAGTGTAATACCAAAAATAGTGTTTTTGCCGTCCGGTAACTGGACGACAGCGCGCGTGGGCTCACGCGTAGCCACTATCATCCCATGGCCAGACGGCAGGCGGCCTGTCGTCCCCCACCAGGCGCGGCAGGTGAGCCGGCTTAATTACTTGTCCTAGTTTATTCTTTGTTTATTATTTCTTTGAATTTTTAAATATTACAGATGAGCTGAAAAATTTACGAAATGTTTTGTGCAGCCTCCAGACACAACGTACTTAGTTATGTAATTTTTTGGTAATTTTATCCACTGTGAATATTGCTCAAAAATTCATACATTTTGATAATTGTAGGAGCTATTACATATAGCAAATGAGTTCCAAAAATTATGAAATTTTGTGGGAAGCCTCCTGACATAGTCGTAGTAATTATATAATTTTTAGAAATTTTATATGCTCTGAATTTGCCATGTTAATTCATGCTATCGACAACTTGAACTAAAATTGGCAAAGATGGATATTTTGACTAGTTGTACCTTTGGTGATCCTTTTATGATTTCTGCCATGTCTAAAACGCTAAGTTAAGCCATATATCTGTGTTGAGCTTTAGTTAGAGTTTGCTAGTTCTTGTGGTGAATCATGTCATTTGCTCATGAACTAGTGTCTAACTTATTGAAATGATTTGTAATGTGCTGAATTCTTATATCATCATTATTTTTTCTCATACGACTACTTGCCTTTGCACTTGTCATGAACTAAAAGGTTTTTGTATGATCAAGACTACTTTTTTAAGCTCTATGCTCGAGATAGTCGACTAAGGCTTGAGATCTTCTAATCTGGTCAAACTAAAATTGGGAAATATTTGAAACTTAGGTGGCGATTGTAGATGGCTCCTAGTTTAGGACATACTTTCCTAAGATAAGACCTAAATAGGCTAAATATTGGTCAAACTTGACTTTAATCAATTACTTGAGCATATTGGTACTTTCTAGAACTTCTAGCACTTCTAATATCTCAAGTTTTGCATCTAGACTTCATTTAGTCTTTTTGACATGGCATAACTCCAACTAGGATATATTTGATAAACTTACCATTTTTTAAGTGTTGCATAGATTGTAATACACTTGACTTACTATCTTGTTTGAGAATGCATATTTATGCCTAGTCATGATGTTGATAGCTTTGTATGCCCATTTCATAACTTTGGGTGATGTCCTTTTATTTTTATCTCAATTTAGATAATTTTCATAGCTCTTGTAGGTATTGTATTTGTATTCATGCATACATGCTCTTTTTATGTCCTTTTTTGTTCCAAGTGGTCATTGCATCATTTGAGGGAGCTTACATCTTCTCTTTGCCCTATTATTTTACCAAAAGGGGATAATTAGGGAGGAAAATTTTGAATGAGAAAAAGGGGGAGAATGAGAAGGCTAAAATTGAAAAGTGGGAGCATTAGAGAGCATTTTGAGAAAATGAGCTAGAGAGTGATAAAAATACAAAGTGAGCTTTAAATTTAAGGGGTAGATCTTGTGCATTGCATCTATATTTTTCACTCATTTTTTTTGCCATGAAAATAGTCATATTGAACAATTGCTCTTTTATTTGGACCATGAGTAAGACTTTGCCCTTGAGAGGTCTTTGGAGTGTTTTACAGCTTCTTGTCGAAAACTTGCTCTTTTTTGTATTAGCTCTTTTTTATTTCTTGCCAACATAGTCATGTTCCTTTCTTTCTCTTGAAAAGAGACCATGTGTTGCTTTTGCAACTTATGAGCTTATTTTGTCAAAAACAAACTCAAATTCTTGCATTTTAAGGCGTTTGTTAAATTATTCATTAAGGGTGAGATTGTGAGACCATGTAGAGGTCACCCATGGTGTGACGAGTATTTGTCTTTTATGTGAAAATTTTGTTGAAGTTTGAGGTTGGTTTTGATGCTTTTTATATTTCAAAGTTGTAGTCAGAATTTAATAGGTCTGACCGGCTTGGCAATGACTGTTTGACCGACAGCTATAAAGCGGCCAGACTGGCCTTATGGCCTTTTGAAAAATGAACACCAAACATTCGTGTAGATGTATTTGAGGATGTCTTTTTACTAGGTATCTGTTAAATTGGAGTTTCGACCTAAAACTACTTAGATATTATATGAAATTCCTGAGAGGGTGTTTTTTGGTGCTCTTAAGCGGTCTGATCGACCTGTGGTCGACAGTTAGACCGTCAGTGCTCTGATCGGCGTTGGGCTAGCAGTCAAACTGGTTCCTAGTTAGCGGGGTGAGTTCGAGGGATGTTGGACGGTCTGATTGTCCTATTGTTAGTGGTCAGATTGACCCTGTATGTTTAGTGCAAGATTTAGGTTGAGTTGAGTTGGTTGAGTGTGTGCACAACATAAGAGCCATTTGATGATTGTGTTGTGTTGCGTGATGTATGATTTGACTAATGTGTATCAAGTACATGGATCTTGTGCTCGAAATCGGATTGCTTGGTCTTTGTATATGCATGTAGCTTGGAGAGCCGTGGCTGTCAACGACAATGGGCTGGGACTAGGCGAGAGTGCTATGGTCTATACAATTGAGTAAATCTGGGTGAGACTATGTGGCTCAAGCGGGAAGCACAGAAGAGACGAGAATAATGATAAGGCAGGTTGGTGCATGTGGTGCGCCAAGTGATGATGCCCATGTACGTAGAGATGGTTTGATAGAGTCTGAATGCATGAAGACGTGATGGTTAGTCATTAGACACTGCAGATTGTATGTCAAAACATGCAGAGATGGTTTGATGGTGTGAATTGGCATTTCGGGGTATCAGAGCCTTTTGGATGAGCCACTTTGATAAACATGCGTGTGTGTAAAACCTGGTATGATGTTTGGTTAACGGGTTGATCCATGTACGTGAATGAAACCCAACTAAAGGTGCTGGTTATGATTTCTTATAAGCCTCCACTATATACGGTGAGTGAGTAGAGAGTGAGGGAAAGCTCTCTAAGAGAGGCTTTTGGGAGTTAGAGTTTACAAGAGGGAAATGTTGTGTGTTTGCTCCATGGAGAGGGAGCACTGTCCTCCGAGAGTAGAGTGGGTTTAAACATTCATCTCTAAGTAAAATAAAGATCTAAATTTCGTCAAAGTGAGTTTTGTCATGGGTTTTCTTGTTTGGATTTCATTCTTTCTTTATCTTGGTGATTCCTAAGGATGTGTGGATGTGGAAGAATCTCCTAGAGGGTAGATCTCATCTATTTAGGAAGTCCTATAGTAAATTATTGGTGTTTGTCTTGTTTTGCCCGGTTTTATTTTGATATGCCTTGTTTTGAGTAAATGCAAAACTTTATTGATTAGCTTATTGATCTATTGATGGGATGGATTCATAGGACTACGAGAAAGCTATGTTTCAAGTTTCAAATCATTTGATTCAGTGGATTAGAAGTTAGACCAATTTGAGTTCTTAGAAGCAGGTTGTTTTTTTCTAGAATGACGAGCGGTCAGACGTTGTGACCCGAGCGGTTAGACAACTGAGGTTCGGTCATACCACTGTGATTTGACACCTGAGTAGTTAGACCGTCCAGGTCTAGTCCAATCGGTGTGATGCCTGTGGTTAGACCGACTATGTCTTGATCTGTTTGTTGCTTTTTTTGTTCACTTGGCTTGTTTTTTTTTCTTGTTTCTGTTGTGTGTATGATCTTATTAGCTTCTCTAATTGAGTGAAGAAGAAAAAAATAATAATTTTATGAAAGTTAAAAAGGAGAAAAAGATCATTCACCTTCTGTGATCTCCACAATCGGTCCTATAATTTG
This sequence comes from Bonia amplexicaulis, assembly GCA_036346245.1. NCBI lineage: Eukaryota > Viridiplantae > Streptophyta > Magnoliopsida > Poales > Poaceae > Bonia > Bonia amplexicaulis. The sequence goes on along the minus strand of CM070745.1, from coordinate 13,345,117 downwards.
GATCAACATTCTTTTAGCTTGATACCGCCGAGACCAATTTGGAACATATTCGGCCGTGATATTCGTGGATCAAGCCGGCTACTTAATTTGAGCAGGGTTTTGATTTGGACACTGGACTTTTGTAGTATAAACCTCGAACACAGACAACAAGAGGCTTAGCTGTGCTGCCTGCCTCTGCGGCTGCCTGCGATAAAGGTAAGGATACCCTACTTTTTAGCTACCATTGATATTTTTTTGTTATTATTTTATAAAACAACGATAAACAGACACAAATATTGATAATACATGTAATTTTAGGTTCGAAAATTATTCGAAAAAAATCTCCCTTTAATTCGGTTTCGCCGAAGCCAAGAGAAATAAAAAAAAAATCCTTCCGGTCGGCCGGCTTCCAAAAGTACGCAGACAGATGGTGATCACCAGCGGTCTTTCTAAACGTCAAGGAGCCTCCTGGAAAAGACTTCCACACTTCGCTTCTGGAACCGTGAAGACTGAATACTGTAGAGTGCTTGGGGAACCGTGCTGCCTAGATTCGCAAGATCGCGATCCACATGCAATGGCACTGAGCAGCGGTGTGCGCTTTTTTCGGCTATGCCGTATGACTTTGAATTGTAAACAAATTAAAAGCTGATAGATTATTTTTAAAAGTTAGTTTAATAATCTGTTTTAAAACGAGTGATAGAACAATCTTTTTATTTATTTGTTTAAAAAAGTTATAAACTATAAATCATAAACTGAAAAAACATAGAATTGCTACTACCTATAAAATGCTTGCCAATGTAAACTATTTATCACGTAAAATGAATTTATATCGAGTGAAACTGTACAAATCTCGATGGTAATTCATGTACATAACGCGCCTAGTTGTTGTACAACTGAACCTAAAACCCACTGAAGGATCGAATCGAATTATTTGTGTTGTGGCTACAGACCAAACAGAGAGAGATGATAGTGGAGAGTTAGGTAAACAATATATATATATATATATATATATATATATATATATATATATATATATATATATATATATATAGTTACATGAGGAACGTTTTACAACAACACCCTTACACCAAAATGCCCCCTTTAGAGGCATATACGTAGGGGTTAAAACGGATCAGATACGGTCGAATAGTATCAAATACGAATACAAATCCATATTTTTAAAATGAATACGAATATGAATTCGAATATTCTCAAATACGAATACGAATATTCTCAAATACGAATATGGATATTTTCGAATATGGATTTCCTCGGATACGAATATCGGATAAAACGGATTCCTAGCGATTTTGCCGATTTTCATCGGTTTTTGACCGGTTACCGGTTTTGAACCATCTAAATTCAAATTTTGAATCACAAAATTTGTACGAATTTTTTATGGGTTCTAGAAACGGATCGAATACGAATCGAATAGTCTCGAATACGGATACGGATACGAATATTCTCGAATACGAATACTCTCAAATACGGATACGAATATTCTCGAATACGAATACGAATATTTTTGAATACGAATTTTTGCTTACCATATTCGTGTTTTCTCGGATACGAATATCGGATAAAACGAATTATCCGTTACCGTTTTCTACCCCTACATATACGTTATTGTACATGTCTCATTTTGGGCCTTACAGCTTTCTAGCAGACCGGCTGGGTTTAGGTGGGGACCACCCCTACAATAATTTGGAATTTTGAATTAAAACCATGCATGTTGGTATCCCATATGCGCTTGGCTATCTCTTTTTGATTCATGAAGAACAGGGGATCCAGCCCCTTTTTTTCTCTCTTGCTGCTATAGTAATTCACTCCTTTTGAAATAGCTGCACAGGAAATCATTAATGGCTTTCGTGCTGCCTGGAGGATTGATCGTAGTTATCTTCGTCAACAAAAATGTGCTACTAGTACTTCTTTCACAATACAACCTCCCTAGCTAGCTTCCCAAAACTCTCTCCAGCCATTCTGTGACTTTTGCATGCGCATTATAGTACTGTTTGAATGTTGTGTTAGCATCAGGGTTCAGAGAACCGATGGCAACTAGCCTGCCGGTTTTTTCAAAAAAAAAACAAGTGGGTATCGAGAAACCCTAAACTGGTTACGCCTCTCCCGGTTCAACGCCTGCACCCCTTTTCTCGATCAACTCCAATAGAAGTATGCATATGGAGTAGTGCCTAATTAATCTTAGCTTCCATTCACTAGATTTTGAAAAAGAAAAAAACTCAAATTCAAAACGCAAACTATAGACCGGTTCTAGGGGACGGTAACCGGCCGATTTCCGGGTGTAAATTGGAAATGGATAGTTTCTGGTTTCCCCAAAACTGTTTCACAAACCTTGGTTAGCATTCATAAGCTTCTGCTGTCTTTTCAAGATTTGAAAGCAACTACTCCCTCCGTTTGTAGTTTTGTTTCACATTACAAATCAATGTCTTTTCAAGAAAAACTATCACCCTCTTTTTTCCATCCAATGGGCTAATTAACTCATTTAATTGTAGTATTGTGCTTATAAATAAGTATAAAAGGTAGGGAGGAGGTTCAAGATAAAGAGGTTTACAAAGAGGTCTCCTGTGCCAAAACATCTTACAAACGATCTATATATGTTAATTAGCTCATTTTATTACTCATCCGAATTCTTGTGCAAACAACTAGGATACATAACGCTTTATCATACATGAAATGGATCACTACATGTTCTTTATCTTGCACTAGGTGCTTTAATTTGGAATAGCTTGGCAAGCAGGCACGCCCAATAAACTAATTTTTCTTTATCCCATGTCGCGAACATGACGAGCAATAGCAGACTATGCAACTCCTCGTCAATTTCTTCGAAAAAAATCGGTCAAGCGGCACATGGCTGGCCCTAGAAGCATGGCCAGGCTCTTGGCACCAATAATGAAGCTTGCCTTGCTCAAGTAGCTCTTGTTCCAGGGGGGAACTGATAATTGATTGCATTGCTCGCTTGCTCGGTAGTACTACTAGCACTTAGCCGGGCCCTAGCCAAAAGATTCCTAGCTGTGCTGCAGTCATGCCTCCTTTGGTGCGGGTCACTTCAGCAAGACTATGCATCCCTGTTCAACATATCAAATATACCTGCTAATTTACATATCGGATGAGTTATTTACTGATGCTACCCAGCCCATAGGGATGGGATTGATCAACGAATCGATCAACAACTCCATTATTATCTACAGAGAATTGGATTTGTGAAAGATGAAATCAGCCAAATGGTGGGTTCGGCTTCACCATCTGCTTTTGCTTTTCACTTCTTGATATAGTAACTAGTTTTTTTATTTTTTGATATAGTACTTAGCTTTTAAATGAAGCATCTTTTTAAGACAGGATTTACTAATCGATTGTAGTAGACATTGTACCGAGTTCAGCTATAGTACTAGTCAATATTGCATACGACTGTTTCCCTCTTCGTACTATCTCTCGCGAACACCCATAATTCAAAAGTTACAAGCTAAAAATCACAGCCTAAAAGAACCCACCCAATGTTTGCAGATATTTATATACATGCAAAAAAACGCAAAATCTATAGCGCACCCCCTTTGAAGTCGTTCGATTTGTGCGTGTTCTATCAACCTGACTTAGTTGTGGGATAGCTTCTATTGGAGGGATGATTTGCATAGTGCATATGGGGCCATGGCAATAGATGATGCCTGATATCTGCCACTTGAAACCAATGGGACCCACCTATTAAATTAAGCTATTTTCGTCCCCCTCTGCTCTAACGTATGAGACCATCCGATCAGTGATCTACCCATGAGATTAGGGCCCTGCTCAATATAGCTTAAGCTTATTAGCTTAAGCTTATTTTTGCACTATTCATAATTTCGTCTTTTTCTGAATTTTTAATTTTTTTTGAGTTTTTTTGTCGGTTCTTTTTTTCTCGTATTCGTTTGCGTTGTCTGTGATGGGCTAGCATATTTTTATATTTTTAATTTTTAAAATTTAATTATATCAAATAAGCCTCTCTCACACATGTGTGTTTTTTCACCACCATGATTTTCACCATAAGCCTTGACTTTCAGTGAACCGATCACCACCTAGTTGTGGCGAAGCTATGTTGACCCATTTAGAAATCGAAAAGATTGTAGATAATTTTTAAGCTAAGGTTGGTAATTTTTAAAACTGTAGACGTTGATTTAGCGCATAATTGATGGTAACTTTTACACAAAAATTAATTCTTAAACTATTTACACAAACTCACAAAATAATGGTAAATTGTAAACTCATGTGGAAATTTTGTTAGCCTTCATCCTCTTTCAACTCGATGAAAACTAATAGTACTTTGAGTGTGATAATTTGATGAAAAAATGCATGGTAACTTAGACGTCAGGTGATGGTAATTTTGAAGTTTTCAAATTCACAAAAGTGATGGTTGGTAATTTTTGAACTTTAGGTTGAGAAGTTATTGAATTTGTAGATAGTAACTTAAGTGTAGCTTATGGTAAGCTTTGAAAATTTTCATATACATAGAAACGATGGCAATTTTTGAATTTAGGGTGGTTTATTAAAACTATAATGACAACTTAGGATCATTTGAATAGTGATAACTTTTGTTCTTTTTAAATTCGCAAAATTGATGGTAATCTTGAACTAATGGTGGTAATTTGTTACCATCAATGATAAATTAGGGTCCAGTTGGTGGTAACTTATATGACTTGGTCTGGTAATTTATTTAAAAACCTATGATAATTTTTTAGTTGCATTTTTTTCTACATGATTTAACGGCAGATATTATGAATAGACGACAAAAAATTTCTAAAATTATTCCATATAAAAAAGAAAAAGTAGTTGCTCTAAGACAAAAGAGCATCTAGGTGTTCTATAGTCGCTCTCATGCGGAAAAGATTGGCGTGGACCAAACAAGCACCTTATAACATCACAACTCACAAGCGTTCTCGATTTGCCTTTTTTTTAGAGTGCGTTCTCTATTTACTTGATTAGGAGGCCGGGGCCATGTATTCGGTCACAGATAGTCCAAAGAAAACTGCAGAAGGATGTACGAGAGGAATTAATTAGTACATATATAAAAGAGGCAGGTCCTCAGACGAATGGACACATCAGTCATGGGATCAAATCATGTTGAAGAAAATTCGAAATTATCTTTCTTTTCGTTTTTGTTTCACAGTCGTGTTGTGTCGTTGTATGTAGACCTCAGAGACTCTTATGAAGTCTTTCCAGCTTCTGCATTTAATTCGGGAAAATTTTAAGGATTTACCACTGAAAAGACGTGGTCTCAAAAGATTTGGCACTTCAAAATGTTGCATTTGATGATTACAGCAAGATATGCAAACTTTTCCGACGGGGTACAAAACAAATGGCCAACGGTTCTAAAAACTCCCGGTGATCACTAAATGATCGACAATAATGCCCCTTAAGTCACTTGAGCCAAGTGACTGCACCTAACCATCTATATGTCGACCTGAGTCACAACTGCAACCCCCCCGGTGCCCCCCTCTGCTCTGTGCCCAAGCCGCCGCCGCCGCCGCCCTATGTGTGAATAAGAGTCGATAAGATTACAAAATTTTTAAAAATCTTTTTTCAAGACGAAAACATGACTTCAAGTTCTTCATTCCAATACGTATGAGAACTTATGAGGTTGAGAGACTAATCACACATACAAAAAGACCAAAATGATACCATGCAAAATCGGCAGTACCGCTATAATAACCTCGGTAGTACCACTACAGTAAAACAACATATTGCTATAGTACCTATGTCAGTGTTACCATGTAGAAACTTTAGTACCGCTATAGTAGCTCGTTAGTACCTACTACTACAATAAAATCATCACAGGAATATTAAATCAACACAATTTTAAAATAAAAAATTGATGACAATTTTGATCTATTGGTCTAATGACTTGAAACTTGACATGAACCTTTTTTCAGGATGCTAAAAACTAATTCTAATCAATGATTGAGAAAATCGTTACCAAAGTTTTGACTTCTTTTATTTGAGTGAAGAGTACACTAAAACAAGGCAAAAAAAAAGAAATCTCGATCTCCCCTTGCTTGTGAGTCCTAGATGATCTAGATAATCTTGGTTGGATTCTCATATGTTATAACAAAACCCCCACAAGATCAAAATCCCCTAAATCAATCATTTCTGAATCAAAACTGAGTAAACTTAAGAACTTTTCGTAGAAAGTGCATAGATGGATGGAATCTGATTTTCAAGAAATATCTCCATTTTTACATGTCCTTAGCACCAAGAAAGATCAAGAGAAGAGAGAAATCCAAATAAGAAAGCCAAACAAATACAAACACAAGAGGGGATCCATGGCACGATTCTCTTGGGCAAACTTTGGATGTTTATTTCACTTGAAAAATAATATTTTACAGCCAATCCCGCATGATGGCAGAACTCCAAATCTAGAGCACACACACATATAAGATTCCAACACAAGAAAACCCTAACACTAAAGCACTCAAGTCTCTCACAAGACTCAACTCAACACAAGGTTTATATAGTGTAGGTTCATCACATCTCACTAAATCAGCTACTCCTTAGTGGGTATAACCACTTACATATCGAGAAACCCGGCAACCCACATACAAACGTTTTTTACACTCTCACACACTTACATATTTTTCAAAATGCGACTTCCACTAGTCTCCATAAGCCCAATAACACAATTTATCCACAAAATACCCCTTAGGACAGCGTCATGATTTTGCAAACCGCCACTCCACCCAGTATTGGACAATTTTCCAAATTATTATCTACTGGTCTTTACGAATAATGCGATGACCATGACTTATCGTCAAGATCGTATGCCTACGTTGAGGCAATTACTACTTGAAACACCCAAGTCATATGGCATACCAACATCAAACCATAGTCTGTGATGCCCAATGCTTGCCGTCAAGATCATATGTCTGATTTGAGAAATGTCACCACTTGAAACGCACAAGACTAATTGGCACACCACATGCATGTATTGCCTCTTGACAATTCTTGTCTTTTTGCCATACTTCTCGGCTTAAGATGTTGCTCTATTTGGACTTACACAACATGACATGGCCTCAGGAGCCTTTCTGTAGCCTCGGTCTTGCCGCAACAATAATCAAGCACTTGCACACCAAAAAATAAAGCAATCGATCCAAACACAAATGACATACACTTAACTCTCAAGCCTCGGTCTTTCCGCAGCAATAATCAAGCACCTGCACACTTGTGTTGAAGTAGTACGTAAATTCCATGTAGTTATTCTTAACATAAAGCATCATGTACAGGGTGGAAGCCGGTGGCCGGATGGAGGAAAAAGAGGGCGGCGGCAGCATGGGCACATAGCAGAGGGGCGCATGCAGGAGGGTATCGAGCAGGGGCAAGGAAGGCGGGTTGGGCGGGTCAGGTGCGGCTCGGGTCGGCGTAGATGGTCAAGTGCAGCGGTTTGCCTCAGGTGGCCTAAGGGGGCATTATTGTCACTTCAAGTGAGGAAAAAGGGTTGGAAAACCAGAAAATACGAAAAGCGGATGAGAATGGCATTGTATAAATAGCACAACGATTTGAGCGGCAAATCATCAAACATAATCTTTTGGGTGGTAAATCCTTGAGACCACATCTTTTGAGTGGCAAATTCTCAAATTTTCCTTTAATTTGTTACTTCTTGTGGTCTAGAAAAAGGAATATCATTTTTTGACTTTATCTTCGGCATACAATTTTGGGCATTAATATTTTTGCCATATATTACGACTTACCAAATTTATATATTATTATAAAGATAGTTTTGACTACGGATATATCAATATCATTTTTGCCAATCTTGATGCTAAAAAGACAAAAGTATTGATGATGAAAGTTCTATCTAGCACTTATGCTGAAGACGCGTTCTTCTTAGTTAGACAGAAGGTAGTATATCTCTTTTTTTGTTAGTCAAGAAACCAATAAGGGCAATAGAGGAAAACCTGTTATGAAAGAAACTAGTATTGGCTTGTTCTTCGAAAAAAGAAAATAGTATTGTGTGAGCTCTGAAGAAACGGAGAAAAACATTGCTCCCATAATGAAAAAGATGAACAGAAGGCAACAAGAGATGACAGCACTTGATTGCAAGTCTCATGATCAACCTTCGCATGCTAGCCTAAGTAGCTCGTAGCTACACTGTTCGTGTGCTAGCTACTACATCGCCAGAATGTGTTGCATGCATTGCATTGTAAGTAAGGCTTTTAGTTTGAGTCACTTTCTCTTGTTAAAATGGAAAATTTTAAGTAACCTTTTGGAATAATGATAAAAGTCTGAAAAGACTCTATCATTTAGTTAGTCAACTCGATAAGATAGATATGATAGCGGTGGAATATGATTAATAACTTTATTCAAAGTGATCGAACATATGTTAAAATCCAAAATTGACTAGTGTCTAGTACTTTCATCATTCAAGAAGAGTAGAAGTGTTGCTAGCAAAAGTGTTGTGAGTATATAGAGAAATATTAACCCACAAAACAAAATATAAAACTTTTAATGTTTTTATTATGTGAGTTACGATGATGTGATGATCACTAGCTATTTCGATATGTAAATAAAATCGTTGGAATAAGGAGCTTCTTTTTTAAGAAATTGACAGGCATATATGAGCACCGTAGCAAATATATTAAAATACTATATAGCTCTGGACCTAGGAGATCATGTGCTAAGCAATTAAATAAGAAGTAAATATGACTTTTGCTTTGGCACAGTCAGTTAGTCGCACATTCTCTCTCCTGTTTTTATCAATCATGGTGTACTACTGAATTCCTTGTCGGCTAACATTTTTTCTCGTCCATGATCGTGTTTGAGGAACTGCGATATCTCTGCACACATATATATGAACAGAGATTGCGGGACTATCAATATATGCATGCATGGCTAGTCGTCAACAATCTAAGAAGTAGATGCAAACTCTGCGATTAGGACGCACTCCAAAATTAGGTAATCCCAGGACAATGGTAGATGGTATTATATGCTCTTGCAACTAGAAAATTGGTAGAAAAATGACAAGGTAAAATTTGCTGAATATTGTATCTCAGTCATCATTCCTATTTCCTATGATGGCGGACATGATTCTATTTTGCATGGTTCCACATCCAGGGTGTAGTTTATATTTCCCCCTAGAGTTCTCCATGAAATATATATTGTTTCTCTGCAATATATCTTGTTCATGAGAATTGAGGAGTAAATGGTTTGGTTAGTCATGTACTGCCTCCAGCCAAAAATAAGTGTGGTCCAAGAATGCATGCAGCCAAACTATTTGTCTAAAAATACTTTTATAGTACCTACAAATTATTACGTCTGACAATTATATATTACAATAGAAATTGGTTTTCAAGTTATTTGTTTGTGAATGGGTCAATATCCAACAAGGCACTTATCTGTAACTAGAGGGAATCCTGGATATTTGATGTGTCAAGCTGCTATGATTCAATTTAATGTAGACCGCTAATCACCCGATGAACACTTCCATTGAAATAACGGCACCTCATTAGGCTGTACAACCCACCCATCAAGGCCATCATGTCACCTCTCACTCAGTGTCCTTCTTCCACTCGTCACCACCTAAAAGCCCTAGCAGTGCATCTCTCCCCTCTCACTGCTCACCACTGTGCATTCCATGTCTCGGTCATCTCACATCTCTCCTTTTTAGGCCAAACACCACCTCCACCAGCGCCTGCGCTCCCCCTAAAAACAGCAGCAGCAGCAGCAGCATGCAATTCCCCACACCATGGAACATATGATGAAGCTGCTGCTCTCCCAGCAGCTCCCCAATCACCGGATGGACCTATGAGGGAGCCAACAGAAGCAGCTGTTGGATGTTGCTGCTGCTACCATCACTGAGGAAGAAGCAACAGATGAGCCAGCCCTTCAAGACTATCCTCCCAAAGCAACCCTCTTAAATACCTCTCTTTATGCGATCACTAGTTCACTACTGCTGCTTCTCTGATGCTCCATCTTGTGCACTCAAGCAGCCAACCTCCACTTCCACCTAGCTAGCTTCCTCAGTAATTCTGACACCACCGAACCGAGATCAGCTGGCAACGCCACCGAAGGTAATTCCTAGCCTGTGTTTCTTTTTCTAAAAGATCTTCATGTACAGATTAAGAAAAATATGCATGTGTTTCTGTTGTGTTCGTCTTGAATGGGTGAGTTCTTTCGGACTGTGATTTTGCCTTTTTACTCTTGATTTTTGAATTCTAACTGTTCGTGAGAGATAGTATGTAGAGGAAAACAGTCGTATGTGATTTTAGCCGGACTCAGTACAATGTTCACTGCAATCTATGTATAAATCTCGTCTTAAGAAGAGACACCGTTAAAAAACTAGTTAGAGTTAGAAACCAAAGACTAAGCAAAAAAAAAAAACCACCCATTAATATTTCTGTATCAGCTTCAAAACTTCTGGGGCAGGATGAGACACCAACTCCCAAACAGATCCCTCCAATCCCAAGTTCGCAAGTATATACGTATACATGTAATCATTGGCCACATGATGTTATGGAATATGGAGTAGTTGTGTTTCTTTTCCAATATATTAATATAAGCAAACAGGGACTGTTTCATTTGATTAAGCAAACAGAACTGTAAGGGAGAGCCCTACTAAAGTTAATTAAATGGAAAATTATTTCAAATCACAGTTACACACCTTTCTTCCTTTTCTACTTAGGTAGCTGCTGATCCATGGAACTGTCGCCGAACCAAGGAAGCCCTCCGTCGGGAGGGGGCAACGGAGGCGGCAGGTCGAGCAGCAGCAGCTCGTCACCCTCCATGGGCGCGGGGACGCCGCAGTCGCCGAGCCGGTACGAGGCGCAGAAGCGGCGCGATTGGAACACGTTTGGGCAGTACCTGCGGAACCACCGGCCCCCGCTGAGCCTAGCGCAGTGCAGCGGAGCGCACGTCCTCGAGTTCCTGCGCTACCTGGACCAGTTTGGCAAGACCAAGGTGCACACCGCGGCTTGTCCCTTCTTCGGCCACCCGAGCCCGCCCGCGCCCTGCCCCTGCCCGCTCCGCCAGGCCTGGGGCAGCCTTGACGCCCTCGTCGGCCGCCTCCGCGCCGCCTACGAGGAGAACGGCGGCCGCCCCGAGTCCAACCCCTTCGCCGCGCGCGCCGTCCGCCTCTACCTCCGCGAGGTCCGCGAGCACCAGGCCCGCGCCCGCGGCGTGAGCTACGAGAAGAAGAAGCGCAAGAAGCCGCAGCAGCTGCCGGGCGACAGCAGCGGCCTTCACGGCCACCAGCACCAGCCACCGCCTCCACCGCCCGCCGCGGCCTGCTGAGTACGTTCGCGTATGCATGCATGTGCACGGTTACGGGTTCGTTTTGCTGATTCGTGTACTCAGTAGTAGCACTAGTACGTGGTGGGTGCTTCGTTCGTATTGCATTGCTTGTGTCTCTATTAGCTTGTTAATTTAGCTTTGGTTGTAGTCGATCGAGTTTATTTGCTTGTCAGAGTGAGTAGCTAGATGATTGCTGTACTTTGAACTGGCGATCGAGTATGTCCTTCGAGGTCTAGAGAGGCACGGAGATACGTATATGGAGATATCTCTTGCTGTTCGTGGAAGATTTTGAAGGCTGTACGTGCGTGTGCTCTCGCGCATCATCATGTGTCAATTCTGGCATCTTCTTGTGTTCTTGTTTCGCTTCCTGTTTCGTTTCCTTTTTATGGTACTGAATGCAGTGTTTGGGGGTAGCTATATAGTGAGATCGATGTGAATGGTGCATGACAGGTTGCATGCACGGGGAGCGGTACAGTGCCCCGCACCAAATAAGAGGACGACAAACACGCGCGCAGGTGCTAGCTAGTGTTCGATGCTCGGTGTGGCTTGTGTGTGCAGCATGCATGCCAGGATGTGTCGATTGGAACTGTTCTTCTCGCCTTCGTGCATGCTGTCCAAGTTTTACGATCTATCTTTTATCAAGGATTTCTGAATATATAGTTTGTGTCCCATCATGCATAGGGGCTGCTAGCTGCTTATTTTGATGTGTTCTTGTGGTACTTGAAGTACAGTATGTGCGTACGGGAGAGGAGGTTGAAGTTGCGTAGTTTTCCCCATGGTCAGTGTGGTTGTGGTTTGCTTTTGATTAGTCTGAAATCAATGTGCATTTAAGGTTAACATTTCGATAAAAATGTTACTTAGAAAAAAGTGTTGTATAGTATGGAATTTCATTCATTCTAGAACAGATCAGTGTTCTATATACCCGATCTTATGATCCCATTTAGGACCTAGCTAGCTAGCTAGCAGCGTACAGCTCAAAATTAAGAAGGTACATGTATGTTAGGTGGTAAGGTATACTTTAGGCCATGCTAGCAATCAGGGTTTGCTAGAACGAGCTAAAGCACAAATAGTCCAATATAATGCTTGTTAGCCATTTCTTGTTTTCCGTTGTTTTGTCCAGATTACATAATTTTCATTGACAGATCCTTGATTTTAGATCATTGGCATATTTTCCATGATAAAGCACTGAATTAAAAGAATAATACAAGTTAGACGTAACTATAGATAGTTTCTAATTATATTACATCATATGAGATTAATGTTCTTCCGATATATTGCACAATATCGATCAGATCTTGTAGAGAAGCCAAATTAGCAGTACATTGTTGGAACTGACATGTTGTGGTTCCTATCCAATCAAGAATAATATAATTAACCAGATTCAATCATACGATAAGGTTTCGTAATTTGATAATGCAACACCCCGTCAATATCATTTTAAAGCACTATATGTGTTGCAATAAAAGTTAAGGAAATGCACTTCTGAACTAGTTAGATTGACCGACTGATATAGACATACAATACGAAATTAAGTTAGGGACTTATCAAAATAGCTATGGACATATATGCTATTTACCCTAGAAAGTACGTAACTAGTAAGAGCTACGTTTTTTTAATTATATTTTTTTCACTTAGAATGGGCCAAATTTGGATTATTTTATCAAAATATTGAGTATTTTCACATATAAATTCTATTAACTGTTTTTAAAATTATCGGGAGAAGGCAATAGACAAGTGGCGGAGGGAGGGGGCTGGGAGGGCCTGGCACCCCAACCTCCTACTAATTACATAATTAATTATATATTTTAATTAGTGGTTTAATTAGTGGTTTAATTAGTATGTTCTTTTGTCCAAATTATTTCAGATTTTCAAGTATGAATGTTACATCATTTCTTCCAATTTACGGTATGTTGATGTGACTAAATCCGAAACAAGAATTATAACACCACAGCCTTTCATCATTACAAAATAGATGTGTTTAATGTTGCAATTGATCAACAATTGATCGAGCTAGACGATCGATTTAGTTCTCAAACCACGAGCTTTTGTCCCTTTGTGCCTCTTTGGATCCAAGGTTGGACACCTTCGACATAACAAATATATGTACTCTAGTGAAAAATATTATCCTGTTGATTTCTCAAGTTAAGAAAGAGCTCAATTAGAGTGTCAATTGCCACATTTTCAACTTAATGTATACAACCATCCAAACCTAAGTGCATTACCATCACTTGTCGATCTAACAAGTGAACTAGTTAAGACTAGTAAAGATTCATCTATCCTATGGTGGACACGTTGTTAAGATTAGTCTTAACTCTTCCGGTTTCAACTGCAACTACCGAGAGATGTTTTTCACTATGAAACTTGCGAAGACGCGATCAAGTACAATGGGAGATGGGTTTCACGAGATTGTTTGGTAATTTATATTGAAAAGAATTGACCGCAAAGATTAGTAATGATGATATTATTAAGGCCTATGATCTTCTTGGTAGTCGTAAGAGCTAAATTTAAGTTAATAGAGATGTAATTTTCTTTGCATTGTAATTTTGAAACATACTACTCTGATATGTGACTATTGGATCGGTAAATTCGGCATGGTTCATTGATTCTACTCTACTTGTTGTCCATGTTGCCCCCCCTATATCCAATTCCTGGCTCCGCCCCTGGCAATAGATATGGATAAGAAGCAATGAAAGATACCATTATGCATTCATATTGACAAAAAGAATTAGCTGTAAATAGCTGATCCATCGCGCGCTCTAGATAGATAAAATTATATATGTTTCAAGATTAATTTGTTTTAATGATAACAATTTTTTAAATTATATATTAAGCATGCAATTTGTTGTGAAATAAAGAAAAAGCTTGCTACCTTTTATATATTCTGCTAAGATATATACCAATGTGCTACCAAGATGAACCGCAGAAGGGTTAGAGCAGGCGGGTTGTAGGTTCGTGATCTGTACTTGGCGTGAGCGGGTGGGGACAGACGGATCACGTGTGCTCGGTGGGGGGATGGGCTTGGTTGGGCCAGGGTGGGGTTGGGAGGGCTGACTGGAGCGTAGAATAAGAGGCACATAATAGTGTGTGTGTGTGTATGTATATATACACACACATATATATGCACATATATATCTACCCACACATATATAGTATAATTAACTCCGACACCATGCTGCTGCACACCATGGTCTAAAATATGTATTTCTCCTATGCATCTTGTGCAAAAAAAAATTGAAATTTTTTGGCTATCAATTTTAACTAGTTTACTAACTAGTTCAAATAAGTTTGAATTAAAATTGGAATTGTAGTTACCTTTTTTATGATAGTTTTATTGTACGAATGTGCTGATATAAAATTAGCAAAGCATGCATGTGATCTAAATTCGTTCAAAACTTTGAAATCGAGTATATTTTTTTCAAAGGTATACATTTTATTTGAATTGTTATAGATGGGGATATACCCTAAAACTGAATTTTAAAAAAGTGACATTTTCTTGTTGTTGCTTCGATAAAAAAATGTTCTTAGTTCGTGCTTCAATCAAATGTTCGTGCAATTTGTTGGGTCCGAAAATGTGCAAAAAGGAGACGAATCCAAGAAACAAAAAAAGTCTTTGTTCATGCCATTTCATTAAGCTGAAAATCTAAAGAATATTTATTTTGAAAATCTTGAAGAACATTTATTGGCTCGTGTAATTCGACAAGAACAGCAGACAAAATTAAGCCTGGAATCTCTAGTAGAGATCGAGAAATAAAGCCAATAAACCATAGGTTTGTAGGAATTTGCATAGCAGACAGTGGTAAGTGATGATGCCTTTGGTCAGCACAGCAGCTCCCTCCCATTGCTCTCATAAAGAAGTACTATAGCTGTTCTACAACAGCACAATGTCGACTTAAATGGCTAAAATAAAAATTTAATGTTCTATTCCTTTCATTTTGTATTTGAATTATTAAGAAAACTTGTTTTAGTTTATATCCAATGAGACTGCATTTGAAGTAATTCATTCTATGGAGTACTGAAACCTAGTCCGTTAGGCATATCACAAACTGAGCAAGGTAATGATAAATTTTTGCTAATGTCAACTGTTCAACTTGAGGATAAAAAATCTGTACGCATGATAATTTTTTTGTTATTGTCATTGTTAGAGAGAGTTTAATTGCAAAGATAAAATGGCCTTTTTTTTCCCTGCAAAACATAGAGCTCAGTTAATATTCAAGGTAGCAAAGATCAGATGTTGAATTATTTAATTATCAGGAGCATATCTCTGGTTTCTGGTGAAGAAACTATTCACTCTGGTATTTCCATTGAGTGGATGAATAGTTATATCTTGTTTCAGTATAATTCTTTTGCGCTCTTATTTCATATTCATCTTGATGTGGACATTGATTTCTCCTTCGGAAATTAAACAGGTCCGAGAGTATATTGATGACACAGAAGACTATGTCAACATTCAACGTGACAACCAGCGTAATGAACTCATTCAGCTATGGAGAGAACAGTGGAGCTATGGACAAACTCTGATACATTTATGTATCATGAGTAGTAAATAAGATAAATACGCTTTAATTTTTCATTGGCTGCATACTGAGACGATGTTATGATCAGCTGCTTTCTCATCAATATTAACAGATGTAGTTGTTGCATTCGGATTTCAGAGTACTACTACAAGTATACAACAAATGAGATTACCTCAGTTATATGTACCAGGACAGTAAAAACATTCACCAATACCTTTTTCCATTTGATGCCATAATAGGCTATGCATCACTAGGTATTGCAAGTGAAAAGTATTTTTCTCTAGTATTTATGTTTGCAAGTTACAACATCAACAAGAACCATTATTGCCCTGCTAAAAAGAAAACATTCAGCGATATCGTCAGTGCACTGGTTGATCCTTTTGCCTTGTTGATATTCGCTTATTCTGAACCAGTCCCATTTGCAAACAGATGTCCTAACTTATTCCGCACTACATAATCTTGCTCGGTTACAGATTAATAAGTCGTATGCAATCTCTAGCAAATATCATGATTAGAGATGCTTTGACATCCAACGCCTCTCAGTATTTGACAAATGATACAAAAAATAAGTGCCAGCCTTAGCACACCAGAGACGGATCGCATCGTGATAGAAACATGCTGTTGAAAACTCTGTAGTAAACACAGGATCCTAACAAGGAATGTGCTCTAGGCATGTCTCAATACGAATTATTAAAGGTTCTCATTGCATGATATGGTACAACCATGTGATAGATCCGAATTCTCACACAAGAATTACTGTGGACTCTGGCCATGTCTGGAATCATCGATCAACAGACAAGGCTACAAACACACATAATCACAGTACAGATTGTTTCCATTCTCTCTGGAAATAAAAGGCTACAATCTTTTATCCCAAAAAGGACCGTATGTGTGAAGTCCAATGGCCTCAGCAGCACCTTCTGTGCCTACATTCACTTCTGCAATCAGGAAAAACCATACTTACAAATCACAGCTATGCAAGGTTTAGTTAAGCCACACTGTTTCAGTTTTTTAAGTGATATGTGACAATCATATGGATTCAAAGTTGCAACCAAGATGATTGGCTATGCAAATTCCTACAAACCCATGGCTTATTGGCTTTATTTCTCAATCTCTACTAGAGATCCAGGCTTAATTTTGTCTGTTGTTCTTGTCGAATTACATGAGCTAATAAATGGTCTTCAAGATTTTCAGCTTAAAATGTTATTCAAGATTTTCAGATTAATGAAATGGCACGAACCAAGACCTTTCCGGTTTTTGGTTTTCGGATTCATCTCCTTGTGCACATTTTCGGACCCAATAAATTGCACGAACATTTGATTGACGCACGAACTAAGAACATTTTTTTATTGAAGCAACAAGAAAGTCTCACCGCCGGGGAGCTGAGGCGCGGTGTTAGCGCTGGGGGCATGGGTGGTGCCGGGGGTTGGGGGCATCGCCGAGGGCCGTGGAGGGCGCTTGGGGGCAACAGGGGGCTTGGGAGGGCGGCACCAGGAGAAGACAGGGAGGAAGCCGGGGAGGGTGGCTCGAAGATGAAGACGAGGGTGTCGAGGCACGCCATGAGGGCATCCTTGACTAGCCTCCACTGGTGGTCGCCGACGATGCACGAGGTGTCGAGGGAGGGCAGCGCCAGGGGAGGCCGGGAGGCGACACTGAGGCGAGTAGGGGAGATAAGGAAGGCGGAGCGAGGCGGCGACCCAGAGGTGAGTGGGGGAGGCGGAGAGAGGCGGCGGGCTAGAAACCCTAGAAGCGCTGGGAGTCTGAAGGGATTGGAGGTGGGGATGCAAACGCAAAGGGGAGAAGTTGCACATGGGGAGAAGGTGTGGATTGTACACACCACACTCCTAAGAGATGTTAGGTGACTGGACTCAGATACCACTTATTGCATCCGAACCCTGGCACCTCGCCAGGTCCAACCAGGTTCACTTCCTGGTCCCCAGGTCTAAAATAGGCTGCGTACCCTACGCACTCAAGCCCATAGGCTGTTTGCAAGCAAGCCCATCAAACAACTTTATAAATGGTATTGGGTCTTTCCCCCTAAAAGACTAGTCAAATGGGTAGAGCCTCTCTTACACTTTTAAATTGTTTTTTTTCTGTCCCACAATTCATATGGGATTACCTCTAACATTTTGCGGGGAATAAATATGCCCTTTTGAATTGCAATTCCCTCGATCTTGTATCTGCTAACTAGCTCAATGATAATGATCGATGTGACCTTGCATATGTATGAAAGTATGGATCTTAATTAAAGTTGAGTTCTCTTGTAACATGGACCATATCTACGTAGTCCATCCCCATCCCCTTTGCTGACGAATCGCATGCACGAAACACGAACACACCACGGAATTATTCACGTGCCGATGCGCTGGTACAAGGGCAGACACGAGCGTCACAACTCGCAAGTACAACCTGCAGCATGCCGCGGTAATTAAGTTCCATGGCTAGCAGCTTAAGCACGCAAGCGATCGAAGCCGAAGCTAAGAACATCTAATTCGAGTCTAAACGACTGTAGCACTCTTTTGGACTTAAAATCTCTAGTTTATGGTTTATTTTTTACTGTAGCGGTTAAAAATACATATTAACTATTGATAGTTTTTCAGTATAATTAACTTTTAAAAATAAAAAATAAAAATGTATATCTCACGAACGATAAAAATAATAAGGAAAAAGGTAAAA
The DNA here is from genome assembly GCA_036346245.1 of Bonia amplexicaulis. Taxonomy (NCBI): domain Eukaryota; kingdom Viridiplantae; phylum Streptophyta; class Magnoliopsida; order Poales; family Poaceae; genus Bonia; species Bonia amplexicaulis. Next base: position 13,326,683 of record CM070745.1, on the reverse strand, counting down.
GAGGAAAAAAATTATATCATTAAAAAAAAGATAAAAATAAGAAGTTCTATCGGAGTTAAGTACGCCGCGTACTCGATGGAAAGACAGACCGGACAAATTGACAGGATCGTGCGATGCACGAATACCTGTGCCGTGCGCGTCCTGGCCTGACCTGCTGCCGTTCGCAGGGCACTGTGCGTGCTGCCCGGCCGGGCTCCTCAACCCGCTGAATCCGGTGCCCGCGCAGGCTTGGCGTGACGACGGGGTGCTGCGTGTCTGACCCGATCGGCCGGGACCGGGGGCCGCGCCCGGGCCACCACCGCGCGTGGGTCGCGGTACTTGGTGTCGGCGCTCTGGGACGACGGAGCCAGCGGCCGTGCCGTGCGGCGTTGCCGAGGCCCCACGCAGGAGCTCCTCCCGTACGGACAAAATAGTTGATTGCTGATCGAGCAAACGCACTACCACGTGCCGGCGCCCCCCGGCGAGCAGCGGTGGGCGGGCCCGCAATCCTCCCGTCCGCCCCGCGACACGTACCGCGGAGGCCGGGACACGGGCGTCGAGCGGGCTCGCGGAGGAACAGCAATCAAACACGGAGGAAGCCCATATGAGACGGCCCCGCTGTTTGGGCTTTAGTTTTTATTTTTTGATTTCTATTTTCTAATTTTGTTTTTCTGACTTTTTAGCCTTTTGGGGGGTTTTTTGCTATTTTTTATTCCTTTTGCATTGTCCTTGATGGGCTAATATTTTTTATTTTCATTTTTTTAAAATTTAATAACGTCAAAAATCCACCAAAGAAGATAAAGATAAAATAAGCCACTACAAGCTAAGCAAATGAAAAATAAATCGAAATGAGCAGCACCTATATTTTGCTGGAAACTCTATCTAATATCTCAAACCATAAAATAAGACATTTAACTCTAAACTTTACAATTCGTTTTAAATAACGCTTTAACATGTTTTCGCATTATGGTATTATCCATGTGACGTGATGAATAAACTATTTTGACATATAGGATAATATGCTAACCAAGTTAGGAGAATGACATGTGGAACCCACACGGGCCTTCTCCCTCAATTGAAATAGAGGGAGGGAGCTATAAGGGGGGCGGCCATGGAAGCGCATGGGAGCTTCATAGGGGAGAAGCATTGAAGCATCCAGATAATACTCGAGAAGTTGTAAATCACGGTCACTATTAAAATCTCTTTGCACGGCCTTAACCATGCGCCTCTCCGCATACCTAATATGCACCCTAAGTTCTCTTCCAAGCAATTCACCAGCTAGGTCCAACGTCTTATTCCAGAAATCATCCCTATTATCACATTTGCACATCCCAATGAAAGCCATTAGCAGGCATTTCACCATGTAACCTAGGAAAAATGCTTTACTAGTACACAACACAATCAAAACTCAAGATTTCACAATTTAAAAGTTAATAACAAAAGGGCACACATGGGAATGAAATAGGGGAAGGAATTGGGGGAAACCTAGGGGGATGTAGGAAGTAGTGAGGTGTCAGAGGTGGTGTAGATGGTTGTCCGGTCCAGTCAATGGGGGCTTTTTGGAAGCGGTCATTGGCAAATAACAAGCAAATAGAGCATTGCCATCGAACGTGGAGACCGATCCACACAGCGGCAACTTAACGGAGCTGAGGAGGTAGGGGTCGGAGTCACGAGAACTCGCTAGCGTTTGTCCATCATCGGTGTTGGCGGCGCACCGGTGGTGGATGGCGGTGGTGTGTAGCGCGGCGCAATAGCTTTGGAGGAGAATGTGATGTGATCTACGACGGCTCAGCGTTGGACAACCAGAGGAAAGGACGACAGAGACATACTGAAGCCGCGTGGACAACCGGAGGCGAGGATAGCGGTGGTGCTGTGGGGAAGGAGTAGCATGGCTGTTGAACAGAGTTACCTCTAGGGATTCGAAGCCAAGTGGGGAATTTTGGCCTTTTTCAATTTAGTCCTTGAAAATTTGATCTCATCAGTTGAGTGAAATGGTAGCATTTTCTATTGTTTTTTCTTTCCCATGTTACTATTGCCACGATTTCAAATTTTGTTGCAACATTTAGATTATATTTCCACAAAAAGTCTTAGTTATTACCACGCCCGAATATCGTGGCAATATGTTCTACCTATTACCACAATTTTTTTTGTTGCAGTATGTACATTCTATTGCAACAAATTTCTTAACTATTACAACGCCAAAAAATCATGGTATTATCAATTTATCTATTACCACAGAAGTCTAATTCATAGTAATAACATCACATATCACAACGACTTAATTTTTGTTGTAATAAATTCATTGCAATAATTCAGAATCCTTGTAGTCAGCACAATTAATGTAAATTAGACTTGATTATTCTCTTGTAATGACATATATCTAAACTAACATGCTTGATGTAGGACGGTTAATTTGTTGTCCAGTAAGCATGGTCGGGCCCAGCGTAGGCTTAAGGGTGTTTAGCTCAACACCCGAATTTTTCTATGTAATACATATCATTGAGTAGGTATATTTCATATTTATAACCCAATTAATTTCAGCCCACTCCTACACCTCCCTTTTTCAATTAACCCAAAGTAGTGTGTCCTAACAACCCATCTACCCCTCATCAGACTGGCCCATTGGCCCATGTGTAGACCTCTCAAACCCTAACATATCCCCTATGTCCCCCTCTCTGTGCGTCTCTCTCAAGTTTCACTGATCCAGACCAAAATCACCAAATCCGGTAGCACTGGGGCACGAGATTGAGGAGCAATTGGCCACCGAGCGACTTGGCATGGGACTGAGAGCAACTCTAGCTTGGCCTCAGCGGCAAGGAGTATTGCCATGACAAGCGAAGATACGTTCGCAAGGAGCAAACAGACGATGACTGTCCCTTAAGAGCCAAAGAGGGTGCGTGTGGCGGCAGCGGCCAGGTCAGCGAGGTAGTAGCCACTAGCCATTAGGCAATGATTATAAGCCATCGTGCATTGGTGTACGCATGCCATGCACATCAAACCGCATCAACATAGTTTCATTCCAAGTTATTTTGTAATTTCTCTAAATTATTTTGTAATTTTTTAAATTATTTATAGATGTTTTATGCACGAAACAATTTACACTTTTTTCATTGTTGTGGACTTTTGTCTTTTATTTATCAAAGCTGAACACCCATTTTAGAAATACTGGTCCGCCACCGCCAGGAAGCTGTCATCCTTGTACCTTGACGCACAAAGACGATCCCATAAAGCGTACGGAGGTAGAGGACGTGCATCCAGAAAGCCTATACGTACGTACGCCACTGTCCTACAGGGCTACAATACACCATTTTGTATCCTATGCAGACGCCAACTTGGCTAGAATTACTATATGATTTTCTTTTTCTTGCGTATAGATATCTAGAACGGACGAAATAAGACATATTGTCTCCATATATACACATCAGGATTTCAAGATTCCAATTCATGATAGCCTGGCAGTTTGGCCTGAAGAGGCAGAGATCGATGGCAGTAGCTATTAGCTAGCCAGCAAATTGATTCTCACTTGACAGCCATGTTCGTCTTTGGAAAATTCAAGCTTCCTTTGGAACTTAACTGGAATTTGGAAGCGCGCCACAACCAGTTGCGCTCACATGACGCGGACCAAACTTCTCGCTTCGTATAAACTTAGATCGATATGGCGCTAACTTCCAATATATATACCATCATACAATCTGGAATACAAATCATGCATGTAATACCTTCGGAGTGCTTAATTACCATTAATCTCATGGGACTGTGCCATAAGAAAAAGGTAATCTCACACACACATCATCAAGCATTGCAGTGGTGCCATCCCCCGACGTCGTGTCGTCACCGTCCAGCATGCCGCCACCCCCGATGACCTAGCGGCTACCGGCGCCGGCTACGCTTCTCTTGCTCCGCCTCCTCTCTGGCGGCAGCAGAGGCTAGTCGGCTGGAATCCGTCCTAGAGACAAAGCCGGAGCACGAATCGTGAGGAAACTCCGATGGATTAAAATTTGATTACTTCAAAGGTGAGAAAAATACTCTAGTACCCTTTAGCAAATTCCAAGTATGTTTTGTACGTTGCGATCCACTTTCTTATCACATATATGTATTCTATGTATTTAAATTTGAATTGAGTTGTATTAATTTACATACAATCGATCGAGCAGAGCGATACATTTTGTTTTCACACTCCATCATTCAAGTGACCGAACCGTCTCATGCAGGCACACACTTTCCAATCTAAACCACACACTACCTACAGTAGCAATGAAACTTTTTTTTGGACGAAATGGCACCAATGGAATTAATTCAATCATTTCCTTCACAATGCACAGCAATCTCACTGCACGATCGGCATCAACTCCATCCTTGCGGGAAGCTCATGCCCCCAAGGTTCGCCGTCTCCTCGAAGCCGGCGTCGAAGGAGAAGCCGTAGTCATCTCCGACGACTCCTCTGGACCCTAACCCCATCATCGGCGAGGTGCTCACTTCCCGTGGGAAGTGATCAAGAACCGAGCTGTCTTGCTGCCACATCTCCGCGTTCAGCAATGGGTTTGAACCGCCGATATCCTGCAACCGCGGCGCGAAGCCGATAGACGAGCCTGTCTGGTCGTTGTACGCGTCCAACGTGGGCTGGTCCTGCACTGCCTGCGACGAGCCGGCGAAGGTCGGGGAGGAGGAGCCGTTGTTGTCTTGCTCGCCGTCTCCTTTCCGTTTCTGGAACACCCGGCAGAGCACCCAGTCCTCCTGGAGAAGCGCCGTGCAGTGCATGCATCCAGATTAGCAACGAACAACCGAAAAGGAACGCGAGACTGCTTACGATCGATGTCTTGTCTTGGCGGCTAGAGCAAGTACTGATAGCAGTACCTTTGGCGGCGAGTCGAGGCGGAACTCGTGCATGACCCAGCCTAACTTGACACCATTGGGAGCGCGCCCCTGGTAGAACACCAGCGTCTTCCGCATGCCGACGACGGCACGCGTGGCTGGGCTGCGCACCTCGCGGTCCTTCCCGGTGGCCTTCCAATAGCCAGTCTTGGTGGCGCGGTTCGTGCGCGACCCGGTGGCGTACTTGCGGTCCCTGAAGCTGAAGAAGTACCACTCGCTGGCCGTGAGCTTCGCCACGTCTGCGCCCAAGCAGCCAAGCACGTACGTACGTACGTACCGCAATTAAAAGAGTGCTAGTAACACATGCATGCTTGAGCCTTGAGATATTTAACAGACCTTGTAATACGAAGATGGTGCAATTTGTAATTGTACGTACAGGAAGCACGTACGGACACGGATACAGGAAAGTTTATGTTGATCACCGGTAAGTGAAACTACTTCCCGAACCAAGGAACCCGAAAATTCAAGTGTAACTATTACTCATGTGACGTAGCTAAGAAATGGACAGGAATGAAGGACGTCGTCGAGATGGTCACGAGGAGTATGACACTTTGCGTTCGGATCAGTTAATGCATTATTGTGGATTATTGCATATTTAATTAAGGAGGATGTGGACATTACCCAGTTGAGAAAATGAATCTTTTAGCCATTAAAATCAACAAATATAGGGAAAATATCTTCGAACAGGTAGTTCTTATTTATTGTTCATCATCCTGACCACTTCTACCGCCACACAGAGCACCGATAATTGCTGGATATCTTCAAGGGAAGGTCATGCTAATTAACCTTTCCAAGGACCATGAGGAAAGGTCATATCGCTTGTTTTAAATTCCATAAGCAACCTCGATCCTCACTTGGGCTAGTAGTTACTCCGAACTAAGAACTACATCGATCTAATCCTGAAACATGCTAAGTACTAACGGTAAAACAATCGGTTCGACATCTCGACAGGAACCAAATCCAGAGAGAGACAGAGAGAGAGAAATGAACAGCAGCAGGATATATGGACTACTCACCGGGAATCTCCCATGGTTCGCGGGCGTGGAGGTCGACATCGACCAGCGTCCCCTGCGAGGTGCGCTCGTTGGTGACCTTCTTGTAGAGGTAGTGGCAGACCAGCTCCTCGTCGCTCGGGTAGAACCTGAATCCCGGCGGCAATGTGGACTCTATCTCCCTCAAGCCCATCCCTCCCTCCCGGCCGGCCGATCTACGCAACCACCTGAATACCTGATCAGATTACAAGCAACAAATCCTCCCAGCTAAGCTAGCTACTACGCACCAGATCGACAAGCAGCTATATATCCGTAGTAAATTAAGCCGCAGCTAGGCTTATAAGTTTACAGAGAGCTGCCTAGAACAAGCAGGAACTGATATATCTTCAGAGTGGTTGGAGACTTAGCTCGATCGAGTCCTTTATATAAGGGACCGTCAGGGAGAGGCCGGCCGGGCCTAGCTAGCGCGCTAGCCAAAGAAAGCAGCCGCTGTAGACGACTCGGTCCATGTGTCATGGAGCAGTCGAGGGGGACCGGCTGCACTGCCCTAGCCAGCTCTGCTTAATTGGCAAGCAGCAGCGGCCGCTCCGTCGCTATCCTGAGGCGCCCGGGCCATCTTGGGCTATCTAGCCTAGCTTAGGTGGAAGATTCCAACGACTGATCGACATGCTGCCATGCTTGTGGCACAAGAACTACTCGCCTGCGCCTGACGATCGAGGAGGCCCAACCCCGCAAGCCATCCATCCCCAGCAAGTCATGGGATGGGAGTAGCGGTGGCATTTCTCCCGGGGGGTGGGACGGGGAATATCCCCATGGGCCATGGGGGCGGGGGTGATCTCCTCCCACGGGGAAACTGGGTGGAGCCGCTACGCCAGTGGGATGGGATGAGATCCACTAAATATTTAAAAATTTTAATAATAAATTATAATTTTCTTGCATATTTGACTAAAACTTATATCTAAATATATATATATTTAAAAATATACCTAAATAATTATAAATTAATAAATAAATTTATATTATTATTTTAAAAATATTTTACCTTTTTTTATCTCCGTAGAGGTCGGGTGCCTGTGGGGACCAAGGACGAAGGCATCTCCCCCGATAGCCTTAGGGGGACGGAGGAGGCTTGCTAGTGGGAGATGGAACTGTGCTGCAGGGGCCTCCCGTGGGACCCCACGCCCCGGTGCCACCCTGAGATGAGAGGGCTTGAGAAGGCCAACAGTGTTACACAAAACTATTTGAGTTTCATACAACTAATTCATCTAAAAATTTCAACTGTCCAGAAAATATGGATAATACACTTCAAAAGAAAACATTAGCTCCGCTAGCGCGAATCATTAGCTCTGTTGGCGCGTGACTGATAAGCTCCTCTTTTCCATCTATTTTTCTTTTTTTTTCTTTTTCCGTTGGTGTCAGGCCAGTTTGTGCTATTTCCGCGGGAAAGGTATTAAAAGGGAATTAATTGAAGGGGGAAATGGAGGGATGTGGTCTTGCTCCAAACGGATTGATCTTCTAGCTATTTTTAACTTTTAGCTTATTTAAATAAAAAACTATTTAGGACGCGTCAGCTTCTAATTACGATTTTTTTGTCTTTACTTTTTTTCCTTATTCCTTTACATTATCCGTGACGATATAACATATTTTTCTTCTTTTTTAATTTTCTTTTAATTAATTAACTCAGAAAAAAAATAGTCACGACAGTTCAATTTTAACTAAACGCCAACGGCCAAAGTCATAAGCTAGAAACTTAAGTTCTTTGGAGTGTGCCATAAGGTTGTTAGTTCACGTATGATTAAAGCCTCGTTCAAAAGTGATGTGTTTTTTAGCTTTTAGTTTAAATAATAATGTAGCGGTCGTTAACTTTTTCTAATGTATTTAATTAATAAATAAATAATAGAAAAATGAAAAATAATATTATACCTTCATAAATAATGCAAAGAAAAAACTACATTAAAAAACTAATGTATTTCTAACGACTTTTAATTTTGTAATCTAAAATACAGAAACCATGAGCTATTTGTAACAGAGCCTAGGAACGACGTTATGGCGTCCGTCTACATGTGTGCGAGGGCACAAGCGTTTGTCAAGACATAAATAATGCAGTTTGTAGTGTACTACGGTGGGGCCGGCCTGGGACTGCGAATCATGCGTCGGTTTGCTGCGTGCGCCGAGCTGGTGATAGCTAGCAGTGATCGGTAGCAGGAGTACGTACATAGGTAACCTTTGGTGCGCAACAAGGGACAGGGTTTTGTGGCACGAGAAGACTTCGTGTGCTAACGAACCATTGCTGTCGAAATCAGTTTCGTCACACTCACCGACAGGTGGGACCATACTGATGGTTCGAATTCTTGTGTTCAAAGATGTGCTTGGAACACAGCCATGATTTTTTTTTAATGGAACTCTCCTTCAAAAGTAGTATACTGGTCAGGATGAGTTCCTTTTCTTTTTTTTTTTTGGATTGTGAAGATGAGTTTCTGACGGTGGGAGCTAGCATGGACGGGGTGCCGATCTAGGTTCCTTATTTACCGGAAAAGAAGCAGGAGAAGAAAGCAACCGACCCATCGTTACAGTGCAGCCCGATCGGTGGGGGCACCAAACCAACATAAAAGATTCCTCCAAAATTTGATGACATACTTCTCAATTTAATAAAGTTATGTATAAAATTAAAAGTTCAAATTCATTTTGCGTTGAGTGAAAAATATATGAAAATCTGATATATAATAAATCAAAAGGAAAAAAAGAGAAAAGGGCAAATGCTACTATTCACAACAAACTGATCTATTTGTTTCTTCTAACACACTTTCAGATTAAACTTGAAATTTTGAAGTATGCTACAACATACACTCCATTGATTGCGTCATCAACTTTTTTGGAAAAAATAATTCATGTTGATTTGGTGCCCTAACCAACCAGATTGCACCTATTGCACCCTGTCCCTAAGGAAGTAAGGATGGGTTGCATGTTGTTTTTTTTTTTTGGTGTTGAAGCTAGCTCAAACATGCTGAATCCTGGGTTTTGCAAAAAGGAAAAAAAAACTAGCAACACCAGCTCTATCTCAAGCAATCCTCGTTCGTTTTTAAAAAAGAACAAAAAAAAGTCTCAAGCAGTCCTCGTGACCGTGGATCCGATCCGTGTGGATATACACAAGCCAAATTAAACAACACGGATAAAGCAATTAAGGAAATGTACTGGACATATAACATGTTTGTTTCCAAAATCAAACTCTTGCTTGCAGAAAGCTCGAGTTGGCGCCACCTTAGTAGAGCATGGCGTATCTGCAAATGGAATTTGGATGAGGTGAAGCAAGCCAAACAAGCCCCATTTTGAAAGCGTGCTCTAATATTTTTGTTTTGGAGAGGCTAAGCGTGCTCTATGATACGCACATGTTGTTAGGAATAATCATGATTGTTTTGCATGATTTCTTTATATAATGGTATATTTAGATTTTTGAAAACGTGTGTTTCGTATTTAGGTGGATTTGGAATCCCTTTCGGATATGTAGAGTCTTTGTCGTCGGTTGCTCTCTATAAAAGGGCACCACTGTAATCAGTTTTTTTTAGGCGAACAAGAGAAAAGAGAAAAAGCAATGCAAGTCAAGTTTGCGTTGGCAAAAATTCTCTCCGTGTCTTTGTGTTTGTTCGTCTTCCCCGTGTAGTATGGGTCCATGGGTAAATGTGCGTGTAGGATCCTGGTCTTAGTTTCTACATTTGGTATCAGAGTTTAGTGTGTGTGTGATGATCACTAAGGTAGTGGAGGCAGCAAAGTGAACATCGACGCAACGATGTCAGGGGCACCGGCTAAGGAGAGTTCTCTAAAAAGAGTTTGTGTAGGACCGAGAACGACGACTAGAGGAGTGAATAGGAGACAACCCGATTAAAAGCTTTTTAAAATCTTTTCAAAGGAGAAAGTAAAGCACTTCATTCCAATAGCTATTAGAAGCTATGAAAAGGTGTGAATATTAGAGCCTAGACACATAGAAAGAAAACTCCAAGAAAAATGAGGTTTTACACCTAAGTGCGGTCCTACCATCATGTAAGGTGCGATGGTACCTTTGGGGTGCAGTACTACCACTCCTTAGTTGGCGGTACTACCTTTCCCTCAAATCAGCACTGAAAAATCAGTCCAAGCAAAATCAAAAACCACACAACTTTCACATAGAAGGTCCAAAAATGATTTGAAATTTGAACCAAAACAATATCACAGCCTTATAAACCTAAAAAACAAGAGATTTTAGGACATTTTGGCTCTCAAAGCTCTATTATAGCAAAACTAAGCTCGAATCACAAAATGAGCCAACTCTCAAACCGAGACTCCAAATTACTAGAAAGTTGGTATGCACATTCTCTAAGATATCATAAACATATTCCAATTAACGATAAAATAATTATTGCCAAAGTTCCAATATTTTTTTCCTTTAAAGGAAGGTTGCACCAAAATCAGGCCAAAGAGGGAAAACTCGATCTACTTTTGTTCGGGAGTTGTTAACGACCTAGATGACCTAGGATGAGTTCTCATATATCATAGCAAGCTAGATCATAGCACAAACTCAAGCCAAAATGCCCACAAGATCAAAACCCCAAATTCACCCTCTCTTGAGTCAAAACCGGGCAAACACAAGAATATACCATCTCTAGCACAAATCAAGATCAAGAGGAGAAGGAGAAGCACAAAAAAAAGGCCAAATTAAGATTTCATCACTTGAGCAAAGAGAGAAAGATTTAGATGAATTTTGATCTCTGTTGATACTTAGAGATGAATAATTACAGCTACTTCCTAGCCACATACAATGTCTAAGGATGATCAAGAACCGAGCCACAAGAACACCCTCATATCTCTCGTAAGGTTCTCTTTAAGAACCATAATTCTCCTCTCTTCACATGGTTTGAACTAAACTCTCCAAAAGCTTGACCCTAGCCACCTCTATCCCTCTTTATATGTGGACGCTCACAAGAAAAACCATAACCAACACATCTAGTTGTGTTTCAATCACTTACATGGTCTAACCCGTTAATCCAATATTATATCAGGTTTCACACTTGCACTTACATACTTCTCAAAGCGCACAGACCATTAACCCATTAGTGAATCAACACTTGATCCACTTCACATTTTCAGCACAACCAAAACCTAAACCACTTAGTCCACACTGTGATTTTGCATACTGCCACTTTTTCGGTATTAAGCAATTTACCAAAATATCCCTCTACCATTTTTCTTGAAGCTTCTAGCCTCCTTTCTCATGAAGTATCACCCATGCTTCATCATCTTTCATGTGGCCCCAATAACTTGCCATCAAGCCTCTCATGCATCCGGATTCCACCGAACCATCTTTGCATGCAAATGACCCAAGTCACTTGGCATACCACATATTTTTCCTCGCACATGATGACACACAACTTCCTTAATCGCACAGGACCTCGGCTCCTCCTTGCGCCTAGTCTCGGTACACCTTGTCGTTGCTCATCATGTCCTCTACTAGTAGTTTTCACTCTGGCTTCTCATCATCTCGGCTTGTAACCACCCTGTAAGTCTTAGTCATCTTTGACGGCTCTTTGATCGTCTGGACCTCAGCTCCTCCTATGCGTAGTCTTGATTTGTTGACCGCTTTAGACCTAAGCTCTCCTAGTTTAGTCCTGATCCCATCCATTTCACCATAACATAGCTCTAGAGTCCTACAACCAACAACAACAAATAAATTAATCGTCACGTAGCATTGTACAATACACAAAATTATCAATGATAATAATTAATCCATACAATACACCATGCAAAATGTATGGACCTAAGCAACATTACTCATGCCGTGCCCATACTCAACTAACTCGGCTCAACCAACATAACTCACGCTCCAAACCTCGAGGGCCGGTCAGATCACCAATCATAGGCTTATCAGACTGCCAACACCTTGGCCAGTCAGACCACCAACCCATAGGCGGTCTGATCACCACGACCGATATAACCACCACCCAAAAGCCGATCATACCGCTGCCTCCCATAGCGAAAACATACTTACTAAAAAAACTACTGCCAACTAGAATCTAGTAACAATAGCAACTCAAAAATTGTAGAGTCTAAAAAATCAAACTCAAATCTGTAAATTTTTTGAACCAAAAGTTAATTACTCATCGCAACAATGGGGTGACATATCCGTATGTGGTCTCACAGTTTGTATATTGTTGATCGTGGTATTGTACAACATTGATCGCACGATTTCAGAAGATTGAAACGTACATGCATGCATTTACTACCAGATTACGGTCGACATACTGTACTACGTGGCCACAGGCAAGCAACAACAAGCAGCTGGTAGACGTACGTGTTGAAACTGACGCATGCATTGAGCCATGGACAAATTAACCGTTCAGGTAATTAACTACGCTTTAATTATATTTGAACTAGACTTGCCAATTGCGATGGCTGAAAGGAAACTAAACTTGTCTCAGCTTCATGCTCATGCGTGTATCTGCATGTATAGTTGCATTTGCATACAGTACAGATGGTGCATGCATGCACGGTCAACGTTACTTGCAGAGCTGGCTAAGCTACTTTGATCCATCTGACCTCATTAGTCCTGACAAATTCTCTCCAGCGTCATGTAAAATGCGTGTAGACTCTTAATTTGATGTCATGCATTGGTGTGATGTATATATAGGAGTAGATGAATTCATTGAACCAACATTAGATTTGAATATATATATAGGGCACTTATTTCAGAGGCAGACTTGGGGCCTCGAATGTACTACTAGCTACGTGCTTGCATATGGCGAAGGAAACGATCGAGTTCATTGAACCAATCATGAGGCGCCCGATCGAGATGGAAAAAAGGTTGATTGGATGTATGTTGTTCATAACTGGCCAACTAATGATTCTCGTATGTAGTACTACGTTCATCGTATGCCATTATCCTTGTTAGGACACATTGACTCGTCAACACATGATCTTGAGAGTGTTGGGAAATTAATTAATGTACGTAGAAGCATAAGTAAACGCGAAATGATGGAGACATGTTGCAAATCAAATTATAGCGCCAAATGCTCGTACAACGGAAACAATCAGAAACGAAGTGTGTGATCAGAATTGCATCATCGTAGTCGATCAGGCCGTACGGGAAACTACAGAAGCCCCACCAGCAGCCAGGTATGAGTGCTAGTGGACTTTGGTCAACTTGCGCACAAAAATCGGGGAAAGAAAGTCTTTATCAGAAAGAGTTCGTTCCTCTAGTATGAACTTGCATGGCTTCTAGGCACTAAAGTTTGGATAGCTTGGAAAATGCCAGCACATACTGGTCAGTATAAAATGTGAACACGTGCACAGCTAGCTAGCTCTGTTGGTCAATTTACATGGATGCAAAATGTGAAAGCTGTTACATGTGATTCCGGGCTCCAAAGGTTTAGTTTCACATTTACACATCCACTCGTAAGGATATGATTTTTTTTTTTGTGATGATAACCACACGTACGTCCACAACTATTCTAGGAGAGCGAGTGAGAACTCGAATCTAGCTTCGCTGAAAATTTACACTTGGATATATATGTACGTGCAAATTAATCAACGCAGATGACTCGTGTCCCCGAGGATGCATGGGTGGCGGAGAGTAATTAAAGAGGGAATACTTGACCCGAGCTACGTCGAACCAACCTAAGATTAATAGTTCTCTTTTAGACCAAGATTACTCATTTACTAAGTAGCAGTACGTGCCCTTCTATTGGTTCATGGCTCGACTAATTAAAATAGGCCCAACACAAGCAAGCGTGCTTATACTTTTTCTTTTATAAGCCATGCATTATTCGTCACGAAAACAAAAGGCACAGTGAATTAGCAGGAGTTAAAATTTCAAGCCAAGCATGCGAAGCGAATGACCCGGGACGAAGCTCACGTCCCTATCCTCCCGGGGGGGATGTCCTCAGCGATGCCTCATCATCCTCTAGTCCATTTGGCACACGCGGGCCCCGGCGCCGGACAACGACGGCAAGCAAAGCCAGCCTTAGCCGCCCGCGCTGCTGCTGCATCTCAGCAAGCTAAGCTTGGTTCGCGTGCGCGTGCAGAGGGAGGGAACGATCGATCGCGCGGCTGAGCTGGTAGCTCGGCCAGCCTCACGAACGGAAGGGGAAGAGCACGGTCGAACACGCATTAATTATTGGCAGGAAACGCGGCAAGGCCAGGACGCCGCTCCATGCATGATTAATTATATTGGAGGGGCGCGCGACGCGGTGCCATCTGGATATCGATCGATCGAGCTCGTCCCGGCCGCGCGGCTCCTGGTCCAGTCGAGGCCCCCGGATCGCTGCCACACGCAGGTAGAGGTAGGGATAGAAAACCATAACGGATAATTTGTTTTATTCAGTATTCGTATCCGAGAAACACGAATATAGTAAGTAAAATTCATGTTCGAAAATATTTATATTTATATTTGAGAATATTCGTATCCGTATTTGAGAATATTCGTATTTACATTCGTATTCGAGAATATTCGTATCCGTATTTATATTCGAGACTATTCGATTTATATTCGATCCGTTTCTAGAACCTATGAAAAATCCGTACGAATTTTGTTATTTAAAATTTGAATTTAGGCGGTTTAAAACCGGTAACGGGTGAAAATTGGTAAAACCGCTAGGAATCCGTTTTATCCGATATTCGTATCCGAGAAAATCCGTATTCGAAAATATCCGTATTTGTATTCGAGAATATTCGTATCTATATTTGAGAAATTCGAATTTGTATTTGTATTTATTTTAAAATATAGATTCGTATTCATATTTAAGACTATTCGGTTATATCCGCTCCATTTCAATCCCTACATGCAGGCAGGATAGGCGTGTGGCGTAGCCTTTTTTGCCCAAGGAGTGACGGCTCCGTCCTCTCTTCCTTGCGGCAACCGGTTTTCGATATCCATTCCATCTCGGAACCGGAGAGCCAGGAAGACCTGCGTCATCCGGGGCCCTCGGCGATTGTCCAGATTCAGGCTGCACTAGCGATGGCTCGTGGTTAGACTTCCCAATTTATTGGCGAGCTTGGGCTGAGCAGTGGAGTACCTACGATTATTTCATAAACTCATCATTTTCTTTATAAAAAAAGAAGATATAAAGTGGACTGACAATCTTTAAAATGTAAGGAGAGATTAAAGTATCAAAACTTTTGCCGATTAGAACAGTGGCAGCAGCACACGGTAGCTCATTTCTGAAAGATTTACGTATGAAAAGAAGTGGTGATTCGTCAAGAATTGGCAGTCAAGATCAAACACGTACATAGTGGCGATTCGTTAAGAATTGGCAGTCAAAATCAAACACGCGCATACGTTGCACAAAGACATCGAGGCATTGCAGGTTATTGTGTAAATGAATCCGATAGGGCATTAATTTGTTAAGGGATCGGATGACAAGTGAAAAGAGTAAGTTCACGAAACATATAGAGAACGAATGAATTGAACTCGATGAAGTAGGTAGAGATTTGATAAGAAATGACACAAGTAGGTTCCACGAAACATATAGAACTAGCCTGAATGGAGCAGGTAGAAAATTGGTAACAGATTGCTTAAACGTTATAGGGAACTTCAGATTGAGTTTCGTGCGCTAACCATCTCAACTGAAACGAAACTTTAGATTGTTAAAGAATTACAAACATTTCTACTTATGTGTCAGTAGAAGCTTTTCAGTCAGCCTACGTACTTTCGTCACTAAATCTAGTCCCTGTTGGAAGATACTGAAGTGACATATCTTGAAACCGTTAAATCGACACCGTCAGGGCCACATTCTACTATTTTGTTAATTTTGAGATCAGCATCTATGATAAACATACAAGATATCCCATCAGTAATTAATAATTATAAAATTTTGCGGGTCATATCTTCTTACGCCTGAAAGCTGGTCCTTGGTCCTCGGGGGCTTATCTGACAGCAACTTGGCCACCACATCAACTCGTTTTGCTATGTAGCTACGCGGAGCTAGATCACCCAACAAAGCAGAGTCTCGTTGACGTCGTCACAGCCGAGCAACCCACAGGCTCCTATGCATTGCCAGATGTTCTCATACCAGTGGCCATCTCGTGTCAACTGCTCTCCTGAAGATGATGTTTTACAGTGCTGAGCCGATGCTGGTAATTAAGCAGCATCCATCGCAATTTGGCCTTGCTGCCTGGCTCCTGTGAACTGCTGCTCGTGCTAGCTTAGCTTGTTTGTAAGCGAGAGAGATCGCACACACAGCATGATGGGATGTGTGTTTACGTAAGGCTATGTAGCGGTAATCTCACGATGATGGTCCCGCTCATTTCGGGTTGAATTTCTGGTTTTTGATTTATTTTTTATTTTTTATAAATTTCATTTTTTTCTAAATTTTATTTTTTATGAGCTTTTTTGCCGGTTCTTTTTTTCCGTATTCATTTTGCATTGTCCGTGATGAGCTAACATATTTTTTTAATTTTTAAAATTTAATTACGTCAAATAAGACACCTTCAGCTACAGTGCAATTTCAGCCATAAGCCATTATTTTTCAGCCCAACCGAGCGGGCCAATAATTAGTATTTGATATTATTTGTATCTTATTTTTATTGCCTAAGTCTGCTTTTGAGAAATTGCATTTTGATCTGCCTTTTTTTATGGTTGACGGTCAGATCAACCGGTGGTGTAACCGGCTTACGGTATGACCGGCCTTGGTGTTGTGGTCTAATTGGCTCTATTTCTGTTGCTAAGTTGAGTTTCTTTTGGGTTGTTAGTCACGGCGGAGTTTATGCAACTGATACTTATGGGGTTTTCATGTAAGTGCGAGTCATGCTGTGTCTATGCATGATTTATTTTACTGATGAGAGTCAATTGCATTTCATTTGTGCTTAGGTTGATTTCTCGTTCTTTGGTGTGTAGGTGCTTTGATGATTGTTGCGACCAACGACAAGACCGAGTTTAGTGGTTGTGGCATGTCGCGTAAGTTCAGATGGAGCATCATCTCAAACCGAGAAGCGTGGGAGAAAGATAAGGGTCGTGAAGAGGCAGTATGTGCATGTGGTGTGCCAAGTGGACTCGCGCATTTTAAGTGGTAATGATTCTTGGAGTAGACATACGATCTTGGCGGCAAGTAATTGGGCATCACAAACTATGGTGTAATACGGTGTGCTATAGAACTCGAGCGTTTCAAGTGTTGATGGTCTCGGTGCAAGTGTACGATTTTAGCGACAAGGCATTAAGCATCACAGCTTCGAGAAGACTGGTGGGTGGTAATTGAGAAAATTGTCCAATATCGGGTGGATTGGCCTAAGTGGTTTATGTCACATATTTGATGATTAGAGTGTCTTTTTGAGCTATTGGAGCCTTGTGAAAGTCATGTTTTGAAAAACATACAAGTGTATAAACCCATTTGTGTGTGGGTTATCGGGTTTCTCCATTTATAAATAGTGTGATCCACTAAGAATGGATGGTTGTTAGGGTTTGGTGCGAGATGGAAGCCTTCACTATACAAGTCTTATGTGTTGAGGAGAGAGATAACACTTAAAACTGGAGAGATTAGGATTAGGGTTTCCTTGTGAGGAGTCTTTTATGTGCATGTGCTCTAGGCTTAGAGTTCTACCATCCTGAGGGAGTGACTGTAAAACATTTCTCTCTAAGTGAAATGAACATCCAAAGTTTTCTCAAGTGAGTTGTGCCATGGATCTTTCTTTGTGCTCTTGATTTGCTTGCTTTCTTGTTAGGATTTCTCTCTTCTTGATCTTTTCTGGTGCCAAGGGCGTGTAAGAGGTCGAGATGTCTCTTAGAGATCATATCCCGTCCATCTTAGAGCCTTTTTGAGGAAGTTCTAGAGCTTGCCTGGTTTTCCTCAAAAGGGAAGTGCTTTTGGGTTTTGCTCTTGTAGATTATTTGACTTGAGTTCTTACTATGACCGAGCTTGCTCTGACATATGAGAACCCATCCAAGGTCATCTAGACCACCTAGGGCTCATGAGTAAGAGCATAGGATGGTTTTCCTTTTATTGCCTAATTTTAGTGCAATTCTTCTTGTTTTGGATAAAGGTCAGAACTTTGGCATCGATCTTTGTGATCCATGATTAGAATAAGTTCCTAACATCTTAGGGAGGGTTTATGTCAACTTTCACTATATTGGATCAGTGGTTTGAGAGTTGGCTCTTTGCATGGATCATGTGTAGTGCTATCTGCAATGTTCCCTAGCGTGCGGTCAGACTGGGGCCTCCAGCAGTCCAACCGTCGAGAGGTCAGACTGGTGCCATGAGCGGTCAATCGCCAAGCGATCAGGTCGAAGTCAAGCCGGTGATTAGAATGGTTTGACAGAAACTCCTTTGTGAGTTTGTGATTTTTGGCTGTGGTTTTCGTATGCTTGAGAGTTTGTGTTTTCGCTACATAGAGTTGATACTTATGGAAGATTTTGAAAAAGACATTCACCTCCTCTTTGACTTGTCATACATAATCCTACAGGTTCTTGAATTAAGTTTATGAAGGTAGAGTTTGGCTTAAGGAATTTTGTTTAGATCTCCTAGTTTATATTAACAAAACA
Organism: Bonia amplexicaulis; assembly: GCA_036346245.1. NCBI lineage: Eukaryota > Viridiplantae > Streptophyta > Magnoliopsida > Poales > Poaceae > Bonia > Bonia amplexicaulis. The sequence continues at coordinate 13,308,344 of CM070745.1, read as the reverse complement.
CAATATTTAAAACACATAAGTACCTCACTTTTACATTGAAAATTCTAGATGAAAAATCTGTTACCACCAAGCCCTTGAGTCAATGAACATGTTGAACTTGTCAACAATCATGAAAGCATGAAGTATATTGTCATGGATCTTCGCAAATGTGTAGAACCTATGCCTTGGTAGCAGTATTGTTCCTCAAAAGAAAAACAAAGGAGATTCATTTATAACAATCTTTGTCGGGTGTCAATCTTCAGCGCAGATGCTGTCGTCACCATGCAAGTGAGTTAGTTTGGCAAACCCATTATGGGTGAAGAAAATCTAGCAAAGAGCTCACTGGAGAAAGAAACTAGAACAACTTGATCTTGCACTAACACAAAAAAAGTAATGAAATCTAAAATTGCTTATGCAAATCAATGAGTCCCTACCCACACAACGTCGGCGAAAATGCCATAGAAGAGGGGAGAAGGGCCAGTTACGGCCACAACGTGGTTCTCCTAGATGGCACATGCTTGTAGATTGTAAGACCATGCGGTGGTAGGCCCATGAGATTGATGAGTATTTGATATTATTTGTATCTTGCCTTTTTGTTTGGGTTTAATTTTTGTAAATTTGCATTTTAACATGTGCTTCTCTGGTAGCACTGGTCAAACCAGTCTAGGGTGGTAGTCTAACCTGCGTGGTGTGACTGACTGTTGCTGGTAGTCCTACCGGCACTTGGGTTGCAGTTTGACCGACCGTGGTGGCTGTCTAACCGAAGAGCGGTGGTACTAGACCTTTGTTGGCGGTAGCTATTTTTTAGAGGTCTTTTGGGGTTTTGGTCTATGACCTAGTGCAGTAGTACTGGCACTGTAATTGTGGTATGACCAGTGGGTGTGGGTGGTCTAACCGGTATGGGTGGCCTAGTCAGACTAGCCCTTGTGACAACTAGAGTTGGTTTGAGTCATTCTTTGTGGTGTTAGTCATGGCGAGAGTACGTACATGTGTTTGTCATGGTGTATCCATGCAAGGGTTAGTTATGGCATAGGTTCATGCATATGTTTTGCTAATTGAGAGTCAAGTGTATGTTATTATACTCATATCGTCTGCTTTGCCTTTAGTGTGCAGGTGCTTTGATGATGGATTATGGCTAGCGGCAAGATCAAGACTTGGTGGACATGGAGTATCGTGTAAGTTTGGATGGAGCATCATCTCAAGCCAAGAGCACGGGAGAAAGACAAAGATCGCGAGGAGGCAATGTGTGCATGTTGTGTGCCAATTGGTCTTGTGTGTTTCAAGTGATAATGGTTGTCAGACCAGACGTACGATCTTGGAGGCAAGCATTGGGCATCATGAACTATGGTATGATGTTGGTGTGCCATGGGACTTGGGCATTTCAAGTGGTGACGGCCTCGACGCAGGTGTACAATCTTGGTGATAAGTCATGGGCATCGCATCATCGTGAAGCCCGGTGGGTGACAATTGAGGAAATTGTCAGAAACTAGGTGGAATACGGTTTGCAAAACCACGGTACTAGCCTAAGTGGTTTAGGTCACGTCTTTATGGATTGAATGCCTTATCAAGCTTGTGGAGCCTTTGGGAAGTCACACTTTAAAAAGCGTGAAAGTATGTATAATGTAAAGCCTGATTGTGTGTGGATTTTTTTTTGTTTATCCAATTGTAAGTAGTGTGATCCACTAAGTAGTGGCTGGTTGTTAGAGTTAAGTGAGAGGTGAGGAGCATCCACTATATAAGCTTTGTGTTGAGTTGATTTATGGGAGACTCTAACATTATGGTTAGGGTTTTCTTGTGTTAGAGCAAGCCTTATGTGTGCGTGTGCTCTAGGCTTAGAGCTCCACTATCATGAAGAATTGAATGCAAAACATTCCTCCCCAAGTGATATGATAATCAAAATTTGCTTAAGTGAGCTGTGTCATGAATCCTCTCTTGTGTTCTTGATTTGCTTGGCTTTTTGGTTGGATTTCTCTCATCTTGATCTTTTTTTATGCTAAGAATGTGTAAGAGATGGAGATTTCTCCTGGAGATAAGATCTCATCCATCTAGGCATGATCTAGAGGAAGTTCTTAAGTTTGCTTGGTTTTCATCTAGAGAGGTGATTTTGGGGTTTTGTTCTTTTGGGTGTTTTGGGTTCAATTTGTGCTACGATTTACCTTGTTATGATATGTGAGAACCCATCTAAGGCCACCTAGATCATCTGTGACTCATGAGTAAGAGTAGATCGAGGTAAATCACTTTTGCCCGGTTTTGATGTAACTTTCATTCAAATAGCAAAAGCTCACAATTTTGGCAACAATTCACTTTATTGTTGATTAGAATAGATTCATGACATTCTATAGAAGGTACATACCAAGTTTCAAGTCATTTGATCCTCCCATGTGAAAGTTATGTGATTTTTTGTTTTTTTCGGGCTGAATTTCCTATGGTGATCTAAGAAAAATGTAGTATCGCCCATTACATGGCGATAGTACCGTACCCTACATGATGGTAGTACCTCTTTAAGGCGTTAAGTCCCGTTTAGCTCGGTTTTTCTTGGGAATTTCTCTGGGGGTGCTTAGGCTCTAATCTTAACAACTTATCATAACTGTTAGAGAAAGACTATAACAATCTTGAGCCGGAAGTTTTAGAGAAACCGTTATCGGTGTGTCTCCTATTCACCCCTTCTAATCACCATCTTCGGTCCTACAAGTACTATCAGAGTGAGTTTGCTCTTTGTTTGATTTTAACCGATCTTGAGCAATGGCGCTAGATAGGTATCACAACAAGCCTTCTGTCTTTGATGGGGCTGACTATTCTAATTAGAAGACAATGATGGCAATGTACATCAAGACTTAAGGTTTAGCCATTTGAAACAAAGTAAGAAGTTCTTTTGTTGTGCCTACCGATGACGTGGTCCTCAGTGTTGTTCATTCAGTTGAGGTTGCGCAAACGTTAAGGCACATAACTTTTTGATCCAATGACTTGGAAGATATGAGTTCAATTGAGTAGCTTATCTGGTATCCGCACATGAGATCTGTACGACCTCTTTGGTTACCACAAGGGAACATCAAAAGTTAAGAAATTGTGTGAGACTCAGTTCATGAGGGACTACCAGAAGCTAAAGATGAAACCTGGAGAGTCATCGATTCCTTCTTTGATAGATTCTATAAAATCCTAAGTGATCTGAGGTCTGTTGGTGTGACCTATACAAATACCGACAATATGGCTCATGCTTTGAGGGTCTTGACATGAGTGTTTGAAAAATAAAAGTCATAGCCATCAGTGACAAGGCAGACTTAGCAAGTATGAGTGTGGATAAGTTATATTCATGCAAAGTTTCAAATTATTTGGATTTTTCATGTGAAAGTTATGTGGTTTTAAGTTTTGTTTAGTCTGAATTTTCTGTGCTAATATGAGGGAAATGTAATATCAACCATTACATGGTGGTAGTGCTGCAACGGTAGTATCGTACCCTACATGGTGCTAGTACCGCTCTGAAGTGTCAAGTCTCGTTTGACTCGATTTTTCTTAGGGATTTCTCTGAGGATACTTAGGCTCTTATCTTTATAATTTATCATAACTATTAGAACGAAAGACTAACAATTTTGAGACAAAAGATCTTATAAAAACCGTTATGGATGCTGCTCATGTTCAGCCCGCTAGTCATACACAGATTATATTGCACTTAAAGTGTGAACCGTGAATTCTGTACGTAACTGCTGTGAGTTCCATCTAGAAGAAAAAAAGAATCTTCTATACACTTCTTTCAGCTGTCACTACTCTCACCCGGGATCGTGTCGCGAGGAGATTCTCGGCGTGGTCGATCAGGACACAGATTTAACAGCTACTCCTATATACATGTTCGTGTAATCAGGTGCAGGCCAACATGATCGACGCTTGATTAAAACAATAACACGAAAGGGAGATGAAGAGTGAGGCATAAGCCGCTAAATCGGGAGCTAGCAGAGAGGTTACGGGACAAAATTAGCGGATGATTACGCGACACGGAAGAGAAGAATATATTGCTTCCAAGTTCGTTCCAAAAGCCTACGTCGATCCAATCGCATTAATTATTGCGACGGGGCGACGTCGATCGAGGGTGTTAGAGATGTATACTCAAGCGTGTATCTCCAATAATGATATAAATTGAAAAGGAATATACCGGGCGACTATATATTTTTAGGTATTAGTATACGTGCACGTGAAATCCGTGTTAAAAACATTGATTATATGTTTTTAGGTTATGAGTTTTTGTTGCATAGAATTGTATGTCTTTGTTGTTGTTAGATAATTTTTTTGATTTAATCTCATCTTTTCTAAAAAAAATAAAGCATTATTGGCGTAATCATGAGTGCTTGGGTTGTGGTGTAACATATATTTGACATCTGGGTCAAGGCATTACAAGGAAATTAATATTCCGTATAGAAACAATACTAAATGTTTAGTGTATGGAAATATAAGGAAATTAACATTCCGTATAGGAATATTCCATCTCATAATCTCACTATTCATCATGTTACTAAACATTTCATTCCATGCCGGCTGTTTCGTATGGAAACAAGGCATACTAAATGTTTAGTGTATGGGAAAGACGTGTATGGAAACGTTTCATATGGAAACAAGCCGAGACTTGCAGGCGCGTATAAGATTAGGAGGATCTCGGCATTAACCTCCTCGATCTGCTTCACATGCTGAAATTTGCTTCCCATGTTGAGATCTGCTTCCCATTACCGATTCGGTCATCGCCCTGTTGGCTGAGCCATCGTCTTCTTCCATCGGTGCAAGATCGGTATATTCATTCCACAGCTCACCAACTACACAATCTAACCCAATTAACATACCCAAACCACTGACCCAGCCCAACCCACCAGCATTCAGAAGGCTCATTACCCAAGGGCATCGTTTTTAAACCCTGTAAATTATTTTGTAGCTATAGTGAACCGGTCGATAGTCGTAGCTATGGTAACTGGTCGATAGTCGTAAGCTATAGTACTTGGTCGGTGCTCGGAAGACCTGCGTGGTCAAAGACCGCTAGTACAGTCTTTGTGTGAGAGGTATAACCGAGTTACAGTAAGAGCCATGGTCCAGACGTCGTGATCGAAGTGCCGTGGTCGAGACGGCGTGGTCAAAGAGCCACGGTCGAGATGTCGTGGTCAATGTACCGTGGTCGAAGGACTCGAAGTCGTAAGCAGTCAACTTGGTCAGGTCTGTGTGTTGTCATAGACTTGATCAGGTGTGTGTGTGTGTGTGGTTATAACTATAGTGAACCGGTCGATAGTCGTTGGTCAATAGTTGTAACTACAGTAACTGGTTGGTAGTCGTAAACTACAGTACTTGGTTGGTGCTCCAAAGACCAGTGTGGTCGAAGAGTAGTACCGGCTTTGCGTGAGCGGTACGACCAGAGTTGCGGTAAGAGTCGTGGTCAAAACACCGTGGTCAAGATGTTGTGGTCAAAGTGTCATGGTCGAAGAGCCGTGGTCGAGATGCCGTGGTTGAGGTGCAGTGGTCTAAGTGACGTGGTCGAAGCGCCGTGGTCGAAGGACTCAAAGTCGTATGGAATCAATTTGGTCAAGTCTGTGTGTGGTCAAATACTTGGTCAGATCTATGTGTGTGTTGGTAGTTACAGTAAACCGTCGTAAAGCTACAGTACTGGTCATAAAGCTACAGCTAACCGGTCGATAGTCATAAACTACAATACCTAGTCGGTACCCAAAAGACTTACGTGGACGAAGACCGATAGTACTGACTTTGTATGAGTGGTACGACCGGAGTTGTGGTAAGAGCCGTAGTCGAGACGCTGTGGTCAAAGTAACGTAGGCGAAGTGTCGTGGTTGAGGCGTTGTGGTCGAAGGACTCAAAGTTGTAAGGAGTCAACTTGGTCAGGTCTGTATGTGATCATAGACTTGGTCAAGTCTGTGTGTGTGGTTGTAGCTACAGTAAGCCGGTTGTAAAGCTACAGCAAACCGATCGATAGTCGTAAGCTACATCAACTGGTCGGTAGTCATAGGCTACCATACCTAGTCAGTGCTCGGAAGACCTGCATAGTCGAAGACTGGTAGTACCAGCTTTGTATGTGCAGTACGACTGGAGTTGTGGTAAGAGCCATGGTGGAGACGTCATAGTTGAAGAGCCGTGGTCGAAGTACCGTGGTTGATGAAATCGAAGTCGTAAGGAGTCTACTTGGCCAGGTCTGTGTGTGGTCATAGACTTGGTTAGGTCTGTGTGTGCGGTCATAGCTACAGTGAACCGTTCGATAGTCATTGGTTGATAGTTGTAGCTACAGTAACTAGTTGGTAGTCATAAGTTACAGTACCTAGTCGGTGCTTAAAAGATTTACATGGTCGAAAACTGGTAGTACCGACTTTGTGTGAACGGTACCACCGGAGTTGCGGTAAGAGCCGTGGTCGAGGTATCGTGGTCGAGGCGCCGTGATCGAAGGACTCGAAGCCGTAAGGAGTGAACTTGGTTAGGTCTGTGTGCTCATAGACTTGATCAGGTCTATGTGTGCGGTCATAGCTACAGTGGATTGTCGATAGTCGTAGGTCGATAGCCGTAGCTACAGTAACTAGTCGGTAGTCATAAGCTATAGTAGTTGATTAGTAGTCATAAGCTATAGTAGTTGATTAGTAGTCATAAGCTACAGTACCTGATTGGTGCTCGAAAGACCTGCGTGGTCGAAGACCGGTAGTACCGGCTTTGTGTGAGCAGTACGACCGGAGTTGCAGTAAGAGACATGGTCGAGACGCCGTAGTCGAAGTGCCATAGTCGAAGAGCCGTGGTCGAAACACCGTGGTAGAAAGATTCGAAGTCGTAAGGAGTCAACTTGGTTATGTCTGTGTGTGGTCATAGACTTGGTCAGATCTCTGTGTGTGGTCGTAGCTACAGTGAATCGGTCGATAGTTGTAAGCTACAGTAGCTGGTTAGTAGTCATAGCAACAGTACCTAGTCGGTGCTTGGAAGACCTGTGTGGTCGAAGACTGGTAGTTCTGGATTTGTGTGAGCGGTACGAACGGAGTTGTTTTAAGAGCTGTGGTCGAGACGTCATGGTCGAAGTGCCATGTTCATCTAGACATCGACAACAACACTAATCATTAAGAACCCAAAATATTACATAGCACATAATTACATGCTAAAAGCAATAAGGTGTTATGATATAATGATCATGGAGCTTATTTTCTACAATCAACTAAATTCAAGAAGATAGGGGAGGACATCATAGACCTTATGTTAGTCGAGGCATGGATGTGTTGTGCCAGCATAGTGGGTCACGGGCAGCATCGGGCTGGAGGGTGGGGTCGGCGGTAGATTGCATGATAGGTATCGTCAGATTAGAGAAGGTGGCGCAAGGCATGGATATCGGAGGAGGGGCGCGGGGCACGGGCGAGGGGGGGGTGGCGAGGCGATGCAGCAGTGGGAGCCGAGTGGGGCGGAGCGTGGAGTGCGACGATGCGGCGGGGCAGGGGTGGTGTGGCGAAGGGTGGAGGCAGGGGTGGAGGGGAGATTGGTAGAGCAGGGGCTAGTGGAAGTTGAGGGGAGGCGGCGGCGAGGCGAGAGAGGAGCGGAGGGGCGGAGTGGCGGGAGGGAGGAGGCGGCGGTGAGGCGGAGTAGTGGAGCATGGAGGTGGGGCGGGAGCGACGGAGCAGGGGAGTCGCGGAAGCGGGGGAGCATTGGGGCGGCGCCGATGGATTGCGGGCATGATGTGGGGACGTGATTGCCGTGGGGCGCGGCGTGAGGCATTGGTGCCCAGGTAGGCGAACACATGAGGTAGCGGGATTAGCATGACCAACTTGCAATCGTGAACATTGAATGAACTAAATAAACGGTGTAGATATCTAGATGGTAGAACCAACTTATAATGTTAGTCATTGGATTACGTTGATCTAACCATCAGAAGAGACGGGTATTAACGTGGTTAAGTGATAAATGACTTAATTAAACTAGTGTTTTTTATATTAGTATAGATGCAGGGCTTAAAGAAGCATTTCTTTTCATGTACTCTGAGACCAAGTTGGCACTAGGTATGCTGGCTCTACACTTGGCTAGCTGCAGATGGGGGTAGGCTGATTCACGGGTGGGATCTCTCGTGCTCGTGCTGCCCCACTAAGGTTGGAAACTTGGATCTCATCTCCCAAATGATCCAAGAAAGATATGTATAAAAGAAAGACTAATGCAGCTAGCCGTCACCAACTGTAGGGTAACTTTTGTGAACAGAGCCTGAAAGCAGTCCGTCCGTTTGGATGATTGCTAATGTCTCACTCGGATGCATATGGATCGGCTGTATATAGCTTTTAATTTCGCGTCGAAGTTGGGGCTCACGCGCTGTGTAGTTTTGATTGGCACTTCTTTATCGATCACTGAAGGCTTTGTATTATTGTTGGTCGTGATGTTACGATAGCTGCAGCACAAAGCACCAAAAAGCAGATGTCGGCATGCACGTACTGCGTATGCTGTACAGGAAACGACTTAATTTGGTTCAGTTCAGAGGTACGCATGGCCGGAGTTGTACAGGAAACGACCTTTCGGTTCAACTACAAAACAATTAAAAGCTTTGAACTTCGATGGATCGTCGCCTTGTTTTTTTAAACTTTTGTCTTTTAATTTCTCAAAAAGTCAAAATAAACAAGACGTCTTTTTAAAACGGATTCTCCAAACGGTTTTCTGAGCTTAAAACCATGTACGTCGTCCATGTCCTCGTCTTTGTCGTCCGTTGTCGTCTTGAAAAATAAAGACAAAAGTCATCAGACTAGCTCAAAAGAACAAGACTATACAATTGCAATAAGATCAACACCCTAGTCTCGTTCAACATACACGTGCATGAAGCTAGCTTATTTGGTATGTTCTTTTAGGTTACGGCTTATGACTTTTGACTATTCGTGAGAGTGGGTACTGAGTAAGAGAAAACTCGTGTGCAGTTTTGTCCGATATAAATGGAGTCGCCACAGTGTGTACTATAATCAACTTGTATATTCTGTTTTAAAAAGACACTTCATTTAAAAGCTAGTTACTATAGAAAAGTCATAAAACAATTTTTAAAAGCTGAAAACAAGAGGCCCTTAGTTTAAGGGCATCGCAACGACGGGCAAGGCAGCCCATGAATTTTTTTCCCGAGATCACAGTACGTATGTAGAAGGTGTTCTTATTGGCTTTTGATTGCAGTGATAGTTTTAGGCTGAAAATAAATAGTAGTGACTGAAAAAAGTGACTTTTAGAAGGAGTAGGCGAGCCTTGAAAAAAGTGATAGAGAGATATATGTGCGAGACGAGAGCAAGAGGAGTGGGGTGCATGATGCGTCCATAACCCCCTACTTTATCCTCAGAACGAGATGATAGCGAGATAAGGGGAGAAGCCGCTTCGAGAAGGCAAATGTTCATATTGCCCTTTAGATTTTCTAAGCAGAAACAAGAAGTAGAAACCAATATGAATACCAGTGCCATGTAGGATCGGTTGGCAACAAGGAGAGGGTAAATGGTGCCTTTGAATTTTTTACCAAAGTATTCGTCGATCTTCACTCTAATAACTATGAGAAGCTGTGAAGATAATAGACCAATTACCACACAAAAAATCCAAATGAAAAATTGATTGAAACACCATTCATTTTGCCTAGTTGTCTGAATGCTATACTGATTTTTGATCAGACTGGTGAACAGTAGCGGTCAAGCTGGTACTATAGTGTTTTCAGCACGAACAATAATTTTAGCACTATTTCACAAATGGAAATTCATGAAACTATTGATCCATATATTAAAATGACATGAAATTTGACTGACACCTTTTATAGGATGTCATGAACCTATTCCAACAAACGATCGAGAAAATCACTATCAAGGTTATGACATTTTTCAGTTTGAAGGAAGGTTGCACCAAAAACGAGTAAAAAACAAAAATGGTGAATATGGTTTGCTCGTGGGCAAATGATGGCCAAGATGGTTTTAGATGTATTCCCACATATCACAACAAGTAAGAACACTGAAGAAATCATGCCAAAAATGCTCATACCACAAAATCAATTGGTGAAGCCAAAATCAAGCAAAACCGGGTTTTCTTGTGAGCTTGCTACCAAAGTGGCTAGATGGGTGGAGATTGATTTTCAAATGCTATCTCTATCTCTTATACATCTTTAGCAGATCAAGATCAAGAAAAGGGAAGAGAAGAGAAAAAACCAACTAAATCAAGAGCAAATCAATCAACGCAAGAGAGACTCATGGAGATGAACAAAGATTGATGTACTGCTACATGAGGAGAAAAATTGTATAGCCACTCCATCTTGGAGGACAGAAAGCACATCACAACACTCTTATCTTAAACCCTAATCCTAACACTTGTGAAGACTTAGACTCAAGAGAGGAAGGTTAGATGGTTAACTACAAGTCTCCATCAAAACCCATTAAATAGATGAGATAGTCAGCCATATCTAACTCTTAGTGGATACTATCCACTTAGCATAATGAAAAAAACCCGATAACCCCCACATTCACAGGTTTTAACTCACACAATTCACTTATACACACTTTTCAAAGCAAATAAACTCGAATCCGTTAAGACCAAAGCTTCGATCCAAGTTGATCATATCAGCTTCTCCATGACCTAAACCAGCTTTCCAAGTACCACTTGCGTGCCACGATTTTTTTCCAAAGCCATTTTCAGTATTTTGATCAAACCGGTCATCTCATTCCAATGCAAGCAATCGCCATGCTTGTCACGTGTAGATACATCACTGACTTGCTACGCATCAACAAGTCTCTCACATTCCAATTCCATCGGACCACGCCTCACTTAGACCGACCAAGCCACATGGTGAAACCCCTCATTCGAACTTTTCTTCAACATTTTTAACCTTTCGTGTGCCATGTTTCAGCCCACCATCTCATCCTGCATTCTTGATCATTCTATACCTCGGCTACACCATGAGAATAGCCTCAATCCTCGTCATTGACTATGGTTAACTCCATGCGACCCTGCACATCCAAAGGCAAATAAATCATTTTCAGTTATAAGTTCTTCACAACTTGACATACGTTAGCAGTAACATGTCTCATGCAATATATATCCACTGACCTTGGTCATCAAAACTCATTCCGCAACTCAAATTGACAAAAATCAAAATCGGTCTGAGAGCTCCTTGGCCAGTTGGTTTGACCGATCCTCAATCCTGATCAGACTGCTACCAATTTATGGTTGGACCAGAAATCAATCCCAGTGCAATGTAAGAATATTAACTCTGTTGATTAATTACATTTGACTGTCTAGATTAACCTCAACAAAGCAACGTAAGCATGCATAGCTTCACATGCATGCAAAGGTAAAAGATCTGATCAAAATGTGTTTTGACAACCCTCAGTGGTCTGACCTCCACATACATGGCGGTCTGACCTCCATGATGGGGGTGGTCTGACCACTAGGCTGGTCAGACCTCTGTTTCAATGGTGGTTAGACCGCTATGAACAGTAAAATCAGGGGATGCTATAGTAACCCCTGGTTAGACCGCTGCTACGGTGATTTCATGATTGAACAGTAATTTTAGCACTATTTCAAATCAAAAAATCCATGTAACTTTTGATCGGTTGATCCAAATGACTTGAAATTTTGCATGCACCTTATCTAGGATGTCAATAACCTATTCCAACTGACGATCAAGAAAATCATTGCCAAAGTTCTGAACTTTTTCTGTTTGAAGGATGGACCCACCAAAATCGGTCAAAAGAGGGAAGTTTCTATCTGCTCTTGCTCATGAGTTCTTAATGATGTAGATAATCTTAGATGGGTTCTCACATATTATAGTAAGGTAGATCATAACATGAACTCAAGTCAAAACGCCCACAACACCAAAACTCCAAAATCACCCCTTCTTGAGCTAAAACCGGGCAATCACAAGAACTTGCAAATACAAGTGTCTAGATGGATGAGATCTAGTCTCCAAGATACATCTTCATCACTTACACATTCTTGGCATACATCAAGATCAAGGGGAGAAGAGGAAATATAAAATACCAAGCCAAATCAAGATTTCATCACTTGAGCATAAGAGGAAAATACTTGGATGGATTTTGATCTCTATTAATACTTACAGATGAATGTTTATAGTCTCTCTCTAGCCACACACAAAGCCTAATGATGACAAAAAATTTCAGCCACAAAAGTCTCTCACATCTCTTACAAAGTTCTCTCTGAGAACCCTGACTCCCCTCTTTACTTGGCATGGATGGTTTAACCCTAAACCATCATCTCAACCCTTTTATAGTGGAGGCATATGAGAAACCATAACCAACCCCTCTAGTTGAGTTTTATCCACTTACATAGGCTAACACGTTAACCCAACACAATTTTGGATTTTACACTTACACAAGCACCCTCTCAAAGCGTACACACTCATTAACCCATTAGAGAATCAACACTTAATCCACTTCACATTTTCAGCACAACCAAGACCTAAATCACTTAGGCCACACCACGGTTTTGCACACCACCACTTTTTATGTATTGAGCAATTTACCAAAATGTCCCTCTACCACCTTCCACAAGTTTCCTACTTCTTTTGCCATAAAGCATTCTCCATACTTCATCATCTTCCATGTGGTCCCAATGACTTACCGCCAAGCCTCTCACACGTCCGGATCCCACCAAATTGTTCTCGCTTGCAAATAACCCAGGCCACTTAGCACACCACATGCTTTTCCTCACACGTGATGGCATCTGGCTTCCTTGACCGCACAGGATCTCGGATCCTCCCTGAGCCTAGTCCATGTCCACCTTGCCGTTGTCTGTCATGTCTACCACTGATAGCTCCCGCTCCGGTTCCTCGTCGTACCGGCTTGTAACCACCCCACAAGTCTCGGTCATCTTTGGTAGATCGTCTGGACCTTGGCTCTTCCTGAGCGTAGTCCCAATCCCTTGACCGCTTTGGACTTAAGCTCTCCTAGCTTAATCCCGATCTCGTCTGCCTCACCATGACGTAGCTCTGGAGTTCTACAACCAACAACAACAAGCAAATTATCACGTAATACTACACAGTACACAAAGACATCAATTGACACAATTAACTCATACAATGCACCATGCAAAATGTATGCAACCAAATTATCGATTCTTAACCTAGGACCAAACAATAAACCTATATGCACATAAGGAATGGCACCCATACCATGCGCACACCCAAACAGGTCAGCTCAAACAAACGCTTATTCCAACAGCTCATCGACCAGTCATACCACCAAGCATAGGTCGGTCTAACTATCGCCTTCCATATCCAGTTTGACCACCGAACTAGGCTAAACAAATTGCTGGCAGCACAAATCAACTGAAAAATTACAAACTCTCAAAAACCAAATTCAAACTCCCCGCAAACTCTCTTAACTAAAAGTCAATTACTCATTATAATAATAAAGTGAGCTCCACAGAGTGTCACAGTTACTAACATAACTAACAAGCATGGTATAACAGTGGTCATTCTTTTTACTTACTGTGCGGCCGACTTTTAAATAGCTTCTGAAATACGACAATTTATAATTTAAATTTCGAAACCTTTCTAAATTATAATAATCTATATAACATAATCGAGAACTGTTGTCCTTCGGTGACGTAGGTGGTACAATGAAACCCGGGAGGAAACAGGATCCCTGCCGACCGGTGGCGCGCTGATTGTCCCGCAAGACCGCGTCCGCGCGGCACAGATCGATCCATGAGACGGCTGTACTTTTACGACAGCCGGCGGTTTTTGGACTATGCGCCGTGCCTACGCGTAGGGTACCAGAACGCGTGCGTGCTGTCGAGACATTGACATGTTTTCGCTTAATCGAATGCATCTAGGATTCTAGGTCCAGTTCCCTGCCTGCCGTTTGCATTGCATGGGCACCGGCTCACCGAGTTGGTAGCGCTAGGTGGCCAAAACGCAGTGCCAGTGCACTCATGGCCTCCCTCCCTCCCTCCATGTCAAGTATCGATACGCAGTCCGGAAATCCTTTTGGTGCGATGTAATGGGCCGGACCAAGCTGCCCATTCGTTTGGTGAAACGAAAGCATGGGGCACCGGCTGAACCGAACCATTGAGCGACGGGGACAATTTGGGCCACGATGCAGCTTGGCCCAAGACGACTAGTCTGGCGCGTTGCATCTACTCGTGCTATCGGTGGCCCAGCATCTGTGGACTACATAGTTTCTTTTATAATACTATAGACACTAAAAACTATCTATAAAACTATTTATTAAATACGAGATAACAACTTTACCACCTAAAATACTCCTCCCATTATACCCGGGGGACTCTCCGCCCCCTCGCGCGCCCACGTCACCTCCGCAAACGCTCCGCCCGCCGCGTGGCCGCCGGATTTCGGTACGGTCTGGTGAGCATTTTTGCGAAAAAGTCCATCTATTTTTCCGAAATTACGTACAGATCCTTGGTTCTCGCAAAAAGGTCCCTGCCGGTTTTTTTAGTCCCTCCACTTTGCAGGATAGCCGCTCACGGTTTTCGAAATTGCGCACGGGTCCTTGTTTCTCGCAAAAGGTCCCGCCGATTTTTTAGTCCCTCCACTTTGGGATAGCCCTCGCGGTTTTGAAATTACGCACGGGTCCTTGGTTCTCGCAAAAAAGTCCCTGTCGGTTTTTTTTATTCCCTCCACTTTGCAGGATAGCCCCTCGCGGTTTTCGAAATTACGCACGGGTCCCGGTTTATTTACGTACAGATCCTTATTTTTTACGAAAAAACCCTTTACCTTTTTTGAAAATACGCATTTTGACTTCGATTTTTTTTTAAAAAACTCCTCACGAGTTATCGCCTCTTTTATTTTTGTACGTACGGTGGCTGGCGCGACGTGGCGCCGCGCCTATGCTTGCTAGTATGACGTAAGCAAAGATAGCTTGCTACGCGCGCTGGCCACGATGCGGATGTTGTTCGCACCGAGCGCGTCCGTGTTAGCCATCCTATGATGCTATCCGCAGCCAGAGCATCGCCACGCCGCCACCCAAATATTCTTTGAGAAGTGATTCTAGGGTTTCCTCTGCAACAAAAAATAACACTATCCGTAGTTCTTCGATGGTTTGCGAAGAGCGCGATTGATTGAAGGCTCGCAGATAAGACGAGGGCCTAGGTCCACAAGCTTGCTGTTCTCGGATGCTCAATTTATTTAACTTTATAAGTTTGCAATGCATGCGGTGTAGACCGTGTAGCACGTACAAAAAGCCCGCCTTTGGATGAACAGGTAGCAGCTGTGTTTAGTATTCATTCATGCTCACCCACGAGCTTCCATCAAGTAGTAGCCACAATGCAGCTTGAACATTTTCAGCTTGTACAAGGAATCAAGGATCTCGATACTTTCTAAGAAAACCACTTATGCTTTAAGCCTTCAGCATTTCCTTTGTTTTCCGTTACGTTTATGCCTTGGTTTTTCACATGACACATCCCCAATGGCTGCATTACTGATATCATAGTTTATTTTTGAGGGTTGATATCAGAGCTTTCTTGATTAGAATTAGAGTTTGTATTTCTTATGCCTTTTGCAGGTCATAGAAAAGCAATGGCCAGATAAAGGTGACATATTCATGAGTGTAGTAATACTGCTGTTAAGCTTTTCTTACTCCTTCAGGAATGACATTTTGGGCAGCTAGTCTCTTCTCTGTTGTTTTCCAGGGACAGCAACTATTCCAAAGGTTGCACAAACATCACTCCATAAGTTATATAGATAGTGTAAAGGCTGCCGCTGCAACTTGTGTGAAGGAACATAAGATTGAAGCAAGAACATCACTGTACCTCGAAAAGGAGCTGGGCAATCTTTAGAAGATCTAGCTGATTGGACTGAAAGTATGATCTATAGTGTTCTATTTCTTTCCGACACAATTTTCCTGGATGCTCCATCTTAGTGATCAACAGAACGCAGAATGTGGCAATGGAATAATATATTGTTAACTCCTTTTAACTCTAGAATTGACGATATGAAACACTCAAAACATCTTGATAATGCCAAGAAAGACATGCTGCTCTTAGTGCTCTGTGCACCATGGATAGTTTGTGCTCTAAAACACAAAATGCTCTTTTTTTTTCTTGGACTTTTTTCCGGTCAAGGGTGATCGTGAATGTGATCTCATAGCATTTTGTGTTAACGACTTGGCACTTGTAATATGTAATTGAGGTTGACCCTACCTGTCGGTTTAGTAAAAATTCTATTGTCATTTCTATGCTTTCAAATTAATTGTTTCTTAAGCTAGAGCTGATAGTGAATTTGAAATTCGTTATTGTTTTGGTTTTCTGTGGCTATTCAATTTTAAATAGTTACCCTGTATCTATATCCTGATATATCCTGAAGAAAGAAAATATACAGAATTGATCTTCCCATTTTGCGAAACCAGTCTGAACATCCACGTCGAATCGCATTCTGCGCTGGACCCACTGCTTTGTCAGTTATGGCAACATAGGTTAAGCTTAACCATACTGATCTTGAATAATCGTGGTAACTTCTTCAATTTCAGGATGTATTGATTGATGAACTTTCTTGGTTTTGGTACTTGCTGTGATGCAACCTCATGTGGGCATCTTGCTTAACTTGGGTTGATGTTTAGTCTCTTCATGCACTTAGTTCTTTCAGTATCGACGGTCCGCCACTCTTGCTCGCCGCGCTTGCCGACTCTTCCCGCCGGTTGCTCGGTCCGCTCTCCTGGCTACCGTGAAGAGCATGATGGGGAGAGGAATAGCGATGGCTTCTTGCCGCTTTAATGGTGCTACGAAGAGGGAGAGAATGAGTGGAGGAGCAGGCAAATGACTTTTATTCTTTTGAGTCGGTCTTTAATTTTTTTTCGTGAGTCTTCCGTTGCGTCCAAATCCGTAGTCTTTAATTTTATTTCGTCTCACCGTGCGAGTCCACAAATTAATTGTCGGTCATAAAAGAGTAGGAATTTTATTTTGCATGGCAGCAGCCGCCACTCTATTCTTTGACGAGCTTTTAACGCCGCCGCGCTTCTTGACCTGCGCCTCCGTTGCGCTTCTTTTGCCTTGCACCGCCTCCGTCGTCTCGGGCTTCGATCATCTTGTCATGCATCTATCTATTCCTCTTGACTTGATTTGACAGTTTATTCTAAGGCTGCACGCAACGACGACATATTAATAGATTGCAGCCTAACATGTTCGCTTCTAGTTCTAGGTTCGGTGAACAGTCTTTCTGATTGTCTATGGAGAGTCTTGTATTATATGACGTTGAAGTGAAAGCTAACAAGCAGTGATAAATGTATCCACATGACTATCAACAGTTTATGCAGTCACATCTAATCGTGCGTGTGTATGATGTGCGAGTAGTGATCTAACTGTCAAAAATCTGTACTGCTGACACTTGACAGATAGCTGATGTCCCACAGGCATTTTTTTCAGATATGTTAGTATACTGTAGCTTGTACTTACAGTCTTGAACTCTTGATTGGTTCAACAACACATGATGAGTTACAGTATTCGCATTCGATGTGTTCTGCAACTTCGTCACTTAGAAATCAGAATAACATTGCAGATAAATATTTAGGAAGCTGTTTTTTAAAAAAATATGTTGGCAGCAGACCAATCGAAAGTGCGCAAGTCGGTAGAGCACATTGAAGAGTAGGGTCGACTAGAAACGTACTGAAGGTTAGTGTCAATGCTTTGGTCTTGTTCCTTTAAAACAAGTTGCCCTGCTTCTGTTCAGAATCTGGCAGGAAAGCAGCTAAGCGTGGACTGCTATTAGGGCATATACAATACAAGATACTTATACATAAATATTTAAAGAGATAATATAGCCACATCATTAAGCATCCATATAAAATTACTTTCTCCAATACAAGCATCTCTTCTAGAAGTGCTTAGATGTTATATTATCTATTAATTAGATATAGTTATACACATAAACACATGCTAAGTACCGATGCTTATACCGATGTTTATTTAAGCATCGATGGTTCAAAACAAGAGTCTTACCTATTCTATGTGGCAAAAAATTAATTTTTAATTGTTAAGCATCTCTCTAAGCACTTGTATTGAACATGCTCTTATGCTGAACCAGTGAACTGTATTTTATCTGTACCTAGGGTTGCATATGAGTATTTCCTCTTATCGCAAATCCTGCGCACTTTGTATTGTTTCGCTTTTCATCTTTGGCTCTGTGAATGTTCAAAACTAAAGCCTATTAGCCTACATTCATATCCTGAAATCCGCCGAAAGCGAAAGAGAACCAAAGTGCAAACATTCATATCCTGAAATCCACCGAAAGCTAAAGAGAGCCGAACTTGCATCGAAAGTGCCAAAAAAAAAACATTGGCTGCACGTTATTAGCGTGACGCTCTAACTGAGCTAATAGGCCACATTGATCATACGTTTGATATACGTATTTCTAAAACCACGTGGCTGCTTTCGCCTCTGTAATCTGCACCAAGAAATAGTTGGGTGCGTTTGCTCCGTTTAGAAGTAACAAGTTCCACCACTTCACAGAGCAATTAGGTCCAAGAGCTGAGAAGACGAAATCCACCAGAATATGTCTGCATGCGAAAAAGAGTTGCTACATGTCGACATGCATAAGACTCGGTAGCTTTTTTCTCTGTTTTAAACATAGACCTTTCAAGTTTCAAAACAAACCCCTCAAATTAAAGTTGTCACCAGTAGAAAAGCTTTGAGCATCGGCTCGTGCAGCCGTGCAGGTACTACATAACACGCTGATCCAACCAATGACAAGGTTCGACGCTGCCTCGCTTGAGGCCTCAACCTTCACTTGTTCTAGCAGACGTCAGTCACCATCAGGCGTTGTTTCGTCAGGCGGTTTTCGACGGCGGCGGGTACTTGACGGCGTTCTTCACGATCTTCTTTGTGGCCGCGTCGCCGAGGTCGACGCCGCACATGTCAGAGAGCCGGATCAGGTAGAGCAGCACGTCGGAGAGCTCCTCGCCGAGGTGCTCCTTCTCCGGCTCCTCCCAGCCCGGCAGGCCCTTCGGCACTTCCCCTTTCCACATGAACAGCTCGGACAGCTCCCCGACTTCAGCAATCTGCCAAGAACAAATCGTCAGGTAGAACGGAAAGATGAAGTAAAAAGATCATCGATGGTTTATCCTTTTGATGCAGATAAGAAAGTGGTGCAACACTGAGCGGTTTTTCAGCTCAAGGCTGGTCCTACAGCGCCATACAAATGTCTAGTAGTGAGCGAGCACGTCCTGACCACCATTCTTCAGCATGGTGATCAACCCGTCCGGCATGGAAGAACACAGTGGCAGGATGGCACATGCCTTTTCCTGGAATGCCGAGCGCCGAGGTTATCAAAGGCTACATGGATCTAGCTAAGAGCACCGACCACATCTACCAAAGGCAATCTCATCGCTGAGATATAAACTACACAGACACACAGTGCAATGCAGAATTAGTTCTTCAAGAACAGGTTAAATCTCTTAATTAGGAAAAGAAACATGAGTACATGCTTTTTTGAAATTGGAAAGGTTAGCACGCACTGAATCACATTCCTTCTTCAGAAAAGTAAGTCAGAGGTTGAAAGTGATCCTTCACTAGTCTGAACGAGCATAAACACGTCGGACTCCAGCATTTTTGCGTCCGTTTGAACAACGACGCAGGAAATTAGTCGCACCACGTGGCATGAAAGATGCAACACATGAGAGCTGCACCCCAGCCACGAGTTATGAGAATTACACCTAGCTACTTGTCACATTTTGCCTTCATGAACGTCCTGGACCACATGAATCTTTCAGGCGCAGACGCGCAGTATTGAGGCGTTGAATTTTATGGATGAAAATTTGAGGAAAAGCGTATGAGTTATGACCAATTCCATGGTACGTACAATGTTCGCCGTCCAAATAGTTATCTGGAGAGAATAAATTGGATAGATCTCAAGAATCTTAAGGTGCACAACTTTGAGAAAATAACTAATGAACAGAATGATTTTATTGAATGATTTGGTCAAAAAAGAACGCGTCATATTGTGCTAATCTAATCCACACAACATAAATAACACAAAGATGCTATGAGATAAAAAAAAATCTGTGATGGCTTTGGAATTAAGAATGGCCCTTCACTAGTGGCTTTATTGTTTAATTGGACAATCTAGTTCAGTGCTTTTCAAGATCAATGCGGACTACTTAGTGTGATTTTCTTAAAAAAAAGATTATGACTACTAATTAACTAGTGGGTACAATGCACACCTAGACTTGCAATACTAACTAAATAATTGTCTGCAATAATAGTAAGTACAAATCTAAGACCTGGAATTATTTTAGTGCATACTTCTGGAGTCAGCAGTAAAATAATAAGGATGCAGAAAGCCAATAAATTTTTTTTGGAATTGATGTACAAAAAAGATAGATAAATGTTTTTTTCTTGTGTTGTCAAACATGCACATATAGTGTTCAGTTTAGACTCAAGTGGAACAAAATATCTTGAGGAGTTTGGAAGGTCACGCCCTAAAAATGAAAAGCTTCTCGATTGTGTACTGTACATCCAAACATCTAAATGCTCTCTCTCTCTCCCTATCTTCCCAAAGAATTGACGATGTATTCTTGAAATCAATGATGATTGGATGTTACAAGGACACTAAACCTTAATGGACACCTTGCTATTGTGATTAAAACGGAAGCAACCTATGACAACCTTCCATAAGAAATTCTCTAGATAACGGTAAGCATGGAAAGAAAATACAAGAGAACCCTAAAATTTTCAATCACCACTTGCATGGAGAAGTATGTATTGGTGAAACACAGGAAGATCGAGAGAGAGAGAGAGAGAGAGAGAGAGAGAGAGAGAGAGAGAGAGAGAGAGAGAGAGAAGGGAAGAGCGAAAGATAGAGATGCAAACCATGGCAAGCAGAAGGTTCCTTGGGTTATGGTACTTCTCCCAGTCCCTCTCCTTGGCGAAGTCATCAAGCTTCTTGGACAGATCCTTCAGGCTCACATCAACAGCTACCTCCTTCTTCTCCACCTCCCCCTTCACCTCCTCCATGGCCACCTTCTTCTCTCCCTCCATCTTGCCCCAAGCCGTAAACAAATAATCTCTCCAACGATTGCCAATCAAAGTGCCTGCCTTTGGTTTGGTGCTTTGCAAAGTAGAGCCCGAGGTGGAGGGATATATATTTGTTGAGAGGCTTGTAGAAAAGTATGGCAGGTAATTAAACAAATATGAAAGTATTAATGGTCGTGGGTGATCAGGGGCGATGTAGCTAGCAAAGTTTGGCAGGTAATTAAACAAATGGGAAAGTATTAATCTTGCATGAGAAGTGCCAGATGGGGTGCAATTACTTGTCACCTGCAAATGCATGGGGGTATTGAGAGCGCTTAATTGATTTGCTTGGAGTCATATTCAGGCAACTCAAATGACTCGAGGCCCTTAATTGATTTGCTTGGAGATAAGCTTTGTGTTGGGTTAATTTTATTGTATGTGTGTATTGTAGGAGTGTGTATCGAGTACTCATGTATATGAGTACGTGTAGAAGTTGTGGCGGTATGGTCGAAACTGCAGTCGAATGCGTGGTCGAACCTGCAGTCAAGGAGTGGTCGAAACATTAGTCGTGATCATGATCGAAGTGTCAGTCATAGTGGGCGTGGTCAAATTAGTCGCATCGGTCATAGTCGTGAGTACTGTAAACGTCATACTCGAAGGAGTAATGTAGACGTCATATTGATCAGAGGAGTACTATGGATGTCATGGTCGTAGAGTCACTATAGCAGTCATAGTGTCATGGTCGTAGAGTCACTGTAGCAGTCGTAGCGTGATGGTCGTTTGATCTCTGTAGCAGTCGGAGGCCTACTGAAGCGGTCAGTGCTCAGAAGACTTGTATGGTCGAAGTGCGCGCTCAAAGGACTCGAAACTTATATGTGTGGTCGTAGACATCTGAGTTGATTTAGCAAGACCGAGTCTAACGAATAGTACGTAGTGTGAGTAAGTCATAGGGATTATGGCCGAGAAAACCGGATGAGATGTAGTCGTGGATGAGCGGCCTACATGTGCGGCCGGTTTGTATCTATTTAAGCCATGTAATTTGCTGAGTATTTGAACTAGAGAATAACAGAGTAAACACAGAAAAGGTGCGAGTAGTTAGCATTGTAATCTTATGCCTTAGTTCTTTTATGTTCAGTCTTATTATTAGCTTCGTCGTCTTGTTTTCAACTCTAGCAAACTATTTATGTAGGGAGTGTCTATACAACATTTGACTATTTTTTGAGGTAAAAATAGTCAGATTTTAGAACGTTGGATGGTGATCCAACGTTCCAGATCTTTTTTTTTGGAGGGGGTGCTTATATTCAATTTTTTTTTGGAGGGGATGCTTGTATGAGTGGATCCGTTGGATAGAGATATCGATCATCGAGTTTTTTCCTTCAAAAACATTCGAATGTTCTATAGCATTTCTCATTTATGTATATCAGTTTACTGTAAAAATATACGTTTAAGATAGGCTGGCCGACACTTTGCAGCCTGCGTCAACTGATTCCACCTATTGGCTATTGCCTTTGCAAATGCATGGATCGTTGTACCAAGGAAGGAAGGTGTACAGGAAATTGTGGCTCTAAATGTAGTGGTCATTAACTCGTTTGATCCCAAGATAAGAACTGCCATGGGTATGTTGTTTTGATTTTTGCCATTAGTTTTTAGTTGTGGTTGATGAATAGTAATAGTTAATATAAATAGAAGAAGCTGAGCCGTTCGTACCATCTTATAGCTTTTAATTTTTTACTGAATGTATTATGTAAGAAAGACAATGCAACGAAAGACATTATAATATTTGAACCGTCATACGGTTTACGAAATTGTGACATAATAAAATATAAAATATGTTACAATATACAAAAGCGTAAAATAGTGGTTTATAAATATTTATTATAGAAGTTAAGACATTTATATTAACTTTGAATTTTCTAAGTAGAAGTTAGAAACCAAGTTAATACGAACATTTTCCATATTTGAGCGGTGCGTCGGACGGCAATGCCGATCTGAACTCCTGCACCGCCATCGCAGCCACAAGTTGAGCACCAAGATTCATGTAAAAAAAGATTTTATTATTATTATTGGTGAAATTAGGAAATAAGGGTAGCATTTTATGCATTGATTACAAGACATCGCCATCGCTCTCTTCCACTAACAACAGGATTCACTCCGCCTGTGGTTTGAATTTTGAATCACATATTTCATACTCAACATATACAATATACATGTAATATACTCTCTAGATATACTCTACAATACTAATCCAATGTATTGAATGATGATACTGTACATATACTGCCTGCTGTATAAGCAGAGAGAGGGAATTTTTTTAAATAATCAATTTTTTATTTAAAATTACAAAACTATACCTACAAAATGTTTTCTACAGTTTTCACCACATGTTGTCATACGGTAGGACGACTTAGGCTAGTCGCCCAACCATTAAGCGACACATGGCCAAGTCGCCCAACCGTTGAGCGACAAGACACATAGTCGTCCAACCGTTGGACGATAAGACCCCTAGTCGCCCAACCTGGTTGAGCAACTAGTCTAAGTAGGCCACCGATTAGATTATTTAAAATAATAATGTAATTATTGTATTAATCCGACGGAAATAATTGTGGAGAGTAAATGATAATTTTTGTAGATAATACATTTAACAAATCTTGTTTGTAAGTTGTTTATTTTTAAAAATAAAAGTGCAGACAATGTTGGTTGATCCTTTTGTAGATTTCATAGATTGTGAATGGTATAAAATCTGTTAGATTCGCAATAATATTTTGCTATCATCGTACGCCCAGCTCGTCCCGCTACCACCTCTCCTATTGTGCTTGTGAAACGTACAACTACAACTAGAAGGTATTGTAACAGAACTGCGAAAAAATATAGGAATATATGTTGTGTGTAACTCACACGTAGACCGAGTCAGGCACCTAACGCCCGATGGGGATAGGAATAGCCTGGCAGAGGCCAAACTGACGTATCACCCTATGCGCCGCATACTCCTTAACAACACGCCGAAGCTTCTTCCACATGAGCTAGTACGCCCAGCACGCTGACAAGTGGGCCTCTGACTTCTGCTTCGTTTGAGCACAGGAAGCTAAGTGGGGCTGGCCTTCTTCAACCTTCACCCTGGACTGGGAGATACGCACCGCATGAACCGTCGTAAGAACAGAGCACTCTCCCCCGCAGAACCGCACCCTGCGATCTCCGGCCGCAGCCGCAGCAATACAGCAGCTGCAGCCGTCATGTCCCTTGCCGCGGCCGCCTCCCCACCTTTCCCGCCCTCATGGGCCTACCAGATCCGCGTGGCCGCCTCCCAGGGTCACTTCCTCCACGCCGTCTCCCTCTTCATCCAAATGCGCGCCTCCGTCGCGCCACGCTCGTCCGTCCCGGCCTCCCTCCCCGCCGCCCTCAAGTCCTGCGCCGCCGTCGGCCTCCGCGCGCTCGGCACGTCGCTCCACGCTCTGGCCATCCGCTCCGGCGCCTTCGCTGACCGCTTCACCGCCAATGCCCTCCTCAACCTCTACTGCAAGCTCGCGGATTTGCATCCTTCCTCCGGGACAGACGTGCCTTCGAGCGAAGACGGCGTGGGATCAGCTGCATTAGAGCGCGTGCGGAAGGTGTTCGATGAAATGCCCGAGAGGGACGTGGTGTCTTGGAACACTTTGGTACTGGGGTGTGCGGAGAACGGGAGGCACCAAGAAGCTCTGGGCATGGTCAGGAGGATGTGGAGGGATGGATTTAAGCCTGACTCATTTAGTTTGTCAAGTGTGCTGCCGATCTTTGCGGAGTGGGCCGATGTTAGGAGAGGCATGCAAGTGCATGGCTTTGCTATCAGGAATGGGTTTGAGAATGATGTGTTTGTTGGCAGTAGCTTGATTAATATGTACGCGAATTGCACTCGAACAGATTACTTAGTCAAGGTGTTCGACAACCTCCCGGGACGTGACGCAATTCTGTGGAACTCGATGCTTGCAGGGTGTGCACAAAATGGGTCAGTCGAGGAGGCTCTTGGAATATTTCGTCGGATGCTGCGGGCTGGAGTTAGGCCTGTGCCCGTGACATTCTCGAGCCTCATACCTGCTTGTGGCAATTTGGCCTCGTTGAGTCTTGGGAAGCAGCTCCATGCGTATGTGATCTGTGGTGGGTTTGATGATAATGTGTTTATATCTAGCTCCCTGATTGACATGTATTGCAAATGTGGGAATATTAGCATTGCTCGCCACATCTTTGATGGGATGCAGTCACCAGATATTGTATCATGGACTGCAATGATCATGGGGTATGCATTGCATGGTCCAGCAAGAGAGGCTCTTGTGTTGTTTGAGAGAATGGAGTTAAGTAATGTGAAGCCTAATCATATCACGTTTCTAGCGGTTCTGACTGCATGTAGTCATGCTGGATTGGTGGACAAGGGCAGGAAGTATTTCAACAGTATGTCAGATCATTATGGAATTGTTCCTTCTGTTGAGCATTATGCAGCACTTGCAGATACCCTTGGCCGTGCAGGTGAGTTAGATGAAGCACATAATTTCATCTCTAAGATGCAAATAAAACCAACTGCGAGTGTCTGGTCCACCTTGTTAAGGGCTTGCAGGGTCCATAAAAACACTGTGTTAGCTGAGGAAGTAGCCAAGAAAATTTTTGAGCTTGAACCTAAGAGCATGGGATCTCATATAATTTTATCAAACATGTATTCAGCTTCTGGGAGATGGAATGAAGCAGCACACCTGTGGAAATCTATGAGAAATAAGAGTATGAAGAAGGAACCAGCTTGCAGTTGGATTGAAGTTAAGAACAGACGACACGTGTTTGTAGCTCATGATAAGTCCCATCCTTGGTATGACAGGATTATTTGTGCATTGAATGTTTTCTCAGAGCAGATGGCACGTCAAGGGTATGTTCCCAATACAGAGGATGTTTTCCAGGATATTGAAGAAGAGCAGAAGAGGTATGTCTTATGTGGTCACAGTGAGAAACTTGCGATATTATTTGGTATCATCAGTACACCTCCTGGAACA
This sequence comes from Bonia amplexicaulis, assembly GCA_036346245.1. Classification (NCBI taxonomy): domain Eukaryota; kingdom Viridiplantae; phylum Streptophyta; class Magnoliopsida; order Poales; family Poaceae; genus Bonia; species Bonia amplexicaulis. The sequence goes on along the minus strand of CM070745.1, from coordinate 13,282,449 downwards.
ACAATTCGCGTCATGAAGAATCTCAGGGTTTGTGTTGACTGCCACACAGTAACAAAATTTATTTCAAAGATAGCTGGGAGGGAGATTGTTGTGCGCGATGTAAACCGTTTCCACCATTTTAAGGACGGAAATTGTTCCTGCGGGGACTTTTGGTGATTGAACAGCAGTTTGTGATTGCTTCATGTTCATGACATGAGTTCCTATTCCACATGCTTCTATACTGAGTATGGGCATTGGATGACAATGAGTCTTGGTAATTTAAATATCTTCCACCATTTCAAGGACTGAAGTTATTTCTGGAATTTTGGTAAAATGCCAGGCGGAAATTGAAGATTGGCTGTAGTTCACTAGACATGGATCATGTGGTTCTTTGCATGGTGAGCCAGTCTGCTTCTTTTGAAGAACAACGCAGGACTCAGGCGATAGTATTTCTAGCAGATTGAATTGCCAAACTAGATCCATCTGAACATCAAAGCATCACTATATGCATTGACTCTTTTAACATATTCAGGTATCCTTGCTACCCTTACTCTTTATACTGCTGTTCTATTCTCAGATACAATTCAGTTTGTTGAATGTGTTGCCACATAAACAATTGCTGGGTATTCCTTCTGATTCAGTTGCCTTATTGTTCTGTTAATCTACTAACCAGGGTTTCCTTCCATTCCTCAAATAGTCAGTAAATGGTGTTTTTGTCATGAAACCTTGGTTATCTACTTGCTTGCATCAAGAATACTGTTATATTAAAATTAATGCGGGTTTGAAGCAAGTTTAAGTAGCTAATCATGCAACCTTAGTGTTCACCTTGACATTGGTAAATAGTTCTGAAAACTATTACTTCAAATGCATTGTATTGAATCGAGCATTGACAGTTATGCTTGCAACCATGTGCAAAAAGATTGAGTGACCATCCTGCAGCAATTGTTGCTAAATTATGACGTCTCATATGCTTTTAGGATCGTTTGGAACCTTGCATTTACAATCCATATTTTGAAGCTATCAGCTATGTATGTTGCGTTCCTTGCATATCTATCCTCTACAGGTGTAGTCGCAAATCTGTGTTTTCTTGCTTTGCTTCCCATGTCTTATGATATGCTCATACATCCTTGACTATTTATTCTTGTTTGTAACCTATCCAAATCATCCTTTAGACTTTTACACTAAAAGTTTTATACTAATGTACTTGCATGTCACATTAGCCCTTAACAAAACAATTTGTTATGTTGGTTACTAATGTAGTTCGTTCAATTTAAATCAATTTATGTATGCTTGAGCTAGCTCCTGGCTACTCAAAACTTGGAATAGTAGCATGTTTGTATACTTAAACAGTTAAACGTGACTTCTGAACTATTTTGGACATACTACCAAATTTTATGTATATGCATACAGAAGTGAGCTGTGAACATAACTGAAAGTCTGAAACTGCTAATGGCTGGCATGAAAATTGACAAGAAGATCATCGTAAATCCTATCACCTTTTCTGTGTATATTTTTGGACAAGGCTACTTGATCAGCCTTTCTATCACCATTTGATTGCAATGGCCCAACAACAAAGAAAATCTTGTATTGTGACAACAATTAGAAAATTTGGTAGTCTGCACAATCTCAGAATAGAGGTCCAACCTACAGTTGTCATTTTTAGCTACTATATTTTTTCCTACTTCCATGTGATGTCTTATTGTCTGACATCATCAGTACATTCAGTTTGGTAATGTGTCTTAAAAGACTCTGTCTTGTTAGATTGCAGGCTTACAGCGGTGCTTGTTACACAGCAATGAAGCATATGTACGAGGTCACAGCAATGATGTATACCTTTATCCTTGAGGCATAATACTAGTATGAATGAGCAGCATTCTCATTGCCGTGTAAGATTAAGAAGTTGTCAGGTGATTCATGTATGGATTATAATTTACTCCCTATACACCTCAACTTAAATTAAATTTGGGATTAGCGGATCTAGTTGAGACCAACATAACAAATACCCTCATCATACTCGAAGTAACTCTAGTCTGCAGTCTGCACAATGTTCATGAGATCATGAGAAGGGCATTTGGGGTTAAGCCTTTCGAAATTCCAAGCAGTGGTGCTGGGATCATCACTAGAATCTTGGAAATGCAACTTGGTGTGATCTACACTTCATCACTTGAGAAACGTGCTTTTGTTAAAAATCGTTCGAGCAAATGTGCCTTTTGTCGTGAAGTAACATGATTGCACTCACTAGTCGCCCCCCTTTCATGCTTGCAGGTTACACCAGATGAGCAGCTCGTAGTGGATCCCCGTGACTCCAGGCAACCGAAGCAGCTTACTCCGGAGTTCAACATGGAGCCACCTCTGCAACCTGTTAGCTTTAGTTGTCCCATTTTTCTCACCCTGATGACATAACAGGTAGTACCATGTGCAGTATAACATCAGGAGTCACTCGGGCATCTTGGTCATCTTTGTGGTTGCAACTACTGTAACAGTGCAATGATGAGAGATTCAGAGCTGGGAGTATAAACATAACTTGTGTGTGAATTTTCCTCCCGGTCTACACTGTACTCGACACGAACATGCCATAAACGACTTCATTGATTTCTTGATTAAGTTGAACGGTCCAGCCCATGTGTAGTACCAAGCAAGCCCACATTGCTTACAGCGGGAGACTACAGCTGGAGATCTCGAATTAGTCCAACATCCAGTTTATTTGCTTTGATGAATGATGAAGTTTCTTAATGATTACGTAGCAAAATTGTCACTAGTTTGTCCCACTCCCAACTCGGTGGATATAGTAATAAATATCTTATATCCTATACGCAGTGGTGGAATCTACTTAAGTCTAAGCTTTGAACTAGACGAGTTGCTCTTAGGCTAATTTTATTTTTTATAATTTTTTATAAATTTTATATAGATTTTAGTTGTCATGTCTCATGTTACAACTCAAGGAGCCTGAGATCTGATTCGATCACTATCCATAGCCATACGAATATGCATTGTTAAAGAACGTGACAACCCACATGAAAGATCGCCTATTGCAGGTAAGCAAAATCACAAGCTATAATAATAATAATAATAATAATACCGCGCGTGTCGAATAATCCGGAGCGGAACACGAATCGAAAAGCAAAAAAAGCATCTCATCTCACCCTCCTCGCTCCGACACGCCTCCGATTCCAAAGAATTACCCCAAAAGAGAAATCCCAAAGCTACCACCACTGCCCGGGTCACCCCCGCATCCCCATACTTCCTCGCTGGCCTGCGGCCAGTTCGATCGATCGGCTCCGTCCGTGTCCGGTGGTTGGTTTGCAGCGCGGCGCGGCATCGTCGTCGCTCGTCCGTTCGGCGGTTGCTTTCTGCCGGCGCGGGTGGTCCGGCGCCGAATCTAGCGGCACCCGAGCAATGTGGTTGGTTTCTGGGGTGGTTTGAGGCGCGAGGCGGATCTGTGCCTGGAAAGTGGGGGGAGTTGGTGAGTCCAGCGCACGCGTTGGGTTGCGACTTGCCGGTATGGAGCACGTAATCGGGGGCAAGTTTAAGCTCGGCAGGAAGATTGGGAGTGGATCCTTCGGGGAGCTTTACCTCGGTGCGTCCCGTGATGACCTGTTGATATCGATTTTGTGTTTGTGTTTTGGTGTCTGTGCGTGTCTGTTTGCAATTCTATGTTGCTGCTTATAGGAAAGCTACTTTCTCTTTGATGCTTATGACGTAGTTGTTTGATTTGTTTGCAGGCGTGAACATACAGAATGGCGAGGAGGTAGCCGTCAAACTGGTATGTGATGAGCAATTCAATTACATTGCACTCGTTTCTAGTGTCCATATCTAGGTGACATGTTCTAAATTAGCTCCTTCGGTTATTTCGAGAGTTTGTTTAGCCAAATTACTTCTGTGATCGCTAGAATGAATTAGATGAAAAATTCCCCGTTAATTGCGAGTATAGATGCACACCATTGCATCGCAAGACATGTTAAATGCAAGTCTTGCGTAATTATTTGAGAACCGAGATTCAGCTGTGCGGCTTGTGTGTATAATATTGTACTTTTTATAGGAGAAATGGCGTAATTCCATTTTATTTTTTAGGGCTGTTTTTCATATCTCATTTGCTCATGGTAGAAAAATGTAGGTGTTCATATATTTGACCATTTAACCAAATTAAGGAAAAGATAAAAAAAAAAGTGTAAGTAAAGGTCAGAGACTCCTTACTCCTCTGAACTTCGATTTTGTTACCCATTCATTTAGGTATGAGCATCCACACTTGAAGCTAGTTATGACTACGCGAGTATAGATACAAATGCTAGACCTCAAATCCTTAATCAAAATGTTACTATGTGGCCGTGCAACATGCTGACATATTTGGAATTGGCGATTTACAACCAGACATTGCTGTACCGAAATGATGCTGTGAAACATCTTGTAAGGTTCAAGTCATAGAATTGCCAATAGTGGGTACCTTGGGCCATTGGGAGTACTTACCGTTCATCCTCTGGACAATGGTTCTGTAGCATTGTCACCCAATTCTGTCAATTTGAATTGTTGAAGAACCTTATACCCTCCTGACTCCTGAGATTCTAGTACAACAGTGGCTTTTCTTTTGGTGCCTTTCCCTTTCCCTTTTTTTTTAAGAAGAGAATATGCTCTCTTTTTTAAGTCGTAACCGCGAGCAACTTCAATCATTTGTATGGTAGGTAACATTGTAGTTAGCATTTCTGGCTTCCGCTTTTAGGGGGCGTTTGAAACGGGTTCAGCTTGGAAGCGGCTTCGGCTGGATTGAGCTCCACCGCCGCCACGCGCTCCGCCTCCGCCCCGACGGCGCTGCCATGCGCTCTGCCACGCGGTTGAGCCTGTGGCGGACAATGCTGCACTCGGCGGCGGTGTAGTAGGCCACCTTCTCACACATGAGCACGGCACGGTCGATCACGACGTCCAGCTGGTATGTCGCCCCGCCGAAGCCATGGTATCCGATGACGATGTAGCCATTGTGGGAGCGGTGGGAGAAGCCTAGGAGGTGGGAGCAGGCAGAGAGGAAGTGGCATGCATAGTCGAAGGTGTGGAATCCCACGAGGTCGGCGTCAAGGAGCGCGCGGAGGAGATCGTCGCAGACAGGGATGGAATGGAAGAGCTCGGCCGAGGGGAACGACGAGTAGAGGAAGATGCCGATTTTTGCGAGATGAAATCCGAAATTGCAACTTCTTGCAATGTCTTGAATATAATTTTGAAATTCCCATTTATTTTCCTACGGGGAACGCTGTACTGTAGCCCGTGTAGATCTATTTTTTTTGTCATTTCCTTTTTTCCTCCTTTTTTCTAATGTAGACTAATTACTAGTCGAAGAATGAAATTGATTAATTGTGTAATCATGTGATGTGATTATTGTTAAGATTTACTAGTGTAACATCGGCATCAAATAAGCCATCATTTGCCTAGGGGCAATTCAGACATTTGCCAGATCAGCTCAGCCAAAAACCAAAAGCTCCAGCCGATTCAAATACCTCCCACTTTCAGCCGCTTCTACTTCCAGCCGCTTCTACTTCCAGCCGCTACTATTTCAAAACCAAAAGCTCTAGCCGTTTCAAACTCCCCCCTAATCTGGGTGTAGAGTTGCTCATTTGAGTCAATGAACCAATAGTACTCCTTTGAAGCGCTGATAGCAGTGCTTTGAAGTACCCATTGGAAATTAATCTCTGGTAGGTTCTGATAGAATGTCTCAAAGTTGGGTATCTAGTTTCTCTGGAGTCTGGAGTTATCTGTGCTACATTTAATTATATTTTTTAAAAAAACTTACATTAAATTAGTGTGTTAATTGAAGATAGAATGCTGCTCCAGTGCAGTATTAATAACAATGAAATAGAAGGAATATTTCTCGTTTTACTCAAATACATTTTGTATGTCTTCTAATTACTAGGTGATCAATCACTTTCATAACAGCTTGATTTGTTGGCATTGGGGTCAGTTGCCACTTGCCAGCCTTTACTAACGTTAGGAATTTAGGCCAGCTCGCTGACCTTTCTTGTGTGTTTCACTTCTTGTTAGGAATCTGTCAAATCACGGCATCCCCAGCTTCATTACGAATCAAAACTATACATGCTTTTGCAAGGGGGAAGTAAGTATTACTATAGGAGAAGTTTGTTAGTGTATTTATACAGGCGTTTTACTGATTATTTTTTTCTATCCAATATTTAGCTGGGATTCCACATCTGAAGTGGTTTGGAGTGGAGGGGGAGTACAATGTCATGGTGATTGATCTGCTTGGTCCAAGTCTTGAGGACTTACTTAACTACTGCAACAGAAAGTTCTCTCTTAAAACAGTACTTATGCTTGCTGATCAGATGGTGAGTCGGTCTTACTGTATGCTATCATTCATGTGTTGGTTTCGGTCATTGTGTAACCACAAACCAAAGCATAGAAAGATAAAGCCAAAAAAGAAAAGGATTCTTGAGTTTGTATTTGATTGGTTTTGCAAGCAAAAGTAATTTGTCTACCTTGCATTGTATACAGATTACTAGAGTAGAGTACATGCACACGAGGGGGTTTCTTCATCGTGATATCAAGCCAGACAATTTCCTTATGGGTTTGGGCCGTAAAGCAAATCAGGTCTGTGTTATTATTGCTATTGACTTCCAGCAGGAATATGTGCATGTTATGTGCACACACAAGTGTGGATTTGCAAGCACGTGTGTGGGATGTGCATCGCATTTGCCATATGCTTGAGATCTTGTGTACACTCAACTTGATAATGAAAACCTTGAATTAAAGAAACATTCATATCCTTATTAGTAATTATTGTATGATAATTCTTTTTAAGAGAAATGACTGTTAATTTTCCGATATATCTATGTGTTGTGGCTACGACCCAAACAGTAGAAGAGGGACTAGTAGAGTGAGTATGAGAAAATGAACTATGCCTTCCCTTGTTTATCTAAGGAAGTATACATACATGATCATAAGGTCTTATTACAACAACGCCTCTACCGTGGGGTACTATTCCAAGGGTTCACATATCTTTATGCCTTATTGTGGCATCTTGCCCCAGCAGGCATCGTCCGGTTGGTGGTGTACTGCTAGGCTTCGCGGCGAGACGGTGTGGCCGAGCGCGGCGTTGTTCGCCTTTCTTCACAACGCTCAGTGCCAGCCGAAGAAGCTTGCGGAGGGCGAATATTCCAACTTGGGAAGCGTCAACTTCGTGCTTCGATCTGCGTGTACGAAGCTATTTTCGGCAAATGCGACGCGGACAAAGTGTGAGTCAAGCTGGATGCGACGGTGGTTCTACCACCGGGTGGAGGGTGGCAACAATGTGGGGTGGTCAGGGCGCCCGATGGACTACAACATGTCTCCATCAGTGACCCTCGACCGTGACGACGAGCATCACACGCGGAGGCTTGTGGGGGTCGCCCTTTGATTCAACATGCGAGATCTTGCAAAGGAGTACTGCATGTTCAGTGTGTCGAAAATATCCATATTCGTATTTGTATCCGACACTATCCGTATCTAACTTTGACTTCAACAAAAAAATATATAAAATAAATAATATACATTCCTATCCGCTCCGTTTACATTAGCTGCTACGGCATGCTCGGCGAGCGGCTCTGCCAGGTGGTTGGTCGAGGCGTAGTGGGAGGTGCACGCGCACCGCCTCGGAACGGCCCACCAGATACGCAACGTGACGTTGCTTTCTTCCGCCGCGTGCCGCTCACGGTGGAGGACACGACGTCTTCGTCGCGGGTGTTGCTGTTCCACGAGCTGGCGATGGCGGCGGTGGTCGCGTGGTCGGCGTCCGGCCGATGAGGGATAGATTGGTAGAAGGGATAGGCTGGGGCGCTGGGCTAGTTTTCTTTTATCAAGGTGCTCTTCCCGTCCGGAGTTCTGAAGGCTGGAGCGCTGGCTAGGCGCGGATGATTTTATTATTATTATTATTATTATTATTATTATTTTGTATGTCCATGTTTTTGTTGGAAGAAACTGTATATCGGAGTCCTGCACCGGCTAGGAACAAGTTTGTAGCCTCCCTGTGTTTGGGGAAAAAATTGTGACGGGATTTACATATTTGCGATGGGATATAGAATGTATACAGTACCATTATTAAGGAGCCTACAGTCTACACAACAGCTGCATTGCCTCTGTGAGGTAATACATTGGTGCTGTTCTTTTCAACTTATAATTTATGATTTCTCTCGAATTAATAAATGAGATAACTTTTTATCGCTGTTTTGAAGCGACTTATCGAGACAACATTTTTAAAATAGCTTATCAACAAATAAGATAGCAAGTATTGCGTGTGGTACCTATTTTACAACATTTTCATTGCATGTGAAGGGGAAGTAGATTATGACTTATGAGCATGGCAATAGGTAATCCATTCATCTTTTCTGAAAGCCTTGCAGTGTAATGTTTGAAACCTTTGCACTCATAGAAGTACTAATTTTCTACACCTGATCTTACCTCATGCAATTTAATTGGATACCAACAATTTTGTTCCTGAATTAACTTTGGTAGGTGGTGATTCTTGGACTCCGGAGGGTATTTTGCAAATTTCCCAATTTGTAAAAGGAAAAAAAAAGAGAAGAGGGAGAGGTCTCACCTATCGGTGGAACGGATGAAGGGATAAGGCCACAAGCCTTGTCCTCGCGTGAGCATATGGCTGAGGCGGCGTCCGACTGCTCGGGTCTCATGGTCGTCCGGGTCTCACGTGATGGCGGCAGCGACGGAGGCGCCATCAATTCGGTCACCGGCACCGCTCGCTCGGTCAGTAGCATGTCGCCTCCACCCCCCCGGCTCCCTTTGAAAGGCGGCCTTCCCTTCTCCATTGAATCACCGAAAGCAGTGAGTTCACTTCTTCCCCTCCAATCTCCCATCTCCCTCGGCAGTTCACCGATCTTGAGTCTTGAGAGCCGTCGGCCAGGTTCTTTCACGTCGTCATCAGCTGAGCAGTCTGAATCGTCGTTCTTGGGTTCTCCCGTGCGGTTTTCTTGTACCTTTTCCTTAGATTTGGCCGTGAGTGAAGGTTTGGGAATTTACTTCTAGAGATTGATTCGGTTGTGCCTTGTGCCGAGTATTTGAAGGAGAATCTATGACTTATTCTTAGTATTTACATGGTATGGTAGAAGATGCATTGACTGAATATGTAAAGGGCTACCAGAACATGACCAAGAACAGGAGATACATGGTATGGTAGAAGATGCATTGACTGAATATGTAAAGGGCTACCAGAACATGACCAAGAGTGGGCGGATCAATGGAAAGGTGCATCATGTGGACTTCCCAAAACTGAGATCCCTGGTGCTGACAGACCTACAGAAGCTAACAAAGATACGCAACCCAAGATATTTCGCTTGTCTTGAGACAGAGTATTAGGGTGGAGGATTGCCCAAACTAGAACAGTTCGTTTCAGCTTTAGTTTCTGGTTTCTAACTTATTTTTTACTATTTATAAATTTTATCTTTTTCTAATTTTTTGTTTTTAGCTTTTTTGCCGGTTCTTTTTTCCCGTACGTTTGTGTTGTCCGTGATAAGCTAGCATATTTTTCTATTTTAAAATTTTTTTAAATTTAATTACGTTAAATAAGCTACCATCAGCTACAGTGAAATTTTAGCTGTTACAATGTAATTTTAATCATAAATTATAATTTTTCAGCCCAATCGAACGAGGCCTCGTGGATTTGTGGATCGTATGGCTGACTGGTGGGAAATGCTTGAGTGGGATGGTAAGGACATAATGGAGAATTCTCATAAAGAAAGGACATAGTAGAGAACACGTATTTCATCCCATCCAGGATCAAGACTAGCACACGCTTGAAACTATTTAAACAACCTTTTCCACTGCAACATTCCGCTAAGTATGAATTAATGATACCTTCTGTTTATGATGTAATTACCGATATGTGAATTTATTTATTAGATTCATATGTTCAGATTCATACATAAGTGGCTTTTGTGTAAGCCTATTTGTATTCTGTACATACAACCTCTATATGATGTACATAAAACTGTACAAACTGTATATGTTCTACACGCACTGTACAGACTGTATATGTTGTACACACAACAATGTATTAGCTTGCTGTACATATGGAATGTATATGATGTAAACTTGACCAAATTTCCAAGTGTTGCTCTCTCATATTCATGTAGATTTTCTTCCCATTTCATGTGGCAATTGAGCTCATCAACTAAGCCGTAACATTTTTACTACACAGCATATCCTTTAAAAGTTAAAAATAGCGGCCTAAACACAAAAGGCAGTAATGTGACTCATACCTGATTGACTTTCCTTCAATAGTTACGTTTGTAGCCTGCAAGAGGGATCCAACTGCGAAGCCGCATTTCCTTATCTTGCCATGTAAGGGTTTCTTTTAGGCTGCGTTACAAAGCTTTGGTTGAAATTTTTGAATTTTGGTTGTTTCGATCAGAGATTACGGAGAAAGAGATACCGCTTGCAATTTTGGTTGATACAGATGTAAAGGCTTTTAACATACTACAATTAACTGTAGATCCCATCTTGAGAAAATACTCTATTTAAAAGTTTGTAGCCTAACAAGAGTCAAAACAACTGCGAAGCCGCAAAAGAACACCCCCTAAGTATGTAACACCTCCTAGAGAAGCAACGAGAGATCAGATTCCACCCTGTTCTTTTGAACACGAGCTCGCAGCCGCGCCCGCAGCACACGCCCGGCCAACATCCTCGTTCGCATCGCCACTCGCCGTCCCCGCCCACACAGAAGCCCGACAAAACCAACCAGTTGCCGCGCGCGTCCCCTTGTCAATTCTCGCAAGTCGTAGCACATGCGGCCGTGCACACATGCGCTCCGCAGCCCGCCTCCGCCTCGCGCCCAAACCGACAGCCGAGCAGCCTCCTCCCTTCCAGCTCTCCCCCGCCCTCGTAGCGCGCGATCCCCACCCCGAAGCCTCCTACTACGCCAGCCTCCTCGCCTCCCTCGCGAGGGAGTGCCTCCTGAGCCACGCCCACCACCCGCTCGACACAAGTCCTCATAGAGCACACCCCTCCCAGACATGCAAGGTCTTGCACGCCCGGATGCTGCGCGTCGGACTGCCCCTCCATGGACGCCTCGGCGACGCGCTCGTCGACCTGTACGGCAAGTCCGGCCGTGCGGGATATGCCTGGAGCGCCCTGGGCTGCCTCGGGGCGCAAGCTTCAGGCGCAGCGACCTCGGTGCTGTCCTGCCATGCGCGGTGGGGGTCCCCTAGGGATGTCCTTGACGCGTTTCGGTGTATTAGGTGCTCTGTTGGTGGCAGGCCGGACCAGTTTGGTCTTGCGGTTGTGCTGTCTGCGTGCTCGCGGCTGGGTGTTCTTGATCACGGCAGGCAGGTGCATTGCGATGTCGTGAAGAGTGGGTTCTGTTCCAGTGCCTTCTGTGAAGCGGCGCTGGTAGACATGTATGCCAAGTGCGGTCATGTGAGCGACGCTCGTAGGGTGTTCCATGGGATTGCATGTCCCGACACAATATGTTGGACGACCATGATTGCGGGCTATCATCGTGTTGGACGCTACCAGCAAGCGCTGGCTCTGTTTTCTAGGATGGAGAAGATGGGCTCCACCCCAGACCAAGTAACATGTGCTACCATCATTTCCACTCTTGCAGGCTTGGGTAGGCTGGAAGATGCGACAACTTTGCTGAAGAAGATACCAACGCCAAGCACAGTTGCTTGGAATGCTGTCATATCCAGTTATGCACAAAGTGGGCTCGAGCATGAGGTGTTTCGCTTGTATAAGGATATGAGGAGCCAGGGATTATGGCCCACTAGATCAACTTTTGCAAGCATGCTAAGTGCAGCAGCCAACGTGACAGCTTTTGTTGAAGGCCAACAGGTACATGCAGCGGCAGTAAGGCATGGCTTGGATGGAAATGTTTTTGTTGGCAGTTCTCTGATCAACCTGTATGCGAAATGCGGCTGCATCAGTGATGCGATGAATGTGTTTGACTTCTCCTGTGAAAAGAACATCGTCATGTGGAATGCAATGCTTAATGGGCTTGTTCAAAATGAGCTGCAAGAAGAGGCCATTCAAATGTTCCAGCATATGAGGAGGCTTGACCTTGAGGCTGATGAGTTTACATTTGTCGGTGTTCTTGGTGCATGCACCTACTTGGATTCCCTTTATTTGGGAAGACAGGTACACTGTGTAACAATCAAGAATTGCATGGATGCAAGCTTGTTTGTTGCTAATGCAACATTAGATATGCACTCAAAATTTGGAGCAATTGATGACGCAAAGACTTTATTTAGTTTAATTCCTTACAAGGATAGCGTATCCTGGAATGCCCTTATAGTTGGCCTTGCACATAATGAAGAGGAGGAAGAAGCAGTCCGAATGCTCAAAAGGATGAATATGGATGGTATAACACCAGATGAGGTATCTTTTGCTACTGCAACTAATGCCTGCTCCAATATTCGAGCTACTGAGACTGGAAAGCAGATCCATTGCCTGGCCATCAAGTATAGTATATGCTCAAATCACGCTGTTGGTAGCTCTCTGATTGACTTGTATTCAAAGCATGGAGATGTAGAATCTGCTAGGAAGGTTTTGGCACAGGTAGATGCACGTAGTATAGTCCCGAGAAATGCTCTAATTACAGGTCTTATGCAGAACAATAGAGAAGATGAAGCCATACTGTTGTTTCAGCAAGTTCTAAAAGATGGTTTAAAGCCCTCCAGCTTTACATTTTCAAGCATTCTCTCTGGTTGTACTGGGCTTCTCAGTTCACCTAGTGGCAAACAAGTTCATTCTTACTCATTGAAGTCTGGTCTTCTAAACGGTGATACTTCCCTTGGTGTTTCACTGGTTGGAATATATTTGAAGTCCAAAATGCCTGAGGATGCAAACAAACTCTTAACAGAGATGCCGGATCACAAAAATCTGGTTGAGTGGACAGCTATCATTTCAGGCTATGCTCAAAATGGTTACGGTGATCAATCTTTGCTTTCATTTTGGAGAATGCACAGTTGTAATGTCCGTTCAGATGAGGCCACATTTGCAAGTGTTCTGAAAGCTTGTTCCGATACTACAGCTCTTACTGATGGAAAAGAGATACATGGCCTCATCATTAAATCTGGTTTTGGTTCTTATGAAACTGCAACTGGTGCCCTCGTGGACATGTATTCCAAGTGTGGGGATGTCATTTCTTCCTTTGAAGCCTTCAAAGGATTGAAAAATAAGCAGGACATAACGTTATGGAACTCCATGATTGGTGGATTTGCAAAGAATGGTTATGCCGATGAGGCACTTCTACTTTTCCAGAAGATGCAAGAGTCACAAATAAAGCCTGACGAAGCTACATTCCTAGGTGTCCTAATTGCCTGTGTTCATGCTGGGTTAATTTCTGAAGGTCGGCATTTCTTCGATTCTATGAGCAAAGTATATGGGTTGATGCCTAGAGTAGATCATTATGCCTGTTTCATTGATCTCCTTGGACGCAGTGGTCATCTTCAAGAGGCTCAACAAGTTATTGACCAGTTGCCCTTCAGACCTGATTGTGTGATCTGGACTACATATCTTGCAGCATGCGGAATGTACAAGGATGAAGAAAGGGGTAAAATTGCAGCAAAGAAACTTGTTGAGTTGGAACCACAAAGCTCATCTACATACGTGTTACTTTCAGGCTTACATGCTGCAGCTGGTAACTGGGTTGAAGCTAAGGCAGCCAGAGAAACAATGCGAGAAAAAGGAATGACAAAATTTCCAGGATGTAGTTGGATCACCGTAGGAAACAAGACAAGCTTATTTCTTGTACTGGACAAATATCACCCCGACACACTAAGCATCTATGAAATGCTTGGTGATCTAACTGGAATGATGAAAAAAGATGACAACATTGAGGGGAATGATCTGCTCATTTCAGCTGAAATGCTTGGTTGAAGAGTGAAGAAAATTATCTGGGTTTCACTAGCAGAAGTAGAAACAACAGACCTGCTATTTCTTATCTACAAGGAGTATTTCCTTGTCTCCAGTTGTTAGAACATGGTATTGCCATTGTCCCAACCTTTTTTTCCTGCTCTGTTTTAAAGTCTAGATTTGGTTTGATCTATCTTCCTTTGCCTATTTTTCGGAACAAATAAGAGAAAAAGAAAGTCTTACACTGCTTGGAGTTGTACATGAGTCATCCAATTCTCAGAAAATTATTTGGCTGGAAGACAGCTGACTATCTACTTAAGTGAACTATTTTGTCAGAACTCAGAAACACACCAAACAACAACATTTCATTTAGCTGGGATTCCACATCTGAAGTGGTTTGGAGTGGAGGGGAGTACAATGTCATGGTGATTGATCTGCTTGGTCCAAGTCTTGAGGACTTACTTAACTACTGCAGCAGAAAGTTCTCTCTTAAAACAGTACTTATGCTTGCTGATCAGATATTCAGATGGTGAGTCTGTCTTACTGTATGCTATCATTCATGTGTTAGTTTTGGTCATTGTGTAACCACAAACCAAAGGATAGAAAGACAAAGCCTAAAAAAAAAGGATTCTTGAATTTGTTTTTTATTGGTTTTGCAAGCAAAAGTAACTTGTCTACCTTGCATTGTATACGGATTACCAGAGTAGAGTACATGCACACGAGGGGGTTTCTTCATCGTGATATCAAGACAGACAATTTCCTCATGGGTTTGGGCCGTAAAGCAAATCAGGTTTGTGTTATTATTGTTATTGACTTCCAGCAGGAATATGTGCATGTTATGTGCACACACAAGTGTGGATTTGCAAGCACGTGTGTGGGGTGTGCATCGCATTTGCCATATGCTTGAGATCTTGTGTACACTCAACTTGATAATGAAAACCTTGAATTAAAGAAACATTCATATCCTTAATAGTAATTATTGTATGATAATTCTTTTTAAGAGAAATGACTGTTAATTTTCCGATATATCTATGCGACTGGATTGCACCAATGGATGAATATGTCCGCTTGTATTGGTAGTTGAGTGCTTGATGTAATACATGTTCACAGTTTGCTCACAAAGATAGCATCTAAACACAGGAAAGCGCTCTCCATCACAGGTTTATGTCATCGATTATGGCCTTGCGAAGAAGTACCGAGATCTCCACACTCATAAGCACATACCATACAGGTAAAATACAATCTGCTCTTATACGTATTATAAGGAATTCCCATCATCTAGAAGTGGGAGATTGTTCAAGTGTGGCATTCTAATTCTATCTCGTAATTAGTGTTTGTGTTCCAGGAGCTCATTTCTCAATGTTTTCTAATATCATTCGCGTTTTGACACAGTTCACTCACATCATAGGCTTTCTGCAGTGCATTATGGTGCAACAACTTGTTAATAGTTTACTAAATTACTAGGTTGTTGGCTCTGAACATACATGATATGAATTGTAGGTTAAATGATACTTTTGGTCCTAGGCTCACTTTGGTCCCTGTACGTATAAAATGGCATGTTTAGACCTTTGGTCCTGGTCCCTCTACTTCCAAAACCGGGCAACCTGGTATGACCATGGATGCACGGAAGCTTAATAGTAATAAACATGAGGATCAGATTATTAATAATGACCATTGCAGATACTATTGTAAGGATCAGCGCGAATTTCTTTTCTTTCATGTTCGTGTTTGAAAAGTTAAATCTATTTTCCTTGGACTGCCACAGGGAAAACAAAAATCTCACAGGAACAGCGCGATATGCCAGTGTAAATACCCATCTTGGAGTAGGTGAGTTTATGGCCTGTAAGTACAGATTTGCGCTTCTGTATCATCATTATCTGAAAAAAATCCAGAAGCTAAGGGGAATAGGAAGGAATGAAGGCAAAGCTAGTCAGTACTGAGTAATTTGAAAGTGGCAATCAAGTCCTTCAAAACCTCAAAAACACCTTACCATGAAATCAATCAATTGTAGACTATATTAATCCACAAATCTGGAAACCTTGTAGATAAATTTTGCATAAACATGTGTTGCTTCTCTGACTGTACCTTTCTAGGTTTCCTTCCAGAACAAAGCAGGAGAGATGATTTGGAATCTCTTGGTTTTGTGCTGATGTATTTCTTAAGAGGAAGGTGTGATATATAACTGCTCTACTAGCTTTTCTAATAATTACTAAATTGTATTTTTCTGCACCATTACATTTTCTTTCGCCATCTTGGAATGCATCAGTCTTCCTTGGCAAGGTCTGAAAGCTGGCACAAAGAAGCAAAAGTATGATAAAATCAGTGAAAAGAAAATGCTGACACCAGTTGAGGTACTCCATTTCTTAGATCAAGGGACAATGCAACAAAGAATTCCCATCACTTAATGTGTCATTCAACTACCATATTGTAGTACGGATTGTTTATCACAATAATTCCCACATTTTTAAACAGGTCATCTGTAAATCTTTTCCGTCAGAGTTTATTCCATACTTCCATTACTGTCGATCACTACGATTCGAAGATAAACCAGATTATTCCTATTTGAAGAGACTCCTCCGCGACTTATTGATCCGTGAAGGTGTGCTTATTGCTTTAGCATTATAATTAATACTGCCTTATGTCTGTACTTTTGACATGACTTATTCTGGATACTTACAGGGTATCCGGAGACCCAAAAATGACTAGTGAAGACCGGATTGCGATCACTAACAATAGAGGAAGGGATACCATGCAGGTGAACGATCTCATTGAAGAATGCACGAGCAGCTGAGGCAGCTGGGTAGGGGTGGCCCAATGCGATGAAGTGAGCGTATTTGGAGAAACGATCCACCACTGTAAGGATCACTAACTTGCCCCCAATCTTCGGAAATCCTTCCACGAAGTCCATAGAGATATTTTGCCAAACAATATGTAGAACTTCCAATGGTTGTAACAGACCGGCCGGATGGAGATGATCCGTCTTGTTGCGTTGGCAAACTGAGCAACCCCGCACGAATTCTCGAACCAGCTTATTATCTTGCGGATGATAAAAGGTAGCCCGAAGCCGGTGGAGGGTTTTCTGCACACCTTCATGGCCACTGCCGTGGGCATCGGCCAGAATTTGTCTCCAAAGAGCAAATTCAGACGGGACAAAAACACGTCCCTGTTACAGTAGCAATCCATCCACAAGGGACCAAGCTGGGTCGGCCGAATGTGATCGAACCACCTCTAGCAATGCCTGCAGTTCGGCTGAAGCTGAAAGCTCAGCCCGAATATCATCAAACATGGCGAATGTGGGCGAGGAGATAGCTAAAAGACGCACCGCCGGTTCGGTGCGCCTGGACAAGGCATCTACCGCTGCATTTTGCTGGCCCGGGCGAAATTCAACTTTAAAATCGTACCCAAAGAGCTTGCTCGCCCACGTGTGTTGAGGTATCGTGGTTAGGCGTTGATCCAAGAGATACTTAATGCTATAATGATCCGTACAGATTGTGAAAGCGCGCCCCATAGATATGGCCACCAATGTCTTGCTGCTTTCACCAAACCAATCAATTCATACTCATAGGCTGCCAATTTCTGATGATGAGGTGCCACAGTCCGGCTGAAAAAATGCAATAGGTCCTATCCCTTGATGGAGCACTACACCAAAACTAGTCCCAGATGCATCACAATCAACCATAAAAACGGTGTTGAAGTCGAGAAGCTGCAATACTGGTCCTGTTGTGAGGGCCTCCTTTCAGTTAAGTTTTCGAAAAAAAACAGAAAGGGAATGGATAAAAATACTAGGTGCTTACATGTAACTAGATTATAATTTTTTTTCTTATTTGTTCTGTAGAATCAGGGAAAAGGAGCTTATGGTTAGAGACTATGGAAAAGTAGATTGAATATACTCAGGCTTAGTAATGTAGCTATGATAACACGGGACAGATGGCAGGATATTTGTCTGATTAGGCCAGTTTACACTAAAATTATGAAAATCCTAGCTGTTCAAAATTTGCATGTACAAATTTGGTGTGCATACATCAGCCACTGTACTTATTCATTAATTCTTATGTAGGCATTTCATTGGCTCACTCATCTTGGGGAAAATTCCAAAGCAGTTCACTAAGAACTGTAGTTGTTTCAGCATTTGATTGATGAAACCAGTACATATCCTATATCAGTACCGTAAATGCTGGAGTTGGTATCACCTAAACCTGTTTTTCATAGAAGGATCAAAATTTGAACATTTCATACTATGACATCCATGATGCTCTTGCTCCATAAGACATAAGTCCATTAGTTTAGCAGTACTTCAGATGATTGTATTTCACCAGTGTCTTTCTTAGCCAGAGCTTTAAAAATGTAAAATTTTGATGTGTGTATAATTAATATTCCACATGCAGATGTAAAATGCGCACCGAAAAGTTAATAGCGTGCGTAAGTGAAATTACTGCTAAACACATGTAGAGTTACTATCAGTTGTAACATTACACAACTGGTTGGCAGTAACTTCACTCACGCATGACAGTAACTTTTCGCCGCGCATAGTGCGCCTGTGCGTGCAGGCGCGCACGGGCATAGCGCAGCCGTGTATGTACATTTCAACAAATTTTACCACCCGTTAGTTTTAGAACATATAGTATGATAAAATTTTAAAATCCGTAGCAACGCATGGGCATTCAGCTAGTAAGGCAGAATGTTGAAGTCTTGCTTAACTTTCCACTACTGTCTTCCCTTCACAAACATCACATACAATGGAACCAAGGCCTTCACAGTATGGGCACTTCATATCTTCACCAACCCACTCCAAAAACTGCATTTTAAGGAGAAATCAACAACTAAAAGCATATCGGAGTAGAAAGAACAAAGTTTAGTAAATGGTGTGATGCATTTAGCGTACCTGTGGTTCAATGTTCGGCTCACCTGATCCATCACATTCTGCAGGAAGAAAGAAGGATCTTATCAAGTCACAACATGGGAGATGGAGCACTGCTGCTCATTTATCAGTACATTGCAGAAGGTTCACAGAAATCAGGGACAATGCAACAGTCAAACATAGGTGGCCACTGGCAATGACTTATGGCACATCGAAGATCAAATTGGGATTTAGATAACAATGTAGAGTGAGATACACGGGAAACGATTCTAGTAAGTACCTTCTAGCTAGAATTTCAATCTGATGAACTATATCTGCTTGGCATTTGCAAAAGAGAATTTATGTTCACGAACATCTAACCCACTGATGTATGTATACCATGGTTTGAAGGTTGTAGATGATACAAAATTACGAAATATATTATTTTTTTCCCTGACAATGGCAAGTAAATCATGTACTTACTACTTACACATTAGTGCAAGAAGCTACTTGTACACATTAGTGCAAGCAGCAGTGACTTTTAGTATAGTACCTACGCACATGAGGCGGCCTTCACCTCGACAGGAGATGCACTTTGTTGATGCAGTAGTAGCACTGCTGATTGGTTTATTCCTCTGTGTCAGCTTGGACGGGTCTTCCCACCTGTTTTCACCAATTAGAAACACACTGTGTTCGGGCACAGAGACGCCATTTTCTTTTACCACAATTTGTTGAACCTCTGCGGTTCCTGTTACAGCAGGAACAGCTGCTCCGTTTATGCCATCCTACAAGCAAATATAATCTCAGCTGTGTACATCAAGTGTCACGGCTACAGTGTGAAATACTGCTTGAAGCTTCTGCCTGTGCAAACTGCAAAGTGATGGACTGATCGGAGGCCTAGTACATTTGGAAGCAACTCTTACTGACTGCAGAAGTAACCGAACATTTCTAGTTTAGAATAGATATTTACCATTGAAAAATATCTATTTGCCTTTATTATTTATGTGCACTTGGTA
This sequence comes from Bonia amplexicaulis, assembly GCA_036346245.1. NCBI lineage: Eukaryota > Viridiplantae > Streptophyta > Magnoliopsida > Poales > Poaceae > Bonia > Bonia amplexicaulis. Next base: position 13,262,784 of record CM070745.1, on the reverse strand, counting down.
TGCCACACATCTTTAGAAAATCCCATCAAACAAATTAAGTCATTTTCCCCCCAAGTAAGATCACAATTGCAGTTTCCACATATAAAGGACGAGCATTACGTCGAGAATAATACTTAATTCTCAACATCGCCATAGACAGTAAGCTAAGTTCATAGAGTGTAGGAACTAACATAGTGTGTAACTAAAAACAAAGAAAAAACAGCGTGTTACTTATATGTGGGATAGAAGGTTGGCGGTAGCTAAACTTACTTTGGTTTTCACATCCTCCGCGATCTGTCCCGCAAATAACCTCTCAAGTAGCTCCGATGTCATCACTCCATCTTCAGAAGTGCCTACCGTTGCCTGCAACAGGGATTGCGTACAAATATTTACACTGGTTAGCAGCTATATGGAATTATACGTTTCAATCAATGAAGGAATAATGAGGCACCTGCCACGTCTTCACAGCTCGTTCGGTGCCAGCTGAGAAGCTGGAGAACTCCATGTCTTCTTCACCCGAATAATAGCCAAGCCTTTCCAAAGCTTCCTGCATGACGTACAATGTACTTGGATTTAATGATTTATACTACTGAATAATCTTGTACGCCAATGTGACTGCCATGAAAAGCTTAGTGGAAGTATATATATAGCGCTACTCTCCAACATCTACATCAGTTCATGGCCAGTTTCTGACAATGTACAAGAGGTAATTGCAAAATATTGCAAATCGTACAACGAAATATGGAGCATTGCCATTAAGCATAACATATATATACTTTGCAGAAGTTGCCACTTTCTAACAACCAGAAAAGTCCAGGTTAATTAGGATTAGGCATAGCCGAACAAAACTGGGAGTGTCAGTGTCCCAACTCGATCAGCTCAGACACACGTCATGCATCACGAATCCTAGCCAAAACGAGAGGTGCGCGACAACGCTCACCTGCATCGCGCGCACGTCCTCCCCTTCGCTCCCCACCCTCAGCGTCCTCCTGCTGCCGCCGCCGCTTCCCGTGTCCGACTTGGCCTGCGCCTTCTCCTCGACCACCACCACCTCCTTCCTCACCTCGACCCCCTCCACCAGCGACGGCCTGGGCGGCGGCGCCACGGGCACCTCGGGGGCGGGCGGAGGCACTGGCGCGCCCACGGCCGCGAGGGGCGACTCGAGCGCGCGGAGGCGGAGCCGCAGCGCCGCGACCTCGGCGAGGAGGGCCTCGCGCTCGGCGCGCCAGCGCTCCTCCTGGCGGAGCCACCGCTGCTCCTCCCGCAGCCAGCGCTGCTCCTCGCGGAGCCACCGCGCCTCCTCGCGCTCCTCCCACGACGACGACGCGGAGGACGAGGAGGCGGACCGGGCCGGGAGGAGGACGGCCGCGCGGCGCGGGCGGGGCCTGAGCAGCGTGTGGTGGAAAGAGGAGACGAACGGCAGCAAGGTTGTGATGGTGATCATGGTCGTGGAGGCGGTGAGTTTGGGGAGTGGGGAGATGGGCAGTGGATATTTCTCGGCCTCGGCGGTTGATATTTCCGGCGCGGTACCATTTTCCGGCAACCGCGAGGCGTGCCTGGGCCGTCATCGCGCTCGTCGGCTCACGACTCACGCGCGGTCCGAGAAAAATTAAGTTTGGGCTGGTGTTCTGGCCCGGTTAGGAACGCGGCTTTCCTGTTCCCTTCTTCAGATTCCTCTCAGTGTTTCCGCATATGTAGTAAAGATTCAGAGTATCAGGAAAACATGAGAGGATAGGGAGGATACTCTGGATCTTTTCCACGTGCGTGAAAATACGAGGGGAACACGGAGAGGAACAGGAAGCCCGTTCCCCGGTTAGAGCCTTCGTCAGTTGTGTGTATAGAGCTCAGCCTACGGCGTACCAGACAAGCCCAGAAAATATGGGGAGAACGCTCCCTAAAGCAACTACACTTATATTATCTGCACGCACGCTCAGGGCAGTCATGTCGGCAACACAGTTATATTATCCTACTGCACAGTCACTGTATCGATCAATCTAAACCACGCTCGTTTTAATTCAAAGGTCAAGATTAGCCCTAAGGCAAGGTACTATCTCTGCGTTTGTCAGGTCAGTAGGCAGAGGATACGATTCTGGTCACGACCTCGTAGGCTCACAGCTATGTTGTTATTTACAGGTTACCTCACATGCTCACAGCAGCAACCTACAGCAACCTCTTGATCGACCGTCCATTCACTCACATATTCTTGGCTATTTGTGACATATATTGTGTGATATTGTTAAACAGTGGCCAGTCTTTTCATACTCAAAGGTGCAAAGTGATAAGTGTAGGGTGGTGCTCAGTTTAACATGATTTATCATTTTTTTTATTATAGCTATCTTATTTTTTATTGTAACCAGTAATGTTTTATTTGACGTAATTAAATTTAAAAATTTTAAAAATAAGAAAAAAACAGGTTAGCCTATCATGGACAATGCGAAGAAATACGGAAAAAAACAAAAGACAAAAAAACTAAAAAAACCAAAAGGCTAGAAAAAATGAAATAAATGAATAGTAAATTTAAAAGCCAGAAGCTGAAACGAGCGGAACCTAGAATTGATACCGGTAATCAAAGTAGGTGTATGACTACTTCTATGTTTTTCTTGTTGTTTTTAATCTTTTACTCCGGTGGCTATAAAAGTCAAAAGATCATATTACACCACCTACTCTAGACAGGAACAAAGCTAGATACTAAATCAGAAAGATCAACACTTAGGCCAAGGAAAAAAATTTCACCAAATCCTCAAACCTTGTCAAAATGATCTCAAATTTGAAACATAGCTTGTATTAGGAACCTAAGCCCATCAAGAATCACAGTTTTCTTGAAATATGTTCCATCAATTTGAATAAATTAGCATGATCAGTCAAGAAACAGACATAACCCTAAAATCCAAATTACTTTTTACTCGTGTGGATCTAAAATATGAGGTCTTCTAAATTTACTCCCACATATCCTAGTAAAATAATCTAGGCTAAGATTCGGGCTAAAGCCAACTAGAACATGATTTTGAATTTCTAGCTTAAGAACATGAAAACCAAGATAGAAACAAGGGAAACACTAAGAAGGAATCAAAAGGTTGATCTACTACTAGTAGAGTAGGTGATTCATAAGTACATGAATGATTACAAGGTGCTCTCAAAACACCACCCTTACTCTTACAAGTTTTCTCACACAGGCTTAAGGAGGAAGAGAAGAAACTACTCAAGACTCAGACCAAAATCACTCACCCTAGCTCTCACCTCTTCTCCCTCGTATAACTTGAATTTCTTAGTTGGTATCAACCCACTAAGCACATGGAAAAACCCATCAACCCCACTAACATGGGCTTTACACACTCTTGCACGCTTCTCAAAGTGTTTACAAAACTCAACCTATTAGCCATTAGTGATTTATTCACTCAGCCATGCAGCTCATCTTGACCTGAGTATTTTTATTTGTACTTCATTATCCCAAGTTTGGTTACATACTATTGGTGTCTGAACTACTTTAAGAAATTTATTTTTCTCTAAAAACCCTTTCCAATGGATGTTTTTTACTTCATTGGCTTTGACATTTTAGTTAAATGCCATGCGGATTGTTATCGTGACCTTCACAAAGATAGTTCTTACAATAATCTACACTCTTTCCTCAAAGGAAAATAAGTAAAAAAGAAATAGATAACTGACATGGTTATCAACAAGCTCAAGGGGCTCAAAGGCTTTCTTTCTTACTTCTACATTATGTTCCTCTCTTGTTTAAACCTAGTCGAGACACCAAAAACTTCCTAGTCGAAATCTCTTCTCTCTGCATATGGTCACGTCCACTGGAAAGAGTTTCCTAGCGACGAATTTTTGCCTGTGATCTTTGCTACCAGTCGAAACTTGAGAGTGAATATGTTTCGGGAAGTTTTGTTCATGTCTTTAGTCCTCAACTATCTTATGACCAGTTCAGATAACGTTTACAAATAAAAACACTTATCTTTTCTTTTGCATACATTCTTGTGTAGTTTTTTCCTACTCATCATGTCAAACAAGTTTATGTAATGGTTTTTTTCGATCAAGTTTTGGACTACATTGTATCTCGATTATGTAAATATTATCTAATACTAGTCAAAATCATTCATTAGCTCTGTCCGATATGATTTTCTAGTAAATACTAGATCATTTTTACAACATAACCAGAGTCTGCCAATTGAAATAAAGTACATCTTATTCTTAGTCTACTGCTTACTTAGTAAGTTCTACTACTAAACAAGCAGTCGGGGGCTAGCAAAGATACGAGTAATCATTAAATTAAGAAAATGACATAAACTCTATTGATGATTAAGGTAAGTTTTTTTGACATAAGAGTACTTCATATTACATTTACACTAAACTACTACTCGGCCACCCGACTGGCCATTATCTGATGGGAATCCAATTTTTATATCCTCTGCTATCTTTTACTCGAAAGTCTTTATCTTTTCAAAGAACTTAGTAGCTCCCTCCTCCGAGCAGTCGAATTCCACTCCGAGTGCTTCAAGATTGAGATTGGGGTTGGAAGCTTTAAGCTTTGATAACGCAAAGCTTACTCCATCAGCAACGGCGTCCTTCATAGTCTGCTTGTGGTTACTCCAAGAAGTGGCCAATAAACTTTGAAGATGTTCAAGTTGTGGACCAAAACAACTTACCTTTTCGGTCGCTTCTTCTAAGGAGGGAGCAATTGCTTTCGAGCCCATCTCGGCAAGTAACCTATTGAAGAGGGAAATCTTATCTTGAAGAGCTCCTTCGATCTCCTTCTTCTTCTCCTCCTCAGAACTAATAGCTTTCTGCAGTTCTTGAACTTTGAAAGCTTGCTCTACATGAGTAACTCAAAGTTAGTCAGAAACAACATAAAATCAAGAGAAAGTTGCACTGTAGCTCCTTTAAACTTGTAATGTTATGCCGCTTTACCCCCCTGAACTTATATTTTACTTTCTCAACACTCGGAGCTTGTAGGGTTGTGCCACTTTACCCCCCTGAACTTATATTTTACATTCTCATGCCCCCGAACTTGTAGAGTTGTGCCACTTTACCACATGAACTTGCATTTTACTTTCTCAACCCCCTGAACTTGTGTCTGTTTGCACTGTAGGTCCATTGAGCCATTTACTAATAGAAAATGATGAGCTGGCATAGCACATGGATGATGCCATAGGGTCAAGCTTGATCGCCTCTCCCATCTTAGCTCCTAGAGAATTGCCATCTCTATCATCCTCGCACCAGGTAATCTATGTCATAAGATGTGTCACATCGCACTGAAGCCAAAACTCATCTCCTTCAGTCGTCCCTCTCGTCATAGAGCGCCACTGTCACGCTCCTCCCGCTGCCATACTGGTCGTTGCCCCGTGCCCTCCACCTCCTACTTTACCATACTGCAAGAGACAACGAGGGCATTGTGCTGACTCGACATTGTGCACATACGATCGAGCCCGACCCTACGGCATTAGCCATGTGCTATCCTAATTCAATATTTTATGTTATTAAACGGTCCAATGGACCTATGGTACAAACAGACGCAAGTTTAGGGGGTGAGAAAGTAAAATACAAGTTCAGGAGTAAAGTGGCATAACCTTACAAGTTCAGCGGGCTGAGAAAGTAAAATGCAAGTTCAATAGGTAAAGTGGCACAACCTTACAAGTTCAGGGGGTTGAGAAAGTAAAATGCAAGTTCAGAGGATAAAGTGGCATAACCCTACAGGTTCAGAGAGCTAAAATATAATTTTCTCTATTATCAAATTAAGACTGGTCAGACTTATGATCAGTTACCTTGGTTCTTCTTCTTGAACACTTTAAGTGCGTCTTATGTTGAAGAGTGTTGTCCTTGAACTTGGTCGACCGGTCTTCAATCGAATGATCCTTAGCTTTGAGTATATCCTCAAGCCTGAGGATGACAACACCCTTCACCTTAGCCTCTACTTCATAGTCTTCTAACTCTGTTGACCATGACAAAAGAAAGAAGTGAGAAAAGGCAAAGACAAAGAAGCAATAAAAGAAACGAGAAGAAGATACTTCTCAATGCAGGCTTTTTACCTCAAGAGTCTTGAGGAGCTGCTCGTTCTCGATCAGAGTAGACCCAAACAGCTCTCTTTCCTTCTTGAGGGTTTCTTCGAGTACCTTAACAGTGCTCCCCGACCTGTAGATATATGAGAAAGGTTAAGTATAAAAATTTACAACCAGAATGTAATAAGAAGAAACATCATTACCATTTGTCGGCTTCTCAACGGAGGATAGCCCTTTCCTTCTCCAGGGCTAATGTTCGTTTGGTCATCTCCCTAACCAGAGAAACTCCCTCCACCATGTGCTAAAAAGAAAAGAGGAGGAAAGGAAACTTATAAAAGTTTCAAACAAGTTCAAAAATGTATCTTAAGTTGATCCTAAGAAAATTATCTGGATCACTTTATGAGTAGAGTATTTCGAGACCCATCCTTAACTCACAATATGAGATCTTCCTTCACCAAAGCTCTTCGAGCTTTTGATTATTGAAGATCCGAAGCCGGTCGGGGATGTCCCTCAGATGTGAAGATATCTTGATCAGGGAGGAACTCTCCACCTCTGGTCCTCCAAAGAATGGAGGAAGCATATCTAACCCCCTCCTCTTTGACCACTTTCTTCCCAGTAGTGACCAAATCTTTCCAAGACTTCTCCTCCACCTCAACATCCTTTGATGGGGTCAGAGCCACCAAAGGTTCCCTAGTCGTATCAACCACTATTGATTCCTCCATCGGCTCAGGGGCAGCTATGGCCACTCCTTCTTTAGGAGCCTCATCACTTGGAGTACTCGGATCAAAACTATATGTAGTAGTAGAGATGCTACAATGAAAGAAGGACAAGAAATAAGAAGTAATGACTCCAAGAACACCAAAAGAAATCAAAAGGTATAAATTTACATGAATTCTTATAGCTAGTACATACCTGGTCTTTTTTGTTTTGAAGTTAGAAGTGCCCTAGAGCATAGTCCAAAGCACTTCATTCCTCTTCTCCTTGTCAACTGACTTCACCAGTATAACACTAGTAGGCCTAGTCAGACCCTTTGAGTCTTATGACTGGATATACTTATCCTTAGTCGGATCCTCCATGGGGCGATCGGAGATAGCTTCTCCGATTGTCTGCTCGAAAGATGGAGCTTCCTCGACCATCGAAGTAGTAGTCTCCTCTAGTGTACTTGGATATTGAGGGATGGCCATCGGGTCTTCAATCTGATCGGTCATGTCTATCTCGGAGCCCATGACTAGTGCATTTGGTATCACCATTGGCTCTATAGCCGTGGTGGCTCCGATCAGTGGCTCTTCCTTCTCTTCCACCTTGTCATCAACCAAGGTGAGTTCGGAGACGGAATCCTTCATCCAAAAAATATATTCCCGTTGGTGCAATTTCTCTATTCTTCGAATAAGAGAAGGTGTAGAATTGCAAGAAAAACTCTTAGAGCCATAGAAGCATACCTCCGAGGTGATCTTTGTCTTAGAAGCTTGTACAGTTGGAGGAGCGGTCGGAGGGGCACTTGGAGGAACAGTAGGGGTAGTGGTTGATAGAGCATAACGTGATCCTAATGCTCCATACTACTTCTTCATGCTTCGACGCCTCTTGGGACTTGGAGGAGCTTCCTTCAAGCTCTCAGCCACTCACCACTCTTCGACCCGTCCATCTACACATCATAAGAGTTCTGCAACACACCGATCAAAAAATATAAAATTGGATAGAAAGAATTGTTATGCTACCTTAAGTCTTTTGGAGTGGTGATGGCTAGTATCAGGGGTACTCCTTTCTACTCAGGCTCCTCCTCACATATCATCTTTATCCTCTCTATCACTTCGACGGAGGTTAGGGCCAACAAATCAAAAAAAGAAGGAAAATCTTAAGGTTAGAAATTACAACAAAATAAAAATAAAATTCAACTGGTCAGATTTCTCGATGCTTACCTTCTGAGAAGTCCCTGGTCAAGTCCTTCATGCCCTCATACCAGAGCATGATATGGTTGCATGACTTCAATGGACTGATGCGGCGTATGGAAAAATCTCTTACCACGTGCTATAAGGTTAGTCCTTATTCTTGAGATAGATGAAGGTATAGACCCATCTCTCTATCTTTCCTTCCTCCTTTGGGAAGACCTCCACCTTGGATTCTCGACTGCAATTGACATGCGTCATATTTACATATATTTAGCCATCATTTTACCCTCATATTTTTTATATTTTGGGACCATTTATCATCATTTACACGTTTTTCTATAATTAATTGCTCGAAATGGACTATTTTACTTTTTTTGTGTTTTCCACGGTAGTAGCGATCTAGACGCAAAACGACAAAACGGACTTACGGATCGCTCCGCATGATGTACGCGTCATCACGGATAAGTAGGATCTTTTCGCGAAGAAATCAGAGTTTCTGAGGGCCAGATCAGAAGAAATCTAACGGGGAAGGACCTATTTGTAATTGCAGAAAACTGGGAGGACTAAATCGCAAAACCGCCGAAAACCCCACCGGCCACAAACCCTAGCCGCCGCCCCAGATCCAACCCGAGCCCGACATTTCCATTTCTCCCTTCCCCCTTCACCTCTTCTCCAGCCACGCCGCCGGCGAGATCGGGCCATCTCGCCGACGGCCGCCCCCTTTATTCCGCCTCCCTTCTCCACTTGCCACCCCACTTCCCCGTCTTCTCCACCCGTTGCTCCAAATCCACCGGCCGCCGCTTGCTCTCCCTCCTCTCTTCCTCAGTCTCCGGCCACCCATCTTCTCCATCGACCACGCCGCCTCCTTCTTCTTCACCGCCGCCGCACCTCTCTCAGCCGCTTCTCTTCCTCGCCTCCCCGTGTTTCTCTTCTCTTCTCCCATCATCCTTCTCGATCTCCGGCTTCCTGTCCTCCGCCGACTTGCCGCCGCGCCATCGCTCTCTGCCGCTGCATCTTCCTTCTCCACCGCGCGCCACCTCTCCCGCCTCCCTTCTCGGTTCGCCACCACCCCACCTCGGCGCCGCCGCTCTTCGGCTACCACCGGCGAGCGCCGCCCGTCGCGTTCACCGTCGAGCTCCTTCCCCACGCCTACACCACCGTCGGCAACCACCACTTCCTAGACATCGACGGCGAGTCCTTCTTCACCGACGCCGGCGAGCTCTGGGTCTGCATCACCTCTTCACCGACCCCTCCAGATCCACGGCGACCGGGCCTCGGCTATATCTCCACCGACGGCTTCTTCCCCATCTACTACATCTTCTTCTTCAACCCCTCCTTGGTTTCCCCTGCTTCCTCTTCACTTCGGTTCATCCCAATTCTTCTCCCTTTACCTCTTTGTTGTTTGCAATTACTTTTCAACTAAATTGCTGTCAACTCCCTGATAATTGGTGCTATACGAACTGCAAATGTTATTTGTGATGTATGCATGAGATCTGTGGATGTGAACTGTGATTTTGATATGTGGATGATGATGGATATGAATATTGGTTCTGTTCATGTCATATGTGATCAGTGGTCATGTGCTTGTGCTCCGCTATTGTGTTCCAGAATCACTATATACTTCTTTTGTCAGTAGTTTAATTATACAATCAGTCCTGCATTTTGTTATCTGTGTTGCTTTTAGTGATCAATATGTTAGTTAAATTTGATGTTAGTAATCTGTGTTAGTACTTGTCAATTGTGATTTCGTTTAGCTATGTTAAGTGGTTATATGTGTTAGATTGATTAGCATTAATGTGATGTTAGGTTAGTGACTATGTGTTTATTTGTGATCAGTGCTGTGTAAGGTCTATCCTGTGCTTGTCTCGATGTCCGTTAGTATATGTGTGTGTTTGAGTCGTGCGATTTAGCGAGCCGCGCCACTGTCTCCCTTCCCTATGCTGTCTCGACTCTTCTCTTTGCTTCTAGTACTCTCCCTTGCTTCTAGCCTCCCTCTTTTCTTCTATCTCACGGTTGGTCGGTAGTTGATTCGTGCGTGAGTTTGTAGTTCTGCGTTTTGTGTTGTCTTATCGCAATCATCTAGTTAGCCGTCGACCGTTTTCTCCCTCATTCTCTCTCGACTCCCTCTGTGCTTCTACACTTTCTAGTGCTCCTCGACTCCCTTCTTTCTTGCGGTCGGTAGTTAGTTAGGTCATCGGCCGGTAGTAGTGTTCATTAGTGTTGTTTGTGCGTCGTTCGTTTGGTTTTTTGTTGTGTTGTTCGTTCAGTCGTACGACATCTGTTCGTACGGTCGTTCGTCCCGTTGTCCTTACGATCGTCGAGTTCGTCTGTTCTGTCGATTTAGTAGTCGTTTTAGGTTTAGTTTTCTCCCCAGTTTCGTTTGACCTAGCTTCAGCTGAGCACCGGTAGCCTTAGTCTAGTCCCTGTGGAGAACACGACACTCGCCGCTATTTCAGTGGCAACCCGTTCACTTGCGGGTGTGCAGTTTTGCACGATCATCAATCCAACCGACAAAGAAGAGGTTGTCTTCTTTGCTAAGCATCATGTAGAACCACAGCTTCTTCCAGGACAACCATGAGGACTTGGAGTACATTGGAATATACTACCTTCTCTTCTTGTCATGGAGCCGTAGAGAGCAACCTGCAGGTGACATCGCTGCCTTCCCCGATCTTCCCGTCATCTTATAGAAGTATCTCAGGAGATCTAGAATTGCTAGAATCCCCAAATATGCTTCACAAAGATTGGATGGCTTTCGCAAGATTGATGGAAAGCTCGGTGAGTGAGTCGTTCTTACTTGGCACAAGCGTTGTCTCAGCTAGGCATCCTTCTATGATGTGACAGATTGGTTAGGAGGTTAGTCGTAGAGCCAGCCCCTGAGTCCACTTCCCATTGTCATAGAAAACCAGATGACATAGGCGTAAATGCGAAGGGGCGGAAGAACTTGAAGATGAAAGGTTTTTCGAGAAAGCGTGAAGCCAACAATTACTAGGATAGGGGTTTTATAAGAGATTTTCTAACTACAAACAGTAGTTATCTGATCTGAAACCCAATGGACACAAAACCTAACAGTTTTCTAGTTAGTTTCTCAACATTAAGTGAATGAAAATTGCTTCTTTACTCTTAGTTTCCGAATTGAAATTGAATCAGAAAAAATTCAGATTATAAATTCACTTAAAGTTCGGGGACTACCTGACAAGGATTGAATAAATCTTTAAATACGACTTTAATATTTAATCAAAGCCCTAATACCGTCGTGGTCGTAAGCTTCCTATAGCTATTTAGAGTACCCTGGTTGAAGGATTGTTGTACACTCTGTACGATCAGCAGACCATTCAGAGAATTCGTGAACTTCTTTGAAGGTCCGCTTCCAGGGGATTCTTCACGTGCGACGGATAAGACATGTGCTCTATCTGGCCCACATAGCATGACATTTCGGTCTGGTGTCTCTGACAACAACTGTCATGCAATTATGCAGCACAATTATCTCCCACTGACAACAAGCGAAGGTCAGTTACCTTTGGTATCTCTCTTTGGGAACAGCCTCTTCTTCGATCGGACGTGTTGATTCAATAAGACGTCTTCTTAGATGGATAACAGGTGCCCTTCAATAGTATTTAAAGGTTGATAAGAGAAGACATGTGACAATCAATGGACAACCAACACACCATCATTCTAAGGCATGCACGATCAATCAGTAGACAATCATAATCTTCTGAGCAATGAGAAGAAGATAGATTAGAGCTAGTTAAGTCTCTTTTTTAGGCTCATTGTAAGCCGTTCATGAGTAATAAAAATCATCATCTTTCTCTTATTGATCTATTTTAAGAAATATAGCTATCTTTTTTATATTATTTCACCGATAATAATAAATCCCAATACGTCGGATTGTCAGAATATGTGGCTCATATAAAAACAAACGTCAGATCGACGCTGCAACGTGATTCGTGTGTAGATAAATTAAGAATCCACTCCATCCCCAAAAAAAATTAAGAAGCTACTTGACGTCGACATAACCTCTGGGTCCTATCTAATTAGCAAGCACGCGCGTACGGCTGCCTACTCCGCGACACGTCCTTTGGCTCCCTCCGTCTTCTAGATGGATGCCAACAGCTCTCTCTACTTTCGTCAAGGATGCTAACACCTCCCTTCAAGAAACGAAAAACAAGTTCCGTGCACCGGTTTTCCAATGGACGTGATCCATGAAGATAGATACCTCATAACTAGACTATAAATAAAAAATATTATTAATAACTTTATATACAAAATCATAAAGAAAGATAAAGAAAGATCGAAATTCTCTCTACCTCTCGTGTTTCAATCTACTATTCTCATCTTATATGATTGATCTTGTTTGCATAAGCAGAGGAATCGATCGGATGGTCGTCGCCGACGGTTCCTCAACACGAATCGCTCCGTGAATCGAATGTAATCATCGAAACACTAGTAGATTGAATTGTCTAGATCGCTCTAAATTCACAGATTTCGTTTTTTAGATTATTTTCTATGGTACAAATCCGCTTTAATCTACCGCGAGTAGACTTGAAGTCGCCGGCACAATGTCGATCGACAAATTACATCCGAGTAGATGATGATTGCGTAGATTAAGAAAAAGGAAAGTTTGCGCGGCCGCCTGCATACGACGAAAACATGCTGCCGCTCACATCGCCACCACCGGCCGCCTCCTCCTCCCCGCCATCAACCCGATCGGAGCGTCGTCGGCCTCGCCCGAAGGCCGCTCGCTCGGCCGCCACACGGCCCGAATGCTAAGGTCGATCGCCCGCAAGGCCGTCGTCGGCTCGCAGCCGAAGCCGCCGACAACGCCGCCCCGCATGGCCGACCGCCTCCTTGGTTTCCGGTCCTGCGTCGCCGGTCGCGCCGCTCGAGCCCCGTATGGCGAACGCAGATCGGCCCACCGGCCGCCACCCGGGAGGAGGTCGCCCCTCGGGTTCCGCTCGAGCATTGCGCCTCGGCCCGCCGCCTGCCGCCCGAGGAGGCCGCGCAGCCTCCCGCCGCCGCGCCGCCTCCCGCCTCGGCTGCCCTGCCGCCGGCCACGCCAGCCTCGCCTCGCCGCCCCGCCCGAGCTCGGTGCTGCCGCCGCCGCCTCCTGTGTGAGCGGGTGAAACCCTAACCCCACCGTGTTTGGTGCCGATCGGGCGGGCCAGATGGGCCGAAACACCAATCGGGAAGACAACACGGCCCATACAGAGGCGCCAATGATTTTGCAAAAAAGCCTCCCAAATTATGAAAATTGCCGAAGAGCCCTCAAATTTTGCAGATGGGTCCTAAATTTTGTAGAAAGACCCTCGTCATTTCGAAAATTATGAAGAGGTCCTCCAATTTTCATATAGGTCCCAAATTTTACAGAAAACCCCTTGAAAAATCAGAAAATTACGCAATTTTTTTCTGAACTAAATATTTGCGTATAGACCTCGAAAATTGCAGAATTAACTGAAAATTCATATTTTGGCATAAAATAGTCTTGTGAATTCGAATTTTGAATTGTTTTTAGCATTTGAAGTATGTTTATTTTTGTCATTATTATTTTCTATGTTTTCGATATTTATTTACTATTTTGATTAATCGTAATGATTTAAATTACCTTTAATCACCGAAAGTAACAGTAAAATTTATAAAAATACATAAAAAATACTAGAACATTACGAGAATATATTATACCATTTATTTACTTAAAGTAAAATTATTCAATGCATGTTTACCATCATTAAATCAATTTGGGGATAGCTACGGCCTACGGACCACCGTGTTGGTTGGTGAAATGAAATGAAAGGAAGATTACGTTGTTTTCATTTTAGCCCTATGCAGGCATGTCCATTGTCCAGTTCATCTACTGTCCTGGTTCGCATTGTCCATTGTGTTGCACTGAAGGTAAACCACTTCCCCTCTATATATAGCTCCATAAAGCTGAAACAGGGGAAGATGATCACATGAGAAAGAGAGCCTTCCCTTCCTTTAACCTTTCTTCTGTTCTTTGCCTGTGACGACGTTGCACATAGCCAAATTAGAAGAGGGGAAAGTGCAAGATCAGAGCATCACCAGTTCACAAAATGGCAGGCAGGGCTTGGAACTTGCTCGCTTCTTCTCTCCTCTTGCTGCTCCCATGGGCTTCTGCAATACATAGGAGCGACTTCCCTGCGTCTTTCCTCTTCGGCACTGCCACCTCCTCGTATCAGGTACCTCACTGATCTCTCAACTGGCAGCACACGCCTTGGCCTATCTGTGAGATGCACAGCACGCGCGCGCGCACACACTCGTTATTTTTAATATATATTCCAAAAATGTTCTTAGCTCAAAGTATATATTGTTTTTTTTTTTTGGGCTCCTGCTTGGTACATGGTGAAACATTTGTGAGAGACGCGTTTGCAAAAGTCGACATACCGTACTAATCACAGTGTATTTTTCTGTAGATTGAAGGTGCATACCTAGAAGACAACAAAAATCTGAGCAACTGGGATGTGTTCACTCATGTACCAGGTAATTAAGTTCTCGACTGTAGGCTCTCGAGTCTCGTTGGCATGTTATCATGTTATGGATGAAGTCGTATTTGTGCGTGATATTCTACAGTATTTCAGGAAGGATCAAAGATGGAAGCACCGGAGACATCGCGGATGATCACTATCACCGCTACGAGGTGCAAATATTACGCTCCAAGAGTACTGGGAATTATCTCTGCATAAACTTAAACGGCCCTAATCTGCTTGTTGACAGGACGACGTTGAGCTGATGCACTCTCTCGGAGTAAACGCCTATAGGTTCTCGATATCATGGGCCAGAATTCTTCCAAGTGAGTTCTTTGCATAGTTTCTTCAAATGATCGAATCTGTAACACCTCGTCTTACGCTTAACACAAAAGATGGTGCCTTCGCTGAGGACAGAAGGGAGATTTGGCAGAGTTAACCCATCAGGCATTGATTTCTATAACAAACTGATCGACTCGCTCCTGCTTAAAGGTATCGATCGTGACCATCTACTTCTAATCGGATATTGCAGTTCTGCACTTTGCTACTCCATGTCCGTGTTGGTACATGATTAACATTTCAATTCTTTTTTTTTTTTTGCTGGAGCAGGAATACAGCCATTTGTCACGCTGAGCCACTATGACATTCCACAAGAACTGGAAGACAGATACGGAGCTTGGCTCAACACCGAGTTACAGTACGTTCTTAAACAAGTTTGTCCAGGACTGGTTACAATTTCTCCATGTGCTTACAGCTTACTGACTCCTAAGCTTAGTAAGACAGTTCGTTCTTCTCCACGCAGGAATGATTTTGGGCACATCGCGGACATATGCTTCAACGCATTCGGCGACCGCGTGAAGTACTGGAGCACCTTCAACGAGCCAAACGTCGCGATGCGAAGGGGCTACATGCTCGGCATCTTTCCCCGGGCCGCTGCTCGCAGCCATTTGGCTCCTGCGCTCGCGGCAACTCCGACACCGAGCCCTACGTCGCCGCGCACAACGTGATACTGTCCCATGCCACCGCCGTCGAAATATACAAGAGGAAGTACCAGGTGCTTAACCATCGTCAGGCCAAGATGACATTGGCTTGGGCTATGCAGCTTGCAAGCTGAACACAACGATCTCTCTTCTTATTCGCTGATGCACCATTTGGTTGCTGTACAAGCAGAGCAAGCAGAATGGCTTGATTGGCATCGTGATGTACACTGCTTGGTATGAGCCACTGAGGGATGTCCCTGAGGACCGGCTGGCGACTGAACGAGCACTGTCGTTTGATGTTCCATGGTATGAAATTACCCAGACAGACTTTAGTTGTCAAAGCAGTATCCCATTAATTTGCATTGCTGTCCATGTGTGATTACGGAGGACTTAGTTTGCTCTCACTTTTGCAGGTTCCTTGATCCATTGGTCTACGGCGATTACCCGCCGGAGATGCGCCGGCTCCTGGGCGGGAGGCTGCCGAGTTTCTCACCGGAAGATCGAAGGAAGCTGCGTTACAAACCGGACTTCATCGGGGTTAACCATTACACGACCCTGTACGCCAAGGACTGTATGTTTTCAGGTTGCCCGTCAGAGCAGGAGACCCAGCACGCACTAGTGGCCGTCACTGGAGAAAGAAACGGAGTTCCCATTGGAGTTCCGGTAAGTTAGCAACGATAAGGAATGCTTGAAATGCCAACGGACCTGCACTGAAATGCTCGATCGCATTGATTGATTCTGCGTGACGTACGTGCAGACCGCGATGCCCACGTTCTACGTGGTTCCTGATGGGATAGAGAAGATGGTCGCCTACATCATGAAGAGGTACAACAACCTGCCAATGTTCGTCACTGAAAATGGTACGGGAGCAAAGAACAGTTATTTAACCAGCATTGTTATTCGATTTCTGTTTCCAGTTTCTGAGAAGATTCTATTGCTCTCGACATGCTTTAGGCTACGCACAAGGTGGAGATAGTTACACCAGCGTGGAGGATTGGCTCGACGACAGGGGAAGGATAGAGTACCTGGACGGCTATCTCACAAAAGTTGCCGAAGTTATCAGGTCAGTCGCATGCATATACATCAAGGTCGTCAGATTACACTTCTTCAGTTAACCCAAAAGAAACAAAAGGCACATTTTTGCTGAAGTGCTGTTCCTGATTGACATACGGAGCATCATATCTTCTCTGCTAGGAGTGGAGCTGATGTTCGCGGCTACTTCGTCTGGTCTCTCGTCGACAACTTCGAGTGGCTCTTTGGATACAGTCTCCGGTTTGGACTATACTGCGTAGATTACAAAACACAGGAAAGGACTCCGAAGCTATCCGCACAGTGGTACAAGGAATTCCTCCAGGGTCTACGTCAAGCTCAATAGAGAGCGTTCATTTGAAATTTCAAAGCTGCAAATTATGATCATGTAGTGATGTTACTGGAATCATTACTCCTGATAGCCACCTATATCCAATTTGCGTTTTTGAACTGTCTGATTTCTGTAAGATTTAAAACAACTATTATGCACGTTGTGGTTACGCGCCAACAACAGATAGCAGAGTTTCGAAGGGGCCAAGAGGGGTGCTCAGAGCCTAATACTCAACTATGGTGAGAGGAGTAGAATAGATGTGGTGATGACTTATAGTCTCACAATTTCTCTTCTAAATTCTCTCTTCCACTATAGTGCCCTAAGAGCTATATTTATAGTTATGAGGGAGGATTTTTACACAAATATTCTCTTTGGGGGTTTACTACTAGAGTTATACATGACTTTTTCTTTGCTATGTCCTAAGCCTATCCTTTGTTTATAGAACGTTTGGGCATGAGCCGAAGGCGCCACAATGGGGGCTACTCTCCCAACAATGTACATCCATGATGCATCTTGTGCAAAGTAGTTTCTTGTAAATAAATTTTCATTTTTCATATTTTCTTTTCAAAATAGAATTTTAGAATACGTGCAATCAAAATTTCAACAATCTGGCCATAAGTATGCTTACTTAGATTGGCTGCCGGTGAAATCAATTTTATAATACTATTAATTTGTACTAATAGAAATTTATACTAATTAACAGTCAAATCAAAGTTACATCTAGAGGATCATGAAAAGTTAGTAACATCTTTTTGAAAAAGATTCACTAGCAGCAAACAGTTCTGTCGATGATCAAATCGTAGATCTTATGGAATGTAGGAAAAATCTAACCTCACAAAAGGATTAAAGAGGAGAAAATTGGACTATCTTTATTGCTATATTGGGATTACAGTTTGCTCTTGATGAGCGATTACAAAGGGGATGCTACTAACCCTAACTTTGCTATTCATTGTCTCCGTAGCTATTGCTTGATTGAGAGATCCTTCCTATCGTCTTCTCCCGTAAGGTTTCAATAGAGCCAAAGGGGTGTCGGTTGTCCATACGAGCAAGCGCCTTGCCGATTCCTCACGTTCGGTCAAGTAATCAGTTGTTGTCAAAAAGAGAAACCTGATAGTAATTGTCGATTGGTTATTGTCAATGGGAGAGAATCATAGATATAACTATGTGCCAGTTGTCATCAGTGGCACAGGGTTGAATTGTTGTGAGGTTATTGGGGATAGAAGCACATGTGCTCTATTTCACTGTATGAGAGAAGGCGAAAGGAGGGATCTCTTGATCAGGCAATAGATAGCGGAGGCAAGGAATAGTAAAGTTAGGGTTAGTAGCATCTTCTTTGTAATCGCTCATCAAGAGCAGGCCGTAATCCCAATATAGCAATAAAGATAGTCCCCTTTTCTCCTCCTTAATCCTTCTGTGAGGCTCAATTTCCCTACATTTCATAAGATCGATGATTTGATCATCAACATCTGGAGATAGCGTTGTGTCCCTCAAGTTTTGTGAGACTATGTGGAGGTCACCCAGGGTTGTGATGAGTAATTGATTTTTGAATTAGAGTATCTGCAGAGGTTGAGTTTGGTTTTTGAGAATTTTGTAAAAGATCGTTTTTTGTCTGACGACTTTGTGGTTTACGAGTTTGTCTGACTGCGAGTACTGGAGTATTCAAAGTTCACGACTTCGTGGTCGGATGGTCTGATCGGGAGGTCTGATCGGCAATTGTGCGAGATCCGTAGAATGACCACGGCTTGTCAAGCATAGTAGAATGACCACGGAATGGTCGTGCTTTAGTACATGGTCGTTGTTCGGTAGTCATAAGTCTGGGCGATTGGTAGTCGTAGCTTCTGTGATCGGTTGTTGTAGTGATCTGTTCGGTAGTCGTAAGCCTTGGCGATCGGTAGTCGTAGTCCTTGTGATCGGTTGTCGTAGCGATCTGTTGTGATAGTCGTAGCCTTTGTGATCGACGGTCATAGCGATTTGTTGTGCTGGTCATTGGCCTCTCAATCGTTACTTGTAAGCTTCGAGTACTTCAATTGTTGTGATCTTTGAGCGTCCAAGTACTCATGGGTTGACCTCAGTGTTGTTGCTAGTGTGTACATGCATTTATTGCTTGGTCCTAGGTTTAGGATCAGTATTTAGGTGTATACATTTTGCATTAAGCATTGTTTGAATTAATTGTGCTAATTGGTGACTTTGTGTATCGTGCAGTGCTGCGTGACAGTTTGCTTATTTGTGTTGGTTGCAGGACTTCAGAGCTAGGTCATGGTGATGCGTAGGAGGACCGGGACTAGGCACAAGATGGTGTTGAGATCCAAAACAGTGAGGGAGACACAGAAGATGACTGAGGCTTGCGGGGTAGTTGCAAGCCAGGACGATGAGGAACTGGAGCGGGAGCTACTGGTGGTGATCATGACGTGCAATGGTAAGGTGTACCGAGACTAGGCTCAGGGAGGAGTTGAGGTCCAGATGGTCGAGGAAGCCGGGTGCCGTCATGTGCGAGAAGAGATATGTGGCACGCCAAGTGACTTGAGTCGTTTGCAAGCGATAACGGTTCGGTGGGATTCAGACGCGCGAGAAGCTTGGAGGAAAGTCATTGGGACCACATGAAATATAGTGAAACATGGGCGATGCTTCGTGTCAAAGGAAGTGGGAATCTTCAAGGAAGGTGGTAGAGAAGCATTTTGGTAAAATTGCCTAATACAAGAGAAATGTGTGTGAGTAAAACCCGGTGTTAGGTGGGGTTAACGGGTTATACTCGGTTTGGCCTAATGGCGGATCCATTAGGTTTTGAGTTCAGGTTGTGAGCCTATATAAGGGAAGGAGAAGCAAGAGTTAAGCTTTGAGAATGTTGGCTAAGCCTTTTGGTGGCTAGCTCCTCCTCCCTCCATAGGAGATAGGTTAGAAAGCGTGTGTGCTCTAGCGGTAGAGCTCTATCCTCATGAGTGGAGTGGTTGTAAAATCAATCATCTCGAGTGAGTAATACATCAATCTTTGATCTACCTTATGTATCTTTTTGTCTTATTGAGTTTGCTTTGTTTTGAGTTGGTTTTCCTCTTCTCTCAACCCTTTCTTGATCTCTTCATGTTGCTCTTGTTTCGGTTGGTTTGATCTCTCTTCTACCCTTCTCTTGATCTTACTGTGCCAAGAATATAGACGAGATGGAGATAATCTCTTCAGATCGATCTCCAATCATCTAGCCACTTCAATAGCAAGATTTTAAAAAAACCTTGTTTTTGCAAGTTCTTGCTCTGATCAGGTGATTTCTCGATTCAAGGGCTTTTGATCTGATTTCTTCGGTGATCCAGCTTGCCGTGACATGTGGGAGCATATGCAAAGCCATCTTGGCTATCTTCTACCCACGAGCAAGATCTAATCATCGAATTGGTTTTTAGTTTTTAGTTGGTGTGTGCGTTCTCAAATTGCAAAAAGGTCTCAATTTGTCACAGAATTTTTGATTAAAGAATGGTATAGCATCTTGAGACCTTAAACCATTTGTGTATAAAGTTTCACAGCCATTTGATCTTTTAATCAAAAGATATGTGGATTTAGATCTTACGGTCATGCGATTACTCTGTTCTTCCGAGTCGTTTTTGACCATGTTTGGTTATGACCGCTCATTGGTTCTCGGCCACGCTGGTCTTTCGACCGCTCTTTGATTTTCGATCATTCATTGATAGTCAATCTCACTGGTCGAAGTTCGGATTGGTTCGACCACTCTGGTTATGATCACTAGTTGATCGTTGACCCTTCTGGTCATATTCTGAACAGTTACAACTTCTCTGGTCATCGACTACACGATTGGTTTTCCGGCCGTAGCTTCTGGACATCGACCACAAAGGTTACGATCACATCAGTCTTGTCTGCATTGATTTTTGACCACTCATTAGTCCTCGACGACACTGGTCTTTCGACCGCACACTGGACATTGACCACGTCGGTTTTTGACAACGTTGGTTTCGACCACGTCGGTTTTCGATCACGTTGATTTTGACCACGTTGGTATCCAACTGGCAATCGATCTCCGACCACGGTGATCTCCGCCCGATAGTCGATTTCTAACTACGTTGGTATCCGACTGGTGGTCGATCTCCGACCATAGTGATCTCCGTCCGATAGTCGATTTTCAACTACGTTGGTATCCAACTGGCAGTTGATCTCCGACCATGGTGATTTCCATCCGATAGTCGTAATCAACCACGTTGATTTCTAACCCGTGGTCGTAACCCCACCACGTAGTATTCCGAACTGGTCGTGCTTAGCTCTGTGCTCCTTTGTTTTCAGGAGGATTTCATATCCTAATCTCATAGCTTTGTAGCTATCGGAGTAAAGGATTGATGAATAGTTGGGGAAAGATTTTCAAGGCACTATTTACCCCTCTGTTGCCTATCCGGTCCTACAAGTTTCTTATCAACATCATCATTCTCCCTTGTTTCTGTCGACATCGCCTATACGACCTTGGTAGGAAATGGGATGAGGAGAATTTGTTCGATTTAGCAGACTATGCCGACCTCGACATGGACACATGTATCCACACCATAGAACATGATGCCTCCTCGTCATCATCCTCCATCCCAGGATCACCAATTCTTATGCCCATGGAAGTCGATCAGATAGAAGAAGACATGTTGCCCCTGCCGTCAACACTTCCTAGGGATTCAGGTGTCCCAACCTTGTCGGAGTGCCCCGACACTACGACAAGTCCAGCGAACTCGATCAAAAAACATGGCTCCAAGAGCGCGTTGCCGCGATCCGGGGGGTCAGAGTACTCTTAATTCGATCGTGAATGATCACTATTCGCCAACAGCTCCTATGTATTATAGGAGCCAGCCAACACCTAGTCACGGTGTCGATGAAATTACCCCCAGCAGAAAACCAAGCGAAACCAGTAGCACTCACTATCCAATCGATAATTCGCCAAATCAGGCTGAGTCCACCACACAGTCCCTCAGAAAAAGATGGTCTTCAATCGTTCTCCATCGTAGAAGCTCCTAGTCGAAACAATGGAAGGCTTTCCCTCAGTTTCGATAGGAGCTCCTTAGGAGATTCCTACTGGAAGCACGAGATCAACACAATCGATGATACTGCTGTGAATATTGTGCATGATCCTCCACAACATGTTCCTCCATAATCCACTAGTTAGGATGGTGCAAACTCTCCATCATCACACAGAGTTGTGGAAGTAATGGAACCAGTGGACATCGACCACCTAATTCGCTTGTTGCTCCCCCTCCATGTTTGCTAAGTCAGGTGGAGCGAGGAGAGAACTCGGGGAAAAACTCAGGTCATCATACTACTCACACTGAAAGGAATGCAGAGGTTTAAAAATGTGAGATTTCACAGAGGTTCTTTACAGTTGGTCTAGTCGACACAAGCGAAGAACAAGAGTTTTCACAATGGAAAAACTTAGCAAACGAAATCCAAGAAAACTATAAGCGTGTAGCCTCCTTAAATAGGGGAGGGAAAGCCGTGCAAATCTAAGAAATAAGAGATTGTACTATTTATGATATTGTTCATATGAACAGTACGACCATGAATAGTACAAGCCAAGAGAGAGGGCGCCTTTCCCTTAGGCCCAAGCATTAGAAGGCCCAATTTAGCCCAAACAGATGATACAACACCTTCTTTTAGTGATTGCGGTATGCATATGATGAATTTAGAGAAGAGGATATATCCATTGGAAAGAGCACGAGATAAGCTTTACATCGAATACTCATGGACCTCAAACGGACTCCGTATGTGAAAGTTATGCACATTTGAAGTTGGGCCTATCAAGCTGAATCCAAATTGATCTGGAGACCGAATTGAATTCCAAAATGTGTCCAACTTGAACTCTTGCTTGAATTGGTGCAAAAGTGATGTGGTGCTACAAAAAAAATATTTTTATCATTATGTAGCATCATATTCTCATTTAAAATATGTTGAAGCGGAAGAAACGAATTCACCTTTAGTTCAATCTTGATATTTGGTGTTATGGTTGTATGTGTTTGTGGCGTGATCACATCATCCTCCCCTTCTTGATAGAAAACCGTCTTCGGTTTTAACATATGTGTAGCCTCACGTATTGTACGATCTTGATCATAAATCTTGATACATGATAACAAACGCAACGAACTCTCATTATGTAATATCATAAGTTCTTTATCAAACAAAGTAAAACCACTTTGAAATAAGATCACATGGTAATTTAAGTGATACGTAGGAACTTGTAATTAGAACAACAAGCATAGCAAATATAGTTATATCCATAGGGTACATGTTCTTATCACCTTCTCTAAGTTTGATGTGCAAAAACTAGTTCGCCTTGCTGAGATTTATACAGCAGATTTCACCATAGCTGATTGTTTGTTGTTAAGAAATCAACTTCAAACATTCGTTCTCAATGTTAGAAGAAGTGTTGAATTTCGTTAATGCTGTGATCTTGCAAGAGTTGCTCAAAAGATGGTTGAAACCGAAAAAATATAACTTTTGCATTTGTGTATCGCCTCATTGAGCTCACATTGATCCTTCTAGTGGCAACAACATCAGTTGAAAAAATTTTCTCAGCAATGAAGATTATTAAAACAGATTTGCGCAATAAGGTATCAGATGAATGACTCAATGACTAGATGGTGTGCTACACTGAACGAGAGATATTTAGAAGCCTTGATAACAAAATAATCATTCAGCGCTTTCAAGATATGAAAACTCGTAGAGTGAAATTATGTCGTAATCAGATTTAGTGACTTAGTGGTATGTTTTCGTTTCATTTTTAATGTTTATGGGTATTCACAATTTAATATTGTATCACTACATTTGATATTTTTTATTTACAGATCGGTACTCACATATTTATGAACATTTAGGGGCATATTATCTATTAGCAATATACTAAATTTATTGTATTGTATATTTTTAATTTGTTATCTTCGTATTTATGTATGAATTTGATATTCCAATGGCAAAAGATTAGTAGATGTAGTTTTGGTATATTTATGTTGTGTTGTAGCCTCAACAGTAGAGCTCCCCTCTATTTTCATCCTGAATTTGTCACTGCCAGCTATGAACATTTTTAGAAACATTTAATTAAAAAATAAAAAAATCATTATATTTTCACAGATAATAAAAGAAAACGAAAATCGACGTGTTCCGAACTACTTTGTAACATACAAAAGATAGAAGGGAAGCCTGGCTTCCGCTGGCCGCTGTCTCCCTGGTCTCCCGGATCACGTCCTCACCACGGAATCACGTGCGCCGCGAGTCCCAATACCAGGCAGGAGCACGGTTTTGCTGGCCGCTCTGGGCAGGCGGCGCGGTCTCTATCGAGCGAATCCACGCGTGCCCTCGCGTCGTCGGCGTGCACAAAAATACGCTGAGTCCCTCGGCCGAGCCGTGCGCATTTATGCCTTGGGACAAGCCGCTATGAAACAAGTGATGTGCGAGGACACTGAGAGGAGCTCGTAACGAAGGAGGCTGCTTAGTTGGAGGCCCCGCGCGGTGCCCCCGGTGCCCTGAGGAGACGACTGGGCAGGGAGGATCGAGCGACATGGCCGCGGCGACGGGCATTGCCGTGCTGGCGGCGCTGGCGGTCCTCGCGCCGGCCGCGCGCGGGCTCGACCGGGGCGAGTTCCCGCCCGGGTTCCTCTTCGGCGCCGCGACGTCTGCCTACCAGGTGCGTGGAGCTAGGCTTCGGCCTTCGCCGTCGTCTCTTCCCTCTTCGTTTCCGATTCACAGTTCAAACGAGGGGCGGAAATGGTGGTGCGTGTCTTGACACACGTATGTACTCTGGTTTCTGCTCCCAGATTGAGGGCGCGTACCTGGAGGACAACAAGGGCCTCAACAATTGGGACGTCTTCACCCACACACAGCGTGAGCGATTTCTCCACGCGACCCCGGCCCCTTCTAATTCGTTGCCTCTCTCTGATCTTACTGCTTAGGAATTATCAGGATAGAGCTGAAACTGAGTGCTTCCCTTCCTCCCTGCCCTGTGAATATGAGAGACGCCGATAGCCCATAGCCAGCAATCCAGCTTCATCAAAGTTGGACTGGATGATGCTGTTAATTTACCAAGATTGCTTGTTTACGGAAGGACGCCATGGTCCCATGGATTCCAATCATGCATCTGGATTACTTTACTGTCAGCAAACTTATGGCTGCGGCTTATGGCTTTTGGCTGAAATTTTTGAATTTTGGCTGTTTACGGTACAGATTACGGAGAGACCGATACTCACTTACGATTTTGGCTGCTACAGATGTTGGGCTTTTAACGTGTACTACGTTTAACTTGTAGACCCGTCTTGAAAAATACTTCATTTGAAAGTTAGGTACTGTAGCAGAAGTCAAAAACCGCTGGCTTCGGAGATAGCCGAACAGGCCCTAAACAGGATAAAGGCACAAGCCATTTCCTATTACAGTGAACCTTGGAGTCTAAAAAAATACAGTTAACCTACCTTGAAAGACCCAGTATTTTGGGACAACCTTGAAAGATTCAGTGTAGTAGTGAGATCCAGAGGCTGGACAGGGGGAAAAAGATTCAGAGGCCGCCTTCCATTTCTTATCTTTCTTTCCTTTTGTTTTTAAGAACGGAGGCCAGCTTTCTTTCAAAAAAAAATTGAAGAACGGATGCCGGCAAACATTTCATTGTCATTGATGCAGGGGCCAGAGGCCGCAAACGCATCATCGTCTTTTCCTCGGGTTTAGCTTAGAGAGAACGAAGAATCACGGCCTCTTGAGTCTTTGAGAGGTCCATGTTCTTATGAATCACTATGATACAGTGATGCCTCACTGCTACCACTTCCCACGAATAACTCTGTGCCTGCGAGTGTCTGTTGGAATTAATGCCCTTTTCCTTTTCCCTCCCTGCCCGATGCCTCACTGCTACCACTTCTCCGCAAGCTTGTCGGCTTTATCCTTGCACTGTACCTGAGCGCTGCTGTCTACCTAAAGTCGGAAAAGTTCGCGTGCATACATGATCATCTGTTTTAAAAGGTTAAATCCCCCGTTTTTCTCTCAAAAAGTTTTGGTTCGTCATAGCTGAACGGATCAAGGACGGACGGAATGGGGACTTGGCGGATGACCACTACCACCGGTATATGGTACGGAATTAGCAGTGCTATCGATCAGAGAACCACTGATAATTGCCATGTCATGCATGATGCGTCTCAATTATGCCTATGTAATTCTGTCGCTGTTCTGAACAGGAAGATGTAGAGATCATGCATAGCTTGGGTGTCAACTCGTACAGATTCTCAATCTCATGGGCGAGAATACTGCCAAGTATGTCAAGAACTATACGTGTGCTAAGTTTTGCTTTAGTCACGGTTCAGTTTTTTAATTAGATGTTGAATCATCGCAGGAGGCCGGCTTGGAGGTGTTATTCCAGCTGGAATAGCTTTCTATAACCGCCTGATTGACGCGCTCCTGCAGAAAGGTCACATAGCACCTCTGACTCTAAAGTTAATTCCTTTGCTCCAGTGCTCAACATGAGAAACCTTAAGTTTTGCTAAATTTTTGGATCAGGGATACAACCATTTGTGACACTGCATCATTTTGATGTGCCGCACGAATTGGAAACCCGGTACGGCAGTTGGTTGGGCGCTGGCATCCGGTACAACTCTGCCTCTGCTCCTCTGCTCACACCAGTTAAATGGTGTAGCCACAATTCAGGTGTACCTGTGTCGAACGATTAGCACATGATAAAATTGCCCCTTGTCCAGGGAGGAGTTTGAGTACTACTCAGATGTCTGCTTCAAGGCGTTCGGCGATCGGGTCAAGTTCTGGACAACGTTCAATGAGCCGAACCTGTTCACCAAGTTCGAGTACATGCTGGGCGTGTACCCTCCGAACCATTGCTCTGCACCGTTTGGGAATTGCAACAGCGGGAACTCTCGTCGGGAACCATACGCTGCTGTGCACAACATCTTGCTGTCCCACGCCGCCGCCGTCCACAACTACAAGACGAATTATCAGGTGCCCCCCACAACTTAATTACTCTGTCGCTGACTAACTTTCTTGGCACTGTGCTACTATTTCAGTGGATCCGAAATGCAGAGATACCTTTGTCTTAGCCATTTTGGTGCTTGTGCATCAGGCAAAGCAAGGCGGCTCGATCGGAATCGTCATCGCAATGAAATGGTATGAGCCACTAACGAATACCACGGTGGATATTCTGGCGGCACGGCGTGCATTGTCTTTCGAGGTAGACTGGTACGTATCCCCCCCCCCCTAATGCAACATGTAGTATAAAAAAAATCAAATTCATATGAAATCTATTCAATTACCCTGCAAAAGAAGAAGGAAAAATATGTACTATTGCATAATAAGTTCATTCATCAGTTTCACGTATTTCAAGCTATTTACTATATTTAACATAAAACTAGCCGATTAGCCTACGCTATTGCACTGTGTAGTATAGGTCCAACTATCGATCTAAGCCTTTAAAATTCGGGTCTACCGAATTAAGGCCTAGATTTTCCTGCTGATAAAACAACCATATTTATGCCTTTAAAATTAGGAGCACCAAGTCAACAACTAAATGTTTTTGTTTTTCGATAATTATTTAAACTTGCGCTGGCATCATTTTAAAATTATATTTAAATGGTTCGATGATAACATATGTTATTGTGTTTTTAATAGACAAAACTTATGGGTGGGAAATGACTATACATGGAAAGTATATGGTTGCAATTTTTAGAACATTATCAATTTGAATTAGTTTTCATGTTTGTAAAAATTGTTTTTATTTGTATTATGATAGATAATATACATATTTTTCATATAGGTTATATCTTTAGAGTAAAGAGTTGTCGATATTTTCTTTCCGCTGAAGCCATCCTTTCATCTTTACAAAAGAAGGCATCCTTATTAGATATTAATTTAATTTGTCAAATATGTATGAACTCTTTTGTGAATTTTAAAGAATCAATCATAGTTATATTCATATACTTTCTTTTCAAACAAATTGCACTTTTTTTAAGATGGGCACTTGGAAGCCTAAAATATTCACGTAACACCACTCACTTACTACCAGACCGCAACTGCGACCCACCGCATTCTCCTTGCCAAACTGTCACATCCTGCCGTCGCCGCCTATCTTGCCATGGTCGCCGCCAATGCCAACCTTCTGAGGCGCGCCCCCAGGTCATGCCACCACCACAAGAAGGATCCCCGTGGTCATGCTGTGCTCATGCGCCCGTCCTACCATACCGACCAGGAGTTCCGGCCGCTCTAATCATCCCTGTCTTGGTGCGCCACTAAAAACAGGTTCCCCATCCCCAGAACATGTTGTGCTCGCCGCATCGTTTCCATTGCACTGCTGGATTCCACCGCCGATGAGTTCTCCTCTGCGGCCGCCACCCTCATCTCGCCCATTCCAGCCGCTATGATCATCCCCTTCATCATGCGTAGCCAAAAACGGGTGCCCCATCCCCAGGAACATCCTGTGCTCACCGCATCATCTCTATTGCATTGCCGGATTCCACCGTCGGCGAGTTCTCCTCCTCTACGGCCGCCACCCACCCTCATCTCACCCATACCAAACACTATGATCATCCCTGTCACCATGCGGCAGCCAAAACGGGTTCCCTATCCCCGGGAACATGCTGTGCTCGCCACATCGTCTATGTTGCACTGCCGAAGCGTCGTCTTACGCCGCGTCCTAGCCTCCATTGTCGAGCCCGTCATGGCTACGTGGGCACATGAAGTCACGTAAAGAGGACAAAGAGATTTGATTTATTTCCTTTTACATTTAAGTTATCTCTAAACAATAGATTAGATCTAAGATCACAAGATCAACAATAGATTCTTTTCTTTATAATCAGGTCCACCAAATTAATGGTCATATAGTTTTCTTTTTTGTGAGACTTCTACTATATTTCTCTTTTTTCTCTAATAACATCTGACGGACACCATAGTTTAACTTTAATAAAGGTCTGCCGGATATTTTTCTTTTTCTCTAATAACATCCAACAACTGCCATAGTTTAACTTTAATAAAGGTCCGCTAGATTAACAGCCAGATGTTTTCCTTTTTGTGTGAATTTCTAACATATTTCTTTTTTCTTAGCAGCTCTAAAAGACATATCATGAGCTTTTAATATACAATAGATTCTTATATCTCTAAGTCAACCATGAAAATCTAAGTATTCACAATTAGGACGCACCAAATTAAGAGCTGGATGTTTTGCTTTTTTTTGTGAGAATTTCTAGCATATTTCTCTTTTTCCTTAGTAACTCTAGAACACTTGTTATCGACTTTTATACAATAGATGACTAGAATGTCCCTTCTCTAAGCACAGTGCATGTGGATGGCAATGCGTAGAAACAATTAGGCACGGTGGTCAGAATGATAACATGTGCAGGCAAGCGTGCATGCATGTGCACTGAGTTACAAGTAACACTAGGCTGCATGAAATGCAACACGGATTCACGTAGTAGTAGAACGTGCAATGCGATTAGGATTGGGTTGGGTACTTGGGTGCTTGTAGGCTTGCAATGCAGATAGGGGCACACATCACACATGACATAGTTAAAAAAAATAAGGACACATGAGTATATGACATAGTTACTAGAAGCCTAACTTTATTTTTCTCTACAAAATTTAGACATTCCCATATTAACCAGAAATAACTAGATTATCAAATGATCTTTGAAAATCAATATCACATACAACTCTGATTTTTTTTATGTATGATACTTGCGTGAGTAGATCCACAGTTACACAAGATTTTTCCATTATAAAGAACATATTATACATTGAAATGCTTTTTTACAATTAGTAATTTGGTACTACCTTTTTTGGATGTTTCTTTCAGGTTTTTGGATCCTCTGTACTTTGGTGATTATCCTAGAGAAATGCGAGAGATCTTATCATCAAACTTACCAAAGTTCACCCCACAAGAGAAGAAGTTACTGCAAAACAAGGTGGATTTCATCGGATTAAATCAATATACGGCAATTTATGCCAAGGATTGCATCTATTCTCTGTGCAACCTTGGTACTTACGAGGGGAATGCACTGGTCTTTGCTACAGGCGAAAGAGACGGGGTACAAATTGGAAAACCAGTAAGAACTGCTTGTGTCATTGACTTCCTTATACATTGTATGGTTGTGTGGCATACCATATATGATAAAGTTTACATTACATGTGTGAATTCTGATATGATCAACCTTTGTAGACTGCATTGGGCAGTTACTTTGATGTTCCAGAAGGCATGGAGGCGGCTGTCATGTATGTCAATCAGAGATACAAGAACACGCCTATCTATATTACCGAGAACGGTGAGTGGCTACTGGCTAGGACGTTGGAATGCCTTGTAGTAGACTCCCTGAAGATCATGTAGTTAACATGCCCGCCTAATTTTCTTCCGTTCTCAATGATCATGTGTTTGTTTGTTTTCAGGTTACTCGCAAAAGAGTGAAACAAGTATGGAAGACCTGATGAATGACGTCGAAAGAGTCGACTTCCTGCAGGGTTATCTCACGTATCTCTCTTCAGCAATCAGGTAATGTGGAACTACCTACCATATATTTACATGGGATGCGCAAAATGCATTTCATTGGTCATGCAAATTATATACCCTTACCGAGGACACCTCATAGCATAACTAAACCATATATCTATATAAATACAAATAATTGGTGATATTCAAGGCACAAAACCCTACAACAATCCTAAAAAGAAAAATTTAGAAATTCTCTTGTTAATTGAGAAAATAGTGAATGATCTACATCGCTTATTTTAGTGGAGCCGATTATAACGATGCAGATTAGTAATGCATAAATATTATATTTGTATAACAAATATAGTTGTATTTTCAATCATAACAATTATAGTTTTATGACAAAGATAATAATATCTTAATATCTAAACACAATTTGCATGGGTAATTCTGCTAGTTACCATCTACAAGTATCCTCAAAAGGTGTTTTAAAATCGTCCTCAAAAGCATGTTAAACTATACTCATCTGTCACAAGAACTCATAAGCTATGATTCAGAAATAAAATTTGCATGTGCATTATAAATGGCTTTTTCTTTCTCTCACACGCATACATCTACTTGTTGGCATGCTTACAGGAGAGGAGCAGACGTACGTGGCTACTTCGTGTGGACTCTCATGGACAACTTCGAGTGGGTGTTTGGTTTCAGCGTAAGATTCGGGCTGTATCACGTGGATTTCAACACGCAAGAGAGGATCCCTAGGATGTCTGCGAAGTGGTACCGAGATTTTCTCAGGGGCTTCAGCCTGATGGCGAAGTGCGATCACGAAGAGCAGATTCCTGATACTTGAAGCTAGTGATTGCTAGATTCAGTGAATACATTGCTACTACTATATAGACACCCATCACTTTTATGTACTTCAGCGTTGCTATACTAGGATTTGTGCCGTATATAAATGTACTAAAATTGGGGACGTTATACTCAAGACGTTATCAACGCGTGATGTTGATGGGCTGGGCTGTCTTGGAGACGTTGCGGCCCGCTCGTTTCGGTTTCAGCTTCTGGCTTATTTTTTATTATTTATAAATTTTGTTTTTTTGAACTTTTGGTTTTTTTGAGCTTTTTTGTCGGTTCTTTTTTTTCTCGTATTCGTTTACGTTGTCTGTGATGAGCTAGCATATTTTTTCTATTTTTAATTTTTTTAAATTTAAGTAAGTCAAATAAGACACATTCAACTACAGTGAAATTTTAACCTACAGTACAATTTCAGTCATAAGTCGTAGTTTTTTCGTCCAACCGAGCGGGCCGTAATGCCCTCCCTCCTTGAATACATTGCTGCTGCTTTGGGCTGCGTAGGTTTGCGTGGCAGACTGCTTCTATCTTCAAGATTCTCTGAAACATGAATTGTGGTCCTAGCTCCAATTTGTGCTCCATATCAGTAATGCAATCAATGTGCCAGTCGGCGCATAGCTGCACTGCACTGCACAGATGTAAAATATTTTCAAGTACTATACAATAGATTCTTATATCTCTAAGTCAACCATGAAAATCTAAGTATTCACAATTAGGACCCACCAAATTAAGAGCTGGATGTTTTGTTTTTTTTTTGTGAGAATTTCTAGCATATTTCTCTTTTTTCTTAGTAACTTTAGAACACTTGTTATCGACTTTTATACAATAGATGACTAGAATGTCCCTTCTCTAAGCACAGTGCATGTGGATGGCAATGCGTAGAAACAATAGGCACGGTGGTCAGAATGATAACATGTGCAGGCAAGCGTGCATGCATGTGCACTGAGTTACAAGTAACACTAGGCTGCATGAAATGCAACACGGATTCACGTAGTAGTAGAATGTGCAATGCGATTAGGATTGGGTTGGGTACTTGGGTGCTTGTAGGCTTGCAATGCAGATAGGGGCACACATCACACATGACATAGTTAAAAAAAATAAGGACACATGAGTATATGACATAGTTACTAGAAGCCTAACTTTATTTTTCTCTACAAAATTTAGACATTCCCATATTAACCAGAAATAACTAGATTATCAAATGATCTTTGGAAATCAATATCACATACAACTCTGATTTTTTTTATGTATGATACTTGCGTGAGTAGATCCACAGTTGCACAAGATTTTTCCATTATAAAGAACATGTTATACATTGAAATGCTTTTTTACAATTAGTAATTTGGTACTACCTTTTTTGGATGTTTCTTTCAGGTTTTTGGATCCTCTGTACTTTGGTGATTATCCTAGAGAAATGCGAGATCTTATCATCAAACTTACCAAAGTTCACCCCACAAGAGAAGAAGTTACTGCAAAACAAGGTGGATTTCATCGGATTAAATCAATATACGGCAATTTATGCCAAGGATTGCATCTATTCTCTGTGCAACCTTGGTACTTACGAGGGGAATGCACTGGTCTTTGCTACAGGCGAAAGAGACGGAGTACAAATTGGAAAACCAGTAAGAACTGCTTGTGTCATTGACTTCCTTATACATTGTATGGTTGTGTGGCATACCATATATGATAAAGTTTACATTATATGTGTGAATTCTGATATGATCAACCTTTGTAGACTGCATTGGGCAGTTACTTTGATGTTCCAGAAGGCATGGAGGCGGCTGTCATGTATGTCAATCAGAGATACAAGAACACGCCTATCTATATTACCGAGAACGGTGAGTGGCTACTGGCTAGGACGTTGGAATGCCTTGCAGTAGACTCCCTGAAGATCATGTAGTTAACATGCCCGCCTAATTTTCTTCCGTTCTCAATGATCATGTGTTTGTTTGTTTTCAGGTTACTCGCAAAGAGTGAAACAAGTATGGAAGACCTGATGAATGACGCCGAAAGAGTCGACTTCCTGCAGGGTTATCTCACGTATCTCTCTTCAGCAATCAGGTAATGTGGAACTACCTACCATATATTTACATGGGATGCGCAAAATGCATTTCATTGGTCATGCAAATTATATACCCTTACCGAGGACACCTCATAGCATAACTAAACCATATATCTATATAAATACAAATAATTGGTGATATTCAAGGCACAAAACCCTACAACAATCCTAAAAAAGAAAAAATTTAGAAATTCTCTTGTTAATTGAGAAAATAGTGAATGATCTACATCGCTTATTTTAGTGGAGCCAGATTATAACGATGCAGATTAGTAATGCATAAATATTATATTTGTATAACAAATATAGTTGTATTTTCAATCATAACAATTATAGTTTTATGACAAAGATAATAATATCTTAATATCTAACACACAATTTGCATGGGTAATTCTGCTAGTTACCATCTACAAATATCCTCAAAAGGTGTTTTTAAAATCGTCCTCAAAAAGCATGTTAAACTATACTCATCTGTCACAAGAACTCATAAGCTATGATTCAGAAATAAAATTTGCATGTGCATTATAAATGGCTTTTCTTTTCTCTCACACGCATACATCTACTTGTTGGCATGCTTACAGGAGAGGAGCAGACGTACGTGGCTACTTCGTGTGGACTCTCATGGACAACTTCGAGTGGGTGTTTGGTTTCAGCGTAAGATTCGGGCTGTATCACGTGGATTTCAACACGCAAGAGAGGATCCCTAGGATGTCTGCGAAGTGGTACCGAGATTTTCTCAGGGGCTTCAGCCTGATGGCGAAGTGCGATCACGAAGAGCAGATTCCTGATACTTGAAGCTAGTGATTGCTAGATTCAGTGAATACATTGCTACTACTATATAGACACCCATCACTTTTATGTACTTCAGCGTTGCTATACTAGGATTTGTGCCGTATATAAATGTACTAAAATTGGGGACGTTATACTCAAGACGTTATCAATGCGTGATGTTGATGGGCTGGGCTGTCTTGGAGACGTTGCGGCCCGCTCGTTTGGTTTCATTCCGTTTATTTTTACTATTTATAAATTTTGTTTTTTTGAACTTTTGGCTTTTTTGAGTTTTTTTGTCGGTTCTTTTTTTCTCGTATTCGTTTGCGTTGTCTGTGATGAGCTAGCATATTTTTTCTATTTTAAATTTTTTTTAAATTTAATTAAGTCAAATAAGACACATTCAACTACAGTAAAATTTTAACCTACAGTACAATTTTAGTAATCAGTCGTAGCTTTTTCGTCCAACCGAGCGGGCCGTAATGCCCTCTGCTGCTTTGGGCTGCGTAGGTTTGCATGGCAGACTGCTTCTATCTTCAAGATTCTCTGAAACATGAATTGTGGTCCTAGCTCCAATTTGTGCTCCATATCGGTACATGCAATCAATGTGCCAGCCGGCGCATAGCTGCACTGCACTGCACAGATGTAAAATATTTTCAAGTACTAGCATGTTAGAATGAGCTATCTTGATTGGCATTGTGTATGACTCATATTAGTCTTGACTAGCACATGTTATTGTGTATGACTAATGATATTAACTGACCAAAAAAAGAACCAAAGAAAAGGGCAATGTCAAACGGAATGCATCAAGCCACTCGATCGATGTGCATTTCCTTAAAAGGCTCCAAATTGGCCCAGAAGGCTCACGAAGATCTCAAGATTTAGGTGGCGTTCATTCCGGTTTTTCCAATAGTTTCCGGCTGTTGGATTTTAGTTAAAATTAATGGCTATTAGTTTTCTAAACTATTTAATTAAAGAAAAAATAGAAAACAAATAATAAACATTGTTATATCTATGGACAATGCAAAAGAAAATAATAAACAAATAATAGTTTCCTGCTCTAACCGACTGTAGCTTTTGATTTTCAACTGTGGCTACGGCTATTGGCTTTTGGTTGAAATTGTATTGTGGTATCTATTAGTTTTTTCTAAATCATTCAATTAAAAATTAAGAAACAATAAAAAATGAAAGTATTATTATATTTTGTACGGACAATGCAAATGAATAAGGGAAAGCAAAAAAATCAAAAAATCAAAATTAAGAAGTCCGTGCATTTCACGTGACTTCCAAGTTCTCAAAGTCGGAGCCGAAGCCACGGTGTACTGGTGTGTTTGTTTTATAGAATTGAATATTATTGGGAATCCTAACATTTCTAGTAATCTTGTCCTCAGGAAAAATATTACCGATAATATAGCATTACCTTGTTTGATAGAGTTTGTTCGTTTACTAGAGGATTCCAAGGAATATTAGATTGTTGCGTTTGGGTAAAACATGCATGGGAATATAACATAGTGCAATCAATGAGGAACAAATCGCGAGGAAATCGCACTAGCCACAGAGTTTCGTGCGAGAAAAAATCGCGTTGATTGGATGCCTGTGGTCCAGTAATATAGCTACCTGTTTCAAAGATAATTATATCAGATTGCCCTATGATTACGAGGAATCTTAACAAGATTACTGCTACCGTACGCACCCTAAAGAACTCGAGCGGTAGACGATTAGGCTAACGTACGTATGCTCAAACTGTCACGTGTAAACCAGTCGATGTCAAGAGACCTCCTATCCGAACTAAGGCAGTGAATGATCTCCTCCTCCACCTAGCTTGAACATTTTCGTTTTTCAGCAGCTTAATTAACCGGGAGACGGAACTAGACACCTTACCTGCCAATCTGCCATGAGCGTGACGCCTGACGAGGCAGAAGAGGTCGGGACAGGGATCGCCCAACCGAAAGCAGGTGCCACATTTGTGGATGTAGATCATAATCATATGCGAAGGACCGTGCGACAAGTTCAAGCACTTTGTGACGATACACTGATAAACCACTGTTAATTTGAAGGTATAAAAATTTAGAATTTATAAATTTGTAAAAATTTTAGATAGTTTGCAGAGGAGATGGTCTGATCGGCCAGCTTGTGTTGTTTCAAGCCGAAATAGATTATTTTAAAATTTTGAGTCATGGAATGATTTAGTTTAATTTAGGTAAGTGCATATATATGGCATGATGCATGTTTCAGGTAACGTGCGTCAAACTATAAAGAATTTGTACTTTAAAATGATTTTTGGCCTTTGGATGTGGATAGTAGTTTGGTGTCAACCATGATACGTTTATGGAGGAGATGAGGTCCAAAACAGTTAAGAATGTCGTATGAGATGGTTAAGCTTAAGTATAGTACAAGGAAGAGGAAAAATATTGAAGGGAAGTTCAAACGACGGGTTGTACTATGTAGCTTGGTTGATCCAAGTAAGGTATGATTCGATGGAACCAAAACAGAAGAGACTTGTCGACGTGTGGTAAGTCAGTTGTGTATCTATATGTGGTAAGCATAAAGATTGTTTACAAGGAAAGATGAAGATCAGGTCAAAGAAAGGGTATTTTGGTAAGTTGAACAAAATACCAGAAACTATCTTGGATCAAAATCACAACACTTCAGTGATACTTAGGAAGACGGTTTAGACTAATGAGGAGTTGAGATGATAAAGTGAATCGAATCTAAGAATTTAGCGAATCCGGACTTATATGATTTGAAAAAACATGCACAAGTGTAGTGTGTAAGCAAATCTTATGTTGTGTAGGGTTAACAAATTTCCTTATTTTGCTAAGTGAATATTATCAATTAGGGTTAGATGGTGGTGGTTGCCTTATCTATTTAACGAATTGGAATAGAGACTTGCTAGGTTCCCTTATTTAACAGGTTCCCTTATTTAACGGATTGCTAAGTGAATAGTATCAATTATGATTAGATGGGGCTGGAAATACATCTAGAGTTATATTCACCATCATTCACCCACAAGTAAATCATATTTATCGTTTTTGTTTAGGCCAATTTTAGTGCAACCTTCCTTCAAATGAAAAAGGTCAGAACTTTAGTGATGATTTGCTTGATTATTGATTGGAATAGGTTCCTAACATTCTAGAGAAGATCATACTAAATTTCAAATGATTTGGAGTCTTGATTTGAAAGTTTACTTAATTAATGATTATAGCCTGGTTTTGGTGCAGCACATATTCACGAACCAAAATATCCTAATTTTTTGAGAAAATTGAGAATATGCCCTCCAACTAGATGGAAATCTAAGATATACCCTCCTTTAGATCCTAATTGATAATATACCCTCCTTTAGAGTGTTTGTTGAAAAATGCCTTTTATACCTTTTCATTAGTTTATATTGTATTTCTTTTCTTCACTTAAATAACCTATTTACCCAGTATTCTTGTGCATCATTTGAGCACCCATTGGCCTTCCCAGAATTTGAGTGGCGTGGATTTATCATGCCCAATTTGTTGCACTGTACGTAAGGTGTTGTACTGTTAGTAAGGCCAAATCATCCTGGAAGGCTAATGGGTGCTCAAATGATGCACAAGAAGTACTCGAGGTAAATAGGTCATTTAAGTGAAGGAATACGAGAATACAATAGAAAATAATGAAAGGTATAAAAGGGCATTTTCTCAACAAAACACTCTAAAGGAGGTATATTATCAATTAGGATCTAAAGGAGGTATATCCTAGATTTTCATCTAATTGAGGCATATTCTCAATTTTCTAATTTTTAAGTTCTTTTAAAATTTTAGTTAGCATAGGCTGTTAAGGTTTGGTTTGAGTTTCAAGTTTTTTTTATCAATTGATCGAAAGTTAGGTAGCTTTTTTTTATTTATAAGGGTGCCGGTTTACTGTTCATCATGACGGATTTACTGTGACACATTGATTTTTTTGTTTTTATTTCTTGATCTTTATAGTTTTTATAGTTATTAAAGTAAAAAATTGACGAACACCTGAAGTAAAAAATCGACGAACACCTGAGAGAAAATTCCATTCATCTCCTACATTTAAGTAGGCGATCGCTTTTCGAGGTCCGTCGCCTGCCAGGACAACGTGTCTGCGCCCGTCGCACGAGTCGCGCCACATCTAATTCGTCAATGGTATATAGATAAATGGACTGGAAACCAGTGTGTTAGCACGTCGGGAACGATTCTTTATTTGGTGAAGAATGCCATGATCGAAAAGAATTCTCACTTGCTGAGTTTCGGAGCAGAGAGAGAGAGAGAGAGAGAGAGAGAGAGAGAGATAGGAGACAGAGCAGAGTTCCGAGTGGAGCAGCAGCAAGAGGCCGGAGATGGGGAGCGAGGCGGCCGTGTGGCTTCTCCTGCTCTTGTCTGCCTCAACCAAGACCCAAATAGATTGGGCTGGATCTGGTCGTCCTAGTATCTCCGACCTAACGGATCTAGCCCGTTTAGACTGGGCTCGATTCGACGAAGAACTCTCTCTGTCGGTGTGTTGATTGATGGCTTGGTCGGTTGCTGCCCTTGCCCGTCGACTCCGATCTTGCCACCGCGCCGGCGCACCACAACCGACCACGGGGGTGAGGTGCCCTCCCGCCGAGGTCGGCGCGATGGAAGCTGCAGGTAGAAGGGGGACTAAGCATGCGTTGAGGCAGGGACCTAGCTGGCTAGCTTACAGTTGAGTATTCCGTTTTGTTCCAAGAATAGGACTATAGGAGCACAGTTGATCTGATTTTTTTAATGTTGTAGAAAAATTATCTTTTTCCACATGAAAATGCCGTGCAAGGGATGAAAGTGGGTGTCAATTAACGGGAATGCAAGAAGAATTAGTGGAAGGAAATGGTGATACGTGTTAGCAGTGCCATTCTCTAGGGGCTTGGCGAGTGCAAGAATTAATCTTGCGGGCAAGAATTAAGCCCGTGTTAGGAGGAATGCAACTGATACTAATCACTGTTCCAACATACTATGTTGTCTGTTCTCTAAAGTTTGCTGATACTATAGTATACTATGTTTCGTTCTTCAGAGTTCAGATTGAAGGTGGATATTTGGAGGGTAACAAAGGCCTAAGCAATTGGGATGTCTACACTCATAAACAAGGTGAAGCATGATAATTTATATTATTGTCCAGTTTCAACCTCGGCATAGTTCCTTTTTTTTAATCTTGTTATGACTTCGTTTCCTCTTATGTGCTACCTTTATATCTTATTGTTCCTTAATCCTGTGGGTTCAGGTACCATTGAGGATGAAACAATGAAGATACTGCTGCTGATCACTATCATCGTTACATGTTATGTTGTCCGCGAAATGCAAAGAATTCCTGAGGAATTCCTATTGAATGGTTATGGTGTAAAATGAAATGCATACTATTGACATTTTTCTAATGAATCTTTTTGTCTATTCAACTATTGTTGACTATATTTTTTCCCCTGCTCCAGGAAGACGTTGAGTTGATACCTTGGGTGTCAACTCATACCGATTCTCCATAGCATGGACAAGGATACTACCAAGTGAGTTTAACTTCCACAATCATTTGTTTTTTTTAGGAATTATATTATTTTCTTCAAGAGATAAATAAAGTCTGTATTCAAAATTCATTTCTTGCTGCAGGAGGCCGATGCGGAGATGTTAATCCAGATGGTGTAGCATTCTACAATGCCATTATCGACGCTCTTATGCAAAAGGTATTCAAATAGTACGAAAGCCATGCAACGGAGCAAATTATTTGAAGGTATAAATCAGTTCTTAACTACAACCATTTGTGACAATATTTCATTACGACATTCCACATGAACTGGATGAGCAGTATGGCGGATGGCTGAGTCCAGAAATCCAGTATGTATTTTGCTGTGCCTTAAAGATGCCTTATAATTTTCACCCCTTGCTTCAAAAAAAAATCTTCATATGACTTCTAAAATGCTTTCCAGGAAGGATGTTGGTTACTTTGCAGAAGTATGCTTCAACATGTTTGGTGATCGAGTAAAATTCTGGGTTACGATTAATGTGCCAAATTTATTTACAAAATTTGGTTATATGGATGTATGATACCCTCCTGGTCGTTGTTCTAAGCCATTTGGGAACCGTGCCTTTGGGAATTCTTCGATAGAGCCATACATAGTAGCTCACAATATGATATTGTCCTATGCAAATGCAGTCAGTATTTACAGAAATAACTATCAGGTACACATGACATTCTTATGGGGTAAAAGGACAAGATCACCCCTTATGGCCTTATCTTTCCCATAAAAAGTAATTAAATATTGAAAACGCCTTCAATTAAAACTTTATTATACGATTTTCCGTTTTTGTAATAAGGAAACATTAATATACTCGCCACTCAATAGGGGAAACTGCAAGATGGTATGAACCATTCCGAAATACCACAATAGACCTTCTAGCAGTTGAACGGGCTATATCTTTCAATGTTGCATCTTGCATGGTAATGTACTTTCCTTTAGGATGATAATTGTGGATAGAAATAATACTATGCTTCGTCCTCATGAATCCTACACATGTGTGTTCCTAAAATAATTCATAAATGTGTTTGATACAAGTAAACACCTCGACATACTGAGATAATCCACACAAATGCCCTCATTTTCCTTTCATCACAAGGAATGCAGAGAAACTCACAGACCTTCCATTATTTTGATAATTGGACTTAATATATTTATTCTCCGTTATATTCTTCAAAATTAATTAAAGATATATAATAGTTCAATTGCCACATATTTTACTCTGCCTGATTTATATTTTTTGTTAGGTTTCTGGACCCGATAATTCATGGTGTTTATCCTCCAGGGATGGGTGCTCAAATGATGCACAAGAAGTACTGGTAAATAGGTCATTTTAAGTGAAGGAATACAGAAATACAATAGAAAATAATGAAAAGGTATAAAAGGGCATTTTCAACAAAACACTCTAAAGGAGGGTATATTATCAATTAGGATCTAAAGGAGGGTATATCCTAGATTTTCATCTAATTGGAGGGCATATTCTCAATTTTCTCTAATTTTTTAAGTTCTTTTAAAATTTTTAGTTGGCATAGGTTGTTAAGGTTTGGTTTGAGTTTCAAGTTTTTTTTTATCAATTGATCGAAAGTTAGGTAGATTTTTTTATTTAAAAGGGTGCCGCTACTGTTCATCATGACGGATTTACTATGACACATTGATTTTTTTTGTTTTTATTTCTTGATCTTTATAGTTTTTATAGTTATTAAAGTAAAAATTGACGAACACCTGAAGTAAAAAAATCGACGAACACCTGAGAGAAAATTCCATTCATCTCCTACATTTAAGTAGGCGATCGCTTTTTCGAGGTCCGTCGCCTGCCAGGACAACGTGTCTGCGCCCGTCGCACGAGTCGCGCCACATCTAATTCGTCAATGGTATATAGATAAATGGACTGGAAACCAGTGTGTTAGCACGTCGGGAACGATTCTTTATTTGGTGAAGAATGCCATGATCGAAAAGAATTCTCACTTGCTGAGTTTGGAGCGAGAGAGAGAGAGAGAGAGAGAGAGAGAGAGGAGACAGAGCAGAGTTCCGAGTGGAGCAGCAGCAGAGGCCGGAGATGGGGAGCGAGGCGGCCTGTGGCTTCTCCTGCTCTTGTCTGCCTCAACCAAGACCCAAATAGATTGGGCTGGATCTGGTCGTCCTAGTATCTCCGACCTAACGGATCTAGCCCGTTTAGACTGGGCTCGATTCGACGAAGAACTCTCTGTCGGTGTGTTGATTGATGGCTTGGTCGGTTGCTGCCCTTGCCCGTCGACCGATCTTGCCACCGCGCCGGCGCACCACAACCGACCACGGGGTGAGGTGCCCTCCCGCCGAGGTCGGCGCGATGGAAGCTGCAGGTAGAAGGGGACTAAGCATGCGTTGAGGCAGGGACCTAGCTGGCTAGCTTACAGTTGAGTATTCCGTTTTGTTCCAAGAATAGGACTATAGGAGCACAGTTGATCTGATTTTTTAATGTTGTAGAAAATTATCTTTTCCACATGAAAATGCCGTGCAAGGGATGAAAGTGGGTGTCAATTAACGGGAATGCAAGAAGAATTAGTGGAAGGAAATGGTGATACGTGTTAGCAGTGCCATTCTCTAGGGCTTGGAGTGCAAGAATTAATCTTGCGGGCAAGAATTAAGCCCGTGTTAGGAGGAATGCAACTGATACTAATCACTGTTCCAACATACTATGTTGTCTGTTCTCTAAAGTTTGCTGATACTATAGTATACTATGTTTCGTTCTTCAGAGTTCAGATTGAAGGTGGATATTTGGAGGGTAACAAAGGCCTAAGCAATTGGGATGTCTACACTCATAAACAAGGTGAAGCATGATAATTTATATTATTGTCCAGTTTCAACCTCGGCATAGTTCCTTTTTTAATCTTGTTATGACTTCGTTTCTCTTATGTGCTACCTTTATATCTTATTGTTCCTTAATCCTGTGGGTTCAGGTACCATTGAGGATGAAACAATGAAGATACTGCTGCTGATCTACTATACATCGTTACATGTTATGTTGTCCATGAAATGCAAAGAATTCCTGAGGAATTCCTATTGAATGGTTATGGTGTAAAATTGATAATGCATAGCTTTAGGTTTGTTTGAATTCAAGTTTTTTCTTCAATATAAAGTTGTAGCTTTTTTTATTTAGAAGGGTGCCGGTTTACTGTTCATCATGACGGATTTACTGTGGCACAGTGATTTTTGGTTTTAATTTCTTGATTTTATTTTTTTATAGTTATTAAAGTAAAAAAATTGACGAACATCAAAAGTAGGTCTTGTGGGGCCTATCGGTAGTGTCTGGGATCCACCAAGGTGATCAGCTTCATTTCATGAGTGCACATGATGCGAATGTATATAACCATGTATTGTCATTATCATCGATATATGCTGTAGGTGGCATGTCACCGTTCATTACCATTGTCATCATTAAATAAACAACATCATGTCATGTAATACGCAATTCCATATAGACATCATCATATCATGTAAACATCATATATTTCATAAACTCTGGATGATCGCTACCATGCACTTGTCGGTTAGTCTCGAGCCGATGCGTGGTTTGACCTGACCTCCACTAAAGATCGTTAATCCGACTCAACACATCATATCGAAACCATGCTTAAGCAGATGACTCTATGCGCATAAGTCGACTCAGGTAAAGGCATGTGGTTAAGAACCGTATGCAGTATCAAACCCCATTTTTATCTCCAAATTTGTTTCCTTTATTTCCTTTTTTCCATTTGTTTCTCCCTGAGCTCCTTCTGTCTCATTACTCTACCTCTCCTCATTCTCTCGGGAATCTCGATGAGCCATAGCTCTCCCAAGCGATGCCATGCAAACAGCAGATTTCGATGCATCGCCGCCTGGAGTCTTGGGGAACGCAGGCCTCCGCACGTCCCGCCTTCCCTTCCTCCCATTTCTTCCTCTCTTACCTCGGATCTAGATGGCCATGGCTAGATCCGACGCCCGCCGCCGGCTTCCCTCAGCTCACTAGCCTACTGACGCCGGCCGAGAGCCGGTGCCGCTCCTACCTTGCCACTCCACCTCCCTTATCTGCGTGCGACCCGACCAAGACCGCGCTTCGGGGTTTTGGTCGTACCACCTTAGGCTTGCCTCCGTGGAGCCCCTAACGTCCGGATCGCGGCCGCCACCTTCCCCAGCTAGCCGCCCGGCCGCCGACGAATGCTCGGGCCCGTTGGTCCGACCAGCCCGCCGCCTCGGGCTCGGGCGCTGTTCCACCGCCTCGTCGCCATCGGCCGCCGCCCGCTCAGCCGACGATGCCGCTACTTGATTCCGACATCACTCCCTATGGGTTTGGGCCCTCCGACCGTGACTCATAGTCGACCGGGAGCCTCGGGCCCTTACCTCCTCTTCAGCCACTCTACCTTGACCTACCACCCCCTTCTACTACTCAGGACATTTCTCTGTTCTTCTCCATTCTACATGCATTTTTTGTTCTAGCTTCTATTTTTTGGTTTCCTCCTACTCTTATGCGCAAAGGTTTGGAAAGGCCTACGGGATCGCCACGACGAAACTCGGCGGGGGACCATGCACCGGGGAGCCTGATCCTCCAACCAAAGGTGCATGGTGATTCTATGGGCTCGCCGCCAATGGCATGAGCCAAGCCGGCTGTGGTGTTCACGGCCTTGTTGGAGAGAAAGGCATTAGAAGTAAGATGTAGAGAAAGGCCTACTGGAACGTTAGGTGGAGGATGGCGAAGTTCGTGGACGACGATGGCGAGGCCGTGCGTCGCTTGGGCCCTCCTCTTGCTATCAGTGGCTGCCCTTACACCTCTCCTCCCGTGTCCTTGCTCTTCTCCTCCGTCTTCCCCTACTTCCCTAGCTCCTCTTCTCTTGCTCTCCCTTACATTCGCTCTGCGGTGGCTTTAGTCTCTTGACAAGCAAAAAATGAGAGGTTGATTTTTCGGTTGGGGAAATGTGGTGAACTGAGGTGAGGTTTGCCTTCTCTAGTTTTGCTCTTGGTCTCTGGCTAGCACCCAGGATGAGCTCTCGGTTGGGAGAAGAAATGGGCTTGCTTATCTTGCGCTAGCTTATAAGAGTATGGTTGGGGCAACCCTCCGCTTTTGTGAAATGACCGGAATGCCCTCACATTACTCCCATTTTCTCTCATATACTTGACTACCCCAAGGGCAATTTGGCCCAAA
This sequence comes from Bonia amplexicaulis, assembly GCA_036346245.1. NCBI lineage: Eukaryota > Viridiplantae > Streptophyta > Magnoliopsida > Poales > Poaceae > Bonia > Bonia amplexicaulis. The sequence goes on along the minus strand of CM070745.1, from coordinate 13,218,353 downwards.
TGGCATTGCATGAGCTTTGGGGGTTTCATTCAGGCAGTAAGTTGGTAAAAGGTAAGAATGGAATTTCCTGCCGGATGATGAGAACCCAAATGCAAGATGGTGCCGACCATCCTTGGATGGTCTGGGAATCTCAGTGAGTGCTACTTTTATTCGGCATTCTAAAACCGATGGATCCGAGGCAAAACCCTACTTAATTTCATTTATTCTCCCTTTGCATTTTAGTGGTATTGTCTGTTCTCTAAAGTTTGCTGATACTATAGTATACTATGTTTCGTTCTTCAGAGTTCAGATTGAAGGTGGATATTTGGAGGGTAACAAAGGCCTAAGCAATTGGGATGTCTACACTCATAAACAAGGTGAAGCATGATAATTTATATTATTGTCCAGTTTCAACCTCGGCATAGTTCCTTTTTTAATCTTGTTATGACTTCGTTTCCTCTTATGTGCTACCTTTATATCTTATTGTTCCTTAATCCTGTGGGTTCAGGTACCATTGAGGATGAAACAATGAAGATACTGCTGCTGATCACTATCATCGTTACATGTTATGTTGTCCGCGAAATGCAAAGAATTCCTGAGGAATTCCTATTGAATGGTTATGGTGTAAAATGAAATGCATACTATTGACATTTTCTAATGAATCTTTTGTCTATTCAACTATTGTTGACTATATTTTTCCCTGCTCCAGGAAGACGTTGAGTTGATACCTTGGGTGTCAACTCATACCGATTCTCCATAGCATGGACAAGGATACTACCAAGTGAGTTTAACTTCCACAATCATTTGTTTTTTTTAGGAATTATATTATTTTCTTCAAGAGATAAATAAAGTCTGTATTCAAAATTCATTTCTTGCTGCAGGAGGCCGATGCGGAGATGTTAATCCAGATGGTGTAGCATTCTACAATGCCATTATCGACGCTCTTATGCAAAAAGGTATTCAAATAGTACGAAAGCCATGCAACGGGAGCAAATTATTTGAAGGTATAAATCAGTTCTTAACTACAACCATTTGTGACAATATTTCATTACGACATTCCACATGAACTGGATGAGCAGTATGGCGGATGGCTGAGTCCAGAAATCAGTATGTATTTTGCTGTGCCTTAAAGATGCCTTATAATTTTCACCCTTGCTTCAAAAAAAATCTTCATATGACTTCTAAAATGCTTTCCAGGAAGGATGTTGGTTACTTTGCAGAAGTATGCTTCAACATGTTTGGTGATCGAGTAAAATTCTGGGTTACGATTAATGTGCCAAATTTATTTACAAAATTTGGTTATATGGATGTATGATACCCTCCTGGTCGTTGTTCTAAGCCATTTGGGAACCGTGCCTTTGGGAATTCTTCGATAGAGCCATACATAGTAGCTCACAATATGATATTGTCCTATGCAAATGCAGTCAGTATTTACAGAAATAACTATCAGGTACATGACATTCTTATGGGGTAAAGGACAAGATCACCCTTATGGCCTTATCTTTCCCATAAAAGTAATTAAATATTGAAAACGCCTTCAATTAAAACTTTATTATACGATTTTCCGTTTTGTAATAAGGAAACATTAATATACTCGCCACTCAATAGGGAAACTGCAAGATGGTATGAACCATTCCGAAATACCACAATAGACCTTCTAGCAGTTGAACGGGCTATATCTTTCAATGTTGCATCTTGCATGGTAATGTACTCCTTTAGGATGATAATTGTGGATAGAAATAATACTATGCTTCGTCCTCATGAATCCTACACATGTGTGTTCCTAAAATAATTCATAAATGTGTTTGATACAAGTAAACACCTCGACATACTGAGATAATCCACACAAATGCCCTCATTTTCCTTTCATCACAAGGAATGCAGAGAAACTCACAGACCTTCCATTATTTTGATAATTGGACTTAATATATTTATTCTCCGTTATATTCTTCAAAATTAATTAAAGATATATAATAGTTCAATTGCCACATATTTTACTCTGCCTGATTTATATTTTTTTGTTAGGTTTCTGGACCCGATAATTCATGGTGTTTATCCTCCAGGGATGCGCAAGATCTTGGGTCCAAACCTACCCGAGTTCACATCAAAACAGAAGAAGAAACTACAGGCCAAAAAATTAGATTTCATCGGACTAAATGATTATACAACATTGTATTTGAGGGACTGCATCTTCTCGCCGTGTGAAGTGGATCCTATTGATGGGGATGAACGAGTGGTTAGTTTAGCAGAAAGAGATGGGGTGCTTTTTGGTGAAGCGGTAGCCATAAAATTGTTGAAATACTAATTCATTGTGAATCTTCAAACATTAAGGAAAAATACAATAATTAGTGGTTGCAATCTCACTCGCGCAGACAGGGTCGCCACACTTTTTTGACATTCCACATGGGATGGAAAAGGTGGTCATGTATTACACACAAAGATACAATAATACAACATATATCACAGAAAATGGTATGGCTCTCTTTCTATCTGTTGTTTTTTTATAACCTTGAATAATCATTAGTCTGAATTTCATACGCTTTTGATGAGTGTCATTTGAGTTGCATTGCCTATTGGCCCATGTGTACTTGTTCAGAAACAAACAAACCAGTTTATCTGATTTTTTAAAATATTCATATTTTATCTCACCTAAAAAACCTTCCAGAATTACTTCTCGGGACCAGATTTTTCTGTTCTAATGTGATCACATCTACTGTAATGATAGGTTGATTTTTCGGTTGGGGAAATGTGGTGAGCTGAGGTGAGGTTTGCCTTCTCTAGTTTTTGCTCTTGGTCTCTGGCTAGCACCCAGGATGAGCTCTCGGTTGGGAGAAGAAATGGGCTTGCTTATCTTGCGCTAGCTTATAAGAGTATGGTTGGGGCAACCCTCTGGCTTTTGTGAAATGACTGGAATGCCCTCACATTACTCCCATTTTTCTCTCATATACTTGACTACCCCAAGGGCAATTTGGCCCAAATGGCATTGCATGAGCTTTGGGGGTTTCTTCTCGTGGCAGGTAAGTTGGTAAAAAGGTAAGAATGGAATTTCCTGCTGGATGATGAGAACCCAAATGCAAGATGGTGCCGACCATCCTTGGATGGTCTGGGAATCTCAGTGAGTGCTACTTTTATTCGGCATTCTAAAAACCGATGGATCTGACGGCAAAACCCTACTTAATTTCATTTATTCTCCCTTTTGCATTTTTAGTGGTATTACAACCCCAGCCTCTCCAGTCGTGGATCGGAGCCGCTAATGATCGATTCAACGGTGACAGTGAAACCCACCACGATCGCAATGGATGTATGCAGTTAGGGCAATAAAAAGCTCAGCTTGATAAACTACTCGAACATGGTTTGATCTAGACTCGATTTGAGGTTGGCTCAAATAGTAAATAACCGAGCTCAAGTCTACTATGAAGCTCGTCGAGCCTGACAAGTCGAGTTCAAATAGTTCAGTAAGAGCTTGAAACTTCCCCCTCTGTATACATGTATATATTGATGCACCCTTTCCCAAATATCATGGGCCAAGTACTACTAGCAAATAGCAACCAGCCAAGTACTACTAGCAAGCATTGAACCAAGGCCCAAACCCATGTACCGTACCGACAACAAGCAACTAGCAACCATGAGTAGCGAAGCCAAAACCTAGCAGCCATCGTTCTTCAACCTCATTCCAACTCCTCTCCTCTCAATCCTCACATTATGTCGGCCGTTGCCAACGTAGCAGATGGCCCTTGCCCGACGCCTCCATCCCCCTATCATTGGCCACCTTCTCCTCCCTCATCGGGCCTCGCTGTGGTGCCTCTATCTCCTCCCTCGAGTCCTCGACGGTTGCACCGCCACCTCTTCCTTTCCAACCCCTAGCATACGGCTACCCCCATCGCAATGGCGCACCAACACCAACGCTCCTCCCCAACCCACCAACCCTCCTCCCATGCTACCAGATCTAGGGCATGTTCTTTTAAGTTGTAGCTTATAGCTTTTAACTATTCACGAAAGAGGGTACGGAGAGATACACACTCGCGTGCGATTTTGGTCGATATAGATGAAGTCGCTACAGTGTCTACTACAATCGACTTGTAGACATCGTTTTAAAAGAAACTCAGTTTAAAAGCTAGTTATTGTAAAAACAAACAAAAGCAAAAGCCGAAAAGAAGGGTCCTAGTATAAATTGATTCCTCTCACGCCTTGTGCTACTTTGTTGATGTCAAGAATTGAAGATTTCTCCGTACTGAAGTACGATTTGTTGAGGTGAACAACTAAAGGTTGATGTTTAGTGGAGTTTTCTTTTTCAACTTAATGTTTCCTTTGTTCTATTGCCAATTTTACTTGAATCGAGCTTAAGCTACTCTCGAGCTTTGGTGAGCTCAAGATCAGCTCTAAGCTCAAACCCTAATCTAGACTATCTCGAGCTCAGCTCAAACTTATATCAAGCTTGAGCCTAGTCTACATAGTTCGCTCAAGCTCGGCTTGTTGATAGCCCTATCTGCGGTCATGTGTGGATTGGCAAAAATGATAAATCATATACCTAATGGGTTCCTTTGCAAACTTTGCTTGGTTCCACGCACCTCGCATTGGACGGCCCATGTTTCTCGTCAAGGATGCCCCAAGCAATGGGCCGCTACGATCCAAATCAGAACAGGAGAAACCACACCGTTGTGGGACGGACTGAGCCCTTCGCTCCCACGCCGCTCAACAATCCCGCGCGCTGATCTCGCGGACACGATGTCAGCAACGTTGGAGGAGGTGAGGCTGTAGGTAGCGACCACAGTGTTGTCCATGACATAAAACATGGCGTTTCGTTGGGAAAGCCCATGAGCCCTCTTGTACGAGTCCGGCCCAAATACGAATAAGCTAAAGCCAACGACACGAGGCTCTATTTTTTGTGTTACGACTGATGGCTTTTGTCTGTATTTTTCAATACGCCGACAGACGATGAAGATGGCGCACTTAGATTAGGACTCAGAAAATCATTTAAAGAAACGACTTCAAAAACCGTTTAGAAAAGTCGTTATGTTTGTTTTGACTTTCGGAGAAGATAAAACCAAAAGCCACAAAAAAGAGCAGAGCCGGTTTGGCTTGTAGTTAGCTTTAAAAAATTGACCTATAGACCGAATGTCGTGGCGCGTTCCTACCTCTGCTGTGACTTCGTTAGTAGACACTTCTTTCAACCTCAGGGTAAGTTAAGCCTCACCAGCTTAAAAGTATGACTTTCGACTTTTTTAAGTAAAATAAAGAATAATAAGAAGAGAAAGAATAAGAAAAATTTAAAAACACTGATATATTTTTGAGATAATACAAAGGAATAAAAAGAAAAAGAAAACAAAAAACCCCAAAAAGGTTAAAAAGCCGACGTGTCTTAAGTGACTTTTGAAAATCAAAAGGTAGAAGCTGAAACCGTTTAGAGCGGGACATGTCCTCGTTAATTTGATTTAGAAGTGTGTTCTTGTTTCATCCCAAGGAACGGTTCTTATGTCTCATTTCAAACACAGAAATTTCATTTAAAAAATTGGAAACAGTTCAGCTGCTGATATGTGATATGCTCCTATAATGTGATACGTGACATCCAACTCCCCGTTGCTGTGGTCCAACAGCGAGGCTTTGACAGAAATAGCTCGGCTCTTGGCTGAGCCCGGAGATACAGTACGGATATATAGCTCCAGCTTTTCACTGGCCTTCGCAGCTGTCACAAGAATTCTTAAGATATATGTGAACTGATTGTTTCTGCATCTCTTCAGGAAAGACTACACGTACTTTGTTGACCTTTGCTTCAAGATGTTTGGTGACCGAGTGAAGTATTGGGCTACCTTCAATGAGCCAAACCTCATGGTGAAGCTCAGTAACTTGAATGGCATATAACCTCCTAACCACTGTTCCATGCCGTTTGGGAAATGTACTTTCGGAATTCATCATATGAACCCTACATTGCAGCACATAACATCATTTAGCACGTGCAAAGACGGTAGATATTTACAGAAAGAATTACAAGGTACATAAAAAAATTGAAAAGAAACTAGCGCTATATTGCCATATTGCCCATAGATCTTTATGTGCATTCTATAAACTGTTTTAGCCATTTTTCATCCTGTTCAGGCGAAGCAAGGTGGCTCTGTTGGAATATCAGTAAATATGAGATGGTATAAACCACTGAGGAATATTACAGCAGACCACTTAGCAGTACAACAAGCTCAATCTTTAGAATCCCTATGGTATGAGTTGCAATCTATCATTGTGTATATAACAACTAATGGTACTAACTTCTGTGCCTCTGTACGATTGAATGCTTCTTTGATGTAATATGCTAAAACAGGTTTCTGGATCCCTTATTCTTTGGCGATTATCCTCACCAAATGCACAAGATGTTAGTTCAAACTTGCAAGATTCACAGAAAGGAAGAAGCAGCTTCTGAAAAAACAAATTGACTTCGTCGGAGTTAGCCACTATAAAATACTGTATGTCAAGGTTTGCATGTTTTCTCCATGTGATGTGGACATCTACAATGGTGATGCTTTAGTTTTTCAACTCGTAGAAAGAAATGGGATACCAATTGGGAAACCGGTAAAATGAGACAGCCTATTGCATCCTTCCGTGCATCGAAACTCCAGTTCCAAAATATCGCAAAACTTAATACTGCTAATTCAATTTTGCAGACACCAATCCCAAATTACTATGTGGTTCCAAGTTCTATGGAGGAGATAGTCATGTACTTAAAGAAGAGATATAACAACATACCTTTGTACATCGCAGAGAATGGTGCGTTTGGCAAAATCTACATATCAAATTTAAAAGCTATGAATATCTAGTAAGCGGGTTCAGTTGTATGTATCTATATAGATATCCTATTTGCAGTACCATAATGATGATGTCTGAATGGACCTCCTGTCCTGATCTCTCTTTGGTCTTTCAGGATACGCTCAAAGGGGCAATAGTAGCACCATAGCAGAAGAGTTAGTTAATGATACTGAAAGAATAAGTTAAATGATTATCTCACTTACTTGGGCTTCGCAATAAGGTTTTTGCATTTCCACATGATCAATATTGTCATGCAAACTATTGCAGAGCAGATGTGCAAGGTAATTTTGTGTGGTCTTTGATGGATAATTTTGAATGGCTTTCTGGTTATACCATAGGCATAAAGTATGGCCTTTACCACGTGGACTTGAAGTCACTAAACCGAACACCAAAATTTCATAAAGGCTATGAACAGATAGATATGACCTGTGAAGAATCCCCTCTGAAGTCTGAAGTATGAGGATTCCTAACATAGAAACACAGAATTCTCAATGTTCATGTGTGTACAGATTGCATTTACATGATGTGGTAATAAATGTATACAGAAAATTACTTCAGCAAATTTCCTCATGTCGTTGTGTACCTATGTTCTAACTAAAACAACCAAATTTATGAAATCAGCATCTAAATAAAGAAACCTACTAAAAAAATTAGAAGTGTAAATTTGACCATCCTCCTTCCCAGTTAAGCAGGCGTACAATGTATCACAAAAGTAACAACACTTTAATGATAATGAGTAATAACAAGTTAACAACAATTTAATTACATAATTACCTGCTGTCTAGCTTTGCACGATAATTTTGGTTAAATTCTAACTCATCAGTGATCGAGAACACACTGCCGTTTTATCTGCAAGAACTTTTGAAAATCATAAGCACTAGTCGGCACTTCCATTGAAAGACCCACGTTCTAGGTATTCAGATTGGATTAAAGTATTGTGACACAATACAAATTCATGAAAGCATGCGAAGTGTATGTCTTAGATACATGTATCAAATCTGCTGCATACATAATCTAGTCAGCCATACATAGTTTCTCCAGGAACTGAATGGCAGTCCATCAAACAAGACCTCAGCACATCACATTTGATAGAATAAAGACATAAAGAACCAAATGCAAGGTCTCTATTAGAATTGCAGTCCAGGTTCCACTGTTCAAGTTATTTTGATGGTAAAATGAACTCACCCTTTCACATGTCTCCTTTCAACTTTTTTTCAAGAAAGGTAACATTTTGGAGTTTTAAATACTAGTATACATGACAATAAACATTGTTTCTGGTTTTCAAGATTGTTTGAAACTGTTCCCTAATAATGACAGATAACATAGAGCCAAATCATACAACTAGGTCAGAAATAGATACAAACATACATATTGGCTTGAGATAACTGTAGTTGCAAGTAATTATCCTCAAAATATATAGTAATATAATAAATTTTATTCCATTCGTCTGTGAAGTTGCACCATAGATATTTTTAATTGAAATGCTGGATATATGCTATCAAAGCAAAGAACATTTCGATCGATACATATCATTGGAGAATTTATTCTACTTTGTTGGAGCGCAAAACTGCGTCTACATGCAGCACTAACTCTTCATCACCACCTGTAACTATTCTGCCTGTGTGGGAGTAATAGGAGAAGGAGGTGATGTAGGTGCAGGTGTCACAATGGTCGTTGAAGGTTCCCTTAAATCATTTGGGCCCTTATCATCAACAACCTCCATAGCAGCTCTCTCCTTAGCTTTTTGGGCTCTCTGAACTACTTCCTCCTGCATTTACCATTATCCCCCAAAAGAGAATTTAGAAGTGTGTGCCATTCGGTGAGGTTCACAGAAGAAAAATGAAGTGAATGACAATGGAACTCTAACTATATGTTATGCAGATATTAGTAACGGTTAATGAGAGGAAACAGTCCGATTATGCGACATCCGAAAGCAAACCCAGTGCCCTTTACCTAAGGCGTCTAGCATCTACAACATACAGTTAGTTCTCTATAATCTGAATGCAGAAGAACTTCTTAGTTGCCAATTGTGAATTAACTGGCACAGCTGCAACCACCTGACCTAGGGAACATATCTAGTTTCCCGCTGGCTAGATTGAGCCACTTTCCACAGCTCCATGCTGAGGCTTTGCTACAATCTCGTATCATGAGTACTACCCATCAGGAGCAAGGGCTGTGGTGTACTGCAGTACCTGGAATTCCTGGACCTGCTTCTGCTGCTCGGCCTGCCACTGCCCCACGACGCTGAACACCTCGCCCACCACCGACTCGACCCTCTCCGTCAGCGCCGCCGCGAAGGCCCTCCCGAGGAAGAAGGCGTCAAGGGCAGCCTTGCTCTCAGTATCTCCTAGATAATAACAGCAAGAAGGGTCGAGTAAGACCCAGCTCGAAATGACTCTCTTGGTCCACAAAGGACGCGCCTTTCTGCCGCGCATCAAAAGGATTACCTGATTTGGGCTCGGGACGTGTCCCGCCGCCGCCGCTACTCCTGGCTGCAAATTTGGGAAGTTTTTTGATGCACGAGGGGGTGGCGGGGGAGGGGAAAGAGCGGCGGGCGCTGGAGGCGGGGAGAGAGACGCAGCAGATGGGGGAGACAGCCGCCGGTGCTGGTAGTATTGGTGCCATGTGGTTGCTTTTGCCCGTAGTCTCGTGGAGTTTGCGGAGGTTTTTGAGCGGCGGCGGGGAATCGCTCAAACCCCCCGGCCACCGGCGGACGCGAAGCCACAGATTTGGGAGATCGGGGGAATGAAGGGGTGGCGTTCGGCTGCGCTGAGATAAATTGATTTATTGTTAAAATTATATTATAGTTGGATAAAATTATATTGTAGTTGATAGTGATTTATTTAGTGATTTAGTGTAATTAAATTTAAAAATTTAAAAATAGAAAAATATATTAGTCCATCATGGATAATATAAACAAATACGGAAAAAAGAATCCATAAAAAGTTTTAAAAAGTCAAAAAATGAAATTTAGAAATAGTAAAAAATAACTCGAAAATTAAAAGCTTAATTCAAAATAAACAGGATCTTTCTCTTGATCTTTTTTTGGTTAGCCATGGCAGAGAACCGTCCTTAACCCACACAAAGCTCGAGCTGGTTCAAGGAACCCCACAAAGCTCAAGCCCGGATCAAGCAAGTTCGTCACGGTAGTTGGTCACGACCAGTCGACAAGCGCACTCACTAGTCACACGATCCACATCGCAAGGTCACTGATTTTTTCCCCTTTTGATGAGCTCTGTTCTTTCGTGACATGGCTAATGGTTATGTTTTTATTTGTGGTTTTTAAGACGGCAACGAACAGCAAAAATATCTATATAGACAACACACATGATTTTAAATTTGAAAACCAGTTTGAAGATGCGGTTTTGATAAGCTACTTAGAAAGTTGCTCTATTTATTTTAATTTTCGGTGAACTTAAAGCCAAGAATAAAAAAAAGTAACAAGAATAGGACCTAAATATTGCTACCTTAAGACCGTGTTGTATTCTTGTTTGTTTCTATATTTACAGCAAAAGCAGCAGTACAAGGTTTTGATGTTCTTCAAGTTCCTCCATTGGAGCATACATTGCCCCATTCATATTAACTTTTGTCTTTGTCTTTTGGTTTTGGCTTATAAATGGTAATAGTTTATAGAAAAAGACACTTATGTGCGATTTTGACCGACGTAAATGAAGTCACTATCGTGTGTACTACAAACAACTAGTAGACCTTGCCTTGAAAAGACAATTCGTTTAAAAGTTATATACTATAGAAAAACATATTTTAGAAGCCAATACGAATAAGGCTGAAGAAGCGAACATTGATGTTTTTATTGCTGTAGCATGTAGGGAACTAGACCAACCTGAACATGTAGGGAATAGAATCTCTTAAAAACAACTTTGATGGGATAATCTATTAAATACAATTTTAATACATAATGAAGGCTCTAAGCTAGTGTGGTTGCAGATCACCTGACAACGTTACCCAAGTACCTCTGGTCGAATGACTATTGTTCATTTACCCGAACAGCCACCACTCGGAAATTTTATAACCCGATACGTGAGCTTGTCTTTAGACAACCCTCGTACGGAGAATTAGAGCACGTGCGCTTCTATCTCCTCTAACCGCACCATAATTTGCCCTAAGCTTCCGACGACAACTACCTCACGGTTATCTCTATACTTTTCTCCCACTGACAATAACCGATAGTTATTGTCAAATCTCTCTATGACAGCAACTGATTCCTTGACTAAATGTAGGGAATCGACAAGACGCCTATTTCAATGGACAATCAACACCCCTTCAGTGCTATTTAAGCCTTACGGGAGAATATGAAGACAATATCTCTAAAAAAACAGTAGACAACGGAGACAAGAAATAGTAAAATTAGGGATAGTAGCACCCCCTTTGTAATCGCTCATCAAGAGCAGGTTGTAATCCTGATAGAGCAATAAATATAATCCTTTTTTTCCTATCTAACCATTCTGTTAGCTTTGGATTTTTTTACACTTCGTAAGATCCATGATTTGGCCGTTGACAAACCTATAACTGTGTTCTTCAGTTTTTTACATCAGCTGAGCTGCTCAAGTATTTCATCACATCGAATTTTCTGTTTTTCCTGAAACACTACTAACGCTCAAAGTCAGGAGCTTGATTCCTCTTCCTAGGTTGAAATCACCGTAGCGTCCCTGTAGAGGGGGGAAAGAGCTTAGGAACGATATACCAATATAAAAAATCAGAATTTGCAAAAATAAAATACTTTGGTGTAAATGGGCGACTGGCGGGTTGTATACTACTTTCGCATGATTCGGCCATCTGTTGGTAATCCCATTGGAAGTAGGGGTATCATATCATTATCAGCTGAATTTTGCAACGTTAAAGAATCATTTTTTTATAGTCCAGATGTATACAAGAGTAGTTTACCTGGTAGTAATTATTTTCTTGAAATGATATTGCTGCCATCCGTTGACTACATCAAGTTTTGGGCGTTTGACAAATTGCAACTTCTCAATAGATAATAGAGTTGACAAGATGATCACCACCATAAGCTCACTGCAACCATTCATCTCCAGTGTGGAAGTTGATCCGAACCCGTATTGTGTTTATATAGGACACTACATCATTTTATACTAGACGTGGTATCACCGGTGCTAAGGACATACGCATGTTGTATCAGACATGGTCGTAACATGTGGAAACCAACACTCATTCGATCTCCTCTCCATATGAAACAGTGTCAAAAATAGCTTTGATATCCGTGAAAGTTGTGTTATAGTGGTCCGTTCTACTCCTAGCTTTGCTAATGGATATTCCTAGGAACTTTTTTTTGCGAGGCTACGGAACTTATTTGGTAGCTAAGGAAAGGTATTTGGACCTTTGGAATGCAAACTTCCCACGTACGGTAGGCCAAAGAAGACGAAAGAGGCCGTTGGTGAAGCTTTCATTGACACACACGCTTACGGCTCGCTTCATGGAGGTTAAACTCCTAGCTTTGTTTATTGGCTTTCCATTGAAATTAAAATATATCAACTATTATTTTTTCTAAATTATTTAATTAAAAGATAAAAAAAGAAAAACGTTATATCGTCACAAACAATACAAAAGGAATATAGAGAAAAACAAAAAAAAAAATCAAAAGATCAAAATAAGCCAAAATTAGAAAAAGTCATATTCCAAGTAGGTTCTGGCTTAAATGAGTCGAAAGATCTGAAAGTCAAAAGCTAAAGCTATTTAGAACGGTTTCTAAATTGAAGTTGAAACTCCCAAACTGAACCTTATTTTTAGCTCAAGGCTCAAGCTATGGCGTACCCTAAACACAATTCTATGGAGAGGGCAATTTCTCGTATAAAATGTATGAAAAATATCCAGCATTTTGCTCTCAACCGGATGCCTGAAATAGAAGAGAAGGCCGTTACATTATCTCATCAGAGAGATAAGGAGGGGAAAAAAGGCAACAGGCGAGAGCTAGTATATGCTTGTCCGGGCCCAGGCGCCAGGCGCCTGAAACACTCAAAAACACCTGCACCGAAACCCCCACCGCCGTTCCACTGACGGGTGGTCCCAGAGCCATGATCCCGGCGTGTACACGCCCTCGTGAGTTCCCAGCCACCCGCGCCCCTCGCCACACAAGCACATATCGCACCGCCGAGCGTGATTACTTTTCTACCCTTACGTTTCGGCACAACCACGAGCCTGCTCCCGCGCCTCCGTCCGGCTCGCGGTGCGCGCGGTGGCATTCGCGTTATTTACGCGGAATAAGGGGGCTCTCTCGACCGCGTTCCAATATAAATAAGAGGCAGGCCGCTCCTCCTACCCGTTCACTTCTTATAACCCAGGGAATTTTTCCACCTTCCTCCCAGTCTCCCCTCTCGTCCTCCCCCCTCCCATCGTTTTCCTTCCCCTCCTCTGTCCCCTTGCCTGTGAAGTTACAATTCTGCCCCTGGTGGACCCCACCGTGTCATACATCTCCTGTTAGTTTTTTTTGTTTTCCTCCCTCTCTTTTTGACGGCTCTACTCGCTGCTGACGTGGCGCGTGGCGAAGGGGAGCCGTCGATATGTCGCTCAGCGAGAAGTTGGAGGCGGCGCGTGTCGCACTCGGCAAGCGCAAGGAGCGGGAGCAGCAGCAGGGTCCCGTGCCGGCTAAAGCCGAGCCGGGGAAGCCGGCTCGTGCCGGCAGCAACAAGCTCCTAGCCGGGAGCCTGGCCCACGAGTTCCTCACCCAAGGCACGCTGCTCGGCCGCCGGATCGAGCCGAGCCGCCACGCCGGTCCGGCTCCACGGGCCGAGCCCGAGCTGGGGACGAGGTACGCTGAGGTGTCCTGGCTGCTGATGAATAGCGGGGCCCACATCCCCGGCGTCGTCAACCCGACGCAGCTCGGGCGCTGGCTGCAGATAAAGGAGTGACGGCCACGCCGACGCCACAGGTGGCGCGGCGCCATTGGCCGGAACCGCCGGCGTGCGTGCAGCCCCCAAAAAAAGCAACCCGAAGAACCGATGCTCGGGATGACACATCAAGCGGTTTCGTCATTTGATTTCGCCCCCTGTTATCCCCTTCTTGTTTAGATTTTTAGATCTAGGGAGAAACTTGGTGTAGTAGCTTTCACTTGATGCGTTGTTGTTACTACTTACTAGTTTTGCCACCGTATCAATATCATGTTTGTTTTTCTGGCTCCGGCAAGCACAAAAGTTGATCGATCACATGGCGGAAATGTTGCCATAGCATGGCGAATTGGCGATGCAACGAACATGGGGTGTGCGTCGTAGCATCGGTAGAGATGGCAAAATGCTTGGCGTGGCGCCGTAATTGGGGTCTGGCTCCATCATTGTGCCTCGGTCCGAAATGCATGGGTTCCTTCGTCTGGGCGAACGCCGGTCTGGAACGCTATTATGCATAGGTTTCTTCTTTTCAGTTTTTCAGTCAGTTTTTACATTCAATTTTTTTAGCAATTACTATTTATTAGATTAATATATCGTAGTTAACAGACATAAGCAGCAGCACTCCAAAATAACAGGCCATATTGATGTCCTTTGCAATTGCGTGCAAAGGAAATGGGGAGAGAATAAGGTACCAAAGAGTACTGGAAAAGCATTAAGTTTAGCTGCGATTTTTTTTGTAAGGCTGATGGTATACAGAGTCAGTTGAACTGTATTGAGTCGTATGATTGATACATGCCTCGATGCCTATGTATCGCTGGTGCAGAAACAGACCAGAACTCGTACAGGCTCGATGCAAAGAGCGAACGCCTTCATTTACTACTCGCGCATTATTATGATTTCAAGGCTACCTATTTATCTATTTATTTATTCGGGCAATAAAAAGGGGGTAGCTCTTCTCCCATCTTGTATCCAGAGGAAGCTTGTCCGTTGGTCGTTGCTGTTTCCATTGATTGATTGGTTAGTATTCTAATTGTTCCGAGCGATTTGATTCTTGTACCTACCTTGTCCGTTTCTACCCGTCATAATTGCATTTAAATAAAATGGGATCGTTGTTGATCTGATCGCTCTTTCCATCCATCGTATATCGGTGTTGTCAGTGCTTTATGGGAGCCTGGGAGGGCAATGTCCAAGCAATTGGGGAAGAAACAAATCAGGGGGGGAAAGGTGTCGCCAGGAAGATGGAGTGCGTGTGTCTAGGATGGTGGTGCTATGGGACGGGAGGCGATGGTTACCATGGCTGAGAAGAGGCGGAGTTGTGGGGAAGAGAAAGAAGAGGGGCAAAATGGACAATTTACACCTAAAAATGGCAATCATAGGGAATTAGACGAATCTAATGACAACTAATCAGCTACAGCGAGAGGAGTGACAAATCATAGTCCCGTTAGATGTTATATGATCAATTTTCCGCGTATGAACAAGTCCCCCACTGTTACGTGTCTAGAAAACACTGCAAATCTCTCCACCTATCGTAGTACTCCACCACAAATGTTGAAGATATACCCATTAGATGTCCTTGATGATGGCGGGTGTCACAATTTGGTGGCTCACCGGCAGCCTGGTGGGCTGCTATTTGTCGTCCCCCGTGAAGAAGCGGACGACCCAACACCCAATCTGATCCCATCCTGCGCCGCCGATGATAGTTGGTTCTACTTGTAACTTCTCATTTTGTCACCGTGTTTCCTATAAAAGGATATGTCCCTTCGGTGCAGCATAATCTCCTCTTCCTTCAAAATGAATGTCTAAATGAGGAAAATTTTTCGTGGGCGTCTCTTTGCTGGACAGCTCAGTTGCCACTTCCTTTGTCATTGCACCATCCTTATCCTTCCGGCTCCCCAGGTCAGACTGGCACATTGACATCTTTCCAAATGTACCATGCATTGTATCAGCCAGGCAGCCACCGAATAAAGGCCGTAACGGGCAGACCTCGCTGGGCTCACAACTTATGACTAAAATTATACTGTAATAGTTGAAATTTTATAGTTGAATGTAGCTTATTTAGCATAATTAAGTTTAAAAATAGAAAAAATATGCTAACTCATCACGGATAACGTAAACAAATATAGGAAAAAAAGAACCGGAAAAAGCTCAAAAAAAATATAATTTATGAATAGTAAAAAATAAGCTAAAAATCAAAAGCTAAAGTCGAAACGAGCTTACTAAGGGTGTGTTTGTTGTTGTGGTTTCTAAAAATGTGCAGTCATGTGGAAAAGTCTGAGTTGTGAGTCAGAAAAGTCAAAAGTGTTTGGTTCAAACAAGTATAAAACTTACCTCCTATCTCTATTTTCCTTGAAACAACTGTGAAACACTTCTATTTTCACCATTTCAAAAAAAGCCAAAACCAAAAGCCAAGGTCTAAGGTGCTTTCAAAACTGTCTTATCTAAAAGTATGCTCAAAAGCAGAACGATTCTGACACTTTGATTGGCTTTGGCTTTTGAAGAAAACGCCCCAAAACTCAACCAAAGGCACCCTAACTGTGAGGATTCTTCGCCTCTCCCGACCCGTAGCGTCGACTTTGGCGCCTGTGATTCTGTGAATCGCTGCACCAGCAGCAGATCAGCATCGCCCCCACCGTGCAAACTGCAAAGGGGCTGGCGCGGCGTGTCTCCGGCGGCCCATGGCCTGGTGCGGCAGAACTAAACCAGGCCACCCTGGAGCCCACAATCATGATTTGGGCCTACGCACGGCCCGCTTCCCTAGTCCGCATGGCCCAGCCCACAAGTCCGCTTCCCTGGCATGGCAGCTTGACTAACCAGACCAATCCGCCGTGACCCTACTACGCCAGGGAGGAGCGCCTCGCGCGCTCCACTTTCCCATCCAAAGCTCCCCCGCGCCGCGCCCTCCCGCCCGAAAATTTCCCGCGGATGCTACTGGCGCCCGATTCCGAGCTGCGTCCGCGCACGCCCTCAAAACATTTCCGCCGGCCGCCACTTCCTCCAATTCCACAGCCGCGCACGCGTATTTTAGTGGCTTCCAGAGCTAGCGCCCCAAGGCACAGCAATCCTCTCGGAGAGGGAGAAAGAGGAGCGTGCAACGAACATGGGGTGTGCGTCGTAGCATCGGTAGAGATGGCAAAATGCTTGGCGTGGCGCCGTGATTGGGGTCTGGCTCCATCATTGTGCCTCGGTCCGAAATGCATGGGTTCCTTCGTCTGGGCGAACGCCGGTCTGGAACGCTATTATGCATAGGTTTCTTCTTTTCAGTTTTTCAGTCAGTTTTTACATTCAATTTTTTTAGCAATTACTATTTATTAGATTAATATATCGTAGTTAACAGACATAAGCAGCAGCACTCCAAAATAACAGGCCATATTGATGTCCTTTGCAATTGCGTGCAAAGGAAATGGGGAGAGAATAAGGTACCAAAGAGTACTGGAAAAGCATTAAGTTTAGCTGCGATTTTTTTTGTAAGGCTGATGGTATACAGAGTCAGTTGAACTGTATTGAGTCGTATGATTGATACATGCCTCGATGCCTATGTATCGCTGGTGCAGAAACAGACCAGAACTCGTACAGGCTCGATGCAAAGAGCGAACGCCTTCATTTACTACTCGCGCATTATTATGATTTCAAGGCTACCTATTTATCTATTTATTTATTCGGGCAATAAAAAGGGGGTAGCTCTTCTCCCATCTTGTATCCAGAGGAAGCTTGTCCGTTGGTCGTTGCTGTTTCCATTGATTGATTGGTTAGTATTCTAATTGTTCCGAGCGATTTGATTCTTGTACCTACCTTGTCCGTTTCTACCCGTCATAATTGCATTTAAATAAAATGGGATCGTTGTTGATCTGATCGCTCTTTCCATCCATCGTATATCGGTGTTGTCAGTGCTTTATGGGAGCCTGGGAGGGCAATGTCCAAGCAATTGGGGAAGAAACAAATCAGGGGGGGAAAGGTGTCGCCAGGAAGATGGAGTGCGTGTGTCTAGGATGGTGGTGCTATGGGACGGGAGGCGATGGTTACCATGGCTGAGAAGAGGCGGAGTTGTGGGAAGAGAAAGAAGAGGGCAAATGGACAATTTACACCTAAAATGGCAATCATAGGGAATTAGACGAATCTAATGACAACTAATCAGCTACAGCGAGAGGAGTGACAAATCATAGTCCCGTTAGATGTTATATGATCAATTTTCCGCGTATGAACAAGTCCCCCACTGTTACGTGTCTAGAAAACACTGCAAATCTCTCCACCTATCGTAGTACTCCACCACAAATGTTGAAGATATACCCATTAGATGTCCTTGATGATGGCGGGTGTCACAATTTGGTGGCTCACCGGCAGCCTGGTGGGCTGCTATTTGTCGTCCCCCGTGAAGAAGCGGACGACCCAACACCCAATCTGATCCCATCCTGCGCCGCCGATGATAGTTGGTTCTACTTGTAACTTCTCATTTTGTCACCGTGTTTCCTATAAAGGATATGTCCCTTCGGTGCAGCATAATCTCCTCTTCCTTCAAAATGAAGTCTAAATGAGGAAAATTTTTCGTGGGCGTCTCTTTGCTGGACAGCTCAGTTGCCACTTCCTTTGTCATTGCACCATCCTTATCCTTCCGGCTCCCCAGGTCAGACTGGCACATTGACATCTTTCCAAATGTACCATGCATTGTATCAGCCAGGCAGCCACCGAATAAAGGCCGTAACGGGCAGACCTCGTGGGCTCACAACTTATGACTAAAATTATCAGTAGATGAAATTTTATAGTTGAATGTAGCTTATTTAGCATAATTAAGTTTAAAAATAGAAAAATATGCTAACTCATCACGGATAACGTAAACAAATATAGGAAAAAAGAACCGAAAAAGCTCAAAAATATAATTTATGAATAGTAAAAATAAGCTAAAATCAAAAGTAAAGTCGAAACGAACTACCTAATGTGTGTTGATTCTTCTAAACACCGACCCGTAAAGTCAGACGTTTGAGTCAAAAGAAGCCTTGGTTCACAATATAAACTTACTCTCTATTTTCCTGAACAAGCAATCTATTCACCATTTCAAAACCGAAGCAAAACTCAAAGGGGCGTGAAGATCTAAAGAGCTCAGGCGTTGATTCGGCTTGGCTTTAGAAAGCCTCCAAAACTCAACCAAAGGCACCTAACTGTGAGGATTCTTCGCCCTCCCGACCCGTAGCGTCGACTTTGGCGCCTGTGATTCTGTGAATCGCTGCACCAGCAGCAGATCAGCATCGCCCCACCGTGCAAACTGCAAAGGCTGGCGCGGCGTGTCTCCGGCGGCCCATGGCCTGGTGCGGCAGAACTAAACCAGGCCACCCTGTGAGCCCACAATCATGATTTGGGCCTACGCACGGCCCGCTTCCCTAGTCCGCATGGCCCAGCCCACAAGTCCGCTTCCCTGGCATGGCAGCTTGACTAACCAGACCAATCCGCCGTGACCCTACTACGCCAGGGATCGAGCGCTCCGCGCTCCACTTTCCCATCCAAAGCTCCCCGCGCCGCGCCCGCCCGAAAATTTCGCGGATGCTACTGGCGCCCGATTCCGAGCTGCGTCCGCGCACGCCCTCAAAACATTTCCGCCGGCCGCCACTTCCTCCAATTCCACAGCCGCGCACGCGTATTTTAGTGGCTTCCAGAGCTAGCGCCCCCAAGGCACAGCAATCCTCTCGGAGAGGGAGAAAGAGGAGCGTGGGAAGGGGCGTGCTCGTGAGCAGCAGAGATGGAGGGCCTGAGGAGATTCCTGAACCCGCTGGTGCTCAACCTGCAGAAGATGGAGCTGGAGCTCACCTGCCCCGTCTGGTACAGCATCTCGCCTCCTCTTTGCCTCCTCCACCCATCTCCATCTCTTTGGATCTAGATGCGAATTAAGCGTGGGAAAAGAATAATATTATGAGAATTGGACTAGTGTTGTACCCCAAGCTTCGAGGTGTTATCCTCTCTTTTTTTTCGCTTGTGAGGATCCTATGAATACGGAGAATATGATGGATGCAGTGATGAAACTGAGCTTAGGTGAAGTCAGATCTGGGTAAAATGGTGGGATCTAGCCTTTTACAATGAGATGGCAAAATAAACGAACGTGTTTACTGCCCTTTCATGCCTTGTGATGATCTCGTTTTTTTTTTCATTTTTGTTTGGCAGTCTGAAGTTGCTCAGCGCGCCTACGATGCTACCGTGTTACCACACATCATGCAGGTTAATATTCAGATAACTGAACTGATGTGCCATTCTGTACTCTACTCCATATCGCCTTGTGACGAATTTGTTGAATTCTTTCAGCAAGTGTTCCACTACACGGACTATGAATGGTTACAGCTGCGCCATTTGCAAATCAGCCTACCATTCTCAAGGTAGCACCGTGGCAACCTGAAACGTTTCTTAGTTCTGACTACTGCCTTAACTCGTTACCTGATCTCCAAATCTCTTGCAGATGTAAGGCCCGCTTCTCACCTCGAGGCAATAGTGAACATTCACAAGAGCCTCAGCTCTACCGTCAGCAGCATGGTCACACAGCAGGAGGCTCAAGTTGACATTCCCGGTATATCCTCATCCAATTCCTGCTTTCCAATCTCACAGAATATCAAGCACAGAACTTCTGGTAGTTGTAAGACCAAATGTTGACTGATCTGGTAAAATCTTTTCTTTGTTCAGTTGCAAAGACTACATTTCAACGAACTCCAGAATCGGGAAACAGAAATGGAGCAGACAAATCTGACCAGATGAAATCTTACAACTCGGTTGCTTCAAAGCTGGTATATAACCAATCAACTGGACCTACATATGGAGATGTGGATGGTGCGAAAGCAAGGGATACTGCATTCGAGAACAAAGCTAATGATGTGACCGTTGAGCCAACGATTCTTGTACAGAAGGGACCGTGTGGGTCTCAATCTTCTGATGGCCCTAGGGATCTGGATTGTGACAGCAATGACCTTGAAGGGGAGCTGGTAATATTCTATCTTATCAAAAGGAACTGTATGTTAAAAAGGGCTTGTTTTTGAAGCATATGTTGCTTAAACTTGGATGACGGAATCCTGGTAACCTCAATTAGTTGAAATCTAATGAGTGAATTCATCATTTGCATCTACTAGGTCCCTTTTTTTTTTAAAAAAAATCTCTCTTAAAACTTACCCATTCTGTCAGATAACAAGCAGACCACCTCCTCAAAATGTGTTGAAAAGAGAACCAAATGTAATGGATGACCAGACTAGAGAACTGAAGAGGCAAAAGTCCATAGATCGGAGTGAAAGTAAGTTTTTTTTATCTAACTAATCACCTTTCCGAGTATTTGGAAATGCAAAACACTAATGAGATTGCAAACGTAAATACAGGACAACCAACCATGGCTGGTGCTTGGAAATGTGAATTTTGTCACTCTTCAAAAATCACTGAGGTCAGTCCATGGCAAAATTTAAGCAAGATTTGAACTTTGTTGTGTTCACTATTGAGGATATGACTTGCCACTGATTGTTTGTGTACTTTGAGAATCTAATTTAAATTTGGAACTCAGTGTACTGGCCCTTTGTCACATTATCTTGCCGGGGAACCACTAGAGGATGACCAAGCTTGGAAATCGAATGTTCTACATGTCCACGAGAAATGCATTGAATGGTAGCCGTGACCCTACTACGCCAAAGGGGAGGGAGCGCCTCCTGCGCGCTCCACTTTCCCATCCAAAGCTCCCCCGCGCCGCGTCCTCCCGCCCGAAAATTTCCCGCGGATGCTACTGGCGCCCGATTCCGAGCTGCGTCCGCGCACGCCCTCAAAACATTTCCGCCGGCCGCCACTTCCCTCCAATTCCACAGCCGCGCACGCGTATTTTAGTGGCTTCCAGAGCTAGCGCCCCCAAGGCACAGCAATCCTCTCGGAGAGGGAGAAAGAGGAGCGTGGGAAGGGGCGTGCTCGTGAGCAGCAGAGATGGAGGGCCTGAGGAGATTCCTGAACCCGCTGGTGCTCAACCTGCAGAAGATGGAGCTGGAGCTCACCTGCCCCGTCTGGTACAACATCTCGCCTCCTCTTTGCCTCCTCCACCCATCTCCATCTCTTTGGATCTAGATGCGAATTAAGCGTGGGAAAAGAATAATATTATGAGAATTGGACTAGTGTTGTACCCCCAAGCTTCGAGGTGTTATCCTCTCTTTTTTTTTCGCTTGTGAGGATCCTATGAATACGGAGAATATGATGGATGCAGTGATGAAACTGAGCTTAGGTGAAGTCAGATCTGGGTAAAATGGTGGGATCTAGCCTTTTACAATGAGATGGCAAAATAAACGAACGTGTTTACTGCCCTTTCATGCCTTGTGATGATCTCGTTTTTTTTTTCATTTTTGTTTGGCAGTCTGAAGTTGCTCAGCGCGCCTACGATGCTACCGTGTTACCACACATCATGCAGGTTAATATTCAGATAACTGAACTGATGTGCCATTCTGTACTCTACTCCATATCGCCTTGTGACGAATTTGTTGAATTCTTTCAGCAAGTGTTCTACTACACGGACTATGAATGGTTACAGCTGCGCCATTTGCAAATCAGCCTACCATTCTCAAGGTAGCACCGTGGCAACCTGAAACGTTTCTTAGTTCTGACTACTGCATTCACTCGTTACCTGATCTCCAAATCTCTTGCAGATGTAAGGCCCGCTTCTCACCTCGAGGCAATAGTGAACATTCACAAGAGCCTCAGCTCTACCGTCAGCAGCATGGTCACACAGCAGGAGGCTCAAGTTGACATTCCCGGTATATCCTCATCCAATTCCTGCTTTCCAAGCTCACAGAATATCAAGCACAGAACTTCTAGTAGTTGTAAGACCAAATGTTGACTGATCTGGTAAAATCTTTTCTTTGTTCAGTTGCAAAGACTACATTTCAACGAACTCCAGAATCGGGAAACAGAAATGGAGCAGACAAATCTGACCAGATGAAATCTTACAACTCGGTTGCTTCAAAGCTGGTATATAACCAATCAACTGGACCTACATATGGAGATGTGGATGGTGCGAAAGCAAGGGATACTGCATTCGAGAACAAAGCTAATGATGTGACCGTTGAGCCAACGATTCTTGTACAGAAGGGACCGTGTGGGTCTCAATCTTCTGATGGCCCTAGGGATCTGGATTGTGACAGCAATGACCTTGAAGGGGAGCTGGTAATATTCTATCTTATCAAAAGGAACTGTATGTTAAATTGTTTTTGAAGCATATGTTGCTTAAACTTGGATGACGGAATCCTGGTAACCTCAATTAGTTGAAATCTAATGAGTGAATTCATCATTTGCATCTACTAGGTCCCTTTTTTTTTAAAAAAAAACTCTCTTAAAACTTACCCATTCTGTCAGATAACAAGCAGACCACCTCCTCAAAATGTGTTGAAAAGAGAACCAAATGTAATGGATGACCAGACTAGAGAACTGAAGAGGCAAAAGTCCATAGATCGGAGTGAAAGTAAGTTTTTTTATCTAACTAATCACCTTTCCGAGTATTTGGAAATGCAAAACACTAATGAGATTGCAAACGTAAATACAGGACAACCAACCATGGCTGGTGCTTGGAAATGTGAATTTTGTCACTCTTCAAAAATCACTGAGGTCAGTCCATGGCAAAATTTAAGCAAGATTTGAACTTTGTTGTGTTCACTATTGAGGATATGACTTGCCACTGATTGTTTGTGTACTTTGAGAATCTAATTTAAATTTGGAACTCAGTGTACTGGCCCTTTGTCACATTATCTTGCCGGGGAACCACTAGAGGATGACCAAGCTTGGAAATCGAATGTTCTACATGTCCACGAGAAATGCATTGAATGGTATGTTCTTTGTGACTTTTGAGCTCATTTTTCTGAATGAACACATATTTCATGAGTGACACCCACAGATACTCGTCATCTGAAAAGAAATTAAGAAAAGAACCTTGCATTTTTTTATGGTATCACTTATCTTCTGGCTTGTTTCTAGTATCTATGTAGTGAGTATTTTGGTGTACCATTTTCTAATCTTCAGTAGTGACTTATCCATACCAATATAGGGCTCCTCAAGCATTCTTTACTGGTGATATTGCAAACAACTTGGAGCCTGAGTTGGCCCGTGCTTCTAAGATCAAATGCAGTGTTTGTGGATTGAAAGGTGCAGCACTTGGCTGCCTTGTCAAGAGTTGCCGCAAGAGCTTTCATGTACCATGTGCCCATGGGATCTCAGGCTGCCGATGGGATGAAGTAGGTCCTTCTTAAATCCTGCACTGTCCATTCTGTATTTAGTCAAACGCACGTCCTTTATTGTGGTAAAACATTTTGTCAAGTCATATCATTAAATGAATGTGCCGTGCTTCAGGAAAACTTTGTCATGCTGTGTCCTTCACATTCATCAAAGAAGTTGCCGTGTGAGAGATCAAAGTCAAAAAATAAGAAGGCCAAGCTGCAGCGGTATGTTCTCTGTGCCTGTTAATTATAGCTGTATTTTGCTATACCTGCATGTTTCTTCTGTGAACCTTTTTCTTTTCCTAATTTGTCAGATCATCTTCTGATACAATGCTTGGTGATTTGAACTCACCTCCAATGGAAAGGGATGAACTTTGGACTGCCTCACCTTTTCTGACAAGTGAATGGGTGATATGTGGATCTGCCCTCTCCGGTCAAGAGAAGGTAGTTATTGCTTGTTTGATTATACTCTTCACATAATATTACTTGGTGTAGCTGTTTTGATAATGTAAGTTATCTTGGGTATCCTTGAAAACTTAACAGGAAATCTTGGATCAGTTTGAGCATCAAACTGGCATCACAGTAACTAACAACTGGAGGTCGAATGTGACTCATGTAATTGCTAATACGGATGAACGTGGAGCATGTGCCAGGACACTAAAGGTTCTCATGGCCATACTAGCTGGAAAATGGGTTCTCAATGTAAATTGTGAGTACTTAATTTTGCTCTTCTGCCTTTTTGGTCCACTTTTTTTTTTGTGATTGTTTGGCCATTGCACAAGTTAAACAAGATAAGTTTGACTCTATATGGTCACTTGGCAGTTTGGTACTTGTCCTGGTAATTTAAGCTTAGTAGAGCATTGCTTGCTATGCAAACATTGTGCCTGCATCTACTTTGGTTGCTCTAGTGCAAGTTGCCCTCTTCTACAAGGAAGTTCTTATACAAACTCTTATGATATTTAGGGCTGAAGGCATGTGTGGAGGCTAGAGGACCAGTCCCAGAAGAGCCCTATGAGATCAGTTCTGATGTTCATGGCTCCTTCGATGGCCCTCGCACAGGAAGACTACAAGCAATGCAAAAGGTTTGTATGTAAATCATCTGAGAAAATCAGCCAAACTAGAACTTAAATCTTCATGGAATATTGACTGCATACATTTCTTGTTCTCTAGGCACCAAGTCTGTTTGCAGGGTTGACCTTCTACTTCAGTGGACATTTCATGCCGACATACAAGGTTCACCTTGAGGATTTGATTGCCACGGCAGGGGGGTTGATCTTGGACAAGACTGATCTCTCTATCACATCCTTGATTGTTTACAGCATGGAGCCGCCACAAGGAAGTGATCCGGACACCCTTAATGAGGTTATTAAGAAGAGAATAGCTGAGGCTGAAGAGTTGGCAGCAACAATTGGCTGCAGGGCTATTCCTCATACATGGCTTCTGGATTCTATTGCATCCTGCACAGTTCAACTGACCATGTGACACTGTACCTAGGTTAGGGGTTAGGATGTGATTGACATGTTCTTGATCTAAAATATCTTCCAGATGTTGTCACATGAGCGCACAATTAAATTTGAATACTCTTTGTGTATCTCTTTCCATTTTACGGTCGGTGGTCATATTCATATGTTTCACCTACCGATAGCTGTATCTGGTCTAATTTTTTTCTCCTCTGCAAAAAAGATGAAAGATGACACTTCTAGGCTAGGTTTACTCTAAAATCCGCTGCAGTTGAGGGTTTTAAAAAAACTACTCGATGGATTTTAATCTGAATCTGGACTGTTTGTTTTAGATCGAATGCTTGGGTGCTCTTGAAGATTTTCCATATTTACCTATGGAATTAATCATTCACTGCTACAGCACTAGGGAAAAGCATGAAATGATTGTTGAGTGCATTGGGAAAAAAAGCAAGGGGAATGGCTGAGATCACTAGGTTGCTTCAGGAGCAGTTTACCAACAACAGGAGAGGTCCCTTTCAGGCTCTCGAGTCTCACCAGTCAGGCAGTCACCAGTGTCCTTTCTTGGTGTAATGGTGTCTAATGAATTTGTTTTTTTTCTTTCACCGGATTCTCATGTCAAAGAAGCACCTGTGCTTCCATTTTCTTTTCCCACCAGGCCCTTTATAAGGAGCCGCCCTTAGATCCTCAGCAGTAATAGTGCTAGCGCCATGGCGTTCTTCAACAGCGGATCGCGAGCGCTGGTGGAAATCCTGACGAGATTGCAGAGGTGCGTTGCTGTTGGCTAATCTTTCCCTTCGTATTTTGCCTGCCTGTGAAAACAGAGTTTATTTGAGCAATGGTTTACACGGGGATAGTGGATACCGATTAGTAAAAGTACTGCAATATTCGACTATCTCCAGAAACAGGAATTGATGTCACTTGATTTCTTGTGTTCTAAGCGGGTTTTTTCGGTATGGTGCACGTCAGTGCTTGAGTTGTGCGGCTCCTAGAAGCATTGACACAGTATCCTCAGTCAGAAACTGTATTATGTTTCGATATTTGCAGTGCTGAAAGACCAATGCCAGTTGATCACACATTCTTTGAGTTTGGATCAATTCGATATCATGTACAGGTAATCTCAATTTGAAACACCTTCGATGCAGCAGCTTTAAGCAAATACAGAACACATGGAAAATGATCATATGTCTTAAACCGAACAAAACGTAGAACAGCCTTGTATTTGTGTTCTCAGCACTCACAATCTGCAAGATCTTGCAGGCTTCAGCATCAGATTCAGAGAACGTATACCTGTCGATATCAACACCATCTCTTTCTCAGGAGGCTTCACCCTCGAGCGGCTTGCCTGAATACACATTACAGGAGGCAAGGAAAATGTATCATAAGTTTGCAGAGATTATCGAGCCGCCTAAAGAAGGCTACGCCTTAACACTGAAACTGAACTTCTCTGACCTCGCCCGACCAAAAGGTATAAAACATTCCCACCATCTTTCAGTTCTTCGGTGAGAGAAATACGGGACTGACTACACAGCAGTCGACCGATACAGTCCCCATCAAACAACTAAACAGCTGCCTGTTCTCGCGCGTTGCATAGATCGCGTCAAGGCTATCAACAAGATATCGTTGCTGCAATCCGTCATCCTCAGCTCGCAGCTCAAGGACATGTTAGGGAGCCTCGGCTCGTCAGGCACGATGAAGCTCGTGTACAACCAAAGGGACCCTTTCTTCGTCAGCAGAATGGTACGTTCTTGCTCGGCTCTTCACTTCCCCAGGTCCCACGGAGACCAAAGCTTCGCGAGGAAAAAAACATAGCTAGCAATTAACGAAAGCATAGTTTGGTTCGCTACTGATGCGACTATTAGCCTGCAGCCGGGGATGATAAACGCCATATTCCCAATGCGTTTCAGAGACGACACGGATCTGGCCATCGCGACCTCGTTCTTTCAGGTGAGTGCCTCGGCTCATCAGGCACGATGAAGCTCGTGTACAGTCCAGTTTTTGAGTTTCCGCATGGTGCTTTTCGCGTATTCCTGGAACCTGAAGGAAGTGAGATGCACGGCAGGAGCTACAGGATATCGGGAGCTCGTCCTCGAGAGCGCCCAGGTGCAGCTGGTCCCCGATCCCGCCGCCGGAGCTGCGAGGGGAGCACGTGCAGCACCTCACCACCAACGGTGGATTCGTGTCGTTCGGTACGTGCCGTTCCGGTGGTTCCCGTCGATTTTAGCCTCTTGGACCTGACCTGACGTGCCGTGCCGGACGCTTCGATTTTGCAGGTGTTTTCTCGCGGCACGTCGAGGGGAGAAGGGCGGCCAAAACGGCGTGGATTCTGCTCAACTTCCAGTCATACGTGAAACACCATATCAAGGTTGGTCTGGACGTTGACTGTGTGACGGTCCATGCTTTCAGGGAGTATATAATTTTACTGACGGTAAAATTCGATCTGCGCAGTGCACCCGAAGTTACATTCAGAGCAGGATGCGGAAGCGGGTGGAAACCCTGACAGAGGTATGGACTTGAAATCTTCAGAATTAGGCGCATTGCACAGCATCATTGGGGAATTAAGATGCGGCGTGTAAATTTGTCGGTAAAATGTATGCACCGCCGCACGTCGTGCTTCTGTGCTTTCCAAAAAGAGAAGTGCGTGCATGCGTTCTTCAGACTTCAAACCAAACAAAAAAAGAAAAGAAAAGAAAGAAGCATGGATGTAAAAACATTTCTTTCTGCTTAGTTGCCTTTTTCAACAAACAGTAACTACTCGAGCTGTTTGGACGCCGCCATAACTGAAACCAAGTTCGTACTGAGAGTGTACTATTATTCTTTGAGTTGCAGGTGATCCAAAATGCAAGGCTGAGGGGAAACGATGACAAGAGGAAATTACAAGGTACACACTTTTATCGCATGGATGCACAATTTTACAAGGATACTGAGACGATCCACATCATTATCACGGGGTAAAAATACTAGTCAACAAATTATTATTCGTTTTAACCGATAGAATATCGCTTTAACAAATAATAAGGCTATCAGAGTGTTGCAGCAGAACAATAAGTAGAGACAACATATTACATCCATCCATATAGCTACACAGGGCTAAAGTTCCATACAACTTATTTGGCTAAGTGATTATAGTACCAGTAAAGAAAGTCTACTTCAAAACTCTAATTATACAAGAGCGAAAAGTACCAATACAATACACTAATAATACAAGTACCCTAGTGTCGAGTCCTTGCTGCTCCTAGGCCTCTAGTCGTTCCAGTCCTCGTATAAGGTGTAACCCTCATATGGCTTAGCCTCAGTACCATTTCCCTCCCATTGGGAGTAGGACTCCTCTGTGTAGGCCTCATCCTGCCAAAGGTAGATTCTAGTTGGTTATCCTCTAAACAAGGAAATAATAGTAAGAATGAGTATGAAGTACTCATCAAGTTTATATAATCAGTATGCACTGTATGCTCTTGTTCTACCTCTCTTGCTACCGCTCTTTCTCATGCTCATCCTTGTTCCCATATTCATAGAAAATAATGGTTTCTAGTTGTGAAAGATTTCGGATTCATTACTTTGAAAAACTACTGCACACTCGTATGAACAGCTAAAATCTCCATTGATTTCCACAATCTACTTTCTCGGAGACATGCATGAATTCATGATTTGTATAGCATTACGCAACCTTATCACTTTACCCATGATCACTTTGATCCTGGTGGCTCATGGATCTTCATATTTTCTAAGATGTGGTGCCCAGATCAGAGTATAAAACTTTTACATCTATCTCAGTATATTATATCTCCGCCTAACTAATCTCAATCATTGGCCTAGGGTGATCTCTCACCCTCACGTCAGCTCCCCTCTATGCCAATCTCTCTGGCCCCTCATCGACTCTGGCTCCTCGCTGCTCGAGCTCTATGCACTATCACTGGTAACCCTAGGTCACCCTACGGTTTACCTTTCCTCCCCTTTACTCTCTCTCTCTCTCCTCTTGCGCATAATCGTGGTGGTGGTTAAGTAGTGCCCTAGTGATATTATGCGACATTCGACTGGTTGGTTATTGACTATAGATTATGCACGATTTAATCTTGAGAAATTGATGCTATTACTATGGATAGTTGGTGGGCTACCTTTGCCAGCTGTTGGTCGGGTTGCTTCGGGAAGGATTGGAATTATGCTCTTGGTGGTCGCCTTCTTGGTCACTGTGCGATGTTGCTAGCAAGGGTTGTGGCCTTCTCCTCCTGCAGTTTGGTGTCCTATTGTCTGGCTCCTTGCTCTTGGTTGACTGGCCCTGATTCTTGCCTTGTGGTGGCTGGTAAGATGTGGCTGTGTGGGGTTGGAACTTGGAATTGGGATGGAAAGAAAAGGAAGAGAGGGGCAGGCTTGCTGGTGTCATGGCCAATGTTTCTTCTCCCTTCTCTTTTATTCCAGACCGGCTGGCTTGGCTTTAATCCTTTGTTGTGTTGTGCCTTCTCGAAGTGTTTCGTTGTCCCTACTCGAAGTGTTTCGATATCCCTACTTGAAGTGTTTTGCTGTCCGTACTACACAATGTACTGCATTGATATATTTTGGTTGATTGACTGGTTCCCAAGGCGATAATCTAACTAGAGGGTTTGGTCCCTAATATTAATTTGGCCATTTTAATTATTGTTATTACGCTAATTACGTCAATTAAATTAGTTAGAAAATGCGAAAAGTTACAGATACTAGTACAATTCTCTGCTCTATGTATACTAAAACAGAATTGCAGGCCTCAAGATTTCTTTTTCAAAAAAGCCTTAGTATACCGCAACCTAGCACATGTGGATCACCTACCTATTAGTTATGAAAAAGACAATGTTACTTGTGAGCAGTTCCACGGTTGAATTAAGCTGATGCACTCAGCAAACCGCTTTTGGCAATGATACTCAGATAAGAAAAAGTGAATCCATATATGCTGCTCTCAAACAACGTCCGAAACAAAGGCCAATCAATTGCAGGTACGCAGTAAGTAAGAACATCCCACATTCTGACACCATGATCTCAGTAATGCCATCGACATATTAGCTTATTTCTCATTTGCTTCTTGAGATTGCTAATTGGGCTGGGCTGATATGATACTAATGACTGATGAGCTCATCAAGCTCTTGTGTAGCAGTGAGGAAGAAGATCAAGAGAAGATTGATCAGCTTTGCGAAAGCCAAGAAACTGAAGAAGGGTTTCAAAGCCGTCGTCGACAAGATCAAGCGGCTGCGGCTGAGGATCAAAGTGAAAAGTCTTCAACGGTTCAGGAGGCAGTGCCAGTGCTTCGCCGTGCCCAAACTCGCCAAGCCGCGCAGGAATGAGGACAAGTACTACAAGCTAGAGTGAATTTTACTCCAGGTTTTGGGAGCATGAACAAAGATTTAATGCACATGTCAGAACAAGCCCACAAGCATGGTGATACATGCTAGCTGTACTTTTCCACCCCGAGTATGGGCATTAAGAAATTAAAGGAGGTGGTAGTTTGGTATAAGAGTTCCATGTTCTTTTCGCGTATGGGCAATTAGGCATTAGAAACTACAGTGGTACATGCTGCAAACTAGTGTGAATTTTGTTGTAAATAGTGCGATATAAGCATATTTTTGAATTTAATTTCAGCAATAATAATAAATCTTTAGGCATGATAAACATGGCAAACAAATGACTTAATTAACATATAATCATATGAATCTTATAAGTCATTGTAAAATCATATGCCTAAAATAAATGTCATATGAAAGTTCATGACCAGCAGTCTCATGTACATAAGTGAAAAGAAATGCTAATCTCAACCAAAACATAACATATATGATCAGATTCAGCATATGATCAAAAAAATTGAGATTTCTTGAGTGCTCTCAAAGGCTAGTTGCACAAGATTTATTCTTGGCCCTCTCCACCATGACAAAATCTAATCTTGATTATATATGACAGTTATAGATTAGATCTTGAGCTAAAATTAAATCTTGCTACTACCAAAGATCCACAGATCAAGTAAACAGCTTGCTGGACAGAGCAGAACTACTCCTAAAAATCAATCTTCCAAACATTCACAGAGAATGCTATTGATTCAATAGGTTAACAAGGTTCAGCTCAAACCAGATAAGACCAAAAATTAACCACTGCACAGATCTAACAGAGATCAGCAAGAAATGGATAGCAAGATTTAATGATCAGTGAAAGAAAAAATAGTAGATTTAATTGAATGCTCAAGATCAATCTACCATCACATCCATATATAATCTCAGCAATATGTCATTTCATCACAGACCAATCAATTCACAGAAAATTCTTTGCAATCTTCCAGCTAGTGATACTCACAGAAAAGTGAAAGATTTCACAAAATTGCAAAGAATCAACAACTAATATACTCACAGTAGTGGTGATATTTGAAATCACCAAGAAGAATCTGAACACGGCAAGGCACGCACATGGCGCTGTCCCAGAAAACCTAGCACCCCTCTGTGCTACACGCAGAAGAAGAGTGTGGTAGACGGAGATACAATGCCCACTCCAACCTCAGGTAGCCGACGCCGGAGACGAAGGTTAGAGTTGATGTCACACAAGACCAACGGGAGCCCCGGCCGAGAGCGCTCGTGAACAACAAGAACAGGTCGCAAATCTCTCACAAACCTCAGCTCTAGGTGTAGACTGCCGACGACTGTAAACAATATTGGCGAGTTAAACAAATGAGATATCGTACAACAGGGATAGAGCAAAACAAATGTAGATGTGTCCATCCAATGCACACCTGGGAAGCATCTCCAGTAGCATCATTAGTGTTCTCCATCTTAAGTACAGGAACTTTCCAGAGTCGAACACCACAATCAATGGAAGGATATGTTCACAGCAAGATAACAAACATCGGTAAATATTCACCAATTACACTTTTATACTTTACACTTAGAAACAGCAGACTTTTATCAAGTAAATTTAATTTTTAAAGCTTATTTACAAAGGCTTAAAGCATGTCTAATATGTGTGACTGTGAAGTGTAAACCTATATACCATTGGAAGGCACCATAAGCTTCTTATTACATATGGGTCTTAACCATATAAAAAGCCATTTCCAAAACATTTCCAAAACAGGTTGTTTGGTGGAGCTAACCTGTGGTATCTTTAAGCTCAAGCTTATGTTCTTACCCTAGATGCCTTTAGCACATATACTCAAGTATGACTAACATTGGGTATATAAGACTATTCCCGAAACCTAGCGGATATTAAAACACCTCTTGGTATAAAGCCACCTTCTCACAAAAAGTATGCATCGAGAAGACACATCTAAAAATTTAGTTGACATCAGAACACCTCTATCTAAACGCCAAACAAGTGACATCTACAATTTAACTTACATGCAGTCAACACCTCAAGATATAAGAAGATCACCATAGGTAGTGTCGCCAAACCTCTCACAACACCTTGGTGTCCAGGGAACTGGCAGATTGTCTTCCTATTTTTGTTATTGTAAAAGAAATGAAAATTACATTCATAAATCATAAGTGACATAAGGCTATTAAGAACCAACTCTCTTAGCCACACGGATATGCAAAGATGAACAAATTGGTGGCATGAGTTTTGGATGGAATTAAAAAAAGTCATCCTCTCACTACTACAGAAAAGGTCATCACAGACGGTTCAAAAACGTCATCACAGACGGTTTTGTGAACCGTCTGAATTTATGGGTCAGTGATAATCGAAGGTTATCACAGACGGTTGTCGAACAATCGTCTGTGATATTGAAACATCACAGACGGTTTGTAGCTACAAACCGTCTGTGATGTTCCTTTCTACCTCTAAATCTACTTCTGTTTATTGGCTAGCCTCAGGAAATGCTAGCCATGCCCTAGAGATGAATATCTGCCATGAAAACAGAAGGTATAGTTTACCATTTCTGACCCAAATTTGTACTTGATCACAAGATGAATAAGGTAATGCATAATTGCCACTTTTCTTTTTTAGTATATAAAAGATGAATAAATGAACAAAAACTATCTGATTCAACAGTGTAGGAATGGTTGAATAAAAAAATCAGGTTCCAAAATACATACAATGGACACATCAAACACACTACTGAAGCATACTACAATCATATTCTACTGGCAAATGCATAACATAAGTGGACAATTGGGCTCTTGGGTCTCAACAGTTTGGCAGCCAAGCAATGGGTTCAAAAAATTTTATTGCTCTATGCTCAGTCACTCAAATTGATATAACATTAGAAAATTTTCACTCTCTTAATTTAAGTATTTAACTAAACAAGTCAACTAATGTAGCTGAACAAGTCCCCAACACTACAACTGGCAGTAGCAATGTTGTATTTGCCCACAGCCATTTACATTAGCCATTCCATTTCCAGATGTCAATTCCTGAGAATATTATGATCATAGAAACGTGATAATGTGTCACCATTAACGAGATAATGTATTAGACAACCAAAACAAGGAAAATGGAGAAGAAATCACACAATGGACAAGATCGAACAACCTTCTCTTGTGTGGCAATGGGACTACGTCCACCGCCACTCGCATCGACGTCGCCATGGATCTCAACATGGCGTGGTGTAGATAGGATCCGTGCTACCGTCTTCCTCTATACCGTGACCTCGCTATCATCTCACTGTCGGGTATCGAGATCCTCACCACGCAATGTTCTCGTCGTCAAAATGCATATTTCTCAGCATTGAGGGTCCAAGTTTGCCATGCCATCTTATCGCCCCAGCTAGTAGGAATTGGGACATCGAGAGAAGGAAGAAGAGGAAGGCGATGTAGCGAGGAATGCAAGACGGAGTAGATATATGTGATCCAATTTTTTAGGGGAGGAGGGAGAAGCGGCAATGCCAGCGCAGATTCAAGGGGAAGAGGAAGGAGCGGCGACGGTGGGCACAAATGCGAGGGGAGGAGGGAGGAGCGGCGGTGTCCGCGCTGATGTGAGGGGAGGAGGGAGCAATGAGGGAGAAGGGCGTTGAACTGGATCAAGATCACCATTTATGAGAGAAGGCAGCAAGGGGGATAAGGCTGAATGGGCGAGGGAATCGTGTGGACCTAATGGCCCACCTGTCGGCCTACAAATTCATTAGATGGGGCGAGAGGGGAGGTAAAACATGCCACTCACCAACTCCTTTTAACTAGTAAAGATAGTATACATCCGCAGTTCTAAGCCGGGTCTAAGTAAGGTGCACATGTGGTAATCTTGAGACTTGATCGAAAGAGAGAAACTCGCGCATTAATTAAGAAAAATGAAAATCCAAAAAAGTCGCCTGTACCGAAAGGGCTGGGCCACGGCCCAAATATTTTGCTGGCCTCTTATCGCGCCGGCCCATCTTCCCTCACGTGAACCTTCCATCGAAACCACCGCGTGTCGCAGCCGGATTCACCCGAGCCCAACGATTCCAACAGGCAACAAGCGGCGGCGAGAGTGAGGGTAAATCCGGAAGCAGACGAGAGAAAAAGGGCGAGAGGGCGAGACGAGGGATGCGCGACGCGATCGGGAGCACCACCCCCCTCCCTGATCTGGAGTCCTGTTCGAGTTGGCCTGCGCCCAGGTAGGTCATGGTGCGGTTACTCTTCGCGATTTTTTAGGAGAGTTTGTTCTGGGCTCGTTCCTGCGCTAGATTCGTTTGGTTTGGGGATTTCCGATCAAATCTTGCAACTCCAAGGGCTCTGAGGCGATTTGGGTTCGGATATTTAACCGTCAGACTGGGGGGAAAACGGGTAATCTTTTAGGGTTCTTTACTAGTTCTTGATTTCTCGATAGGATTTCGAAAGGCGGGAGCATTTCGCCGTCCTGGTGTTCTTTAGGGTTTTGTTGAGAATTAGGTTGGTTCGATGTGTCTCGGGTTGTGTGAATGCAAATACGGGTGGTTTATTAGGAAATTTTCAGTTTTTATTCGATCAGACGAGATGAGTTGGGGCGCAGTTTAAGACTTAAGGCTTTGATGTTACGACACCCTTTTATGTATCTGCTACTAAGTCTGGGATGGATGAAATACAGATGCTATATTTGGATTCACAGGGAGTTATACTTAAATTGGCTATTACCCCTGTAGTTGACATTGTGATTTTTTTTCCTGTTTCTAGTTGAATCTATAGAGTCCTTGATAGTACCGGTACAACTTAGAGGCTGATTTCCTTATAAATATAAAATACCTAATCTACATATTTTTCATTTACTGCAAGATTGCTTGTGCTGTTTCAAAATATCTCAAGTAAGCGACAGCGTTCATGACAAACAGAAAGTGTTTACACTTCAACATTTGGGAGAAGTTGCCAGATGCTTGAATTGCTCACTGGTCATTGTCAATTGCTGTTATCTTCATTTAAACTGTCGATCTTACTTGGTTAGACTTGAGTATTCCGAAAGCATGTATTTTTTATTTATAAAAAGAACAAGTATTCACCTGATATGGGTCAATCTCTTGCTTTCTATTTTCTTTCTTTGCATATGATTGAACTGTTGGATCCAGTCGAACAGTATTGATTCCCCCTCCACCTATACTTCATTAGGTCATTCCCTTCCTGACCCCCTCCACCCAGATCCGGCCGCCAGCTCCTCTCCACCCACAAGCCCCTCCCTGTGGCACGGTGGCGGCCACCGGTGCTGTCCCTGGTTTTGGCGCCACCTGCTGGTCACCTTGCCACCACCTCCCCTCGTCTTCAGCACTGTCATTGGCGCCTTGATGCCTCCATCTGCCTTCCTCCCCTACCTCTTACTCTTCCCATTCCCTACCCCCGGTGACCATCACCAGCTGCTGCACCATTGCTGACGTCAGCTCTGTGTCATCACCATGGAATTAGTTCCCTTTTCTCATATTTTGTTGACATGTAATAGCTGTTTCTCTGTAGATTAATTTTTTCCCTTAACTGTTCTTGTAATAAGGTATGCATGCTCTTTTTGTAATCTTTCTCTGCATGTTGCAGGAAGCATTGGAGAAAATTTTGAATCGTAAATTGACATGTAACGATGGAGGGGAAAGTTATCTGCAACTGAATTTACTTGCAGTGGGATAATATGGTTGACATGAACTCTGATCACATTTATGAGGTTCCTGACACTCCTGACCGAATACAGCAGTCAACATGCCTTGTATCAAACCCAGCTGCTAGGAGAAGCATCACAAATGCGGCTGGAAATCCATTACCACCCCGTAGAATTATATTTAAGATCAGGAATAATTCCATCCAGGGTCAATCAAGTAGAGGGAATGCAAGTAGTGTGCTGCAGGCACCTTTAGATGCCGACAATATTTTTAGACAAGCTGAATTGGCACGATTGCTGCCAGTAGCAGAAGATCTTGAAGAAAAACTGTCCTCACGAAAATCACATAGGACTACAGGGACATTTGTTGAGGATGGGAAGGGGGCTGAAAATTTTGGTTTGGATCAGAGCAGCAGCATTTCAAATCACATCAGTTATAGGGGCACTGAAGGAAGGAGTTACCAAATCAGAGGAGGGGAGGTTAGTCAGCAAGATGCAAGCCGTCGGAATGCGGACATTCTGGGTGTGGGATCAGGTCTTCCTACTATCCCAGTGGGAAAACCACGTAGTAGAATGGGGGCTAGCACCTCTAATATGCTGAAGGAGGTAGTGGGTGCTGATGTTTGTTCAGGATCAAGCCCCAGGCAGGACAAAGGGGAAGCGATCACCAACAAGGGTACCATGGGACTTTCAAGCCCTACACCATGTGTTGTTCCTCAAAGGCGTGTGGGTCAAAGAAAGTTGGTCCGGAATGGTTGTATTTCTCCCTCAAACATAGCCGGTAGAAGTGTAAAAGTTGATGAAAACCAGGAAATGTACTCAAAAAGTGGAATCTTACACCATCCAAACCCTCAGGTTGATGTTTTGGAGAAAGGAAATGTGATCGATCTTACTGATAATTCGCCAACAATAACAAAGCAAGGAAAGACAGTAAATGATGGATTGATCTCTGTAAACAATATGAAAACAAGGGCAGCCAAAAAGTTGAGAATAGCCAGAGCTTGGGAGGCTGTAATTCCACAGGCTACAAATCAAGTGAACAGCAGTAATTGTTCTGAAGGTAGTAACAATAAAGGAAAAGAAATTATTCATGATGTCATGGGTACTCAGCAGACTGGAGAGGTTAATATGAGGTATGTCCTATCTCTTTGTTCATACAGGTGTAATAGATTTATTTATTTATTGGTAGGAATTAATTTCGTGTTCTAACTAGGATGATGTACTAATATGAGTACACAATATTGGAGAATAGGTTTCTCTTCCAAAACACTGCAATAGGATCCTGGATTGTAGTGTAATACTTCATTGTTGATCTGAAGTTTGTAAAGTTTTAGTGCATTTTGGATGTAGCTCAATGTAGTATTTTGAAATCCAACTGACTTGTTGAAAGTAGGAAAAAGTTATTGTCAAATCCATGGTTGTCACGGCGTCGCCTAGGCGTCGCCTAGGCGACGCCAAGTCGTCCTGGCGCCGGGAGGAGTCGCCGGGAGGATCGCCGCCTTGCTCGAACCTAGCTTCACCGCCACCACGCCGTCCCCTCTCCTCTCTCGCCGCTGCTCCCTCCTCCTCCCGCCGCCTTCCTCCCCCCTGCCTCTCTCCGTGCTCCCGCCGAGAGGAGGGAAGCGACGGGGAGGCGGCGGGAGGAGGCGCCGGGAGGGAGGAGGTGGCGCTGGGAGGAGGCGCTGGGAGGGAGATCGGCCGGGAGACGGGAGTCGGGAGATCGGAGTCGGGGGAGACGGCGCGACGCGAGAGAGAGTCGCGAGAGAGAGGCGGACGCGAGAGTCGCGAGAGAGGCGGCGGACACGAGAGTCCGCGAGAGAGGAAGACGCGAGAGAGAGACGCGAGAGACGCGAGCGGAAGAGTTATTTAGCGAGAGACGTCGCCGGGCACTCGCCTGGCCATCGCCTAGGCGTCGCCTAGACGTCCAGGCGCCTCTCACTCGCCGTGGTCGCCGACTCCGCCGTGACAACCATGGTCAAATCTACTTTGTTCAGCAAAATACCTTCCATTAAAATGAAATCAATACTTTACTCGCCTGGTTTCACTATGTTGTTGGACAGACAAACATGCATGGTTAATTTGTTATACTATTTCGATATCTATCACATATCTAGAATCTTTACTGGCACCTCTGCTATTGCAGGGTTTGTCCAAGATCAGCAGGAGATTCTTCTACTGGTAATAGTGATAGCACTGGTATAAGTTCTAAGCAAGGTTGGAGAATAACACATAATCATACAAGAAAATTTCCTGTGTCATTATTGAGTGGGACGGCCAATAGTCATGGAATAGAATCTGGATCTTCTGGACCGTATAATCAGGATAACGAAATTGCAGCAGGAGACAACAATAACTCAATTAGTGGAGCAACCACAATACAACCTGCAGGTTTGGGGAATAAAACAATAAGGATTGGTAGAGGAAAGAGGAAACACACCTCAAGTTCTGACCATCCTGGTGAATGCTCCAGCTCTCTTGATGAACCCAGAGGTTCATGTCTTGCATCTTCAAACACAGCAGCTGGCAGAAATCATACCACTCATCGTCATGATATTCCTGTAATAGACATTGATGACATATGTTCCCCTGAAGTTAGACCTAGCTCGAGTTGCTACAGCAATGGAACCTCAGTTGATCCTAACATAAGAGCACAGTTGGAGTCTGACGAGTTATTGGCTCGCCAACTTCAGGAGCAGCTTTACAATGAAACTCCTCGCGTTGTTCCTGCAGAGGAGGTAATTTCTTCGTACCCCCCTCCTCCTCTTCCTTCTCCTCAACTTGTTGAAGAGTCACGAGTTTTACAGTGGGATTCTCGATTTTTATAAAGCAGATTGATGCAATCGTAGCAATGTCACTTCAACATGAAGAAGATGCACAACGGACATCTAGAACTGTCAGGCGGTTTCAAAACAATACTGTAAGTGCTCCTACCTTGTTATTCATTTCTAAATTAGTTGATATATCTTGGACATCCATATTTGAAGATGTTGATGCTTTTTTTAATCTCTGATTGGTTTCTTGTATGTTTGCTCTCAAAAGTAGCTCGTACATAAACAGCACCTCTGTTAGCTTTGCTAGCAACTATATGATATCACAATTGCTGAAAGTGAAGTTATAGGGGCTTTGTGTCCATAAACATCTGAAATATGCTGGTAGGGTAGGAATCTTTCAGTTTGCATATGCTTAGCTGACAATTCAATAATCCATCCTGTCCATAACAGGTCAAACAACCTTGTTCACTTTGTATTGACCCATACAGAGCAAAGTATTCTTTATGACAAAGCTCCTTGCATGCATTGTCTATCTGTTGAAATTGACATGTTTTCTCTTTTCCTTATCCTTTATTGGTTAGAGAGGTGCACGGGCATCCCGTTCAAGTGCTTCTCAGCATGCTTTTAGGGTTGGATATGAGACAGCAAACAGTATGGTTTCCCATCTGCAGAATGCTGCTCCGCTAACTTTGGGATTGGTATTGCTCTCTCTTGCCCTTATAATTCTTTTGCTAAAATCTTTCTATTTGAAAAAGACAAAACTGTCGTATTATTCTGCTTCCATGTCATTTGCATTAACTCAGTGTTACTGCTTGAATTGTTGTAAATTGTGGAATGTGCCAATTGGCTTAAGATGAAGTCATACAGTTTGTTTCTACGATTTTATTTGTATTAGTTATACATTGGAATTCGGATAGATAAATACTGGAGCACTTATATGCCCATCCATATCCATCAAAACATTTCTTTTGGCAGAAAAAAACTTTCTAGTACTGATTTCAGCTGATGGTTTCTACCTTTGCTTCCATTTGGACTTTTTGATAGATGCTTTGAACTTTCACGATCTATCGAATTGGTTGCATTTCATCTCCTTGAGTACTGAACCACCATGTATTTGTCCAAGCATCCCTTTTGTGTTCGTGATTGCTTTATTGAAGTGATTCTCAAAGATTATTAACAGCTTCTAGTTGACAATTTTTCAGAGAGCTGTTCTTGCCAGATATCCTGCTCCACACATTCAGCCTAATATTGATTTGTAAGTGGCATTCTCCTGTTGTACTTCCACTGCTCAACTCTTGTTACATGAGTATATTTTGAGAGCTCAAACCAGCTTACATGGTGTGATTCAGTTAGCTATTTGCTCATAAGGAAATTTTTACATATAGCTTTCCATCACATGTTTTAGTTTAGCAATTTCACTGAATTGTGTGGCTGGGTCATATTCTCTATTTATGTGATCGGTGACCTAGTGACCCCTTTTCTGACAATGTAGTTTCTAAAGATAAAACTGCCTTCCAACTTGAATACATCTTTATTTTAATCTTTCTTTACCTCTTTTCGCTGGGTTACTTCCTTCTCTGCATGTGAAAATCTGCAGTGCTAGTATATGATATGGATAGGGAAACATAAAACTTGATGCAATTTTGCTGATTTTAAACGACTTACACAAATAAATTGTACAAAATTTGGACACATACTAAACGAGCTCTCCGTGCAGAAATGATTATGATGCACTACTTGCATTGGATGAAAATAACCACCAGCACACTGGTGCTTCAGAAACTCAGATCAATAATTTGCCTCAATCAGTAGTTCAGGTAAATTTTTTATTCAGTACTCACGAAGTGGTCTCTGTTATCTGATTTTTATCTTTGGAAAGTCGTAACTAGACCTCTGTGATTTTTCTGGTTTGGACAGTCGAATAGCATGGAAGAGTCCTGTGCAGTTTGCCTTGAAAGTCCCTCTATCGGAGATACCATACGCCATTTGCCATGCTTTCACAAATTCCATAAAGAAGTACGCAGTCTGATTGTTATATGCTATTGATCTTTACTGAATTCTGTTGCATTTCTGATGTCAAATTGTTTGCACTTTTGCAGTGTATCGACGAATGGCTGAGAAGAAAGAAGCTATGCCCACTTTGCATGTCTGGGATAACATAAAGCATGTCTGGGATAACATAAAGCCAATGCGGTTTCCGTGCTTGTTATTTCCTCAGAGCACGAAGAAGTTGCATTTTTCTGTTGGATGTGGACATGTGGTACGGACGAACGAGAGGCTGCAGTGTCATGTTCTGACCTGCCTTCTGTGCCAAACTGCCACTGGCCCACTGCCCTACTGTGCATTTGTACCGATGAACCATACTCAAATATTTTGTGGGTTTAACCGCAGCATTTTGTATATCCATGTTTCTTATTCATTTTGTTGTTAAGATTCATCAACTGGCATAAAGGGCCAATTAGCTGCGTTTCAGTTATGCTGCCATTGCAAGATTTATTTAAAAAACGCAGCCTATTCCCATGCAAGTTAATGGCTAGGCAAGGGAACATGTGTACGCGCGAAAGACCCTATTTTTAGGGGTAGAATTGGCAACCTGGGATTGGGATTTGGGAACGAGAATCATGTGGCACTTATTTGATGGTT
The DNA here is from genome assembly GCA_036346245.1 of Bonia amplexicaulis. Taxonomy (NCBI): domain Eukaryota; kingdom Viridiplantae; phylum Streptophyta; class Magnoliopsida; order Poales; family Poaceae; genus Bonia; species Bonia amplexicaulis. The sequence goes on along the minus strand of CM070745.1, from coordinate 13,176,711 downwards.
TGTGAAACCAAACGGGCGTACTCCTTTATTGCGTGCAGGGTTGCAATGATATGTCGGGCATGTTTTTTTGTTTCCACTTATAACTTTTAACTATACCTTATGGACCTATTCTTTGTGGTTATGTTTTATGGATTTTGGTTGAAAATTTTAAATTTTAGCTGTTTGCGATAGAGATTACAAAGAGAGATACTTACATACGATTTTGGTTGGTATAGATGATGAGATTTTAATGTGTACTATAATTAACTTATAGACATCGTTTGAAAAATACTCTGTTTGAAAGTTAGGTATTATAATAAAAGTGAAACGATGATTTCAAAAACCGGATAGAACATGCCCTACGAATTTTAGTCGGTTTGTGTGAGAGAGAGTACAGAGTAATAGAAATTTACGTGCAGTTTTGACCGATATAAATGAAGTTGTTATAGTGTATTACAATTAATTTATAGATCTTGTCTTGAAAAGATACTCTGTTTAAAAGCTAAATAATGTAGAATGATCGAAAAACAATTTTTAGAGGCCGAAAAAAAGATGTCCGAATTCGGCAGTGCATTTCCCAACCTAGTCAATATCTCACGATAGTTTTCGCAGAAGTTCAGAGACTTTCTTAGAATTCATACAAGGAAACACATGTCTTGGTAGTTTGTTTAATCGCCCTTTTTTAGCTTATGGCATCTTCCAAATAAATAATGGAAAAATTTGTTCTGTAGTACTGAAAGTTCATTGCTTTTGGAAAATACCACTAAAAGAATCGGACTTCAGAAATTACCACCGAAAGGTTCACCTCGTTTCGGGATTTAGCAGTCTGTTAGTTTTTCATATTGACGGTGTTAACTGAGACAAAAATGCCCTTACCTGTTTGTTTGGACCATAGATGCTGGTCCTACAATGTTAACTGAAATAGGTAAGGGCATTTTGTCTCGCTAACACCGCCAACATAAAAACTAACAGATCGCTAAACTCAAGCGAGGTGAACCTTTCGTGGTATTTCGAGTCCGTTCTTTGATGGTATTTTCCTAAGCAAGTGAACTTTCGGTACTGTAACAAAATTTTCCAATAAATAAATAGGACGATTATTTTGTCATCTTTTCGAAGCATTTTATCGAGGTAGGCTTTTTGTATCGGTTTATCGGCATTCGATTCGTTCACATAAACGTTCACGCTAGGACTAAAAGTTATTCGTCGTAGCCAAGCAGAGCCCACTTAAGAAATATGCGGTTATGACTTATGACCCATATGATATAGTATGTTGGATTTTGTCCATATACGTAAACCGCTTACAAATTTTATTAAAATGTTTTTCAAAAAGAATAGCATCAGTGGTCTAGTGGTAAAGTAGCAACCGTTCACATATTTAGCACTGTAGCATACTTTTTTTTTCACATTTCCATTTTTGCAAAAATAGTTCTGTCTCCGAGCTCAGGAGACACGACAGACAACACATATCACCTGTCGTGCCACTAAAGCTCGGCAGGAGCTTAGCACAGCGGCAGGGGTGACGAGCACGGCAGGCGAGGGGATGATGCAGGTGACGATAGGCCCCACGAAGCTACCGAGCTGCCCTAGCTCGGCAGCAAGAGCTACCCCTGTGGTTGTTTGCTTGTTTAACTTTTTTTTGTAATAACTAGCGCTGCTGATGAAAAAATCATCGGTTTTTGCTAGAAATTTTTATGAAGGGGCAAAGGGGAGTTTGGACAGGCAAATAAACCAATACTACCAACTTACTTTTTTAAGTAGTGTAGATACATTATTATAAAAAATTACAGCAATGGATCGTGTCTGACATAATACTTCGCAATGAAGCTATAAATTACAATGGCCCTAGGGCAAAGATGTAATACCATAGGACACCAACATGGCGTGGTGGTCATCCAGAGGGCATGGACATGGCTGGTTGTCGCGGTAGTAGCAGGCGCAATTGCAGTTCGGGTTAGCACAACAACGATACGGGTGGTAGTCGTTGCCGAGTTGTACCACATCCTCGTTATTCCTCTTCCTGATCCCCTACATGCAAAGCTCATTGTTATTGGCCCTCTCGGTCTGGAGCTTCTCCTGTAACTCTTCTAGGCAGATGTGCAGTTTGTGGGTGTAAACCTGGGCGAGTATTGGATACGATGGGTGCACTCTCTCAGTGAATTTGCAATTTGTTGTCTGCAAACAAGACGAGATAACTACAAGTGTTCCATGCATAGAAGTATAGGTAGATAAACCACTTACCGTGAACAGAGGCAGCGAAAGAATCGATGTTCTATGTGCGTGTTGTTGTCACAAACCACCGCGTCAAAGTTGTGCTTGCATTGTGGCCAAGGCTTAGGGATGTGTGGGTAGTCACGGAGGGGATTTCTAGGGGTGTATGACTCCTTAATTTTGAGCGATAGATCGGGGCTTGGGGTGTCGGGGTCCAAGGGACCGTAGATGGTCGTGTGTTCTAGGTAAAGCTTACGGCCCTGAAACACAGCTTGTGCCCGTCGTCCCCTCCTACGCCTTGAGCTTCTAGCCCTGTCCACTATGCTTCGGTTGTCGTAATGCGATTCCCTGCAATACAAAAAAGGATGTGTGAGTGTCTGTACAAAAAATATATTAACAATATGTGTCAATGTCCATACAAAATTTACATTAGAAGTTACGAAAAAGAACGTGGCAACGTCACGACTGCACTTTATTTAAAACAAACAAAATTTGCACAGCAGAATATTACTTTGTTGAGAGTTACATTGTAGGAAATGATGGCCTTACAAAGAATGAATGAGTACATAGGTATATGTGCTATAAATCACCACGTCTACGGGGTAGCCGACAAAGTGGGCCTATTCGGACAATTCCTCATGGAGTGCTCCACTGTCTCGCATAGCCTGTACTTTCGTAGTCTCGCCTGTTGGCCACGTTGATTGTCATCTATATCGTTGCGAATGCAGCGGGACTAACATATTTTGTGCTCGGGCTGTTTCAGCGCGTCGTTCGGCACCCATTTCACTTTCCCCAAGTAAAGATATCTGCAATGCATGTCCACACTATAGGAGTTGAATCAACGCTCCAAGTTCCGCACAAATGATAAATGCCGCAGTACTCTGAAACATACTGCGCGGAGGACTGCCGCCACACAATGCACGCGACGTAGATATGCGAGCAAGGCTTGAGAAGGACCATCCGGTTGTTGCACATGCAGGACGTTACTTCGCTGATGGTGCATGCATGTTTGCAATCGCCTCTGGCGTGGCTCATGACATACTTCTCCTTTAAAAAGATCTTGAACTTCTTCCTCACTACGTCCATGGTCCGAGCGACGTGCGAACGAGCTTTCTCTATTTTCTACTTCATGTACACCTGTATTACTTCTGAGAGTTGCTTCCTTTCATCTAGGTGTTTCGTCGTAATCATGGCTCTGTTAACGAAGTAACCGGTGATACGGTTCCAACTCTCGTCCACAATTGCAGTTATCAGGAGGGAGCGCACATCCTTTAGCACATTGTTGTACACATCAGATATATTAGTCGTCATAATTTTGTACCTCGTATCATTGGTGTCATAAAAGTAGGGACCATTTCTCATCCATCAGACGAGTCCTGTAAGTACAAGCACTGATCACGAGATTGTGGACGTACTCCTCGATCGCTCGGAATAGTTACAAGTTGTTAAGTTGGTATTCAGAACAATTTGAGAATTTTTTCCATTTGGATTGGATTCAGTGAGCGGAAGTACTAATGAATATCCATGTAAAATAGGCTGGAAATGGTGGGTCACCAAACGCTTCTTGTTTCAGCTAATTCTATGCTTACTGTGATAAATATTATCTTTAAGATGTTCATCAGAAACATACAAATAAAACCAGTGTTGCCAGAACTCGGATACAGGTGTCGGAGCCAGCACTCTAGCAGCACAAAAAGAGCACCATATATAGGTGAATGGAGCTGTGGAAGTCCCGATTTTGCTTTTGAGATGCTTAGACTAGCTAGGTTTGTTCCACGTCTATTTTTGAACACCTCCAGAGATTGCCATTCTCGTACGTTCCAGAGCATTCCAAACAATAGATACGAATTCGCACCTCCCGAAACCATTGTAAGGTATGGTGCACAAGCGTCACCGTGACTATCCCGTGTCAAAAAATCTGAGTCTGGACCTATAATACTAGCTTATTAATATTTACTATTATAAAAATGTGAGTTGATGGTCGTTGGTCCGTTTTCTCTTCTCTCTTCTCAGCCATCCGATCAAAGATCAACTGTCCAGTTCTGCACGTAGGTAGTTCTTCCGCTCCTCGTAGAACAGGTCAGGCCGACGTGTAGGCCATGCTCCTCCTCTTCTCTCCCCGGTATCCTCCGCCTCCGACTTACTTGACAGATTTAAAAACTTTTAGAATATATTTGTATGCATATTCTAAAAATTTTTACCACCCATAAGTTTTAAAACATGTTATATAATAAATTTTAAAAATCCATCCTCCAGACGCTCTATTTCTTCGACTTCTCATCACTCTTCACTTTCCAACCATCAGAGCAATCCCTTTCCATAGCATGATTCTCTATACATCTAATAAATTCTGTTGCAATGTACGGGCATATAACTAGTTAGTCTATAAATAGAAGTTTTTATTGTCATTACTTCCCCGTCGCGATCGAATTTTGGACATATCTGGCATCTTAGATCTCAAAAATTTCAATTCTAGCCCCTAAAACGTATAAATTCTATTTCTAGCCCCCGTTCCGACCGTGGGATTGCGTGGGGACGACACGTGGCCGGTCGTGCGGTCGGCGAGCCGCGACGACCAAGATCGTAGCTAGGTCGCGCGCCCCGCACCGCACGACTCTACTGTAGCATTGCGTGGGGGTGACACGTGGCCGGTCGTGCGGTCTGGGAGTACACGACTCTACTGTAGCAAAGGCAGTCGGACGGGGTTGTGCGGTCACCAAGCTATTCATGCGGTCAGGCACCCCACCACAGCCGCTACAGTAGAGTCGTGCGGTCCGGGAGCGCACGACCTAGCTACAGTGCGGTCGTGCGCTCTCGGACCGCATGACCAGCCACGTGTCGCCTTCACGCAATCTCGCGGTCGGTACGAGAGCTAGAAATATAATTTATGTGTTTTAGGGGATAAAAATGAAAATTTTAAGATCTAGAGAGCTAGATATGTCTAAAATTCGTCGCGATCTCGCACTCGGTCGCGCCACGGCCCTATAGAAAGGCTCGGTCAAGGCAAGCGGTTCGATCCGCGGCACGGGCGGGAACAAGAGTCCGGCGAGTGAAAGGGACCAAGCGGTTAAAAAACCCGCGTGGCGTGGCGTGGCGTGCCGCGCGCCTCTCTTAACCGGCCCGCGCCGGGGTTGTTCTGTTTGTCTGTTCCCACCCGCGGCGTTGGCTCGGACGGCCGGGATCGCATCGCGTCGCGTCGCCGAGGCTGGGCTGGGCTGCCGCGTTTGGCAGGCGTGCCCGCATTGAATCCGCGTGCTCCATAAATCAGCCGGCCGCGGTGTCGCTGACGCTTGCTCGTCCGCGGAGCTGGGAGGGAGGGAGCCTAGCTTGGGGGGAGAGTGCTCGGGCGCGGCCCTCGACGGGCTTTGTTTTTCGCTCGCTCCGATTCTCGGTGAGTTTTCTGGCATTTTTGTTCCGCTTCCTCGTTGGTGCGTGGGTGTTCTCGGATTGGTTCGTGTGGGAAGGTTGGGGATTTTGTGGGGTTCTCTTCTCCACCGTGTGTTACTTCTCCGGTTTGTGACTGGTTTTCGATGAAAAGATTCATTTTTTTAGTGCGGGATTCGGTTTGTTAGTTCCTTCTGTAAATCTTATCGTCTGAGATTTCGTTGATCGTTGGCACGGCAGGGTAAGATTACGCGAGTTTTCAGATAAGATTACGAGAGTTTGAAAATTGGGTTTGGGGATAATGGTTTAAGGTTATAGCTATCCTTTGCAATGCCGGTTAATCCATCCTCAAAAAAGACGGAGACTTTCGTCGCGCAAATAGCATATTTTGTTCTGTGCTTCTCACGTTAAGGTATTGGGATGGTACACTTTGAGGAGATTTTTTTTCTTTCCTTGCTCTTGCATCACAATTTTCTCCTGTGTCCAACACATCCAGATTCTATTTCAATTCTACCCTGTTTGTCTGATTGATGTTGATGCTCAGAGTTCAATTCGATGTGATCCTAAAAAAATATATGTTTGTTTTAGTGAACCTTCGTAGTATGAAACATTTATTTTCTCAACAGGCAAAAATACTTTAGTTCTTCATGATTTCAACTGTTTTTCTATATTGTGATTCATAGTTTCATGCTCCAATTTCTACGCAACCACAGCTTTATATAGCATATAGCCCGTTTTTATATATCTCTGTGCTAATACATTTGAATTTCTGTTTCACTGATACAGTAAAGTGCGCAACCAAGTTCATCTGAACCTACGCAGTTGTACAAAATTCCTTGAATGCAATGGAAGGGGGTGCGACTTTAGCTGATAAGGCTGAATTTAAGGATTGTCTGCAGTTGACTTGGACCCAGCCCTACATTCTTAAGCTTGTTCTCTCTGCTGGCATCGGTGGACTTCTTTTCGGATATGATACAGGTATTGTTACATAAGCTACAAAGAAACAAATTTACTGAAATTTGTGTTAAGTTCAGGTTTCGTTAAATTCTTTTCTGTAAGACTAATGTTAGTGGTAGTCAGGCTATGATCCATCAGGCATAGTAGATAGATGTTTAAATCTGTTCCTATGACTTTGATTGCCGCAATGCAGTTGATAACTTGATATTCCTCGAATTAGTACTGCAAAGGAAATCTGTAGCTTGAATGGGCTTCTTGTGGTACAAGTCAAGAGAAAATATATAATCCTTTTAAGGGAAAAATGTTAGTTTCAATGTCCAAATAGTCATTTTTTCCATTTTTCCTTAGTCATATCCTTGAATTTGCTCTTCTAAAAATTGTGAAACTATTACTGAACTCCTTGTTTTCTGATGAATCATCTTTTTTTTAACTTTTGAAACATCATGTTTATGCTTATGTTTCTAAACGTTTACCTACACTTGGATGATAAATTTATCTCCCTGTTTACATTTTTTTTTTGCTAGGTGTCATATCTGGAGCACTTCTGTACATTCGAGATGATTTTACTTCGGTGGAAAAGAGCACTGTACTAAGGGTACGTGTGCTTCTTTCTGATTCTTGAACTTCGGTTCTACTTCAGTTTCTGTGCTCTTCTTTTCTTCAGAAAACAACATTTTCCATGTTGCTAACAACTGATGGCATGGCATGGCTGATTTGAAATAACAGGAAACAATAGTGAGTATGGCTGTAGCCGGAGCAATAATTGGAGCAGGATTTGGTGGCTGGATGAATGACAAATTTGGAAGGAGACCTTCCATCATAATTGCCGATGTCCTATTCTTTATAGGTGCCTTGATCATGGCCCTTGCCCCAACACCTGCAGTTATCATTGTTGGGAGGATATTTGTTGGTCTTGGTGTTGGAATGGCTTCCATGACAGCACCTCTGTACATTTCTGAAGCCTCCCCTGCTAGAATCAGAGGTGCTCTAGTCAGCACAAATGGCCTTCTCATCACCGGAGGGCAGTTCATGGCATATCTTATTAATCTGGCCTTCACCAAGGTACTAACTGCCATTGAAATCTGATTGTCTGATAAGCATTCAAATATTTTTATCAAGTAGTAGCAGCAACGTTATCTTTATTACTTCTGTCAGGTACCAGGAACCTGGAGGTGGATGCTTGGCATTGCAGGAGTTCCTGCTCTGATTCAGTTCATACTCATGTTAACACTGCCTGAATCGCCAAGGTGGCTATACAGGAAGGTTGGTTTTTCATTACAGAGTGCATATGCAAGAATCGTAGGCTGTCAAATAACTGGGAAATACCATTTTTATTAGATAACGGAATAACAATATTTCGACCTTGATCATTCCACAGGAATGATTACGGCCAAACAGTACCAAACAAAAACTCGGACCACTCTTCACCAAACTGCGATACAACAGCTTTTAAGCAACGAACACAAGCCAAAAGGACTTAATCCTTTAATCTAAAACAAGTGCTCCAACCAAACTTGTTGAAAAACTCCAACACCACTCTCTCTAGCCTTTTGCAGCCTCTTATGAGTGCCCTTCTCGTTTCCTTTTTAGATAGTTGCGACCAGCTCCTGATCCAGTAAGTCTCCCTGAAAATAACCTGCACAAAAGAGTGAGTATTGATCCTTTTGAAAACGGCGTCATTTCTATTCAACCACAAGGCACAGCAAAAAGCTGCTATACCAACTAGAATCTGATTTATAAGCTTTAAAGAAAAATTTCTAAGCCAAGAACCAAACAACATCTCAACACTAGCAGTGGTTGAATTCTAAAGCTAATGACTACCACATTCCAAAAAGCCCGAGCCACATGACAATCGAAAAAAAGATGTTGAATACTCTCATTAGAGAGACAAAAACAACACCTGATACTTCCTTGCCACTGTCTTTTTACAAGATTATCCTTTGTTAAAATCACTCCTTTTTTCAAGAACCAAAGAAACACTTTGATTTTAAGTGATATCTTTGTTTTCCAGAATAATTTTTTTTTCTGGAATGCATTCTCTTTCCATGAGATCTCTGTACAAGGAACGAACAGAGAAAGAGCCACTCTTATGCAAATTCCACACTAGCACATCTTCTTGCTTATTCAGAGAAACTCGAACTATCAACCTCACCAATCTAAGCCACGAAGCCCGTTTTTCACCTACTAAAGCTCTCCTAAAAGAAACCTTTAGCGGTGTAGTACTAAGAACTTGAACAACTGTCTCATTCTTCTTTCTAACAATTCTATATAAATCTGGGAATTTCGTCATTAGTGCTTCCTTCCCAATCCAAATGTCCTCCCAAAATCTCGATTGTTGTCCATTGTTAACCTTAAATCTGCTTCTTGCTAGAAAATGATTTTTGACCTCCATAAGACCACTCCAGAAATGAGAGTCCCCTGATAGCTTAACCACTTGTGATAAGATCTTACCTTTCAAATACTTTCTCTTGATCAGGCTTTGCCAGAGGCCATCCTCATTCAGCAACTCAACCATTTACTTAACAGACAACAATTCTGCACTTCCAGGTTTAAAATGCCCAGACCCCCACACACTTTGGTTGACTAAGGATACCCCATCTGGCCAATCTATATTTCTTTTTATTTCCATCATTTTGCCAAAAAAATCTGGATCGGAAATAGTCTAGTTTCTTAAGGATCCCTTTAGGAATCTTGAAAAAAGACATTATAAACATTGAGAGACTCGATAGAACCAAATTGATTAAAAAGAGACATTATAAACATCTGACCTTAGCGTCCCCAAAACAAAAAAACCTCGCTTTTATGGAAATTTATTTTGAGGCCCGACAACTCCTCGAAAGTACTTAGTACTAGCTTTAGATTCTTTGCCTCATCGAAGTTGTTTTCCATAAAAAGAATAGTATCATCCGCATACTGGAGAATCGACAGACCGCCATCTACCAAATGAGGTATTAAACCCCTAAATTGCCCATTGCCTTTGGCCCTATCTAAAAGAATTGCCAACATGTCAGCTACTAGATTATATAAAACTGGCGAAAGAGGATCCCCTTGCCTCAAACCTTTACTAGTCTGAAAGTAATGGCCTATGTTATCATTCACTTTAACCCCTACACTGCCACCACTTACTACAGATTTGATCCACTTACACCAAGTTGTTGAAAAACCTTTTAATCTCAGAACCTGCTGCAAAAACGACCAACTCACCTTATCGTAGGCTTTCTCAAAATCTAGTTTGAGAATTACCCCGCCCAATTTTCTCTTGTGTATCTCATGCAACGTTTCATGTAAAACAACTGCACCTTCCATAATATTTCTTTCCGGAATAAAAGCCATTTGAGAAGGTCTAATCACCTTACTAGCAACCCCGTGACCCTATTAGCCATCACTTTTGAGAAAATTTTAAAGCTGACATTAAGCATACAAATTGATCTATACTGTCTATACTGGGAAATACCATAGCCCACATACCCTAGTTGCTAGCTATGTACATAGTACATATTGTGGCAAACTGTAATTGTCAACTTAAAATGTTGTGATGAAAATCTGTCTTCCAAAAAAAGTGCTCAAAATTACTAAAAAGTTGTGCTCCCTTGGTTAAACAGGATAGGAAAGAGGAAGCTGCAGCCATCTTGCGGAAGATTTACCCTGCGAATGAGGTCGAACAAGAGATCGACGGGTTGCGCCAATCAATTGAAGATGAGATACTCCTGGAGGGCTCCATTGGCGAGCAGGGCCTATTTGGCAAACTAAAGAAGGCACTCGGCAGCAAGGTCGTCCGCCGGGGGCTCATGGCCGGCGTCATTGCGCAGATCGCCCAGCAGTTCGTCGGCATCAACACCGTCATGTACTACAGCCCAACGATCGTCCAACTTGCGGGCTTCGCGTCGAACAACACGGCCATGGCACTCTCCCTCATCACCTCGGGCCTCAACGCCATCGGCTCGATCGTGAGCATGTTCTTCGTCGACCGTACCGGCCGGAGGCGCCTGATGCTCATCAGCCTGGTCGGCATCGTCGTCTGGCTCGGCGTGCTCGGCGGCACCTTCCTCGGCGCCGCGCACCACGCCCCGCCCGTCAGCGACCTGGAGACGCGGCAGTTCGCCAACCAGACGTGCCCGGAGTTCAGCCCGCACGTACGCTGGAGCTGCATGGACTGCCTCAAGGCCGCGTCCACTTGCGGATTCTGTGCTCACGAGGGAGACAAGGTAAATCCTACCTCTTCTTGCTCTTCTCGATAAAACTGAGATGCCATTCTGAACACTTTTGGTTGCTGTTTATCTTTGGACGCGCAGCTTCTTCCCGGCGCGTGTTTGGCGCTGGATAGCGGGTCGCGGGGGACGTGCCGCGCCGACCACCGGGAGTTCTACACGGAAGGATGCCCGAACAACTTCGGGTGGCTGGCGCTGATCGGCCTCGGCGCGTACATCGTCTCCTACTCGCCCGGCATGGGCACCGTGCCGTGGATCGTCAACTCGGAGATATACCCGCTGCGGTTCAGGGGCATCTGCGGCGGCATCGCCGCCGTGGCCAACTGGGTCTCCAACCTCATCGTGACGCAGTCGTTCCTGTCTCTCACCAAGGCGCTTGGCACGTCGGCCACCTTCTTTCTCTTCTGCGGCGTCTCGTTCCTGGCGCTCGTCGTCGTCTTCTTCACCGTGCCGGAGACCAAGGGCCTGCAGTTCGAGGAGGTGGAGAGGATGCTCGAGAGGAAGGACTACAAGCCTTGGAAGAAGTACCGCGCCGACGAGCCGGCGAAAGCGCGCGAAATTGGCCTCGCTACACCATGAAATCTGCATCTGTTTAAATTCTTGGATTTGAAGTAGCAATAATTTGTAGTAGTTTATTGATCGTAAAAAAAATGTAGTAGTTTATAGGTAGCTAGTGGCCTCCGTTGCCAATAGATTTCCAAGAAGGAAAAAAAAGGAGGCATTAGTAAATCTCCGGTTACACTATTTGTGATATATTTGCTGCCCCGTGTTTTAGAAATTTTAATCTTCGTTTTTTTAGTATTGGAGTGATCATAAGATCATTAATTGGTATCTTATATCGAGTAGTACTTGCTTTTGTGCTCTAAAACTAAATTTAACATGATATAGTCGTTGTTTATTGTCGTGATTGCTGCCTTGTAGTTTTTCTTCTTTTTTTCCTCAGTGGGCAGTTTAGTAAGGCGCCGCATTGGTCGTTTTTCCTTCTCCTTTCATTCAATATAGGGAAAATTTTGTTTCGGCCACTCAAAATATGTGTAATATTGTATCCACAATAAAAAAATTTGCTCATTTCATTTTTTCCATCCTTCCATTAATGTGCATTTTGTTTTTGCCACTCCGTATAAGTCAACGTGGTTTGACCTTTAAGAAATATGTAAAAATATCAGAAAATGAAAATTTGAACAAAAATACCAAACAAAATACAGAAAAAATTAAGGGACCACTTCTGAACAAAAGATTAAAATTTTACAAAAGTTTAACATCAACAAAATTTTAGCAATGTTACATAAATGTTGAGGAAGATTAAACTGTTTTCCTTATTGTAAAATTTTTGAGGAACTTTCCTTGTGTAAATTTTTTAAAATAGTAAACAAAATTGTGTAAAGTTATCCTTGAACTTTTCTATATTTTTGGATATTTTCTTGATTTTTTAGTGATTTTTTCTATGATTTTCTGGTACTTTCTCGATTTTTTATATTTCTTAATGGTCAAACCATTGACTTAATGAAATAAGCACTAACAGATGGTTGGCAAAAACAAAATGAGCAAATTTCTAATGGCAGAAACGACATTACACATATTTGGAGTGCCAGGAATAATATTTTCCCTTCAATATAATGACACGCAAAGATTTGTGTGTTCTTGAAAAAAAACTAGATTTAACATGATATAGTCATCAAAAGTACCAGCTATCAGGATCATACCAAAGAATCATGCGAAACTTTAGTTTTAGAATATAATTTTTCATAAGAAGCTACCCACATAAGCAAAAGCAAAACTAAAAATAGGTTTGCATTTAAAAATATTTATGACTCACATTTGTACAAAAGATGGTACCACTTCAGTAATCAGTAGGCATGGTAGTCTCTACCGATGTGCCTGTAACAGATTAGTACAATCAACAATTTGGTAAACATATGACTTGAATGGGTGTTACATACAAAATATGAATTAGCTGTTAACAATGAGGGGATATAGTAAAATTGCACAATACAAATTTGAACTGCCAGCAACAACTAACATTCAGATGAGTGGTGCTTAACTTGAGCCTATTTGTACTTCTATTGTAAGCATCACCTTTAGTTAGAAGAACACTAACACTGAAATATATTTGGTGTAGATAATGGTATGGGGAAAAGGAAATAGCTAGAGAGCTAAAAAGATAAAATTTCACGGTCTACACCCAAGCAACAACCCGAAACAACAAAGAGCTTAACTCTGCACCTGGCCAGTCTGACCGGCCACAGACTTGCAGTCTGATCAGCGGCAACCTTGTGGTCTGACCGGCGACAAGCTAGCAGTCTAACAACTATTCTGTTCCCAGAACAGAAAATCAACCCAACTCCAAACCACTTTTGGTGCAAACTTAAAAAATCATGATAAAATAAGATCGAATTTTGCATATACCTTGCTGAGGGTCTCGAGAACTTATTCTATCTAAGGATCGGGGTGATCCTGGCCAAAGTCCTAACCTTTCCTCAAAACAAGTAAGATTTCACAAAAATCAAGCAAAACTCAAAATCTTGAGAAACAACTTACTCGTGGGTTAAGAACAACTAAAATAGACTTAAATATATTGCCACATATCATAGCAAGCAAACCCAACCGACAAAACAAAGTTAAAAATCTCATATCACGAATTCTCAAGAAAGGGTCCAAATCAAGAAAGAATCAGACAACTTCAAGAATTTACAAACCACAGTGCCTAGATGGATAAAATTTGATCTACATAAGTTATCTCCATCACTTACACGTCCTTGGCACTAGCAAGATCAAGAAGAGAAAAGAAGAGGCAAAGAACTAACAAGAACAAAAGCGAATCAACCAAGATAAGAGGGATTCATGAGAGACGAACAAACTTGATTATATTGCTACTTGAGGGTGAATGTTTTACAGCTACTTTATGAGAAGGACAAGAGAGCATATGTAGGGCCCCAGATTTTAATATCTGGAATCCCCTGTGATTTAATGCACTATTCCCTGGATCAGTAGATAGTGCTCACAGTTACAGAAAATGAATATCAAATACATACCATGCGGAAGCATAAATAAAATAGTAAACTTACACATGGGCCGATTAGGCCGAAATCATTAAATTGCAGCAGCGGAAGAACGAAGCACACAGGTGGGACCTTCAGGACATGCCCACAGGCAGCCAACTGGAGGTTCGCGACCTAGCCCTTGACGTCTTCACCTTCTTTGCCTTCAAGACCCAAGTATTGCTGATGCGTAGTGATCTGATTCCTGCTTCTGGATTTTGTTATGAGAGCGAGCGTGAGCACACTAACCACCGTGCTCCGCGAGCCAATACACAGAATGCAAATATATAGTATGCATGGCTTATCAAAGGAAAGGCTCGGGTTGTTTTATTTGCCAGAAATCGCTTTTGGTAGCATTGTTATTATTAAACCATAATGTTATTACTGCTACCCAAAACTTCCCACGGCGATTGCCAAATTGACTCACTCTTCCAAATGCCATAATTGACTTAATTCTCCAAAGACACAATTTTCTTACTAGATGTCGTCTAAGACTCCAACCAATGAGTGGCATCATTTAGCTAATCCACCGATCAGACCTTTTATATATATACATTCGTTTTGAATCCACCAGTGTCTTCACGTATTCCGAATTCATACTAGTCCAATCTTGTAATCAATATTCACCAACTCTCTGCTTCTGAATTCCAATGATTCCCTAATAGGATTACTTTTTAATCCACCGACATCATTCATATCAGAACTTTCTAACAAATCAATCCTTTCTGCTAATGATCCAAAATCATAAATTGCTCTTTCCATAGTCACCCTTATTTTCATTATTTATCTCTAACTAATTCATCAATACCTCTACACCAAGAATATCATTAATCTAGTTTATGCTTCAATTATCATATCTCCAAATTTCCTCAAATTCAAATCACCTATCTAGATCAATTCCTGTTAATCCCATTAAATCCAACAATTGCCTTTACACCCTTCTAATTCTCCAAAATCATTGATCCAGATTATACTCCGGTAATTATTATTATTCCTCCGATATACCCACAAACTCAATTCATCCTCCCAGTATTTTAATCAAATCCTATCAATCACATTATTACTAACATCTCTCAAGAATTTATATTAGTGTCGTAATCCACCAATTTCTTTTGCACTTTCTAATTCCACAAGATTCGTTTAAATCATCTACCTAGCCTACATATATTCCTTTAAACTCCCCAATTTACTCCCAGCATCCACATTATCGTTTCCCCTCTATGGTTGACATGAATCCACCAACATCTTTTATATTTATTTATCATAGCAGCTATCTCCTTCTCTACACCGCTGTTTATTCTTCCTGACCTTTGGTTTGGGGAGAAGTATTATCATTATTTAAAAAAATATAATACATAGAAAATTTCCTGAGACTTAGCAGTTTGCACAAAACTTAATGTGTACGAGAATGCAATAACAGTAGCGATTCAGATTCCATCCACCGTTACATGGTATCTGCACCATATGCTTAATCCTTCAGCGTTATAACCGCTTATCTTACCACTGGGACGACGCCCAGGACAACACAAACCAGGGCCTTGCACTGCCCTTCACTTTTCCTTTCCCACCCACAAATCATTTTGAAACAGAACTATATCTGATTAAGTTTCCCATGTCCGCCCATGACCGTGGGCACGGCTATTCGAATAGTTTTGACTCTGCAGAGTTTGTACACTTTCACCACAAGAGACAATCAACTCGTTGCCCCACATGATTCCTTAGTCATGCAGTTGAGCAGACCATCACAGTGACTGTTCAAAGTACCTAGTTCCTTTTGTCATCTCACCCTATGGGCTTATCCCACGCGGTGGGTCCCATACGCTGCGCGGGATGTTTTCCACGATTACTAACGCAAGGGCTCCACTTCCGCAACGCTTAGAACGGTGGAAAACTTCACCTCCCTTGGTGTCCCTTTAGGCCTCCCCTTGCCCTTGCTTATCCACTTCAATCCACTACCAGTGAGATGAGTCCAGGAGTTTCGATACAACTACTTAGCCAAGTTGTACTTTACAGACTTGTGGTTGCACTGTTTTACGTGGGAGATCATGACAAGATTCAGTCCTTAGCGGTATCTGGGCGATTCTACCACAACCCACTTTGTGCCTCCACTGCACCATTCACACACACACCATCGAACCATTCGCCCGATATTCAAGCAAGTTGGGGTTTTTGGGAGCATAAAATAATAGTTCCAAACATTTCTCCAATCATTCACACCATGACCGCCCAACCAATTTTTCTCATGATTGTGTGATGCTTGGGCGCCACGCCCATGAATATCTATGCAACACTACGCATGGCGTAATAAATTACGGACTTATTTTCAAAAGGTTACTATCATAATTTCGCTAGGGCGACAAGGATCATATATTCAAATATTCAACAAGGGAGTGTAATATTAATCAAGGCAAACAATGGGCATATAACTAGAATCTTGAATTAAGCATGTATTTGCACATAAAATAACAGCATGCAATTTGATAATTTAAACAAAAGTAATTTGCATAAAATGTAGGTTCAACATGATCAAAGTATTGACTCGCCTGGCGCGGTTCACCGCGGTCTTGAGTTCACACAATGCTTTCGCGGGAGTTTCTGGTCTTGATCTTCACCTTGCTCTTGATTACACTTGATCTCTCGATTCTTCAGGACTCTACTTCCTAATTACGTGCTAAACGACTGAACACGAATAAAAGCAAATAACTCAAAATATCCAAATAAATCCGAATAAACTCAATTTAGTGTTATTCTGAGTTAATGGGTGATTTGAGGTGAGGTTGGTAGTATAATACACCGACTCAGTCTTTATATTTGTAACTTTCTTTTATTATTTTTGCATTTATCAAGGAAGTTCCATGAGTCAGGTTAGACCTATAGAGTGGTATAAGAGTTCAGTGTATTAAACTCATCTTTAAGGTACGCATTCCTCGCAACCTAGGTTAGGGTATTTTATGGGGTTCTATTTACTCATTATTCGAAGTATTCTTTCTAATTTAATATGTATTCCATTTTAAACGTTTACAACATATCGTTTAATTATTTTTAGGGAGCTGCTTGATTTGTTATTTAATTAAATACACCATTAAGATTTATTTTACGGCTACATGTTTAAATGTTATGTAATATACATATATATACATATATATATATATACACATATTTAACTATAATTAAGGGTAATCTCTAATTCAAGCCTCGCTTCTATATGTAAAGATACTATTCAATTCATTTTCTTAATCTTAATCTTTGAATGTATTTTTAATTGAGATCTTTATTAAATTTTGAACATGTAACCAAGACCATCTTTCATTAATGCCCTAACTAATCTTGTAAACATTTACTCAAACGACCTTAATTATTCATATACGATATACGATATTTAATCCGAATTTAATTGTTAGACAATCTTATTTTATATCCTAATCAAATTCACTAGCTTCCATGGATTTTTCTTAATTCTTCTTGATTTATTCCCTACTGAAATCAGGCTAAAAAAATAGGAAAAATAAATGTGCTATGCTAGGATTCGAACACAGGTCGGGGCTCAACACTCGGCTGTGCTAACCAGCTGAGAAACAGCCCACTTGTGATATGGTAGGAGGATTAAATTAGAAGAGGCAAAGTTGCGGCCGGGGCAAAACAGGGGAAAAACGAAGGAGAGCCCGGGGCGACGCACGGCCGACGACGTCGCCGGAGAGGGGCGGTCGGGGAGGCTCCGGCGATGGCTAAAACAGGACGCTGGAGTCGAGGGGAGGCCGAGGGTAGCGGTGAATTGGCCCGAGCGGCGACAGGATGGTCGGAAGGCTGCTCGAGCGGCCGACGGTGAGGTGGCAAAGAGGCGCCGGCGTCCGGGAAGAAGAGGGGAGGGAACAGCGTGCAGGCGGGAGAGAGCGAGTGGGTGCTCACCGAGCAGGCGTCGGGGTCGGGGAGTTGCCGAGAAGGGCCGGCGGCGATGGCCATGGGCGGCGCGGGGAGGACGCCGTGGAGGGAGGAGCTCAGGCCATGGGGAGCTCGGCCGGCGGTTGGAGACGATTCGTGGCACCGTGGAGATACTCCCAGAGCGCGGAATTGGCCGGAGGAGCCCCGAGGGAGCAATGGCGGCCGTGGAGACGGCGGCGGCCGGTGTTGGGGAGATGGGCGGCGCGCGAGCTCTAGTGAATAATTTCTCAATTAACTCGGAAGGGGAGTAGCTAGGGAGGGGAGACACGGTATGACACGGTCGATTTGTGGAGGGGCTCACCGGAGCGGCCGGAATGGCGGCGGCAGCGTGAGAGCACGCGCGGGCGAGGCGAAGTGGGAAAGAACGGAGAGGCGCGGGGAGGCAAGGGAGAGCGCGGAGCTCCTTACAGCCACGGAGGGTTGTTCGGTCGCGTCGGGGGCGTGCGGCAGTGGTGTCAGGCGGCGGGGCTCGGCTTTTGCAGGGAGGCGGCGACAAGACGAGACGGGCACGCGCGATGCGACGGAGCAAGCAGGGCGCAGGGCTCGACGTGCGGAGGGGAGGGGCGTCGGCAGGATTCGCGGGAGGCAGGGCTTGCTGGGGTCCACGCCTCGGGCGAGCGCGCGACTGGGCCGGCGAATGCGCGAGCGGGAGCCGGGGCGAAGCAAGGAGGCGAGGAGGAAGGAGGGGGAACAGGAGTGGGAGCCGGGCCGGCTAAGCTGGCTGGGCCGGTTTGGCCGGCCTGATTTCTTCTTCTCTCCCTTTTTTTGGTTATATATATATATATTTCATTGCAACCGAAAAATAGAATTTTCAAATCTTTGGGTTCAAATTGTACTTCCCTTTCAATGAACCATCTTTTCGTATTCGGATTCAAAATTATGGGTTTCTTTTACTTCCATATTTTCTTTATGGTTCATTAACGTTGTTTTTTTTTCATTGTTTTTCATAGGTTTCCAACTATTGGAATCTTCAACCAAAATTCAGAAGAATACTATAAACTCCAAATTCAAATAAAATATATTGTGAAATAATTCAAGATCTTTGTATTTTCAAATTTAAAATTTTCAGGATGTTACAGCATACAACAACACTCACTCTTGTCTCTCAAACTCTAACACTAACTCAAGAATAGTTAGAATAGTTAGCATGCAAGCCTCCACCGCATCCGCTAAATAGATGGAGCAACTAGCCCACATCTAATCTTATTAGATATTGTCTACTAGCACAATTGGGGGAACCCATTAACCCCACACAACATGGGTTCTACAGATATTTAATTTATGCACGTTTTTCAAAGCACATGAGTTTGAACCCGCTAAGTCTTTAGCCTTTGGTCCACTTGATTTTGTTAGCATCTTCTTGACCTAAACCTCTTTCCCAAGCATCGCGGTTTTGATCCAATGATGCTTTTACCCGTCCTTCATCTTCTCTTGCAAGCAATTGTCATACTTGCTACATGTAGATGCACCAATGGCTTGCCATGTATCAGCAAGTCTCTCCTGTTCTGGTTCCACTGGTCCACGCCTCACTTGGACCGACCAAACTACTTGGTGTAACACATCGCTTGAACCTTCCCTTTAATATTCCTTACTTTCCTTGTGTCATGCTTGAGCTCAACCATCTCATCCGACATCCTTTACCGTTCTAGACATTGAGTCCTCCATAAGCGTAATCACAGTCCTCGTCGTTGATCATAGTTGACTCAAAACTTCGCGGGCGTATTTATCTCTTTTTGTGTTTAATCATCTTTTTTTACTCATGCATGCATTTTTTCCTTTTCCATTTACATCTTTTCCCACAACTACAAAACAAGCTATACTGGATGCCTCACCACAGACGGTTCATGTGGAGCCGTCTGTGCTTTAATTATCACAGACAGTTCATGGCTAAAACTATCTCTGAAACTATCACAGACGGTTAGGTTTAAAAGTCACATATGATATGTGCATTATCACAGACGGTTTTTATTTACAACTGTCTACGTTTTGTCCTTTGTCGTATGAACTATAGAAGCTACTGAGACGAGAGGAAAATTCAAGGCAAATTTATTACAAAAGTCCCAAAAAAGAGATTCCCAGATCTCAGTCTTCTGGGCATCATATGCTTCTTCTTCAACTTTTGAAGTTGGAGGATCAGCGAATGTCGTAAAGATTGTTCTTGCCCTCTCTATTTCCTCTTCTAGCCTGGGTAAATCAATAGCATGACCCATAATCTCAAAGAGGATGTCATGATAAGATTCCTCAGAATCGGCCGCTTCTGCTTAATCGGTAATATTATTCATCTGTCTCTCCACTGCTGCAAGAGCTTCTTCTGTTTTGTGCACATTGCAGAGAAGAACGAGGCTAAGGGTGGTTTCCCTTTCTTGAGCGGCAACGAGACACCTCCGTCGACGGCGGATGATCAGGTTCAGCTGACGAATGAAAGCGAGTCAAGGAGGGAGAGCAGGGTGTGAGCGGAGGAGCTGCTCCAGACGTAAATTGTTGGCCGCCTATGTAAGGTTACGGCCAAACAACTCATGATGCATAGATGAAAGGAAGGAGATCAAAAGAATATTAGATGCCATTATTGAGAAATCTGGTGAAGAAGATGTGGGAGAGGACGGTTTAGAAGAGCTGGATTAGGGTGCGCATATTTAAGCGCTCTGGTATGTGCATTATCATAGACAGTTCGTATAACAAACTGTCTCTGATAATGACATGTTACTGATCCATGGCGTATTCCCTAGGATTTCGATCTTACCCATTCATTCTCTCCACATCGAATGGCAGGGACCAGTTCCTCCCACTGCTCGGCCCTTGTTAATTACTCCCCCTCTCCCTTTAAACCAGTAGTCACGCGTGAGTTCATCCACTAGCTTCCCGCATCCTCCCCTCGACGACGCCAACTACCACCGTGAGCTAGCGTCTCCGTTGTAACACCATGGTCGACTGCACAACACACAGTTATCGTAAGTGTCGTAAGAATATCTTGTGCAGTCTCACCGTCGTGCCACAAAGGTGACGCTACCGCCGCCTCTCCATTGCTAGTGATATCCGGACGCCATCTGATGCTCTCCCATCTCTTCCTTGATGGCAGGCGTCAAGGACATCACACGCTACATCCAGCTTCTACTGTCTGTTAGGATCTCTGCTTTTTATATATTCTTACTGTGTTAAAGAGTTGTGTTCGTTTTCTTGTTATGTTGTAATGGTGGATTCTAATCTTAATGGAAATAGAATGTGCTGTTGTATTTGCCACTGTATTTGCTTATTTTTAAATGGCATAGGTAACATTATTTCTTGAGGCTAGCCAAAAAATAGAAAAAAAATTGTAGGTATAGAATGAACTATTACAGACGGTTTGTGCTATAAACCGTCTATGAAGGACTATCACAGGCAACTCTATATACCAACCATCTATGATACTCGTCAATCACAGACAGTTGGTAACTGTAACATTTTTTAAAATTTAGTTTTTAGATATTCGTTTTTATAAATCTAGTCTACTTCCTAAGCTCGGCACCTGGTACGCTGAGCCACAGTTGCTCGGCATCACTACTGCCAAGCTCCCTAAAGCGGTAGGTGATTAGCACTAATTAAATACAATTAGCATTTATTAAATGTGCAGCTGGTGGCATATTGTCGAGCTCCCTAAGCTCGATAGGTATATGCCGAATTCAAAGAGAAAGGTATATTTGTAAAAATAAATATTCAAGAGCTAAATTTGAAATGAAAATAGCTATAGGGCATGTTCTTTTTAGCTGCGACTTATGGCTTTTGGCTGAAATTTTTGAATTTTGTCTGTTTACGACAGAGATTGCAGAGAGATACTCGCTTACGATTTTGGTTGATATATATATTAGGCTTTTAACATATACTACAATTAATTTGTATATCTTATAAAAAAAATACTCTATGTAAAAGTTACATACTATAACAAAAACCAAAAGATACTATTAAAAACCGTAATGAACAGGCCTGTAATGCTATTTGCGTGCACAGTCTAGGATGGGACTGTGGTGGGACAACGGTAAGAAATAGGGTTGACTGGTTGAGATGGTGGGACATTTGTCAAGCACATCTAGCTAGGTCGTGTTAGATCCGACGGTCCACAATTCGATTAATACTTGGGCTGAAACCAGCCAACTGGGCCTTAGACAGCACTTTCCCCTAAATCAAAATGGTGTGAGTTCTGGGCTTTTCCTCCGAGTACCGTAGCCACCCACAGGGGACGCGCTGTCAAGGGGGACAAGAGCACCATGTTGCGGGCGGCGGCGTCGAGATGCGCCCGCGGCGCCATACGGCGGCTGTCGTCTGTGGCGTCCCCAGCCGCGGCGGGCGCGCGGCGGCAGCCTCCCCTTGACGAGGGGGACTGGTCCTACTACCGAGAGTGGTGGGGTGAGGACGACGGCCCCGGCGACGGGGCACACACCGTCTTCCGCCGCCACTCCGAGCACGGCAACGGTGTCGTCTCCGTCGTCGCATACCCCGCCTCCCGCCCGGTAATTCTCGCTTCCCTTCACTTCTTGGTCTACTTTTTGCTTGAAGAAATGGAGATGAACAACTCTTCGTCGTGCCAACAACCCACCTTGCTGGGCGTCTCGTGCCAATGTTAAAGAAACTAGCGAAAGAAACGGTTTTTGCCAATTAGAGGCAATAGGAGTGCTATCCTTGAAAGATTAAAAACTTAGACATCAAATTTCTAAGTAAAAATTGCGCGTTTAGATTTTTGCTGGTTCCTGGCATGTAATTTCACCGTCCAGCAACATAGGACAAAATTGTTATAAAAATAATAATGGCGTTTCTTTTGTCTAATTTGAATTTCTCTAAACCACGTATCATTACAATCAGTGCGGGTCTGTGGCACTATGATCATTTATGATGAGTCTCGTCATTTATTCGTACTGTACAAAATGTTAATGCTTTTTGAAGGTTTTAGTTGAATCAGTTTTATACTCGTATTGAAACACACACTGTTACGCGGTGACAGGCCAGTGACCAGTGGACAGTAATGGAGAGATGGCTTCAAGAAAGAAATGCAAGAATATGCCCACAATCAACTGGTGCTGACCAGTTTAAGATACTAGGCTACCAGTGGCGAGTAATGCGCTTTAACGATCATACACGGCAAAGTACTGCAAAAGTAATGGCCTGTTACAGGTCCTCGGGTGATACAGCATTATACTTGATGCAGCAACCACATTGTTTAGCTGTTCCTTGTGAGTTCACCTGTACCATCTTCTCACCGATTATGATGTGTCCGTGTTACTGTTAGTTTTCATGTTTTTAGCATCATTTATATCTGTTAATCTACAACATAGTTATATCCCTTCTTACATGACAACACTAGTATACACACACTTATATACCACTCAAAAGACATCAGTGACATGATTGCCATGATTATTTCTTAGCTGCAAGTGTTAGACGTCATCATGATCACAAGAAGATTATCTGGTAGATGCACATGCATCTATGTGTTATATGTTGGTTTTTGTGTTCTATCTTTTGCTTCTATACCATCATACACATCTGACAGTCGGTATTTACAGATGTTAAGAGTATGGTGTCAGCAGGATTAACAGCACTCCCTTGTTGTTCTTATGATCTCCATCGAGCAGTTTCTGGGCATAACACTCTGAAAATTCTTTGTATCGGCCATGGTGGCGGCAGCTTACCATTGTTTTTGGCTAGCAAATTCAGAGGTAAGCACCACGACTAGTCCACTAGCTAGCTTCACTAATTTTTACTGCCGAGTACATTCTTACTGGAATTTTTTATTTGCTGATGCTTTATTTCCTGCACACTGTAGTGAAGTGAATACTTTCCGGTCTTATTTGATTGATTAGAGACTCTACACCTGGCTTGATGAACTGCAAAAGTGCAATACCAATAACCTGCACCTGAATACATAATAATTCTTTAAAAAAAGCATTCCCTGCGCAAAACTGGTTGAAGTCATATCATTGATGAATTGTTTGGCCTAGCATATTTTCTCTACTGTAGTTCTACCTTTAAATTCTGCAAATCTCCACTTCATAGAAATGCTTGAACGCAATTCATCTCTTTCAGGTGCTGCCATCCACATAGTGGAAATTGATCCAGTCGTCGTTTCTGCCTCAATTGATTCTATGGGTTTCCCCGCATCATCTGCGAAAGGGTTATCTGCTCAGTCCATGCAGCCTGCTGACGGTGATGAACTATTATGGGGAGGCATCCATGACCGGCTTTTCCTCCATATAACAGATGCTGAAGATTTCATTGTCAATGACAGCAATGTGTATGATATAGTCTTCATCGATGCTTATGATGGAGATGACATATTTCCTCGCAAGCTCTGGGATGTAGATGGAGCATTCCTGAAGAACCTAGAGGAGAAAGTCCATCCTGTTCACGGCACCGTGGTGGTGAACTTGCATTCCGATTCAGAGTTACCAGATGCTGATGTGGAAAACAACGCCCATTTCCAGAGCATACTTCCTATGGGCAAGCATGTCTCCCAAGTCTGCAGGGCATACAAGCAGCATTTCGGGCTAGCCTTCACAGCGGCTGTCCCTTGGCTGTGCAACATCACCCTCGTTGCCTGCCGTGATAAGGCGATAACAAGCGGTGCACAGCTTGGGCTTAGTCATAGGGATTTTGTTCTCGGCAAGCTTCTCTCGAAATCAAACATGGTTGAGTATGCGTTGGACTTGCCGTTTCCTTGTTTGCAGTACATCAAGAATGGTTTCGCGCTGGTTGAATGATACACTTTTATCAACACAAGCTCCCCTTTTTTTTTCACCATTTGGTCTCACAAATTGTTGTGCAATCTTCTTGAGCGGGCACGTGCGGTGGTTTTGTTGTAGCCTGTCAGTGTGCAGTTGTACACTGATATTATAAAAAGGTAGGCTTAATCTTCGTGAAGCTGATGCAAATTCTTTTGAAGAAATCAATCGCTGTTTATTCAGGACTCAGCACAATACCTTTGATCAATCGGGAGTGAGCGTTGCCTCCAACTCCAATTGACAGAAGGGTGTTGATAAATATCATTTAAATGTTTTCTTCATAATTATTATCTAGACTTATGACCATTAGATTAAAGATTCAATGACTATGGATTCTCCTCCCTTTAAAAAAATCTTCCTCTCCTGCAAAAAAATCTCCCTGTTCAAAAAAAAGGGACCGTTAGATCTTTAATCTAACGGTTTTAAATATGGATGATTGTTAGAAAGAAAATATCCATGTATGCAATGAGAGCGGGTATAAATTGATATTTCTTATCTTATATCTTATTTCATATTTTTTTTTTGGAATCAAAGCCGAACACGAGTAGTATCATATATCTATTTCTCTATTCTGTATTCGCTCCACAAACCTTCGGACAGTCGGTCGGACGAAAATTATCCGCTTCTTTTACACTCCTACATAAGACATTGAACAATAGGGATATAATTAGACCGAGCACAGAGAGACTAATTGTCTAGATATCGAAGGAAGAGCACTCAGTATTCCTTATCTATTTAGATGAACAATCTGTCTATCTATTATCTTGTTTCTAAGTAAAGTCATAACATAATTACCTATATCACTTGACATACAGATATATACGGATGGATATCACTCATCATATATTATATTCTGTTTTTTTTTCTCGGAGTCGGATACGGATTATACCGAATAACTATTTACCTTTTTCGTATTCGCTCCATGAATCTTCGGTCAGTTGGTCAGATGAAAATTATCCTCTCGGTGTGTATTCTTAGACAGAAGTCAAACGTACGGTACACGGTTGAATGCCAAGACGCGCACGGCGCACCCCGGCTCGGCAGATTCGCGGCCCGGCGCGCGCGGGCGATTCGGTGTGACTAGTGGCTACACACGCCTACACCTCGGCCGGTACCGCTCACGCCTACGGGCATACCATTGCACACAAACGAAAGCCCCATCGGCACGGGGTTTTTCCACGCCGCGCCTGTGCAAGCCCCTGGGATTCTGCAGAATGCCATCGCCGACCTTCAGGCAGGTTCTGAAAACTGCTACTCGTGCTATAACCCAAAACTGCACAAACAAACATGAAAGTCATCAACACTGGCTGGCCAGCTATCATCGATGCTCCATTTCCAGTCTTGAATCCATTTTATTCAAGAACACGTTTCCTAAGAAGGCGGTTCACAAGCACACTACAGCTTGGAACTCGGGCTTACACGGCATGCAACGTACCTTTTGACTTTGAGAGGAGACATGGCCACACAGTCAGGGCCGGGCGCGTCAGATGCATTAAACCGGACGCCGATGTTTAGCTGGCTGTGTCCTGCATGCCCACGAGGTTCTTGCGCTTGCAAATTGACCTACGCCATCAGATAAGATCGTTTGATCAGAAAGCCAAGTGTGGTTGACAAATGGCTTAATTTAGCTTCATCTTGTCCGAAACAAAGGCAAATGTATTCTTTTTTTTTTTTGCGGCTTAGGGCTCATGACTATGACCGATGATTTTTAACTTTAATACGAGCAGTTATACAAACGAACTGAATACTGATATACCGCTTCGAAAAGACGGGGGAGAAATCGTCCCATTTGTTTGTTCAAAGAAAATCATAAAGCGGGTTTGTTCTTTTTGGTTTCGGCTTATGGCTTTTGGCTGTGGTTTATGGATTTTGCCTGTTCGTGAGAGAATAGAGTAACAGAAACTCACGTGTGGTTTTAACCGATATAAATGAAGTCGTTACAATGTGCACTTCAATCAACTTGTAGATCCCGTCCTAAAAAGGCACTTCGTTTGAAAGTTAGTTACTGTATAAAAGTCGAAAAACAGTTTTTTAAAGCTGAAAAGAAGAGGCTATAAGCTATAGGCGCTGTTCAAAAGTGTTATGGCATGTGCCTTTTTGCTAAATGCGAGAGGGAGTAAGAGACTCGCGTTGAAAAGTTACGCCGTTCAAAACGGCTTCTACAATGACTTCTATAAATGATTTATAGAAACCATCTTAAGAAACCACTATGTTTAAAATCCAACGCCTAAAAACTAAAAATTAAAAGTTATTTGGAACAGACCATCTTACGAAAAGAAGGGATTACACTTGCTGGACTTGTTTTCCTAGCTAGTTTGCACATGCAAAAGAAGACAAGTACACACGCATACCGCAAAAGGCCCAAGATGCTACCATTATACCCTTACCAATTCAAAAGTGTTGCTAATTCAATTTTTAGCAACACCTCCACTGTTCTTTTTATATGATTACCCACAGGGAGCAAATCATAACTAACTGTAGGATAATTGCAAAGGCAACTAACTTCATATTTCACAAACCATAACATAAACAGAAACTTTGGGCTCCACAACCATGGAGACCCACCATCATAGCTCGCAAGCAAAGTAAACCAAACGGCGAACCACAAGAACCTTAACACTATATTAAACATATACGTTCAGTGTAAGGCTAAACTGTTATTTCATATGTGCAGTGTCAAAAGGATTATCCCCATTCCATGCATGTTATCATCATTCACCTAAAAACAACGACAAAGTAAGGGTGGGTCTGGAGACTCAGCAAGCACACGATAAACAATAACATCACTATAGCAATTCAATCGACATCACGAACTGTAAGCTGTAAATCAACTCTATGTCTGTAAACTGTAATTCAAGTCTGTAACTATACACTGTAAATCAATTCTATGTCTCAGAAATCAGAATCCAATCAGAATCAGAATCAGAATCAAATCAGAATCAGAAATCAGAATCAACTCAGAATCAGAAATCGTAAAGCAATTATGTAACTATATCACTTTCTCTGTCACTTTCATGCAATGCATCTGTAATGCATCTGTATGCTCTGTAACTGTAGCTTATACCGGTATAGCGAAGTGTCCACCCATCGATGGACCACTCATTCGCCTCGTCCTCTTTCATACGAGGTCTCAACCTCCACTCCCGTGGAGTGCCACCTCTGTAGGTCTTATTCAAGAGCACTCCAGACTAGTCATATGACTTTCTCACTGACTTGGCTCTTATGCATTTGCATGATGCAATATGCTTCAAATATGGATGTCTAATCATAAATGGTACACATCAAGGTATGCTTAGCATAATTCATATACATCATCCCATACATACTGCAAATCATGGCATGGAAACGCGAATAACATTCATCACAATTTACTGTTCTACCATGCACTTGCCTGTTAACCTGATGGACGGTGCGTGGATGGCACCAGACTCGAACCGCCACCTGAACAAGCATTAACTATTCCAATTCATTGCTAATGCAATACATTCACATACGAGCAAATGACATCGCTCTAACGTCCAACCCGACACAATCAAATCCTGTCCCACCAGGCAACCTCTCATTGTCCCGATGCTTAACCAGTCTGTAAAATTAGCGATCTTATTATTTATACTCGTCGATCGATTTCTACACGCTTAATCTCATTTTAATCGATCACACTATTGAATCTCAAATTATTCTCTCATCCCTCTTCTGCCACGGATCGACCAGATCTACAGTGGTCGTACCGATTACATCGATCAGACATTCATATTAATAAACGATATTTAAATGGTCACATGCATCAATTCTAATCATCGATATATTAACTTATGCCCGACTCGGTAAAATAAGCAGGGAGAAGGGTTTTTGAGGCGTTACCCTAGCCCCAACAACTGGATCAGGGCAGTATCTCTTTCCTTGGCCAGATCTGACAGATCTGATTGCGGGTTACACTTTTTTCCCTCTCTTCTTTTTCCTTTCTCCCTCTTCTCTTTTCTTTTTTTTTCAACCGGTCGTCTCTCTCTCCTGGCCTTCTCTTCTTTTTCTTCACAGCCGACGGCTCTCCTCTTTTCTTCTCTTCCTCTTCCTCTTTTCTTCTCTTCCTCTTCCTCTTTTCTCCGTCGGTCGTACTCCCTTCTTCCTTGTTCTTCTCTCCCGTCGGCCAACCCCTCCCGTCACTTCCTCACGCCCGACGTCTCCCGCGACTCCCTCCTCTTCTTCTCCTTCTCCACCAGCCGACGCTCTTCTCCCTTCCTCCGCCCCATGGAGCGGCGGCGGCGGCACGAGCAGGGCGAGGCAACCGTGACGGCGACGCGAGGTCACGGGAAGCAAAGGCGACGACGAAAGAAGACCGACGGTACGGTCGACGACGGCGCGCGCGACAGCAACACGCGCAAGCTGGGGACGGCGATGGCGACGCAGCAAGGTGAAATGGCGGCAGCAGCGACGCCGGGGGCTAGCGAGCGGCGGCGCCGACAACTACAAGAGCGGCGATAGCAGCGCGAGGGGAAGCGGCGGCACCTAAGTAAGCACATGGGAGAAGCGATACTGGCTTTTGCTTCCTCCTCCACCTGACTTTTTTCCTCTCTTATAGGGCTGTAGGATGGGCCGGGCTAGACCGAGCCGGCCCAGGTATTACATGAAGGCGGTAGCTGGCCATGTGAGGCCGCGCACTCAATCACTCGCCGGCGGTCAGCTTTTTGATTCTGCATGCTTCTGGCCAGGGGTCGCTGCGCTGAGCCGTGTGTCGGTGCGTATGTTTTTTAACTTTTCGCAACCCAGCGCACGACTTAGCAACATCGCACCAAGCATCTTCAGCATGAATTTAGCATGCACCAGACTTCACCTACGCGGTCGGCTCTGGCCTGCTTTTTCTTCTGCTTATGGTTTTTAAGTTATTCGTTTCAGAAAATACGAAATAACAAAAACTTGTATACAATTTAGAATGATATAAATAAAATCGCCATTTGCAGTGCAGGAACAGCGCCAACCGCAGCCTTGCTGAATGCTGCATGACGCCACCTGCAGCAGAGCTACCATTACCCATATGAGGCAATACTACTAACACATGGCAACCACCCCGGAAAATTACTATAACTGTTCATTGACATTAGAAGATTTTTAATATTCTCAAACGGACACCAACCCAATGATATAGCACTGATCCTCATGCAAGGTCACGGCAGCTGAGGTTTTGTTCATACCAGACAACGGCAAAAACTACTATCTTGTAAAAAACGATAACAGAAGCCCATCCAAAAACTGACTCCCGCTCAATATCAGCGAAGCAAAATGCCAGTTCTCCAGATAATTGTGCTTTGTTGTGACAAAAAATATGGCCAGACCCGCACCAGATAGAGAACACCAATGCGATACGACCATTCACCAGCAGAGCAGGTGCAAACTAATCGTAGCCGTCATATTGACGTCCACCCCTCCTTTGGTACCCATTTCCCTTTGACCGAGTAGCATAATCCCCGTCATAGCGCCCACCAAATTGACCCCTTGAGAAATCAGCAGTTCTTCCTCGCCCCCGTCCTGCAGAGCAAGAAGCTATAATGAACCCCCCCTAAAAATGGAATAAATACCGAAACCACAAAGATAAACCTTGTTTATTAAACTCTGTTATTGGACGAAGATACATTCTAGGTTTTTCTCTCGTTTTTTTGGAAATAGTGATTTTATAATAATGATATTTTTTTTTGTCATTGTCTATAGGGCATTTTACAGTAGGGAAATTAATATCGCATTGGGTAACATGAATTCTATATATCCTCTCTAAATAGTGAGGTTTCAGAAACCTTAATCAATATTTCAAGAATAAGTATTACCAGTCTAATAGTCAGTACAGATTCTGATATAACCCTGCTTTCTTGCTGCCCTGCCTAAAACTATTAATACAAAAGGTTATCTACGAACAGCTGGCACAAAAATGGTTGAAAAAGTAAATCTGCTTAACTATATGGCCAGGAGGAAATCAGAGTAGATACTTACTTCCGCCACGAGGGAAACCACTGTTAGGCCTCCTCTCCTCAACATGTACTAAACGCCCATTCAACTCTATTGGAGATGCCTGAAATACAAAAGATCATCAGAACAAGATAGCTTCAGGTATATTATTATGACATGATATAGATGACATTCCCAAACCACTCTGCTTCTTACTTTCCTATAAACATCTAACTACGGGCATAAACCTGAATAGGAAATGGAAATTTCGTAATGCATTGTCTATCATTTTACACATCTGGCATGCCATGGCGGATCAAAGAGCTTGACCCTGTGGGTTTTGACCACACACAGAACAGAAGTCTGTGGGCTATGTCCTATGTAGTTTTGGGCTTTTGGCAAAATATTGGGGTTGGTTTATCTCTTTTTTATATAGAATTCCAAAAACCAGTGGGGCTATAGGATTCCAGTTTGGCGATCAGACATGGTGTGCCCTCCGCCAAAGTCAGGAGAGCATGCAAAGAAAACTACTTTCCAAGTGATTCAGGCATGTTCTTTCTATCCCCCCTTTTCTTTTGAATCCAGGGTTACCTGCATAGATTGTGATACAATGCAGAAGTGTACCATACTTAGAGAAACTGAGACTCACCTTCAAAGAATTCTGGATACCAGACATATCTTCAAATTCAACGAAACCAAAGAAAACTCCAGCCTCCTGCATACCAGTGCATGAAAGTATGAAGACAAAAAAAGGAAGGAAAAACAAAAGCACTAGATAGAAGTTAAGAAACCTTGCGACTTCGTATAGCAACTCCATCAGGTTTAATTCTTCCAAAAGACTGAAACACCTTCTCGAGATCAAAGACTGAAGTAGACGGCGAAAGATTACCAACATAAACTGACAGAAACTCTTCTGGCAGAAAAGAAAAAAACATCATTAGTCAATACAGTACAGGAGAATACACAACCAAAAAGATTGCGTCCACAAGCATTTTTTGGACAGACACTACTTGATACAAATCGCAAATAAAAATTAGATAACCACTGACTCAAGTTCAAATGGTTATCGATAAGAGATGAAAAATTAAGCGTGCACTGCACACAAGTTCAAAAGTAAATTGTTCGGTTGTGTACACTTTACATACAAAAATAAACTTCGATGGACTACCAAGTCAGAAAGTTTATCACATAAAGTATATCCTAGACAGAAGTCATAATGGGCATGTTCTTTTCGGTTGTGGCTTTTGGCTTTTGGCTGAAATTTTTGAATTTTGGCTGTTTACAGTACAGATTACGGAGAGACAGATACTCACTTGCGATTTTGGCTGGTACAAATGTTGGGTTTTTAACGTGTAAATCGTTTAACCTGTAGACCCCGTCTTAAGAAAATACTCCGTTTGAAAGTTAGTTACTGTAGCAAAAGCTAAAAGCCGCTGGCTTGTGAGGTAAAGAACAGGCCCATTATCATACTCTTGAGTCTAACAAAACATGCAAGCTTTAAGAAGCCAATGAGCTCTGGCACCACACAACACAACAATGCTTCAAGAAAGACAAATACGGCATAACCTGATTTCCACAAGAAAGAAAATAAGTAACTAATATGCAAAACAACAAGCAAGCAGGGGTAATATATTCTAACGAGAGCTCCCAACTTATGCTAACTGGTGAGCTGGCCATTAAAAAGGGGCTTTGGTAGCATTCAAGAATTTGACCTCAGACTACACTAACAAGGAATCTGAGCTTAAATGCAAAACAGGAAAGTGAAAATAACAACCAACAAACAAGTCAAAGCCCACTCCAAGTTCTAAAGCGCAAATGCAGTTGAAACAGAGAAGGATTAATCATTAAGATGAATTGTCTAATATCTGTTGCCTATACCTAGTAGTAATAGCAAAACAGTTTCAAGACAGATCCCAGCAAAATCATCAGAAGCAAGAGTAAACAGTGTACAAAAGAACATACCTTCATCCTCAGGGACGCTAACATCCTGATGGGTGTCCAAGTTGGATTTTTCATGCACTGGGACAGGCTGCACCTGCTGAGGAGTGGAGTAAATAACCTGATGGCCAGCATGTCCTTTTGTTCGCAGCTGACAAAATTCCAACCGGTCACTGGAAAGGGAAATCAACGAATTCAGCTTGAATAAAATATAAAATATGTATTTTTACCACTGAAGCATATGTTTTAGGGGGTTCTTCAACAGGCTCTTCTTCCGGGGTACGCGCAGACGAAGGGTGGGCAGAAGCAAGAGGTGCATCCTGTTTAATGTCTACTGAACTGGGGAAAGAGGGAGCAAGCTCTTCTAAAGGAGTATCGTCTTTGATCACAGCCCCAAACTCCAAAGGATATTGCTGCTGCACTTCATGATTCTCATATATAAGAACAGTATCCCTTTCCTCAATATCAGCAGGAGCTACAACGCCATTTGCTTCGAGTTCTTCAGCCACATAATCAGATGCTGATGGACCAACAAAAACAAAATCTTATTATCGTTATAGCCATGGTCACAATTGGAGACAACTTTCGCTCATGACAACGCAGAAGAGTACATTAATTATCTAGAAACCAAAAACAGAAACTAGGAATTTATGTAGAAAAGTGCACTATCCAGAACTATGGCCATAGTATTAGTACTTAAGAATGAGGGCATCAATAAATGGCTAAATTTGGTGACATGAAACATGAGAATTATCTGATGACCTTGTGATGAGGATTCTATTGTCTACAGAATAAATCAAAAAAGATGCTCCTGATATGAATTTGCGATAACCATACTTAAAGTATCACACAATCTAAGAAAACCTGTTTGCAAAAGAGAACCAGCGCTGAAATGGATTTAGTTTACTAATATATATCACAGAACAATTACCATGTAATCCAAATTATGACACAAAACAGAAGTAGAACAGCCCCATGAAACAGTATGTGCTACTCCATCCGTTCTTTTTAAAGTGACATTTTTTACTTTTCACACTTTACGAGATGTGACTTTGACTGTTACTTTTTGTAATTTTATCTTATTATATACTAATAAAATTATAATATTATGAAAGTATTTTTAACAACAAATCTAATAGTATAGTTTTCATGTAGCCAATCTAGATAGTTTTAAACATATTATTGGTCAGACTTCAAAAAGTTTGATGGCACAGATTCTATGGGGTCGCTTAAAAAAGAACAGAGGGAGTAGTTGTTCAGGTGTATACTTCACTTCAATACTGATAGAAAGCAATACCTGTTCCGGTCATGGCATTAAGAGCATCCATCTGAGGTATGTGGTCAGCATAACTGTAATCCGCAACTTGGTAATGATCGTCATACTCGTCACAGATGAGCTTAAAGATGTCACTGAATACAAAATATCCATCCTTCTGAGGAGCAAGAACAATAGTCTGAACAAATCTCTTCCGAGAAGGGTAGCCCTTCAATTGCACTAGGCCAGTAACCAACAACAAGATCGCCCTACCCCATGACTCCACAAAATTAGCTGTTTTAACCTCGACCTTGTGTACATTCATGGACATAATCATATCATTGATTACCTGCAGAAGTTTGCAAGAATGAAAGGTAAGATGATTATACTAGGCAGCGAAAATGTAACAGCAAAAATGAATTATCAAAGCGTGCAAGCTGAAACAATGAACACAAAACAATCTACAAATTATAGATTTCATTATTTCGATGCCCAAGTTTTCAAGAAATTGAACGATTAAATATCCAAAAACTCAACAAGAGACCAAATAAGTGTAAGCATCAGGGAAGCGCTGTTGACTCCCAATTTACACAACATGGACCCAGTATCCAAAGATGCCTTATAAACTTTACGCAACAATTTATCATAAACCACCATAATCAACAAAACATATACAGGTTACACGACGATACCAAATCGGAACAAAAAAAAAGATTTTGAGAACCGGATATCCAGAATCAATAGAAAAAACTTCAGAACTTGGTGTCGGTGAAACACAGCAGCGGTGGCCTACTTGCTCCCAAAGCTTCATAGCTCCTTCATTCCCCAACCCCGCGACGGATACAAATAATCTCAGCATAAACCAAAAAGCGTCCAAAACTAAAACATAACACGCATTCAGTCCATATCGTAATCACCAACCTTCCATCAAACAGCGCTAACATCAACATGCATTACACTCCACCCACTTGTACTTGGTATTCCACGACACGACCAGACCAGCGCCAAGGTGGGGAAGACAGCATAAAAATTACTTATTATACCTCAACCGTCTGCCCAAATGAAGACTTCATGGTCTCGCAGTCCATCCTCACCACGGTGCTTTTATCCGTGTAGAACTGGCTCACCAGCTCCGGGGAGTTCGCCAGGACGTTGTAGTACCCTGCCAGGAAGTAGGAGCCCACCTGCGCCCAACCACAACCCCAGAACCCCACGCATCAGGCAAAAAAAAAAAAGCCCACCATTCCCCGCGCTCCCCGAGGGGTTTCGAGCACCCGGCGCTCACCTCGAAGGCGAAGGGGTGGCCGTCGATGCGCTGCTGCTGCCGGTACAGTTCCTCCATGGCCGACCAAAACCCTAGCGGGGGGAGCTCGGATCGGGGCTGGAACGAACCAGCCGCACCTCGAGAGGGAGGTGGCTAGGGTTTGCGGGGTCCAGGGAGAGGAGGCGAGAGGTGGGATTGGAGTGGACTGGAGACAGCTACGAGGGAGGGATCGAGACGGAGGGGGAGGGGAAGGTTTTTAAAATGGCCTCGCTGAGTCGCTGCTAGGCTGCTGCCTCCCTGGTCGTTTTACTGCCTGTCTTTTTCTCTCCCGTTACTTTCTCGCGATTCGTCGTCTCCTCCTTTCGGTCGTCGCGGGGAGACGCGCGGGTACGGTGTGGTCTCCGGCCGTGCCGATGGCGGGTGGGGCCCGTGGGCGCGATTCGGCTGTGGGGTCCGCTCGTCGGTGGGAGAGAGCGGGTTTGGTGGTGGGGGCGGCCACTCGCGGTGCGATGTGGCAGCCGTCCGTGCGGCGGGCAATTTCGACCGATTCGCGTGGGGTGCGGACGGCGACGTGTGGGCTTTAGTCGCCGTTGGATCGATGAGTCGTGGTTTAGGTGAGGATGCGACAGAGTCAGGCCGGCCCCGAGTAGCTGAGATTGGCCCAACGCAAAGTTGAGAGTGGGCTTGCCCAGACCGGCCGAGTTCACAATCTTCCGTCTCCACCGTGACTTCAAAATCCACAAAAAAAAAATCACCTTCCAACCCGAATTCAAAACTTTCGACTCGATTGCTCAACTTTAAATTTTAACTCAGTATTTTTCAAGGATTTCAGCATGAAATCAAGGGTTTAACTCTAAATCCAAACTTTCAACTCACCGATGACAACGGATGGTGCATACGCAAGATTCCCAACGGCTGGTAGTTTGGGAACCCTAGATTCGGTGGTTCGCCACCTCCTTGGCCTCCCCTCCTCCCATGTGAACGCCAATGGCAGTGGCGAGACAAGGGGGTGGCTGTTTAGGAAGCTACTTTTTCGGCTAATGCCTTGTTTGTATTTATTTCTGTTTTTGACTTCTACTTAGAAAAACCAAAAGTCGATTTGAACATCCGATTTCTCGAAGCGATTTCTTCACTCCTTTCATCCCAGGGATAAGGCAGGGTTCATGGGTGCATCACCCACCTCACTCATTTCACTCCCGTCACGCGCGCACATCTCTCTCTCGCTTTTTGCATCGCCCATTCACTCCTTGTAAAAGTCATTTCTTTCAGCTACTACTATTCATTTTCAACCAAAAGTAACAGCCAAAATACATCAGTAAAAAACAATACCCTTAATCAGTTAACCTAAGGCCTTGTTTAAGAAGCCAAAACCTAAGGCCTTGTTTAAGAAGCCAAAACTTTAGAGAAAACTTGTGGTTGATGTGGTCGTGTGCTGTTACTATTGCTACCGCGTGCTACTACATCGCCACCAAAGTTACCATTATGCAGCATTGCTCCATCTTAGTATTGCTATTATTTCTCATCCTACCAATGTTAGTTGCTTAATTGCCCTCTCATTTTCAAAATGGCAGCCATGGTTGAGTCATCACTGGAATTGGGAAAATTGACTCAAGCTCGCGGAAGCGGATTCGGTTGGCGCTAATGGATAAAGCTCAGAGCTGTTGAGAGCTAAATGGATAAAGCAAATGGGGAACACATTCGTAGAAGGCTATAAATAGAGGGGTTGTTCTCTAGAGCCACTTGAGGGTTTTCTGTTTCTTTGCTCTCCCTGTCTGCATAAGTTGTGTAGTGTAGACAGTAGTGTTGTCGCTTTTCTTTTTGTGTGTGTGATCTGTGAAAGTTGGCATGAACTGGGTGTAATCTCTTCCACTAGTTGGAATCATTCATGTCTCTGTATTAATTTCAAGAAATCATGTGCTGAAATGTTTTGGTTCTGTTCTTCTCTCCATGTCTTTTTCTATGCTCTGTCTTTGTTTTCAACATGCTACTGCTCTATTCTCTGATGTCTCTTGCTGTTTCTGTTGTGAGTTGAATTTGTGTTGAGTAGCTGCAAGAATTGGTTTGCTCAGAACTGAGAATCTTCTCAAAAGCCTTTTTGGCTAGCTCATTCCCGAGAGCAAAGGTGCAAATAACTGAATTCCCCTCATGAAATGATCTTCTTGCCAACTTCCTCTGTTTTCGTTTGAGGCTACGGTTTACTATTTGCGTAAACAGAGCAATCTTGGTTCTTTGTGATCTCGGCAGAAAAAGTGATTTGGCTTGTGTTTTCTCCTTCTAAGTTTATGCTGTTTTGTGATCTAAAGGTTCTTGGTGAAAAGATTCAAGTCTCTCAGGCTATTCGAAGCTCAGACCTTCTCTCTGCTCTGCACTTCTTTCTTCGGTTCAATTTTCAGCTTCTTGCTCAGACTGTTTCCTTTCAGCCGGATTTCTCTTTTGTTTGTAGTCTCTCATTCTTGAGGACTATCTTGCTGTTTAGGTGAAAGCTCTGACCATTTGTGTTGAGAAGAGAAGAGAAGAGATCAGTAGCCATTTTCTGCTTTTTGGCTCAGCAGCTCAGTATTTACTGTATCTTCTGTTTTCGGCAGCTGTTTCAATTTTTCAGAGTCCTGGTTCCTCAGTCAAAATGCTTTCCCTGCTCTGTCTATATCCCTGCCGAAGAGCTCTGTATGTTCTCTTCCTGAAATCTGTAAAGGAGCAGCGTTAGCTCAGAAATTCTCTGCCTTTCGGTTCTTCTGCAGATCTCTGTCCTCTTTAGTTTACTATAAGGCTCAGGCCTGCTTTCTTTCTGTTTTGCTTTCTTCTTTGGTTTCTGCTTTCTTTTTTAGTTCAGTTCTCTCTTTTGGTTTTTGCCTCTTTTTCTTTGATTGCTTTTTCTTCAGTCTTTCCTTTCCTCTTTGCTCTGCATCTCTTCTTCCGAGTATGTTTTAGTTTTTCCTTTTTACAGTCTGCGTTTGTCGGAGTTTCTTCAGTTTCTTCTGTTTACTCCTCAATCTTTTCTCTGCTTTCGGTTCCTTCCAGTATTTTCGGTGCCATGCAGTTTTCGGTATGAAGCTATTTATCTTTCCTGCTCTGATTTGTTTCTCTACCGAACAGCTAATTCAACCTGTGCACTCACTCCCGAGATCGGTCTGGTATTTAGTTTGAGATGTTGTTTCATTAGCCCGAGTGGAATAGCAAATCTTCGGCAATTTCCTGCCTTTCTTCCCTGCTGTAATTACTGTGCTGAGCTATCATTTTCTTCAATTTCCTGTTGTCGGCAGTGTCTTCAGCTTGCTGTTTTGCAGCAATTTCAGCATCCGATAGTGAGCATTTGATCCTACAGTTTCATGGCAATTTCAGTTCTCTGATTTTCAGATTCTCTGTCGTCTCTTTATTTTCAGTTTAGTCTCTCTTGTAGCTTTTGATAGAAAATTTCTAAGTCTAAAACACAACATAAGTCTTAATCCCTAGAGCAAATCAAGAACACATAGCCTTAGCATTAAAGTAGAATCATGAATGTGTACCTGAGCCGGAGGTTGCCATGAGGATGGAAGTGGGGATGCGGCGGTGGAGGTGCTGAGGTCGTCGGAGCCGTGGGCGAGGACGGCGGCAGAGAGGTGGCCGACGAGACAGCGGAGTTGGTACGGCCTTCGTCCACCGGCGCACCGTTAGGGATCGGACATGTTTGGGATTTTGGGGCTTGAACAACCGTAACCTAACCGCCGAAAACCCCGTTTTATGTGCACTCGGTGGTGGGACCGAAAACCAAAGTTGTTAGTAGCACCCGATCGTGGTGCGTGATAGAGACTAGGTCTCCCCGAAATCTCGGGCGGTTAGCACGAGATCAACCCAACATTCTCCCCTTTGATCGTAAGGCTAACATCATAAGCCCATCCTTTGATAAAACAGCACACCAAGGCAATGTGTTGCATAGTCGATAAAGTACCATACAACCTCAGTACCTATAGCGTACTACTTTATCTCGAATGGATATTCATTATACTTAATGGGAGTTGGTTTACTTATAAGGTCATTTTGTCCGAATCGAGGCTTTCCAATAAACCCATGCCGCAACATAATCACGAAAAATCTTGGGTGGTAAGCCTTTAGTAAGCGGATCCATAAGCATTAACTTAGTACTAATATGCTTGATACTTATGGTTTGATTCTCGATTCTATCTTTCACAACATGATACTTAATGTCAACGTGTTTGGCAAGCACCACTTGACTTGTTGTTATTTGCATAAAAGACCTGAGTTCATTATCGCAGATAAAGTGAGTGGTTTAGAGATGTTGTCTACCACTCTAAGTCCCGGATAAAATTCTTAAGCCATACTGACTGCCTTGTAGCCTCATAATATGCCACAAACTCGGCTTGCATCGTTGAAGATGCCGTAAGGGTTTGTTTGGAGCTTTCCACGAGATAGCTCCTCCTGCGAGTGTGAAGATATAACCGACGTGGATTTCTTAGTATCAACACATCTCGCAAAGTCCGAATCAATATCAAATAAAAGGGCTCTTTGAATTTTTAGATTTTCTTGGAGAAGAAAATTGTAAATTGGAAATTTACAGATGGGTTTAGAAAAGTGAAAGGAATATTGTGGTGAAATTTGGGAATTTTTGGGATTTTCGTGATTTTCTAGGATTTATTTGGATTTTTCGGATTTTGAAATTGAGAAAATCGGAAAATCCGATGAACAAGAATTGGCCGGCCATCAGCAAATAAGCAGCCTCAAGATCATGCGGCTGCAACCAACGGCGTTGCCCATGCCCACTGGCGAGCGGTCATGGCCCGGCAAGCGCTTCCTCGATCGGATGGCCGACACGTGGCTCGTGTTCTAGAGATGGGCGACAGGCGGTCTCGATCGTGCGGGTTAAATGAAATCGGACGGTAGCGAGGAGGGCTCGGATCGAGCGGCGTGGAGGGGACTTTAAGTAAGATCGGACGGTCCCCGGTGAGGCTATCCGACGATCGACTTTAAAAGAAAACGATTGGAGCGATGGTGGGGATGCGGCCACGACATCGCCGCTACCTCCCGCTCGAGCTCTCACGGAGAAAAGGCGGTGGAGGAAAACGGCGAGGCGCTCGGTGGTTCCCGCCAATCGGAGGGTGGAAAAAGGTTCTAGAGGAGGTGAGGAAACCATTTGGGGTTGAGGAGAGGTGAGGGTCGAAGATGGTCACGCGGCGACGAAGGGATACTTCGGCCTCGCGGTGGTGCATTGGCTCACTGGTGATCCCTGGGCAAAAAGGGGAACAGTTTTACGATATACTGGGCTTGGTGCTCACAATGGCTGAAGTGGTTTAGCTCGAAACTCCCGTGAAGGCGGCCACGTAAGGGTGTTGAAGTCGGCGGCGATCTGTGGTGTTGGACTTCCTCGGTCGATCACCTGGCCAGAGAAGGTTACAGAAGTTATCAGAGGACAGAAAGGATGCTCAGAGCGAGAAGAATCGAAGAATAGAAGAGAGGAGTCGAAGATTGCCCTGTGGAGGTCGCCGGCTCAGGGGAGGGCAATGCCGGAGCTGGAGACGATGGCGATCCAATCGGCGGCTTTGGGAGAATGCTGAGGGTGGTGGGAGGCTAAAGGAAGGGTGGAAGGAGCTCTGAAGTGCGGGAGTGTGGGTGGCGACGAGTGACCGAGTTCCTTCGGTGGAGGGAGAGGGAAAAGAGGAGAAAGGGGAAGGGTGTCGTGGCGTCTGCGGGCGAGGAGAGTGTGACACGAGTCCAAAGAGCGACAGGATGGGACAGAAGCGAAGGGGTAAATGCGGGTGCAGGCGTGGGAGCGGTGTAGCGGCGGTGTGGCCGGTGGCGCGTCCGCGCGGAGAGAGGGGAAAGGCGGCCACTGGCAGGTGGGGTCCTGAGGGGACGGCGATGCGAGTCACCGCGCAACGTGGCGTGGCGGGCGGCGGCCCAGTGGCGGCATGGCGAGGGTGAGGCGGAGTTCGGTCGGGCCAGCGCCGTGCGGAGGGAGCGGACGGGGAGACTGACAGGCGGGACCCCGAGGAGGCCACTGGCGACGCGTGGCTCGGGGGAGTGCCCCCGGTTTCGGACCGGCTGGCGGCGGGGCGGGGCAGAGGAAACCGCGGGCGCGGTTGTCCCCCTGGGCGCGGACGCTGGCGCGAGGAGAAGGCGGAAAAGAGAGGAGGTGCCAGCGGCAGCGAGAAGGCGGAAAGACGAGAAGGGAAAGCGGAAAGAGCCGGGAAATTTCCCAATTGGGAAAGTTTTCAAAATTCACTCAAAAATTCAGGAAAAATTAGGAAAAATTTTGGTTTGAAATTTTGAGGTCTTTCATGTGTGATCTGTGAAAGTTGGCATGAACTGGGTGTAATCTCTTCCACTAGTTGGAATCATTCATGTCTCTGTATTAATTTCAAGAAATCATGTGCTGAAATGTTTTGGTTCTGTTCTTCTCTCCATGTCTTTTCTATGCTCTGTCTTTGTTTTCAACATGCTACTGCTCTATTCTCTGATGTCTCTTGCTGTTTCTGTTGTGAGTTGAATTTGTGTTGAGTAGCTGCAAGAATTGGTTTGCTCAGAACTGAGAATCTTCTCAAAAGCCTTTTTGGCTAGCTCATTCCCGAGAGCAAAGGTGCAAATAACTGAATTCCCCTCATGAAATGATCTTCTTGCCAACTTCCTCTGTTTTCGTTTGAGGCTACGGTTTACTATTTGCGTAAACAGAGCAATCTTGGTTCTTTGTGATCTCGGCAGAAAAAGTGATTTGGCTTGTGTTTTCTCCTTCTAAGTTTATGCTGTTTTGTGATCTAAAGGTTCTTGGTGAAAAGATTCAAGTCTCTCAGGCTATTCGAAGCTCAGACCTTCTCTCTGCTCTGCACTTCTTTCTTCGGTTCAATTTTCAGCTTCTTGCTCAGACTGTTTCCTTTCAGCCGGATTTCTCTTTTGTTTGTAGTCTCTCATTCTTGAGGACTATCTTGCTGTTTAGGTGAAAGCTCTGACCATTTGTGTTGAGAAGAGAAGAGAAGAGATCAGTAGCCATTTTCTGCTTTTTGGCTCAGCAGCTCAGTATTTACTGTATCTTCTGTTTTCGGCAGCTGTTTCAATTTTTCAGAGTCCTGGTTCCTCAGTCAAAATGCTTTCCTGCTCTGTCTATATCCCTGCCGAAGAGCTCTGTATGTTCTCTTCCTGAAATCTGTAAAGGAGCAGCGTTAGCTCAGAAATTCTCTGCCTTTCGGTTCTTCTGCAGATCTCTGTCCTCTTTAGTTTACTATAAGGCTCAGGCCTGCTTTCTTTCTGTTTTGCTTTCTTCTTTGGTTTCTGCTTTCTTTTTTAGTTCAGTTCTCTCTTTTGGTTTTTGCCTCTTTTTCTTTGATTGCTTTTTCTTCAGTCTTTCCTTTCCTCTTTGCTCTGCATCTCTTCTTCCGAGTATGTTTTAGTTTTTCCTTTTTACAGTCTGCGTTTGTCGGAGTTTCTTCAGTTTCTTCTGTTTACTCCTCAATCTTTTCTCTGCTTTCGGTTCCTTCCAGTATTTTCGGTGCCATGCAGTTTTCGGTATGAAGCTATTTATCTTTCCTGCTCTGATTTGTTTCTCTACCGAACAGCTAATTCAACCTGTGCACTCACTCCCCGAGATCGGTCTGGTATTTAGTTTGAGATGTTGTTTTCATTAGCCCGAGTGGAATAGCAAATCTTCGGCAATTTCCCTGCCTTTCTTCCCTGCTGTAATTACTGTGCTGAGCTATCATTTTCTTCAATTTCCTGTTGTCGGCAGTGTCTTCAGCTTGCTGTTTTGCAGCAATTTCAGCATCCGATAGTGAGCATTTGATCCTACAGTTTCATGGCAATTTCAGTTCTCTGATTTTCAGATTCTCTGTCGTCTCTTTATTTTCAGTTTAGTCTCTCTTGTAGCTTTTGATAGAAAATTTCTAAGTCTAAAACACAACATAAGTCTTAATCCCTAGAGCAAATCAAGAACACATAGCCTTAGCATTAAAGTAGAATCATGAATGTGTACCTGAGCCGGAGGTTGCCATGAGGATGGAAGTGGGGGATGCGGCAGTGGAGGTGCTGAGGTCGTCGGAGCCGTGGACGAGGACGGCGACAGTAGAGGTGGCCGACGAGACGACGGAGTTGGTACGGCCTTCGTCCACCTGAGCGCACCGTTAGGGATCGGACATGTTTGGGATTTTCGGGGGCTTGAACAACCGTAACCTAACCCTGCCGAAAACCCCCGTTTTTATGTGCACTCGGTGGTCGGGACCGAAAACCAAAGTTGTTAGTAGCACCCCCGATCAGGGTGCGTGATAGAGACTAGGTCTCCCTGAAATCTCGGAGGCGGTTAGCCTGAGATCAACCCAACATTCTCCCCTTTGATCGTAAGGCTAACATCATAAGCCCATCCTTTGATAAAACAGCACACCAAGGCAATGTGTTGCATAGTCGATAAAGTACCATACAACCTCAGTACCTATAGCGTACTACTTTATCTCAGAATGGATATTCATTATACTTAATGGGAGTTGGTTTACTTATAAGGTCATTTTGTCCAGAATCAGAGGCTTTCCAATAAACCCATGCCGGCAACATAATCACGAAAAATACTGGGTGGTAAGCCTTTAGTAAGCGGATCCGCAAGCATTAACTTAGTACTAATATGCTTGATACTTATGGTTTGATTCTGGATTCTATCTTTCACAACATGATACTTAATGTCAACGTGTTTGGCAGCACCACTTGACTTGTTGTTATTTGCATAAAAGACTCATGAGTTCATTATCGCAGATAAAGTGAGTGGTTTAGAGATGTTGTCTACC
Organism: Bonia amplexicaulis; assembly: GCA_036346245.1. Classification (NCBI taxonomy): domain Eukaryota; kingdom Viridiplantae; phylum Streptophyta; class Magnoliopsida; order Poales; family Poaceae; genus Bonia; species Bonia amplexicaulis. The sequence goes on along the minus strand of CM070745.1, from coordinate 13,133,114 downwards.
ACTCTAAGTCCCGGATAAAATTCTTAAGCCATACAACCGCCTTGTAGCCTCATAATATGCCACAAACTCGCCTTGCATCGTTGAAGATGCCGTAAGGGTTTGTTTGGAGCTTTTCCACGAGATAGCTCCTCCTGCGAGTGTGAAGATATAACCTGACGTGGATTTCTTAGTATCAACACATCTCGAAAGTCTCGAATCAATAACCAATAACATCAAGGCTATCGAAAACTTATATGTGTGCATGAAATACTTAGTAGCTTGCATATAACGCAAAGCTTTCTCAACGGCTTTCTAGTGGTCTAGTTCGGATTTGACTAATATCGCCAAGCATCCCTTCACGAAAACAAAATCGGCGTGTACTAACTTGAGCATACATGATGCTTCCGACGGTGAAGGATAAGGAATCGACTTCATCTGATCAGTTTCAAATTGGTTCCATGGACATTGAAATGTCCCGGACTTATCACCCTTAACAATAGGAGCAAAGTGAGCGAGCACTTATTCATATTGTATTTCTTTAGTACTCGTCAACATATGCATTCGAGATAAACATAATATTCCTTTAGACCTATCTCGGTGAATTTCAATGCCAAGAACATAAGAGGCATCACCGAGATCAAAATTAGATGAAAGAAATCTCTTGGTCTTAAACAGCATATCCTTATCGCTGCTAGCCAATAAGATATCATCCACATAAAGTACTAAGATGGTGAATTTACTCCCCTTGAACTTAATATATATATAGTTATCAACTTTATTTTCCATAAAATCGAAACTTCTTATGATTTTATCAAATTTGAGATACCACTGCCTCGACACTTATTTTAAGCCATAAATGGATTTCTTAAGTCGACATCCCGTATGCTCCTTGCCTTCCACGACAAAACCTTCCGGTTGGGCCATGTAAACATTTTCTTGCAAGTTGCCATTAAGAAATGCCGTTTTAACATCCATCTGATGCAGCTCTAAATCATAATGAGCTACAAGTGTCATAACAATTCTGAATGAATTTTTAGTTGAAACGGAAGAAAAAACATCATTATAGTACTTCCCTCTCGTTGTGAGAAGCCTTTTGCTATAAGCCTTGTTTTGAATCTTACGATATTTCCCTTAGAGTCACTTTTAGTTTTGTAGACCCATTACAGTCTACTGTTTTGACTCCGTCAGGAATTTCTACTAAGTCCCATACATCCTTAATGCTTATAGACTTTAGTTCATCCTTCAATTTTAATTCTTAGGTTGTGCTGATTTTCAACTTCAGCCTTAAATATCTTGAATTTGTCGAGTGATTCAATGCGATCTTTAATGGGGAAAAATAAAAACATAACGGGAGAAAACATTAGCGAATGTGATGAAAGAATCAAAAACATCCACTGATGTCACAGGAAAAGGACCACAAATATCAATATCATCAGTGAATGTGATGAAAGAATCAAACCATCCACTGTGAATTAGTTCTAAGAGTCCTGTACTGTGAGTAGTTCCCTTCTTTATTTGTTTTATTTTCCTTTAATGCAATCAGTGCAGTGGTCTGAGTCAAAGAAATCTCAAAGGTGGAGAATTTATTCTTTAATGAGACGCTACATTCTCCCCCTCGAAATGTGGACTAAACGAGCAGTGCCACAATTTCAAGAAGTCTCATCATTAGTCTAAAGATACGTGGAAGTAATTAAGAGGAAGCATATATAGCTTTTCTTGTCAAGACCATCACCATTAAAATTAATACATTTATTGTCTATAGAAATACATTAAAACTAAGAAAATTTACAGCTTTTTCTAAAAATGCCCGGTGTTTGCGTATGGCATTCTCCTTATCTTTAGATGTTGCAATGAAGCAATATGAGGCTTTGGTGCATTGTGCACTCTAGGCCCCGATTTATCCGAGTTAGAGGAGAAATGCGACTTCTTCTTAGATTTGAAGTCCCTTTGAACTTCCTTTTATGAGAGCCACCTACATTAAAGGCAAAATCTTTTCTTTTTCGTTTTATCCTTTCTTCCTCCACGGACACACATGGCGATCAAATCGCTCATGCTCCATTCTCTTCTCGAGTGTCATAATTAAATTTAAAAAGGTTGTGAACTCAGAAGGAAGTGATGTCATAATAAAAGAACTAGAAAACTATCAGAAATTGCCATGTCCATATGCCTTTGAGTTTTTCTGCCATATCAGTCATCATCATGATATGCTCTCTAATACTGCCAGACCCATCATATTTAGAGGTTGAGAGCCTCTCAATTAAGGTCTTGGCATAAACTTTAGTTGAACCTTTGAATTTCTCCTCAATTGAAGCCATGTAATCTTGACTTTTTCGAATTGGGAATTGCTCCCTAATCATGACCGAAATTGAGGTTTTCATAATCATAAGTGATGATCCGTTAGATCGTTCCCATTTTCAACATTGTCATCATAAGTCTTCTTTTTCTCGGCAAAGTTCTCCTCACCTTCGGTGGGGGGAACGGGAACGTCTATTCTTAAGGCATAATCAAGGTCCAAAACGGCAAGGACAACATAAATTCTTTCTCTCTATGAGGAAAAATTACTCCCCATGAGCTGCTCAATATTATTAATTGTGGCGGCAACGTTTGAAACATTAAGTGCTGAATTTCAATATATAGGGCAAAAATAGAAACATCATAAATATATATTGCATGTAATTAACCCTACGTTGGTCTGATTAATAACATGCAAAATAAATTATAGTTCAAATTCATATCACCGTTGGGCAGAAAATGAAAAGAACTTAATTATATATGGCAACATATGATTATAAACAACGTTGGTCAGAATATAATCATATGAATACATAATGCCAAATTTAAGCATAAAATCTTAAAATTAAATATCTCGATGGCTACATATGATTATAAACAACGTTGGTCAGAATATAATCATATGCATACATAATGCCAAAGTTGGAACATGAAATCACAAAATTTAAAATATTTAATTGGCGACATATGATTATAAACAACGTTGGTCAGAATATAATCATATGCATACATAATGCCAAAATTTAGTCATAAGAATTTAAATTAAAATATTTAATTAGCAACATATGATTATAAACGACGTTGGTCAGAATATAATCACATCAATACATAATACCAAAATTTAATCATAAAAACTTTAATACATAAAGCCAAAATTAAGCATAAATTTTCAGAAATAAAATATCTCATTGGCGACATATGATTATAAACGACGTTGGTCAGAATATAACCATATGTATACATGATGCCAAAAACTAAGCATAAATTCTCAAATTTAAATATCTCGTTGGTTCAATTTGAATTTGAGATTATTCATAACAATAACATGATTATTCATCATAATTTGGGCCTCCAAAAAATTACATAAAACAGTGCATAATAATAAACTAAAACAAAATTAAATGCACTGAAAATCAAAATTATAACAGTGCATTAAAATAAATGTGAAACAAAAGAAAATGCACTGAAATAATAATAATAATCTGCCGAGCCATTAGAAGCCATAAGATTGAAGTAGAGGTGCGGTAGTGGAAGTCGGCCGGAGGTGAAGCAGAGGTGGCCGAGGTCGTCGCGTGCGCGTGAACAGGGACGGTGGGTTCCGGTCTTCGCCCACCTGAGTGCTCGTGAGAGATCGGACGCGTTTGGGATTTTCGGGGGCTTGAACAACCGTAACCTAACCCTGCCGAAAACCCCCGTTTTTATGTGCACTCGGTGGTCGGGACCGAAAACCAAAGTTGTTAGTAGCACCCCCGATCAGGGTGCGTGATGGAGACTAGGTCTCCCTGAAATCTCGGAGGCGGTTAGCCTGAGATCAACCCAACAGCTTTCACTTTGCTGCTCCGGTTCATGAAATGATTTTGCTCGATTGTCGGTCTGATTTTCGGCTACCAGTGAGCGAACTTCCTTCTTCTTAGCTTCTATAGCTATTGGAGAAGAAAAGTTGGTGTGAACACTCGGGGCGATTTTAAAGGCACCATTCACTCCCCTGTTGCCGTTTCCGATCCTATAGAGATAAAGATTGATTTTTGAGTATACAACATGTACACAACAAATGTATACTCTAAGTTAATATTTTAAGTAAAGCTTATTTATTCGGTTGTCTTTGATCATTCAACCATTAACACATAACGAAGAGGTTAAATAACAACCCGATTGCACATGAGTATATATAAACTACACAAGCTATATATACTCAAGAATGTATTTCAAAGTAAAGATCCTAAATATGCATATTAAAGGAGACATGAATCAATACTTATGAATTCTCAAAATATATATAGAGAGAGCCCTCCTAAATATGTACATACAAGTGTGTATAAAGAAAACATATGCACATATTCAATTTGAAATATTTGTGACGTTCAATCTATATTTTGGATTCAAGAAATGCACTAATATATGAGAGTGTGATTTCGAATGCATATCTCAATAATTTTACCTTTTTATCCATGTGAGACTAAGTAATATTATAATCAATGAACAAAGTCTCTTAAATGCATTTGTCATTATCACTAAAATTTCATAATGGTATTTATCATTATCACTAAAATTAATTTAAATGAAGCTTGATTTTTAAGCGTCCAGTCTACTCCGACAAAAAGGCTATTGCTACTTTCCACTGGACACTAGCTGACTAGTTGCTACTTGCTACAACTTCCAAGTTTGAACTGAACACATCAATGACAATGACATCACATAGGCCAGCCATACCATGCACCAACGTCCAAGCGTGCAGTGAGCTGCTTCCAGGCTTCCAGTGTGGTGACTGGTGAGTGCGCCCTCTTGTGTCTTGACTCCTAGGTCCCACGTGGGCCACACATCACAAGGCCTTTTCGCAAGCCCGACGCGGCGACACCTCGCTCAGCGTGCAGTGCTATGTGCGGTGCGTGACTAGTGAGCTATGCACGGTGCGTGAGTGTGCCCCTGACTCCCGAGTCTCGCCGCATCAGTTCACATCACCACGCCACACCCGCTGGTCACAGAAAATAAGTATAGCGGAGATAAGATGCTATAGTGAATTTGTGGTCATATAAGGCGGAATCATATCCGCAATGATGATATACGTGATAGAGTGGGGGTGACACTAATTGAAGAGAAGTTTGTCCAATATCATTTGAGATGGTTCGGACATCTTCAACGACGGCCTCCTGAGGCACCGGTACTAGTGGAATTTTAAGACGTACTGAAAATAAAAGAAGAGACAGAGGTGATCAAAACTGACGTGGGAGGAAGCAGTTAAAAGAGACTTGAGAGATTGGAATGTATCTAAAGAATTAGTTTTGGATAGGAGCGCATGTAAGTTAGCGATTCACGTACCGGAGCCATAAGAAAGTTAGGAGCAGTGTTTAGGCTCTTGGTTCAGATAGCAGGTTGTACGACTTAGAATTTTAGCATTGTAGATTTTATTTCAAGATTCATATCTCTTTGATCTTGAAAATATTTCATTTCTGGTCTACCCTAACTTGTTTGGGATAAAAGATTTTGTTGTTGTTGTTGTTGGATCAACAGGCTACATGAAACTTTTGCTTCTTCTGTGATGATCTTTTTGAACATTTCGAACCCTGTACATGGCATCATTCTAGATTTCTTTTTTGTTCCGAGTAAATGCATCCGAGTTGACGGCCTGTTAAACTAGCGACCTCTTTGAACATTCAGCTCTATGGGCTCACTGCAAGTTCGACAAGCCGGGGTTTCCTTTCCCTTCGGACGCCGACGCCTGTACGGAGTTCGATTTTGCATGTAACCGTGTCGCATACGGACTACACGATCGAAAAAGGAAAGAAAGATCAGCACAAAAAAAAAACCTAGGCAAAGTTCGATTTCCCGCTCGACGGTATCCAAGTCCAACTCGGAAGCAGGGAAGGAACCGGCCGGATCGCGGGATCGCTGCGTGCGTGCGATCAACGCCGTCAGATCAGATCAACCCGCTCTGCGATAGGGCAACGGATTCTTAGTCGGACTCGGCATGAGCACGACACCAGCGGCGCGGCCTCTCCCTATATCTACGCCGTTTGTTTCTCGACAACTCGCTCTGATTCAGGCTAGAACTAAAGCTTAGCGTACGTACGTCGCCTTTGCTTGGTTCTTGCCGCGCATCCACACACACGACCGACAAGGACCGTCGACGCAGCGCGCGAGAGAGAACAGATGAATATGTACGTAGCTACGGAGCCGGTGGCGGCACCGTCGACGACCGTCGACGACGAGACAGTCTTGGAGGCCTTGGGCTTCTTCAACGCCTTCGCCGGCGAGCTCAAGGAGGCCATCGACAAGATGGCAGTAGCGGACGCGGCCGATGAAGCTGTCTTGGAGGCCTTGGGCTTCAACGCCTTCGCCGGCGAGCTGAAGGAGGCCATCGACGTGATGGCAGTGGCGGACGCGACCGATGAAGCCATCTTGAAGGCGTTGGGTGTCGACGCCTTCGCCGGGGAGCTGAAGGAGGCCATCCAAGTGATGGGCGAGGATGCTTTCTTGGACGAGTTGGCCTACAGCGACATGGACCGTGCAATCGATCACGCTCGGGAAGAAGCTCTCTCGGACGAGCGTGACTACCAAGAGATCTGGCTTGCGATTGATCAGGCTCTCTCGGACGAGCGTGACTACCAAGAGATCTGTCTTGCCATTGATCAGGCTCGGGAGGAAGCTCTCTCGGACGAGCGTGACTACCAAGAGATCTGCCTTGCGATTGATCAGGCTCGGGAGGAAGCTCTCTCGGACGAGCGTGACTACCAAGAGATCTGCCTTGCCATTGATCAGGCTCGGGAAGAAGCTCTCTCGGACGAGCGTGACTACCAAGAGATCTGCCTTGCCATTGATCAGGCTCGGGAAGAAGCTCTCTCGGACGAGCGTGACTACCAAGAGATCTGCCTTGCCATTGATCAGGCTCTGGAGGAGATGCGCGAGGAAGCGGCCGGGTGCAGCGGCAGCGCTAACCATGAACGAAGAGGTTTCTTGGACGATTTGGACTACCACGTACGAGATCTTCTCTCGATTGATTGATGACGCTTTGGAAGAGATGCACGTCGGAACGGGTGCAGCGGCAACAGTGAACTGTCGAAATTCGGATAGCTTCATGACGTTTAATTCCGTGCAAGTCTAGTAGCTGGCACAAGCTCGTCGTACGACGTACGTCTAGGGTTTTCTTACTTTTTTGCTTAGAGGAGACCTAAGTACCTGCATTGGTGCAGGGACGTAGCTGGTGTGTGTGCAATTAAATATTGTAGTACTATAATTTGGAATAAAATTAGCAGCAACGATCTTGCTACATGTGCTGTTGATCAATTCCTGTACGTAGTAAAGAGCTTTCAATTGTATTTATTTTGAAACCAAATAAACTTCGATTACACCAATATTTCTCAGTATTGAAGTGACTGCAGTTTGATTTGCTTTGGTACACATGTAATATGTATGAAGATGTAGGTTGAGATTATTATACCTTCATTTTGGTCGGTCAGTGGCGAACGCAAAAAGATAATATGATCAACATGAGCAAGCTAAACATGCAAACGATGCTTCCGCGCTAGTTTCTCCTCAGTATGCGTATGAGTGTTTGATCTGGCTGCTCTGTTTTGTTCAATTTGCACTTTGCAGTGTTCCATCCTAATTTTATGGACAAGAAAACTATCGAGCAGATGCTCATGACCAGTTGATGAGTAATTCTTCCCTCATTTTTCTTATATATGTTTGTGCTTTGGCTCTTCTATGTTTCAGGTTGCCAACCTGTGTTCAGAGAAAGGCCACGTCTGAAATTTGGATATTTGTCTCAGTATCAAGGAGCCCATCTGTCAGGTTAGTCTTTTGGGCTTCACCGGGCCAGCATATGAAATCTGGTTTAAAATACTTCGGTTGATTACTTCATATCATTGCCTCCTCTTTACTAGATTGTTTCTGTTTGGGGTGCTAGGTTAAACTATATAACTCTTTAGAAATATTCAGTGTGAACGATGTGGCACGGCTACTAGCAACCATAAAACATACAAGGATTATGGGCAGCGGGCTACTCGCCAACACGGTTGACATATTTAGCTGTATCATCTTCTGCTACAGTTGCCCTTCTTAATGTTACAGGAGGTTTGTTTCTGAACATGAACTATGTGGCGTAGAGTTATGTGAACCAGGGACGCTCCATAGAAGGCTCCCTCGTCCCTTTACTTCTGAAGTTATTTCGTGTTTCATCACAATGCTCAGGTCCTATTTTGTTCTCATATAATCAGGTTACATGAATTTGCAAGAAATTAGGTGGCCCTTCTTTTCACTTTTTTAGACATAAAATTGTTGTGTGATTTCACCTATAATTTAGAAAATAGGCCTATAAATTTTTACACCTATTAATCTGTTGACCAGTTCTTGAATGATAAAAGAAAACGGGTGAGAAGTTATTTTATCTAGCTCTTTTTCCAGGTCAGAGGCAAAAATCCTCTGATCGAGGAAGCAAGTCTGAGTGGAGTGATATCTATATGGGACAATCTTGGTAGAGTAGTTAATCGGGCTAAGAATTTACATAGTTGCACTATGCATAAAGCAATATGTCATGCAATACCTCCATGTGTTGGGTTGACATGGTTCATGATGTTACATGATTTTATAGTGACAGTGTTGGCCAAATACTATATTGGTTTAATAAAACATCAACTCTGATGTGTGCAAGATTTCTTGGTTGCCATATTCATTAATTGGCTGCTGCCAAGTTATGAAAATGAAGAGTCAAATGTAGCCTAAGGTGATTTCTCTATCCCAGATTTCCACTCTGCTCCAGCAACTAATGGACAGACTACACTCTGCACTACAGAAGATTGCTATGTAAGCTTCTCTGCAATTTGAAGCGCTTATTCTCTTTCCATTGTATGCAGTCTTCATCTATTGTTATTGTGCTGACTGCAAGGCATGTGAAGACGGGAATGCAGCGACGGGGTTCCGGGCCTCGGATTTGAGGTTGATAGTTCAGAAGTTTTGTGTGAGTTTACATGTGGAGAGATCACTGGCTAGCTGTTGGGTCGCCATTACTGATTGCTCCTCTTCAGCATAAAGTAAGGCTTCCTTGGTTTCTTATTTTACTGACTATTATAGCTTGATTCTTGCCTTATCACTTAGGCCATGGCCGGCAGTTTTCATGTTATTAGTCAATTTATTTGATCTTGGATTGGTTGTATTCTTCTCCACTTAGTTATGTTGTACTCATCTTTTATCATTGGTAGCTTGAAATCAGTGTGACAAAAGAGATTATAAATCATTGCCTCATGAGTCATTTGAAAAGAATCTCATACAGAGAGGTAGGAACAAGGTGGTGAATTTTTACAAGCATATTTTCTTTACAAAAGTATATGTTTTTAGAGAAATGCTATACAACATTCGACTATTTTTCAAGCAAAAAATAGTCAGATGATCTGGGAGCGTTGGATCTCTATCCAACGGATCCACTCATATAAACACCCTCTTCAAAAAAAATATCTCATATAAGCACCCCCTCTAAAAAAAGATCTAGAACGTTGGATCACCATCCAACGTTCTAAAATCTGACTATTTTTGCCTTTAAAAATAGTCAAATGTTGTATAGACACTCCCATGTTTTTATTACCGTGTCCGCGGGTGGCGCTTACGTTACAGCAGTTCCACAACTCTGTAAAATACTCAACATATCCATCAAGATTACAAGTCTACTTTGTTTTGCAAATTTTCCTTTCCAGTGAACACTGATATTCACTTTGTAGGTCTGTCATGCTATTCAGTCATGATCCCATTTGCTTATATCTGTTACTTTATTATTTACACACCCAATCTAGATAAGAATTATTGCTGATCCAAATATCTTACACTTTTCATCTTAGTTTTTGGCTAACAGATGAAAGTTTTTTTAATTACAGAATTGCACATCTTTAGAATGGTTGTACCTGATTGTCTATCGATACGCATCCTGTTTCTAATCCATAGTTCACATGAAACACCTAGCACATACGAAATATATACATCTACAATGTTTTAGCTAAAAACACCTATGCTTCCATGATTACCACGACAAATCGCTAACCTAATACTAGTTTCAACCCAACCTTTCCACTCTCATGGATGATGAGACGGGCGCAGCGTAGCGCGCCCCTCTATCTGGTTGTCATTGCATGGGAAAGACTATCATACATACGTGATGCCAACTTTCATTTCATATATGCGACATATTGACATTTACTCTGGACCAAATTAAGACAAGTGCTATAGAACATTCGACTATTTTTCAAAGCAAAAATAGTCAGATGATCTAAAAGTGTTGAATCTCTATCCAACGGATCCACTCATATAAGCACCCCCTCCAAAAAACATATCTCATATACGCACCCCCTCCAAAAAAAATTTAGAGCGTTGGATCACCATTCAACGCCTACTCTCCCAAATTAAATAGTCTCGTGTGTGGTACGAAGGAATCTCACTATGTAGGAAACAGTATAATCCCTATTGCTAACCTACAATATTCCCGCGTTGTAAACGTACAGGCCGGGCTTAAACATGTTTGGAAAATTTGATGTTACAGCTAGCTATCCCAACCTTCCCTTTGATCCATCATGAATACGCACGTATCGGACCATGCATGAACGTACGCACGTGCAAACGTATCGGACCGTACGCACGTGCTGTCTTCGTACTCTGATTCCTACTCCGTGTAGTATCCTGATCGGTGACCAGCTCTCCGTTATATATTTCCCTGCCCGCGCGCATCAAATTAACTGATCGATCGAGCGAGAGTTGAAGCAGAGCGAGCGCGTATGGATCGAGTCGAGATTGTCCGTCCGGGGTTGCGGGAGGTGGAGGCGTTCGGCCTGCTCGCGGGCAAACTGTGGAGGCCGCCGAATCCCACCTTCTTGTACGACCCCAAGTTCAAGTTCCCGGCGGAGGAGCTCGTCGCCTGCTTGTCCAAACTCACCCTCGAAGGCCGCCGCCAGCGGATCGATGAAGCAGCCGTCTCGCGCGCATTTTATTTCGATGGCGTTGACGTCGTCGACGGACGCGAAGGAGAGGCCGACGAAGACGCCGTCCTTGATGCTGGCTGCAGCCACATCGTCCACGCAATCGAAGAGCTCCTCGAGGAAGACATCGTCGACGTCGAGGCCGACCCGGAGGAGCCGAACCCACATGTCGACTTCGCCGCCATTGACGACGAGGCCGTCCCGGAGGAGCCGGACCCAGGTGACTTCGCAATTGACGAGGAAGCCGTCTCGGAGGGGCCGGGCCCAGAAGACTCCGCCATTGAAGACGAGGCCACTACCGAAGCAACGCCGGATGCGCTCCACGACGGCGCCAGCAGCTCGGTAGGTCTCGCCGTCAGGGACGAGTACGCCGACGACGAAAGACGCCTCGATGAATTGGTTCGGCTTATCCTTGCAACGGCGGTGGAGGCGCAAGAGCTGTACAGTGTAGCTTTCTTCTACGATCGCAAGAAGTACGTTTGTAGGTTTGCTTAGTTAATTAGGTATTGGATATATCTTTGTACGAAAATTGTACTGTGCCGCGTAACTGTCGGTGTTCAGTTGATTTCTTGTAATTCTGAATAACGTACTCGTGTTTTCTTTCACCCGCGATTCATTATTGGGAGTGAGTATTGCCAAGGCGGCTGAAATTTTTTTGTCTCTAGTCACTTGAAGTTGCACTCTCAATCAACTAAAATTATAGTTGTTCTGAGAGTGTAACTTTTGGAGGGGGCGTTTTTTAGGAGGCTGCAATTTTAGTTGATTGAGAGTGCAACTTTCAAGTGATTGAGAGACAAAAAAATTTCAGTCGCCTTGGCAATAGCAAAACCGTTCATTATTTCGGCTTAAGCTTCTCGCTTATTTTTCACTATTTGTAAATTTTGTTTTTTTTCTAATTTTTTGTTTTTGAGCTTTTTTACCGGTTCTTTTTTCCGTATTCATTTGAGTTGTCTGTGATGAACTAACATAATTTTTTCTATTTTTATTTTTTTAATTTAATTACGCAAAATAAGACACTTTCATCTACAGTAAAATTACAGCCGCTAAAGTGCAATGTCAGCAATAAGCCACATCTTTTCAGCTCAACCGAGCGGGGCCTCAGGTTTGTCAGTACTCTCTTTACCTCCGTTAGTTCGTAGTGCATACTGTCAGCCGTTGTCGATCGATCTGACGTCCAAAGACGAAGATTGTGATGCGCGCAAGGTGTAACCAGGAAAACTATTTCGTTTTGAAAAAAAATCAAGGTGGGCGAAGGGAATGAGTTGGACGAAATTTCATCATTTCGGCAAAAAATTCGGTTGAATTTAGATTCAAATTTGAATTTATAAACTTTAAACATGGAATATATTAATTATAATCCACACGTAGAGTGAAAGAAATGCTCTGCTTAGAGCTGGGAGTTGGGATGTGCTGTACTGGCACCGCTTGGGCCCATCATACTTCGGGCCGCTTCGTGCCATGCCGAATCAGCCCAGTTATCTCATCGTGTTGTGCCACGCTGGCTCACCTCGCCTCCAGCCAGGCCCAAGCACGACCCAAAGCCCGCCGTGCCAGCCCAAGTCTAGCCCAAGTAATTATACACGACGAAGGTGGCGTCGATGTGGTGGTGGCGGCCGCCATCTTCCTTTCTCTCGTATCCACCTTGTTTAAAACTAGTTGAAATTGAATTAGTTGCATAAAAACATGGGCACGTAATGACGTAAATATTTTGAAAAAAAAGTAGAATTTTCTTGATATTTTTAAAAATACAATGTTACTGCCTCGTTAAAAACCTTACGACCAAAGTGCGGTTCTCCGAGTAAGAAAAAGAGTACATTAACAATATATGTACATACTAACTATAACAACATGCGTACATAGTATCTACTCATCAATGTCTAGATCGTTCATTCGTTCGAGGTCAGTGTACGCCTGCACAATTTCAGGATCCTCCAATTAATGTTGTTGCTGATCTTTGGCTAATTCTCAGTCTTTGGCTTATGTGATTGCATCCACCATCCTAGGCGTGAGGGATGATCTCTTTTCTTCGAACGCACGACTTTCACTCATCCTAGTCGGTTGATTTTTTAAAATAATATATCTAGCAATTTCCTCACTGGTAGAAAGCGAGTTGTATATCTAAGTACTTACAGAGCCATTGACCTCGAACTTAAGTTGCGTTTGTACTCCTCTTCCCCCTCGACCCTATGCTGCCATATTGTGTAAGCATGCTTTGTAGTTTCGGTTCAAGTGCCCTGTCCCTATAGCTGTACGAGCAGTTAATTTAGCATTGCAATAATTATAAGTTGCAATCTCTACCGTTTCGCTGTCTCGGATTTCCTGGTTCCAGGTCATGTGCTTCCAGCAATTTACCCTTCGTCCAGACCCACCACGAGTAGTGTCTAGAGTCCCCATTGGCTCTGAACTACCCTGGTACTCCTCATAGCCCTCCGTACTGTTCATATGACGGTCAGCCATACTATTGTCTCCCATGCTTGGTGAGAGCCGACGAGCATAATCGGAGTTGGAGTTGGAGGAGGACTAGGGGAGCGACAACAGGAGCTTGCACTAAGGTGCCCTGCTGCCCTTTTCGTGCTACGACTCCTTTTGGTTGCACTTCTGAACATTGCTCTCTCGAATGTTGTGCTCGGATGTTTCTCCCGATTCCTAAACGTTGCTTCTCAATTCTGACCGTTGTGTGAATCTTTCAGAGACTACACTCATCAGTCTCATCATGCTGAGAAAATGATTCTCCTCTCGAAGACAACAACCTTCAAGTGCTCCTAAGTCCTAACTCTCATCTCTCTCTCCAACTTTATTCTCTCATCTCCTCCCTCCTCTCTCATCTCCACTGTACTCTCTCTCAGAGTCTCTCATCTCTCTGCTCTCCTCCTCCGGCCCCTCCCGCCACCACCCTTCCCCAACCTGGCGCCCTTTCCTCTCCCACCAAAGAACCTCCCTCCCTCAACTTCCTCCTCCCCCCCCCCTCCCAACCCAGGCCCGACCCCGACCTCCCTCCCTCCCCACCACCGCCTCCTCCCCCACCCGACGCCCCTCCTCCTCGGCCCCTCCCCTGCCAAGTGTGCGCCATCCTCGATGCTCTACTCATTCCCAACCACCAAGCCACGCTTCTCCCATGGCCTCGCCGCCGCCACCAACCCTAGCATTCTTCATCGCCCCACGCCTCCCCGCCTGCCTCGCTCGTCCCTGGTGCCGCGGTGGCCAGAGTATGTCCCCAACCGCATTGACGGTCCCACCTACGCTTGCATCTTCGACACCACCCTCGGCAACAGCGCGCCTCGGCGTCGACATCGTCGAGGTGGGCTTCCCGGCATCCTTCCCCGCGGTGACCAGTTTAGAGAGCGCAGGTACTGCACCATCGCTATTTCTTCAACATCTTATAGAGCTCGTATGGCTACCACCACTGGCCTCCCCTCCTGCCCCTATGGCCGACAACCGACGGCTCCTCCTCTTGGCATATCCTTCATGGCACGCCGTGATGGTTCCTCCGGTGACTGATATACTCCTTCGGTCCTTCCGCTCTACTCCCTGTCTCTGCTCTATGATGGCTTGTGTTGTGGGGAATTGGGGTTGACCATGAGTCATGGGATGATGATGATGGGAGGGCGACAAGAGGCGAGAGGCAAGGCCGAGGCAGCCGCCGGTGTTGGCGTGTTGGCCGTGCCCCCCGTGTCGGCCGTGCTCATTGGGTCGTGTCGTGTCAGCCATGATGCCGATTTTTCAAGCCCAGCCCAGCCCATAATTCATGTTGTGCTGGCATGGCCCACTACGTGTTGGGCCGGGCCGTACTCGACCCATGTTGGAATGGTCGTGCTTTGGGCTGGCCTGAAAAGCACGACCCATCTCCCACCTCTAGCTCTGCTCTAGAGGAAGACATTGTCCTTACTGTTTGTTAGACTTTAGTTCGAATCACGCCATGAGCAAATGGAGGTTTTTACGTAATTTTTTGTTTGTGGGACAAACATTTCTGTGAGACAAAATTAGGAAAAATTGTTTGCTTAACATGGGATTCGATCCCTGGCCAACTGAGAGCATGGCGAGAGACTTATCTGCTGTGATAGGAGCCTTGATTGCTTTGTATATGTTTTCTAAGCCCCTTAAGAATGCCAAATTCAATGCGGAATGGATTTTTTTGAACAAGTTATTTTTTCTTCGTAGGGTAATGAAACTAACGAGATAAACTAAGATAAATGAAATTTCGGTGAAATTTTGTCGAAATTGTGAACCCTGGATGTAACATGATCCAGACTCAAAACACATAGAGATTGTTTTTCCCTAAATAAATTACCCCGCAGAGTTGCTCAAAACAGCCGGCACATAGCACAGGCCATGGGACAAGCACCACACACACGTCTGCACGGGCCTTTTAGGCTATTTCTTCTCCCCACCGACCCCACGAGTGCTCAGAATTTTTTTTATAAATAATCCATTTTCAATTCAAAATTGCAGAAATATACCCGTGTAAATTTTTTTATAAGAATAGGCTCCAGTCGCCCAACCATTGGGTAACTGAACGCGATATATATTCGGTCGCTCGGTCGATCCCCGACCCGATTCCATCCATCGCACGAAAGAGAAGACAAGGGAAAGAAAGAAGAAGGTATTAAAAGTTTAAGGATAATTTGGTGGGAAAGTACTGGTACCTCGTAAAAACTCTCAAGAATTAAATTATCTTTTGGCAAAATTATTATGAAATTATTGTGTTCTAAACAGGTAACAAGTTCATGTTCCCCTCATCTGCTCTCCAAGGAATCACCCCCTAGTCTCTCTTTTTTTCAGCACCATGGATGAAGCCTGCGTATATGCGATTGTAACACTCACAAGACTACTACAGAAACACTATTAGTAGATGTCAAATCATAGATGGTTTGACAAAATCGTATATGACCGACACTATCACAGATGGTTTTAATTTGGACACCATCTGTATTGATGGTGTCGAAAAAAACGAGTATCACAGACGGTTCTTACCGATGAACCGTTTGTGATACTGGAATATCACAAACGGTTTTTATTTAAAACCGTCTGTGATAATCCTACTACATATTTATTGCGCAGTTCAGAACCACATCTGTCTTCATTTCGATCCAGATCTAGCCGGTGCTGCACTCTGTCTTCATTTCGCTCGGGAGGCGATTTCAGGCCGTTAATTTGGTGGGAGGAGGCAGAGATAGAGCTTGAAGATTCATACATTCATGATTTCCTTAGATATGGTTAGTAATGAATTTATTTTTCTTTACATTACAATTTAGATCTAAGTTTTGGTGAGTGTTATTGAAGATTGTTTGCATCTACTTGACCATACATGATCAGTTTTCGTCATGTGGGAGGCCAAATTTGTCAAAATTATTGGTTATATACCTTCAGCGATCGCTGGGGAAATACCTGTTATGTTTATAATATGAATTAAGCTAGCAAAGCCTCAATGCATGTGGTATATATGTAGTAATAATTAATTAATTTAATTTTTAATACTAAGTTGTTATATATATGCATAACGTAGGACCGAAGTTGGATGTATGCCGTGAACCGTGTGAGTGAAGAGTACATTAATGGCGTATCTGCTTTTACAAAAGCTACCGAGGAGGATATGTTGAATAAGGAGATGGAATATATGTACTGTCCATGCACTGACTGCGAGAATTTAAAGATGTTTACGAGCCGAGAGTAGATTGAAGCGCACTTGATTCGGAGGGGATTCAAAAAGGGTTCTACGTGTTGGATCAGTCATGGCGAAGTCGATGATATGCCGCCGGATGACATCACCAGTGAAGTGAATGATATGCCGCGGGATGACATCGCTGGTGAAGTGAACGATATGCCGCCGGATGATGTCGATTTTTGTTCGGATTCGGATAGGTTGCACGATTACAATCTGGATCAGATGCTTCGCGATGTAGAAGAGAACTATGATGAGAGAGAGTATGTTAAATTCTGGGGCTTGATGGAGTACTCAGATAAACCTTTGTTCACATGCTGTAAGTCAAAGTACACGAGGTCGTCGGCCGTGCTTGAAATGTTAAAATTGAAGGCAAGCAACGGTTGGTCCAACAAGAGTTTCACAGCGCTGTTAGATCTTTTAGCAGACATGCTTCCGGAGGGAAATGAGTTGCCTAAAATCACGTATAAAGTCAAGAAGGTTCTTTGTCCATCGGGAATGGAAGTAAAAAGAATACATGCATATCCGAACAACTGTATCCTCTACCGTAAAGAGTATGCAAACATGCATGTATGTCCGGTGTGCAACGCATCCCGATACAAACGTAACAATCAATCAGATGACGACAAGGGAACAGAGGTGAAGAAACGACCTCCTGCTAAGGTAGCATGTTATTTTCCTATAATTCCCAGTTTGAAATGGTTTTTTGCAAATCCAAAGGAGGCAGAACTGCTGCGTTGGCATTCAGAGGAGCACAAGAAGGATGGAATGCTAAGACACCTTGCTGATTCTACCCGGTGGAGAAACATCGATAGGAGTTTTACAGACTTCGGTGTAGAACCAAGGAATATAAAGTTTGGACTGAGTACAGATTGAATAAATCCTTTCAGTAGCATGAGCAGCCGACATAACACTTGGCTCGTGACTCTCTGCATCTATAACTTTCCTCCTTGGTTGTGTATAAAGAGAAAGTATATTTTGCTGTCGATACTTATCCAAGGGCCAAAGCAACGTGGGAATAATATTGATGTGTACCTAGCACCGTTGGTGAAAGATCTAAAAGCTTGTGGAACGAAGCGATGCAGTATGAGATGCATACAACGAGAGAACTTCACTTTGCGCTCCTTATTGTTCTACACCATAAATGATTATCCTGCCCTTGCTAACCTATCGGGCCAGAGTACAAAAGGTGCCAAAGCTTGTACTTCAATCTCAACGCTCTCGACGCCTCACTCGTTCGATGCTAGACGTTGTAAGTGTGTGCGATCACAGTCTCTGTTCATGTAATACCGATATATGTCATATATAATTTGTTGCTTTCCTGTGTATATATAGATACATGCTGACTAAAACTAGATCATCCAAATCACCAATTGGTTTCCTGGACCCACACTTGGTCGTCATGGATACCGTCAGCGAGGATGCATCCTTCGTCGAGAGCTATATTACAACAACACTGCTGGCTCACCGCGATAAGTAATTTGTTCTTATGCCATACAATGAGCGGTTCCATTGGATTTTAATTGTAATTATCCCAAAATATAATAAGGCAATATATCTTGATTCCTTAAGTAAGAACAAATTCGAGTACACAGGTAAGTACATTTTCTATAGTACTCTTTCTTTCCTTTCAAATGACTAAGCTAACTTTTTTGAATCACGAAGGTCGTTCGCCACGTATGTTGCACAGACACGTGGCTCGACGGAAGTGGCCAAACTCTTGAAACATGTTCGAAATTTTTGGGTATTCACTACTACACATTAATTAATCTTATATAACACTTGCTAGTAATGCCTCTTGAATTAACACATTCTATTGTTTGCAGTGCCACCAGCAGCTGCCGGACAACACGTGTGGTTTCTACGTTTGCCACCATATGAGACTACTCCTCGATTCCTCGAAGATCACCAATTCTAAGGTTTGTCAATCTTTCCACATTTATTTCATACTTTCCAGATTATATATGTACGCACATTGATATTCTTATCGACAGGCTGCGCCCATCTCTACAACTGCATTGCAACAGCCGGACCTTGCACAAATTCAATGATAACGCGCGTACTTTTTGATGTCTAAAGACGTAAATTCAAATGGAGAGTTCCACAACGTATAATAATTTTTTGTTTGGGATAAGATATTGTCATTGATTATAATTTTGTATTTGTTAATAGATATTTTCTTTCATTTCAATTAATTGATTTGCGAAATGGATGTTTTATGCTTGTGAAATGAATTGAGATGTGAACTGGATGTATTTGTACATGTTGATCTGCTTGTTTCAGAGGGCATTGCTAGCATTTCCTGAGGCTAGACAATAAACAGAAATAGGTTTAGGAGTAGAAGGGAATATCTAAAAACCGTCTGTGATTATCAACTATCACAGTATTTGTCACCACAAACGGTTCGAAAGCCGTCTGTGATGACCTCGTATCATTACTGACTCATAAATTCAAACGGCTCACAAAACCGTATGTGATGACGATTCTGAACCGTCTGTAATATGGTTTTCTGTAGTAATGAAGGATGCTGGCACATGATTATTTTAAATCGCCAATTGGATGGAAAACTATGTAAATTATGTTTAGGTACCTGGTTTCAATCTGATTTACCAAGCTGTGAGAAGAGGAATAATATGATTTAATTCAACTACTTTTTCGATACAGTTTAGTGAATTGTATATTCACAATTCAAAGTGCAGGTGCTTATCACTTCCTCCTGCCGCTGCTACCATTGTGAGCCTTCCGCCATTGACTAGCTCCACTGTGGAATCTCTCATTTCCCTTCGTTAGTCGTTTAGATGGACAAGTCCTTCCATGAAGGATATGGTGAAGGGATGTACTAACTGAATGGATTGCTGTTCAATCGATTATTCACAATTGGAGAGAGTCAACATGTTAAGAGAAAATAGGGGCGACGAATTCGGTGTTAGCCTATCAGCAGTTGTGATCTATGGGCACTTCTTCGTCCCTCCCCTTCACCTCCTGTCCCCCATCGCCTCACCTTCCCTGGCCTCAACTGAAGTCCAGAGTTGGGATACATGAAATATGCAAATCTTGGAAAAAACTATGTAATTACATTCATTTACGTAGTTTAACATTCAGTTACCTAGTCTTTAGTAAGTAAAACAACAGAAATGATATTCCATTCGGTTAGTTCCAACCTACTCTACGTGCGACACATGGTTGCCCATTTTTGCATCCTAGCATCATCGGTTCGTCTTGGGAGTCAGCCTTAATGGCCTTGGCTTTTTTTTTTCTTTGCAACCAAAAAGATAAGCACTACGTTTGGCACCATGGATGAATAAGAAGGAAAATCTATTTTACCTCTCTTTCTAACTTTGTAGGGTATGAAATTACTTATCTAACATTTATCCTGATCATAAAGCTAATACCAGTCACACAACTTAAGTACCTTCTCATAAGTACCTTCGATTGTGGATCGTTGGATTGTAGCTAATAAACGGTTATATTTTGTTGCAAGCACCGTAGCACAGTCTCGAAGAAGGAAAAAAGAACTCTACCCCCTCTATGCCTGGGATGAACAGTTAATTACTTTTCTTCCCGCCGATTGATGTATTGCGTAACACACTGGGATGCTGTCTCGCGAAAGAGAAATCCACGACGTTAGGCCTACTAAGGCTACCGTATGACTGTGTGATATAGATTATGAAAAGATATACTCATTTGCGATTTTGATTGATACAAATGTTAGGTTTTTAGCGTGTACTATAATTAACTTATAGATCTCATCTCAAAGAAATACTCTATTTAAAAGTTAGGTACTATAAAAAAACCTAAAGCTGTTTTTAGAAGAAAAAAAAACAGACCGTATATAGGCTGCCTTCAAGGATATTCAAGCTGTATAGGAGTAAGTGGTTACTGGCTTTCGGCAGCAGCCATCCAATCGGATAGGCTATCAGAGGCAGCGAGTGATTCGCGATCGTCCATTTCTCAATCAGGTGGGCCACGATTGTTCTCTGTACACCGCTACCTTTAGGCCGGAAAATCGAAAGAACCCAGCAAAAAACAAAGTACGCGTGAGACACGTGCAATTGGCGAAAAGTTGCACGGAGTACAGACCCAGCAAGACCCTTCGTGTGGTCCAGTCCGTTTGCTGCCCATGCATACGGCCTACCATTACTAAATTGGGGCTAAGACCATGGTCTGTACTGTCCAGTCTCTCCACTGCATAGAGTACAGACCCAGCAACCGTAGAACCTTCGTGTGGTCCAGTCCATTTGCCCGAATTTTTTGTATTCTAGCCCTTTTTTTGAAAAATATTCACATTTAGACCTCTCGATAGTTTTAATTGCTTTTTTTGGAGTGTGTGTGCCAGGACCCACGGCGCCGAGGTAACATCATCTCGGCGCCAGGTCCACGGCCGCCGCCGGGCGAGCCCACCACGGCAGTGGTGGCTTGCGTGGCGCCGACGCGTGGCAGTGAGTTTCAGGCCGTGGGCGCGAAGCTCGGCGCCGCTGGTCGTGGCGCCGAGTGGCTCGGCGCTGGGTCGGGCCGTCGGCCGCCGTGAAAATACATACCTGCCGAGCCTCACTCGTTCATTCATGGCCGGCCTCCTGCCTCTGCCTCCTGCCGCCTCGGCCTCGGCCTCGCCCCTGCCGCCGCCGCCCGCCCTGGCCTCCGGCCGCTCCGCGCCGCCGCCGGCCGCCGCCTGGCCTCGCCCGCCGCCTGCCCGCCGCCGCCCCGCCGCCCCGCCGCCGGCCTCCGCCATCGCCTCCGCCCGCCGCCCGCCGCCGGCCCCCGCCGCCTCCCGGCCCCGCCCCCGCCCGCCTCGGCCGCCGCCCCGGCCCGCCCGCCCGCCCGCCGCCGCCTCCGCCGCCGCCCGCCGCCGCCTCCTCCGCCCCGCCGCCCCCATCGCTCTCTGCCTCCTCCTAGACATCTCCATATCTTAATTATGCGCTTTTGTGCATGTTGCTATATGAACTGTGAATGTGATTTGAGATGAATTGTTGAGCATCTGTAATGGATTCGATAAGTTTGCACCGTGATGAATGTGATCTGGTTGTGTTATTGTGCTCTATTAAATTGTTCTAGAATTGCTCTATGTTGTAGTAGTTTAACTCAAGAATTTGCGCATGTTGTAGTAGTTTAATTTCTAGAGTCTGTTTGTGATCCGTAGAGGTGTGTGGTCTATGTTGGTCGTTGAGTTTGGTTAGTATTTGTGATTTCGGTTGTGTTAGTTGTGTTAGCTTGTTAGTACCCTTGTTAGTTGTTCTTGTTAGGTAAATTGTTTTGTGCCATAGCGGTGTTTGTGAGTCTCGTCGATTTAGCTAGCCAATGACCGCTCTCTCCCTCATTCTCTCTCGACTCCTCCTTGCTTCTCGACCTCCCTTTCTCCTTCTTTCTAGCGGTTGGTAGTTAGTTAGATTGTCATTCGGTAGTCGTGTTAGTCGATGCAATCATCAACACATCACATGCATCACCGGTGTCTGCAGATAAATTGATCAAAACCAATAGCAAAGTGCATAGTGTAAATACTCCGACCTCACGTCCATTTATGATAGTGTAGGAAACAAGATCAATACATCTCAAACAGATCCAAATAGGGTTCACTAGGGCCTGCTTTATTATGATCATGATTCTTTTGTGTACCATGAGAATTTGATGCTTCTTCATTTTGGTAGGTGTGAAGGTATTCATCTGTATGAACTAGATGGACAAGCTAGTTACCCTATATCATGGAGGCAGTGTGACAAGTGATGATTATGGAAATGTTCGATTTGTTGAAATGCAAAGGGTGCCTCTGATATTCAGTGATCGACCGTCGTTTAGTGAGTTGGTTGCTAGGGCCCGGGAGGAGGTACATTGTCATGCAAACGAGGAGAGCATCACAGTTGAGGGGTTACTTCACTCTGGTTCGAAGATACAATTCTAAGGCGGTTGATCTTAATTGGTTGTGAGGATCGATGGGACAAATATGTCCAATTGGTTATGAACACTGAGTTCCAATGTTTGGACCTTGTTGTGCGGAAGGTGTCCATTGATCCCACCCCTCATGGTCCATTGATCTTAATTGGTTGTGAGGATCATGCACCCTTTGACCCTCTTATCTGTTTCTATGCTGTTGAGTATCACCTGCCACATAGAGTTGCACGCCAGTTTGGTATGAGGCAGCTGTGGCCAGTAGCGCATTTCTCCACGTCTGTGGCCTTGCACAAGTAAGTGGCATGCAATTTCAATTCTAACATTGGATTCCAATTGCACAGAGCTTTTGTATTTTTAACGCTTGGTTTACGTGACATGCAGATTTGATCGACGGCGACAGAAGAAGGTCACAGACTTCGAGCAGCACCACCACGTGTACGTTGAGGAGTGGGGACACTTTCAGGACCACGTGGAGGACAACGACGAGCCGCACAGCAACGAGAACTTCCGGCGGTACCAAGTTTGGTACCAGCGTGGGACGCGGTCCAAGCTTAAGGGCCAATGGACTCAGGATGACTACGCCGACATTGCGTCCTCGGGCGACGAAGACACGCCAGACGACCACCGACTCGCCTTGGGACGCAGTGGAGACGGCACCGATCCGGACCGTGTGGTAATGTTCAATCTCATTGTTTATTTTCCAATAGATATAAATATCACTACATACAAAGAAATTATCCATTCTTTTGCTTGTTTGCAGGGCAACACACTGAAGCAGTCCGTACAGGACATAGAGCATTTCTCCAGGACAGTCGGCGACGCCAGGACGCTTACCTTCCTAGAGGTAAGCTTCGACAAAGCCACTTACAAAATTAGTACGTAATATCTTCGTATCTTGTTGGTTAACAAAATGTTGGATGACGAGGCTAGCAGTCGCGTCACGTCGTGCGGCTAGTCGTTGTGGTTGCAGCACCGGCGCGGGGAGGGACGTACACGTGCCTGCGACACGACTTACAGACCCGACTCGGCGAGGGTCTTACACACATGAGCTCATCCCACGAGCGACACTTTCCCCGACGAGGGGTGAGGACGACGACGAGGTGGAGCAAGCAGACTTACGATGAGATAGGCCCGTCTCACTCGTAGGCGCCTCGAGACTCGACCTTCACAAACTGTACCACGCAGACGCCGGCCGAGCCTAGCCGTTACACCTGTGCACCGACGCCTTGGTAAGGGTAAGGGTAAGGCTAGGAGGCGTGATATTTATGTGTAGGCTTGTGGGTCGTTGTATATATGTTGTAATGATACTTTGTTGTTCTATAATTCCTGCAATGATTTTATGTTTCCTGCAAACGACTGCAAAAGGTAGTGATACGAATTTATCGCTTATTAATTTATGCTTCCTGAATCCGAAACGACTCCAAAATAGCTTGACGACAACTTGAGGATAACAATAATCACAAGAAACAAAATAGCACACAACATTAAATTTATCTTCCACTCTAGTCTGTCAAACGATGCCTCATCCCGACGGGTCGCAACCGCCCACGACAACTCTCATGGCGAACATTGCTCATCCTATTGCCTATTTCATCATCCCACACCCGTAATCGATAATGACTTTGCCCGCCATAACACGAAACAACACATACATTGCACATACTGAATTTATGGAAAGTAGTACACCCAACATTTTAATTCAACACAACAGATCCTACCCCACAAAGCATCAACACATCATCAAATACATGAACTAAAATACGACACAACCATAACCCTCATTACCTACATGCCAAACGAGCCTCGTGGCACCCACATGGAGAATTCTTGAGGGGTCGCCTCGGACGTGGTCGTCCGTCGTGGTAGTGGCATGCACATATGCAGCTCGGGTTCGCAAGAAGAACATGTGGGATCATAAGAGCTTCCTATATTCACGACCTCCTCGTTGCCTCTCTCGTTGCATCCGCTCGCGGAGGTCGTTGTTCTCCTCTGAGACTCTCCATTCGGTACTCCAAGTCCCATATTCGAGCACATAATGTAGCCACATAACGATCAAAATACCGCTCATGAGGAGGGTCGATCCAGAGGGAGAAGTCGCATTTTGCCATCTGCAAAAAAAGTACGGTAAACTTCGAGGGTCCATAAGCCATAATAAATGTAATATTACTAATTTGTACCCGAGCGTGAGCATCGGAAGAAACGTCGCCCGCCATCGCTCGGCCATCCAAGATCTGCACGACCGCTGCACTCATTGTGTTCGCATTTCGCCACGCCGGTTGAGCACGCCGGCTTGGTATCAATCGGTCTGTGGACCGAACATATCCCTCCTTTCCAAGGGAATGTCTTCCTTCGGTGACCCAAATCCCATCGCCCCTTGGCTTCCGACATGGTTGGCTTCACCACGAATATAGGAAGCTCAACCGTGTTCGATTTACAATGTCATGGGACCCCAACCGTGCTACTTATAGCAAAACGGGGCCGCTTCATGCAGTGACCACAAAAAAGATAACAGTTCTGTGTACATACTTGACGAAAGGGGCCATCTTTACATTGAGATGTGACAATACATGTCAGCTTTCCACAGAGACGTCAAAAAAGGGGCTACACTCGGTGAGATGACAAACGGGCACTTTTGAAGTGAGATGACAAACGGGCAAGACTTATCCCACCCAAGACTACTCCCGACCTCGATGACAAGAAGCGAGGATCGGGATGAGAGATAAGATCCCTTATCCGGATGCTGTGAAACCCGATGACTGGGATGACATAGGCCTATAGCAGAAAACAATGAAAAGGCTATGTTGTACCAAATAAATTGAATGGTCCAATCTCGAAAAGGCTACGAACTACGAATTTATTACGAGACTGTAGTTTCTGAAAAGTCTACATAGGGCCATTTATTGCTACACTAGAATCCAGGAAAAGCGAAAAGATCCTCTCCATGGACTATGCCCGCTGCACCAGATAACCTGCCTACATAAAGGCCTCATATGTGTTCCATACCACATCTCCTCAACACATCACAATACCACGACATCTCCTCAAGACATCACAATACTACCACATCTCCTCAAGACATCACAATGTCTTCACGAGCTCCGACCCATTTGAGTGCGGAGTGGCATGAGCGCCCAAGTGTCATTGCGGCTTTCGGACAATGTTGTGCGTGCGGACGGATCCAAGAAACGAGCCAACTACTACCGTAGGTTCTTCAAGTGTCCGACACGGATGACGACTTCGTGGTAACGACGACAACTAAATCCTTTGTTTCTCGTTGCGTTTTCAACTTGATCCATGACATCTACCACCCCACACATAGGCTTGCGGGTTCCTCGAATGGGTGGATCGGTGTCACGCAAGATGGCTACGGAACCCGCCAATGCGGTGGAAAACAAAGGACAATACTTTTCCAAGATAACTCAGCTCGCGAGGTGGAACGGCGATGATGCGGCTTGAGCAAGAGCGCCGCGTTAGGGTGGACCAAACCGTCTTAAGGGCAAGGAGGATGAGTCGCAAGGACGCGGAGCGGCTAAGTTCTGCGTGAAGCCGCCATCAAGCGTCGGAGGAAGAGCTTGAAGCTCGTGAGCGACTCTCAAGACCAAGAGTGACAGAAGAAGGATGCATGAGCCATCTTCGTATGCGACAAAAGGGGAAACAACCACGCTACACCCAAGAGACATAATGTAATAGATCCACGCTATCTACGGTCTTTGTAATCCTATTATTATGCATTGTATTGTGTTTGCCTAGTCAGATCGACCGCACTTGAGACTACCGGTATGACGGTATTTAAAAGAGTGCATAATGTTGCCCACCCATGCTTGCTCCAAAGAATTAGTGTTTGACCATTCGGGCCTCGCTACGAAAAAGTTACAAACATTATTACCATACTAGCACCGAAATTTTCAGATTGAACACAACATCAAAAATGTAGCGTAAAATTGTGTTTCACACACTTCATCATTTTTCCGAATGTTTCCAAAACTACGGATTATTTTGAAGGCGCCGAAATGAGCGCCACCTACCGGTTTGAATTTTTCATAGCTCGGCGCCACGTTACACGGCTCGAGGTCGGCGCCACGTTCCACGGCCCGAGGTCGGCGCCACGAATCACGCGCCGAGCTCGGAGCCGTGGATCACGGCCGAGCCGCCACGCCTACAGACCACGCGGTCCAAGACGCCGGCGCTGGCTCGGCCTCGGAGCCGTGGTCCACGGCGCCGAGACGTGTTACCTCGGCGCCGTGATCCACGGCTCCACCCCCAGGTCCAAAACGGAATTAAAACCACCAGGGGTCTAAATATGAATATTTTTCAAAAAAATGGCTTAAATAGAAAAAATTCGGTCCATTTGCTGCCATGCATACGACCTACCATTACTAAACTAGCAGCGAAAGTATGGCGTAGCGCTAGTTATTATATAGATCAAAATAAAAGAGCTAATAATTTAAAGAAGGATTTTTTTAGAAAAATTAAAGATCTATGTGTAATTTTAGAAAAATCAAAGGTCTTCTTCTCAAAAAAACTAAAGGTCAGTACATATTTTTTGAAAAAATTCATAACTTTATCAAGCAAAAGGAGGACTTTTCTAAAAATTTAAGAATCTATACATAGTTTGGGGAAATAGAAAGCCTTCTCACGAAACAGCTAACGTGATAAGGATCTATCTGTAAGAACTAAAGACCCTTACATGATTTTAGAAGTTTGAGAGGTTTTTGTTGTAAAAACGCCTACTTGACATGCCTAATCCCCGAGGTATAATGGCGTAGTGAGCCGTCCGATCACAGAACGAACAGTTCAGGTAAAAAAAGATTTCGATGAACAACCATCCATCCAGAGTCCGAACACAGGACGAGGCATGGCCATGGATGGATGCAGGGTGCATGTGCCTTAGGCTCGTAACCATACACGTAGAGATCAAGTCAACACTTAGCTCTTCATCAGTCCAGTCAGCGCTCAAACTTTGCGGCGCACGCAGGGCAAATCACCTCCTGGCTCTGCTCTGCACTTGGTCCACTTCTAGATCGAGCCTGGAAAAGGACACACTGCCATGATTTTTCCGTCATCCAACCGTACGGCTTTGCTTCCGGCTCACATCCCGATTGACCTTGCTTTCAGTCAGTGAGCAGTGTGGATCCATGGAATATCCCGCCCCGTCCTCGCAATAACTTCTGTGGCCTTTCCTCGATGCGGTTCCCCGGTACGTTCCGTATAGGGCGTAGACTTGGTTCGCGTGGAAACTATCTCTACGACTCTACTGCTGCCATGCGTCGGTCAAGACTCAAGAGCTTGATTGGTCGCTGTTGTAGATGGGAGTCTTGGGAGAGTGATGGCTACTGTCATTGGAACTGTTTTACTGTCACGCCGTAGTCGTACCCTACCCATTTGCCATTTAACTTCTACTACCAGTGCAACATGGAAGCTTACAGCTCTAGGTTCAGATGACAAGTTGGAACCAATACTGCTTCAGATTTCACTACGTACGCGTCGAGGGCCAGAGATGATGATGTCAACACGCCATGATCAATTGCCCACCTTTTACGCTAGCTTGTACTCATTTTTAAAACGGTACAAAGAAAAATCTCTGTTAGAAGTAGTAACGACCCTATTTATAAGGTCGCTCAATTTCTCACAACTGTATGTCCAAAATATTCAGCTACGGAATACTAAAGTTGACCGTACATTAAACAAACATATACTTATTTATAAAAACTAAACTTATTATAGGTTATAACATATCAGCCAAGTTTACATGATAGAGCATCCATGACTAAAGTTTAATATTACATCATAAAAGAACTTCCAAAAAAATCTATAATCGTGCATGAGTGAAGACAAGATCTAAAACCAATAATCATCACCTACTAGGGAATCATCGAAGTCTTCCTCAAAAGGCTCATCATTGTCTTCCCAAGTTTCTTCTGTTGATGATTTAGCAAGTATGAGTATAACTGTACCCAACAAGTCACACAAAGATTACTAATTAACTACTTGACAGTATTTCAAGAGTATAAGATGTGATGGTTTCATCTTAACATACCCTTAGTTTCCTTCCCCCTTCCTTCTAGTCGAATGACGACATAGGACTAATTTGACCCATTATTATCAATTTATAGCTTATAACTTTTCCTATCAAATAAACAGACCATTTTTTACATCGTTTTTTCAAAATCACTTTCTAAAATAGTTTTTTAAAACGACTTATCAACTTATTCCCATTAAACATAGCTATAAATCATTAACCGTACTAAAAAATAACCTAAACTTTGTTTATACAGTGTGTTGCAGACCAGTGCGTAACTTGTGTTGTCATGACTTGCCAACTTGGTGAGAAGGCCATGAGGGGAAGCTAGCTATGAGGTGAGGTGTTTATTGTACTGTCCAATCTCTTTCCAAGTCCTAACGAGAGATGTGTACTGCGGTACTGCATAATTAAACTGTTTTTTTCAGGTAGGAAGAGTGCAGGCAAAAATATTGGAGTGGGTCGCTGTCGTAGAAAACCGTAACAATACAATAGGATGAAACTTAAGAACTAAAAGAGGAACACGAAAAGGTACTATTATCCGCAGCTATATTAGAGGATAGAATTTCGTATGGTCAAATGCCGTACCAAGGAAACTGCAAAACCTCAGATTCCTAACTAACCAAAAAGTGAGCAGCGGTACATACAGATATAGGGTCTGTTCTTCAGGCCACAAGCTGATCGGCTTTTAGCAGCCGTTACAGTACCTAACTTTTAAACAGTGTATTTTCTTAAGATGGGGTTTACAAGTTAAACGTAGTACACGTTAAAAGCTTAACATCTGTACCAGCTAAAATCGCAAATGAGTATCGATCTCTCTGTAATCTGTACCATAAACAGCCAAAATTCAAAAATTTCAGCTAAAAATCATAAGCCGCAGCCAAAAAGAACAGACCCATAGAACAGTTAAGTTCTAGCACTGTTTTATCTCAAGGAAAGACTAATAATGGTAGACCTGTTCATTTTGGTTTCGGTTTCTAAAGCGAAAATGAACATATCGGCTTTTTAATTTGAGTTTTTTTAGTTTTTTTCTCTTTTTCTTTATATTGTTCATGAAGATATAATAATATTTTTTCTTAATTTCTTTAATCAAATGATTCGAAAAAAAACTAATAGCCGCTATAGTACATTTTTAGTCAAAAATCAACAACCGAAAGTCAAAAAGCACTAAAAGGCGCCAGACTAAACGGGCCTAACCATAACAAAACATGCATGTATTGCTACAGCTACTAAAAGAAAAGGAACAGTGTTCTATCATCAGTATTTCTTATCCGAAATATCAGACGCTACGATTGCCATGCATGGAGAAGTCACATGTTTGAACGGAGACAGCCCCATTTTTCCTAGCTAAAGAAAAGAAAAGAAACCTGATAAGGCTAGCTTGGTTGCAATTTTTCTTTCTTCCTTTCAACTTTGCAGCTGTGAAAACAGAAAGGCAGACACTTGGTTTTTGTAAGACCAATCTCTATTGGTCGATGTTGACTTATCAAAACTGGTGGTAGTCTATTTTCCTGTGTGGTGGCAAATGCAA
This sequence comes from Bonia amplexicaulis, assembly GCA_036346245.1. Classification (NCBI taxonomy): domain Eukaryota; kingdom Viridiplantae; phylum Streptophyta; class Magnoliopsida; order Poales; family Poaceae; genus Bonia; species Bonia amplexicaulis. The sequence goes on along the minus strand of CM070745.1, from coordinate 13,103,079 downwards.
ACTGGCATCTTGATAACCAAGTGCTAGTAGTACCAGCTCGTGGTAATTTTTTTCAGAGGTTAGCCGAGTAGAAGTGTGCACGTGACCAAATTCTTTTAAGATAACAGCTAATAACACGTACTGGTTCAATACAAAATTGAAAACCAAAACAGAAGTTTCGGGAAAATTTAAATGCGATATATATTTGGTAGAAAAGTATAAACATAACTAGTACTCCATATAAAACGAACGCCCGACAACCACTGGATCCAGGAAACATGCCAAAGTTTTGATAGAGAGGAGAAATGCGATATATTTGGTAGAAAAATATAGACGCAAACTAGTACTCCGTATAAAAGGAACGCCCAAAAACCACTGGATCCAGGAAACACGCCAAGGTTTTGATAGAGATTCTTTCAACCTTGGACAGCCACCTATCTTGACCGCCAGTCCACCACACCCTCATGATCGTGAAATTCCAGCACAGAAATAACAACATTACTAAGAAAAATCCTAGCTCTGCCGATTCCATCACGCAACGCGACGCGACGCGCACGCGCATTTCCGAAGACACGCATGTGCACAAAAGCACCAGCAAAATCAAGACACATGTAGCCTCGCCCTACTAACAATTTACAATCTCGCGACACACCAGAGTGGCAAATTAAGCATGCATACTGGAAATATGGGGATCAAATATGACACATAAATTTTTTGCTTATGTATCGTTTCTTGATTGATTACACCTGGTTGTTGGACGCCGCTGTCGCCGCCGGCTCGACGCGGGTCTGCGCGGACTTGAGCATGAACCCATCAACCCCCGACGTGTCGTGGTCGTCCTCGTCGTGGTAGACGTACGCGAACCCGCCGTGCCGGGTCAGGTCCATGCCGGCCATCTCGTCGTCGGCCGAGATACGGAGCAGGCCGAGCTTCTTGAGCGCGTAGAAGAGCGGGCCCATGGTGCAGCTCACCCACCCCGCGATGACCAGGATCTGCACGACGTGCGCGGCGAGCAGCCGGCCGCCGCCGCCCATGAACAGCCCGTACGACCTGCCGGCGCCGTAGATCTCCTCTACGTACTTCTGTCGAGCGAACAGCGCCGTGAAGATGATCCCCCACGCGCCGCAGCCGCCGTGGAGCTGCGCGGCCTCGAGCGGGTCGTCGAACTTGAGGCGCGCGGCGAGCGCGTTGAGCCCGATGAGCACCCAAGCCGAGACGAACCCGCAGATGACCGCCGCCCACGGGTCCACCACGCTGCACCCCCCGGTGATGGCCGCGAACCCGCCGAGCAGCCCGTTGCAGACGTCCACCACGTTCCAGTGCCCCGTCTGGAGCCGCTTCCCGAACAGCGTCGTGAGCGCCGCCACGCTGCCGGCCAGCGTCGTCGTCACGGCGGTGCGACCCACGCCCGACCACTGCCCGTTGATGCTCCCGGAGGGACCGTACGTCTTGAGGATGGTGGTGAAGGAGCCAGGGTTGAATCCGTACCACCCGAACCACAACAGGAACGTCCCGAGCACGACGAGCGACCCGCTGTGTCCCTTGAGCGCCACCGAGCGCCCGGCGTGGTCGAAGCGGCCGATGCGGGGGCCCTCGATGAGCGCGCCCCAGAGCCCGGCGACGCCGCCGACCATGTGCACGACGCCGGAGCCGGCGAAGTCGATGACGCCGGACTTGAAGAGCAGCGGCCCGGACGTGCGGGTGGCGGAGGCCCACCCATCGGCGGACCAGATCCAGTGGGACACCACCGGGTAGACGAACCCGGTGAGGAACGCCGAGTAGATGAGGTACGCCACGAACTGCGTCCTCTCGGCGATCGACCCGGACGTGATGCCGGCGGCGGCGATGGCGAAGGCCCACTGGAAGAGGAAGTAGTCGTAGTCGAAGCCGGTCTTGGGCAGGTGCTTGAGCCCGAAGAACTGCTTCCCGATGAACCCGTTGGACGGCGTCCCGAAGGCGAAGGCGAAGCCGAAGAGGTAGTAGAACAGCGCGCCGGCCGCGGCGTCGAGCACGTTGGTGAGCATGATGTTCATGGTGTTCTTGGCCCGGACTGACCCCGCGCAGAGCATGGCGAAGCCGAGCTGCATGGCGAAGACGAGGTACGCCGAGAAGAGCAGGTACGTGGTGTCCACCGCCGACGCGGTGTCCGCGAACTGGTTGCACAGGTACTCCGTCGCGTTCACCGCCGGCCCCAGCAGCGGCGCCAGGTCCGCCGCGCACGTAGACATCTTCCTCCCCGCTTCTTCTCCCTAGCTAGCAACAAACACCCGTAAAATTTCTTCGCCTTAGAAAACTATACACGAAGTGTGGTCTGCGAGATGTGGCGTGGGGGTTTGGGCAAACGGCAGCGTCGGATATATAAAACGCCGTGCGGGAGATGACGATATAAAAACGGCAAATGGGTGGAGCTACATTTTGTGAAGAGGAGCAGGGGAATCCGGCGCCGTGGGATGGGACGGGCTGGGGTTTTCGTTTGGCTCGCCGGAGGGTGGGGCCCGCTGGGCAGTGAATCTTCTGTGGTGGGCGGGGTTGCCCTCCGTTTTGGGGTGGAGCCGCTTCGGAATGCACCAGAATCTGGAGGTTTATTGCGTAGCTGACGCGATTAATGGTCCTATTTTATTTTGCCGTAAGCGGATGGTTTTTTTTTTGTCTATACTTGATAATTTTTATTTATATTTTTTGATACGGATAGCAGACAGTAAAAATATGAATAATATATATAATTTTAGACTCAAAAGGCTATTTAAAACATCTACCTTAAGAAACTAGGTTATTTATTTCGATTTTCGGAGAAACGAAATACCAAAAGACCCAATGAACTAAACCAATGATGTGGTGGCTTTTAGATGGTGTAGTTGCTTGTGTACGAGCCAGCATGCGACAAATGACGAGATGTATTGATTGGTTGATGTATGTACGTATGGCTTGAAATTAGTTTCTGCTTTGTTTTTTTGCGTTTCTCAAATTTTATTGATCTTGTTTTGTTTCGTAGATCCTGTTCAGCTAAGTTGAAATGGCTGGGTAGTTTTCTTCCTCAGTTTGTTTTCTGTTGGGATTTTATCTATTACTATTATAAAAGAAGAAGTTAGTGGTTGTTGGTCCATTCTCTTTCAACCACTGTGTTCACTCAACTTTTCATCATTCTTCATTTTCTAACTGATCAAAGCAACTCTCTTCTATAAAATAATTCTTTATATATTCAAAGAGTTTCGTTGCAACGCACGAGTACATAACTAGTTAATCTTGACAATTCAAGCTAGCGCTCCGGTTTTGCCGTTGTGGTACTGTGCTACTTGTGGAATTTAGTTGCAAGAATATTTACAATTTAAGTAGGTTCCCTGCCAGAGTATAACTAATGTATCATTAGAAACAGTGACACTCGAAAAGCGGCCGTAATACGAAACTAAAATCAACTCTAGGAGGGAATCTACTCTCTAACCATATCATGGTTAACATTGGAAAAATGAAAAGTATAACAGATTCGTGGGTTTGTTATGCCAATAGGTTAGAACTGGCAAGCCACGTGCTAATGTTCTTATTGAAAGCAACTCTAGTTTCACATCGTGTTGGTCTCTTTGAAACCATAGAAAGATCCTTATGGAGCTAGAAGAACTAATTAACAACTGCTTACAAAGAAGCTAGCGATGGCGATGGCAGCTTGCTCGCTCCCCATTGTTACTCTCATGATCCGCTGTGCCGACAAGTGGATCCATCTCCCTCAATTCTCAATTCCATACGCTCGTGCCCTCCCCTCCTCCGCCGTGCCTTCCACTGCTGATTTCATCGTGAGCTTCCCCTCCCATCTCGATCCCAACACCCAAAAAAACCTAGCTGCCGCCTGCTCTCTCCTCGTCACCCCATCAGCCATTTCCATGTTCTAGGCATCGGCCTCACCTGACCCCCACCGTCCACACCACCTTCAGTGAGCCCTCCCGCCGCCACCAATGACCACCTCTCCCACCATAGCCGTTTGAATCGATATCAAGGGTGAGCGTGAGAAGGTCGTGAGGCGAGGTCCATATCATGCGTCGCACCAACCGAGCTCAAGGCAGCAATCTCGTCAGCGGAAGGAGGAATGCTGCAAACATGATTGTGTTGGACGACGTGCGTTCATGATGGCACGACGAGAGCACATGCGATTATTACATCATTATATTCTCCGAGTATGCCCCTTATCGATAAGGAGAGATTTCACAAGGTAGTAGTCGTAAGTCTTTCTGCGACCACTACATAGTCATAAGTCCTTCTGTGACCATCTAGTCGTAAATCCTCCTACGACCTTCCGTAGTCACAAGTCCTTCTATGACCACGTAGTCGTAAGTTGTCCTACGACCACCTTGTTGTTATAGACCTTGCTGCGACTAGTCTATCTCCGACTGGCTTGTATACGACAACCTATTACATAGTGGGTCTATCTGACAGGGCAGTTAGAACGTGCGCTTATTTCTAATAACTATACATGAATACATGATTTCTCTCTAACAACAACCGCCGACAATGCACGGGCCACAACTGGTCTACTCTTAAGACACTTATGACAAGAGTGTGTTGTGCAATCTACCGTGATGTCACAATGGAGGCGCTAGCTCACGGCTGTAGTCGACATCATCGAGGAACAAGCTGGATGCAGCGGATGACGGTAGCACCACCTTTGTGCCATAACAGTGAGACTGGATAAGACACTCTTACGACACTTGCGACAAGAGTGTTATGCAGTCTACCGTGGTGTCACAACGGAGGCACTAGCTCACGGTGGTAGTCGATTGGCGTCGTCGAGGGGAGGATGTAGGAAGCTATATAGTGGATGAACTCGCACGCGACTGCCGGTGGTAGATGGAGAGTAATAAATAAGGGCCGAGTGGTGGGAAGAACCGGTGCCTGCCATTCGATGTGGAGAGAATGTACGGGTGAGATTGAAATCCTGAGAGATACACCACGGATCAATGACGTGCTATTATCAAAGACGGTCTGTTATATGAACCGTCTGTGATAATCAACATCAGAGACAATTCGTATAACAAACCGTCTCTGATAAGGAACACATCAGATACGGTTCGTTATACGAACCGTCTGTGATATTAATATCAGAGACGGTTCATTATACGAACCATCTCTAATAACGCTTAAATATGCGTGCACTAATCTAGCTCTTCTAAACTGACATCTTGATCATCTTCTTCACCAGATTTCTCAATAATAGCATCTAATATTATTTTGATCTCCTTGCTCTCATCTATACATCATGAATTGTTCGGCCGCAACCTTACACAGGCGGCCAACATTTTACGTCTGGATCAGCTCCTCCACTCACGCCCTACTCTCCTTCCTCGACTCACTTCCATAATCCGCCAGCTGGACCTCATCATCCGCCATCGACAGATGTGTCTCGTTGCCACTCAGCAAAGGGAAACCACCATCAGCCTCATTCTTCTCTGCAATGTACACAAAGCGGAAGAAGCTCTTGCGTCAGTGGAGAGACACATGGATAACATTGACGATCAAGCAGAAGTGGCGGATTCTGAGGAAGCTTATCATGGCATCCTCTATGAGATTATAGACCGTGCTAATGATTTGTCTAGTCTGGAGGAGGAAGTGTAGAGGGCAAGGACAATCTTCACGGTATTCGAGAACTCAATGGCTGATCCTTCAACTCCAAAAGTCGAAGAAGAAATATATGAAGTCCTGAAGGTTAAGATCTAGTAATCACTTTTTTGGGGACTTTTGTAAAAAATTTGCCTTGAATTTGTCTCTCGTCTCGCTAGTTTCTGTAATTTATACGACAAAAAACAAAACACAGACGGTTGTAAATAAAAATCGTCTGTGATAGTTTCATACTATCACATACGGTTCTAATTAAAAACCGGCTATGATAGTTTTATAGACGGTTCTAATTATATCACATACGGCTTTTAAACCTAACCGTCTGTGATAGTTTCAGAGACAGTTTTAGCCATGAACCGTCTGTAATAATCAAAGTACAGACGTCTGTAATAATCAAAGTACAGACGGTTCCACATGAACCGTCACAGACGGTTCCACGTGAACCGTCTGTGATGAGACGTCTAGTATAGCTTGTTTTGTAGTAGTGTATCAATCATTTAATTGGATTCAATGTAGAGCAATGTCAACAGAGAAGATTCAAATAGCGGATGTGACAACCGCTTTTTTGCTTATGGCTTATAATTTCTCTTAAACAAATAAATATGACGTTTCTTCATCGCTATTTTAAAGTGGTTTATCATGATAACTTTTTGAAGCAGTTTATCGGCTTATCGATATTCAGTTCATTTACAAAAACGCTTACATTAGGATAAAAAATTATAAGTTGTAGCTATAAATCATAAACCGCAGTGGAAAAGAAGTCACTCCCCATAGACTCTTTGTTTACGCTGTTCTTTTTGCTCCGGTGAAGAGGACAGTCTCTGTGTTTTTGTGGAATGCAAGTGTTTTAAGGTGAGTAATCTTTTCTCATACATGAAGTACTACTCCTCTGCTCTGTTCAGATACGTATTGGACGTGGAAAACTGACGGTCACACAATTTTACTTACAGGGTTATGAGAAATACTGAATTGTTATTCTTCTAGAGGAGCGTCCACTCATCATTCATATAATTTCCTTTTGCATACCATTTGGATTTTGCCTCCTCTCCGCCTCCTCACCGCTACCAGCCTTCTTTCCAGTCTCCAGCGGCCCCACCAGTAATTTATACCGTCATCTTCGATGCATATCCTTAAGGGAAAATTTATTCAGTATCACTGAAAGATCACTGCTTTCAAAAAATACTATTAAAAAAATCAGACTTCAGAAATTACCACCAAAAAATTCATCTCGCTTCGGGATTTAGCACTCTAAACAAAAATACACTTACCCCTGTTTTTTCTCATCTCACGTGGTTCTTCCCGCACCCGCCGCGGCCGAGGAGTGGGCTGGCGGTGACCGTGGCGCAGGAGGCTGCCTGGTGTCGTCCGGCCGGAGGCATGGCAAGTACGTGGTGGCCGTGAAGGTGAAGGCGCCCGGGCTGCGGTTGTCGGCTTCGCGGCGCGCGCCCATTGACCTGGTGACCGTGCTGGACGTGAGCCAGGGCATGATGGGTGAGAAGCTGTAGACGCTGAAGCGAGGGATGCGGTTGGTCATCGCGTCGCTCGGCCCGGACGACCGCCTCTCCATCGTACTCTCCGCTGCTGCTGCTGCCCCCTCTCCGAGCAGCCGCTGCTGCTGCCCCCTCTCCATGGCGGGAGCTCCTCGCAGCGCTTCCACGACCTGTTCGTGGCCACCCGTGCGGTCGCCGAGTCGCGGCGGCTGGCGGAGCTGAGCGACTTCGCCACGGCCATCCACCTGCTCTCGTCGGCGCGGACGCTGGTGCTGCAGTCAGCGCCGACGCAGCAGCAGCAGGACCTGATGGGCAGCCTGGACACGGATGTCAGCGACATGCGGTGGCGGCGCAGCCAGCAGTAGCCACCGACGCCGACGTCTAGGAGCAGGAGGGAGGCGGAGACGCCCGTGGGGACACCGCGGGGGGAGCCGCTGACCCCGACGTCGGCGTGGCGCGCGGCGGAGCAGCTGGCGAAGGTGGCCATCATGCGCAAGTCGATGAACCGGGTGAGCGATCTGCACGGCTTTGAGAACGCGCGCTTCTGAACCAACCAACGGATTAGCGTGTACCGAGCTTGTTTTGTTTTCGTCTTCGTTTTGTTTGGTGGAATGATGAACAGCAGCAAGTCCCTGCCGGAGCGCGGTGCTAACATCTTCGAAAGAAGCTGAAAAACTGTGACCTGTGTAGCTCCTTCGTACTTGGAATAGAACCAACAGGAAAAAAAAACAGGTGTAAGGGTATTTTTGTCCAGAATGCTAAATTCCGAAGCGAGATGAATCTTTTGGTGGTAATTTCCGAAGCTCGATTTTTTTAATGGTATTTTCCGAAAGCAGTGATCTTTCAGTGCTACTGAATAAATTTTTCCTATCCTTAATATAAGGAAAAGAAGGAGGCATTCGATGCATACTCCCCCTATTACGCCCTGCGGAAACGCCACGCGTAGGGAGCGCCACCAGCCAGCGCCGCATCCGCTCGCGTGTCGGGGAATCTTCGTACGGTCGGGGGAGTAGTTTTGCAAAAAAGTCCCTCTATTTTCTCGAAATTACGTACATGTCCTTGGTTCTCGCAAAAAGGTCCCTGTCGGTTTTTTAGTCCCTCCACTTTGCAGGATAGCCCCTCGCGGTTTTCGAAATTACGCACGGTTCCCGTTTGTTTACGTACAGATCCTTAGTTTTTTACGAAAAAACCCTTTACCTTTTTTCCAAAATACGCATTTTGCCTTCGATTTTTTTTAAAAAACTCCTCACGAGTTATCACCTCTTTTATTTTTGTACGATGGTGGTGGCGCGGTGGCGCCGCCTATGCTTGCTAGTATCCTTAATATAAGGAAAAGAAAGAGGCATTCGGTGGAGCACGCGCTCATTGGAGGGGTGTCCAGCTGCGTCGCACGGCGGATGCCGGACATGAGGAAGAAGTCACCTCAGAGCACAAATCTCCAAACAAATCACAAGATCATAAATTCGAATGATATGCCAAAAAAATCATGCGACGTATATATTGCAATTCTGTTCTTCTATAGCAAATCAAATTCGTTGTCTTTTCTCCTACATGGATAAAAGCTTCAGACTTTGATGAAATACTACTCCCTATCAAAAATCTGAGTCTTTTTATCTTCTTTGAACGGGCTTACGTTCAAAATGTTATTCAAGCCGCAAACCATGCGACACCAATTATATAGTCCGCATTTACAATCCCCAACTTGATAAGATACCGCAAGCAAATGGTAAATTAATACTAGTAGTTGTCAAACATTTGCTTAAAACTAACCAGTCTCGCAATTACTTTATGGTTTAACAGCATCGCGTTCGCTGTAAGCTCCGCGCCGGGACGACAACGACGACCAGGAGCGTAAGTGAAGGACCCCCAAATGGTACAAGCAACTCGTGTGGAGACCCGACGCAGCTGGATCGCTCGCATCACCACAAGGTCAGGGGCCGACTTGTTTATCTACCTATCACATTCACCTATCAGATTCTAATTAAATCGCCTGCAAGAATCATTTTGAGAAACAACGAATCGAGGCAGCCCAAGTCTAACAATCTGTATGTATATTCAGAGTGAGATAGTTCCTACTTGTCGCATCTTCGGTAGCCAAATTCGACTTTGCATCCGTGTTCGTTGGTTGTTCATCGGGTGTGTTCTTTCTTAGCCCGATGAGCTGTTTTGTGTTGTTTATGATTGTGCGAAGAACCATCTGCGCAAGGGATCTCTGACTTCTGTTTATTTAGGTAGGTTTCTGTTTTAGATTATGCTGGTTAGATTATGCTACAAGTTGAGTTCCTCTTGCAGTTGTCCTCCACTTCCATTCGCTAGAGCTTGTATAGATTTCGGTTTTCTCTGTTTAGTCTTACAGGTTAGCGTGCCATGTGAACTGGAACGTATATTAACTTCTGCTTTGTACCTGTAATGCATTGGCTGCAAGCATGTCTGCATGCCGTTGTTTGGCTCCCTGATTTATGAGTGTCACTTGCATTTGACATGTTTGCTTATCATTGGAAATTTGGAATCCAGTGGGCTAACAAATTTGCATTGACTGGAATCTAGTTGGATCATGATGTGGGTACATGATCCTGATCCCCTTTGGAAACAACTTTGCATTGGCTTTAATCTAGTTGGTTCATGATCTAGTTACATGATCCAAGAAGGTTTCAACCCGGCAAGAATGGCATATCTTAAGGCTTCTGGTACTTCAGTGCCCAAATATTATTTGTGGTACTTCGGTTCTGAACATACTTGCTTACAACAACCTTATCTATCCAGACTGAAGAAAAAATCGAAAAAAAGGGTACCTTACATGATGTTTAGTCTTTACTAAAAGATAAGTGCTCTTTGATGACGAATCTCATTATATCTGCTTCAAAGGATTCATATTGTACGCATCTTGTTGCATCCCTGCTTGGGCTGTCGGTTTCTTGTTTACTCTTGACATAGATTGTGAGCAGTTGAACACATGCTTGTCTCAAGCGTTTGCTAGTATTCCCCAGTTGTAATCCCTAAGATTATCTATTAAATCCTGTCAATGATCTGCAACTTGGAGGCTCGACTTTGCCGCAAGTTGAATGCTTCATTAGTATAATACCTGTTGCTGAATGCTGTTACAGCGAAATGCGGTCTACGAATGCCGAAGTCCACCCTCGCCTTGCGGTAGGGGGCAAAACACTGCATATGCAATTGATCAGAATACTAGGTACTGCAATCCTCCCATGAATGATTGATTGAGATTCTTGAGAACATAGTATATGAATTATGAGGTGCACTAGGCATACAGATACTGAGATACCTAAAGAATCACATTCAAAGTGATTAACAAGGAAAAAGGGCATTAGTCAATTATCCTAGAGGAGTAGATGTACTGCCAACTTCTCTTTTGTGAAACGGTACCATTAATCGATTCACATACAGTTCATTTAGCCAAAATTTTGTATTAGATTTCATGTAAAAATATACATGACTGGGCTAATTAATCAAGTAGGTAATACAAAGTGTCGCTCGCGGCCTATTTCCATCCTGAGCCTTGTCATTGTAGCTGCTGAAATACTAATTTAGATTCAGTTAAAAAGGGACATAATCACTAGTATATAACATGCAAAGTCAGCCCGATCGGACGAGGTCCCTAGCTGGTGTGACGTTGTACTGTCCATTTGATGGCATGCTGAACCTTTTCGCTGAACCTTTTCTTCTCAGTTGATTTCTATTCTTTCTCTCTGTTTTCTTTTCAGAAAGTTGTGCATTTTCCCTGTACAATTACCTTATTGTTTTTCTTGTTTCTTATCAATCCAGCACAGCATCACACTGAATTATTTCCGGTTTCCACGATTCAATAAACGTAGACATCATAATTAACATATGTGTTTACTTAATGTAGAGCTGAAAGCTGTCGATGGTGATTCTTTTTGCCAAATGCCTGATTCTTTTACAGTTCCAACAGACCAGACAAAGCAAACTCCAGGTGTAATTGGTATTCCTATATAAATTATTGCTGTCACCAGTGGATGAAGCCAGGAAACAAGCGAGATTAGCTTCGTTTTTGAGTCGATGATCTCAGAGAAATAATTTCTTAGAAAGTATATACTCGTCTAGAAGTGTTCCTGTCGCCAATTCTAGAACAGAACCTTCAGAAAGCGTCAGTTTATTCGTATTTTTTGAGAACACAAAGTGGCAAACAATCTCTATCTGGTATTTGGTCGGTCACTGAATTAACCTACGGGTGGTAGATATTCACATTGATTCCCACGCGTCTTGCTTGTAGAACCTGGGGTTATCAAACCTGACCGATGGAACATGGAGCTAAGCACCAAATTTCTTCCTTGTCGATGTCGTCATGTTCGTACCGTTTGCGAGTTGGCCTGAATATTATCCCTGCAGCTTAAATGATTGACCTTTTGGGAAAACAATGGTCAGAGAGGAAGGGGTCTCGACAGCGAGTTGCAACTGCTGCCGTCTTTCTTCCCAACGTTAAATGTTCAGGCTTGACAGAGGCAGCTAGGCAGCAATCACACATGAAATCGCTTTAGATCCCGCTAATTTCGGTTTAAGCTTCTGATTTCTAGCTTATTTTTTACTATTCTTAAATTTTATCTTTTTCTGATTTTTTGGCTTTTTGAGTTTTTTTGCTGGTTCTTTTTTTCCATATTTATTTGCATTGTCCGTGATGGGATAACTCGTTTTTTCTATTTTTACATTTTTCAAATTTAGTTACGCTAAATAAGCTACTATCAGCTACAGTATAATTTTAATTAGTTATATTGTAATTTTAACTATAAATTAGTTTATTTTAGTACAACTGAGCGGTACCTTATTGTTGAGATCACCAGCCTTGATGGGATGGATTGTCAAAGTTAACCTGGCCGCAATTTTGTCAGAATTAACTATTATTGACTTCAGCAATCAGGAAGCACGGCAGTCGGGTACAAGGCCAAGGCCTTTTTGTAATTGGATGGCGCTTGAACGAGTACTGGCCCAGAATAAGCCCCAATCAAGGCACCGCTCAATATGGTTTGAGCTTCTAGCTTCTGGTTTATTTTGTACTATTTATAATTTCGTTTTTTTCTGAATTTTTGATTTTTTTTAGTTTTTTTGCCGGTTCTTTTTTTCCCGTATTCGTTTGCGTTGTCTGTGATGAGCTAACAAATTTTTTATATTTTTCAATTTTTTTAAATTTAATTATGTTAAATAAGCCTCTGTCAGCTACAGTGTTTTTTCAGCTAACTACAATGTTTTCAACCATAAACTACCAAAAATAAACCGAACTGAACACCACCTTGACCGTCTTGAGGCCGTGATCTGTAGGCCGTCTCCAACACAAGTCGGTTCAGTAGGCCGAAATTTTCTGCAAAACAAGTAGCCCAGCCGTAAACTCGCCCGCACGCCGACTCCGCCGAGGTGCTATCCGGCGGCCCGCGCGATCCTCCTCACGCATGCGGTCGCGTTATGTTCGCTGGGCCAAGCTCCAAAATCCTGGGGGTTCACAGTGCAAACCGCCGATGGTTGGCACCATCCGTCCACCGTGCAATCAGGGCATGCGAGATAGCGAAGTGTGAAGCCAGGTGACCAATGCAAGGCGAGGAGGACCGACGACGGCGACGAGCCGTCGACCATCCCTTTCAGTTTCAGGCCCCTTCTAAACAGCAACGGTTGCTTCTAGCTTTCAAAAGTTAAAAACCGTTTGAAACATGTTATCGGTCTTGTTCTTTTTGACTTCTAAAAACTGTTTTATGGTTTTTACAAGAATCACTTTTAAACGGGTTATTTTTAAAAATAGGGTCTACTAGTTAATAGTAGTACATATTGTACCAACTTCATTTATATCGGCAAAAATCACACGTAAGTTTCTATTACTCTGTAATCTCTCGTACGAACAGCCCAAAAGACACAAGCCGCAGTCAAAAGCCATAAACTGTAGTAAAAGAGAACAGACCCATCTTCGGGCCTATTCTTTTCCTCCGAAGCCGGCGGCTTTTGGCTTTTGCTACAGTACCTAACTTTTAAACGGAGTATTTTCTCAAGATGGGGTCTACAGGTTAAACGATCTACGCGTTAAAAGCCCAACATTTGTACATGCCAAAATCGCAAGTGAGTATCTGTCTCTCCGAATCAGACTGCAAAAGCACCAAAATTCAAAATTTCACCAAAGTTCATGTTCATAGGTAGAAAAGAACAGGCCCGACGCTCCTTACCGCAGCCATATGCTTAGTGAGTATTTGACACGGCTTTTTTCTTTGCATAGTCTGTCGGGATATAGGTTTTTTATTTTTCTTATTTTCCTCCATTTTCATTAATGGAATACCTAAAAGACTGGCCTGACGCTCCTTACCCCATCCGTGACGACACCACCATCCACTTCATCTTGGTGCACGCACCCCCGAAAGCTGGGGCCGAAAACCACTGGAACCAAAAGAGGAAACTGAAAGAGAAGCGCAGTACAAAAAGCAGCCGGTGAAGATGGTGAAGCGATCATCATTGAGCCCAAAGGCATGGACCACTAGTGCAGGCACTGGACGTCTGCACAGGTGTCATAGAAGCAGGGACAGGGCTAACCTAGCTTTTGGTCTCTCTCTGTGACTTTGCTGTCGGATAAACCCTCCGACACGGAATTCCGGTTGCGACGGTCAAAGAAAGAAAAGCATCCGTAAACATCTCTGCACTCTGATATATACAAGGCAAATAGATAGATATTACATTGCATATTACATTGCGTTAGCATATATTTCAGTTGACTTTGCAATAGCAAAACCGATATATATATATATTGCCCCAATGCCCCTGAACTGAGCAGCCAGTTTCCAGTTCTTTTGACTCTTCTGAAAACTAATGGCTGCCACAAAGTCTAGCTTGCTAAATTGATCGTCCCACCCACAATATTTTACAGAAAAACCACAACTCACACACCGATGCATCACGTCAAGAACTTAATGCGTTAGGACGAGGAGATCAAAGCTGGATATGCGTGTGGTGTTAATTAATTTAGGAGGAATCGAAGTTGTAGTGCTTGTCGACGCCGACGACGACGTCCCAGGTGCAGCTGAGGCCCTTGGGGAAGACGACGAGGTCGCCAGCGCCGAACTCGACGCACTCGGAGTCTGAGGAGCCCTTGACGGTGGCCTTCACCCTGCCCTTGAGGAGATAGCACGTCAGCCTCGCGTCGAACTTGAGAGGGAACTTCCCCGGCGGACAGCCCCATCTTCCATGCATATGCAACACGCAATTCATTCTCTCATGATATATATGGATGGAACAGAAAAAACGAAAAGAAAAGAGAAGAAAGCTAGATTACTTGGGCCAGGATTTGACGCCGAGTTGAAGCAAGCGCGCATCCGGTGGGTTCTTCTCGACGGTGATGGAGAGGCTGGGCGTGTTTGCCTCTATGGTAGAACCTGGATTTGAAGTCGTCCCCATGAGCTCCACAACCGTAAGCTAACTGAACTAGAGTAAGAGGCCGGTGCACTACTACTGGGCACTAGTTAAAGGAGCCATCCCTTTCAGTTTCAGGCCCTTCTAAACAGCAACGGTTGCTTCTAGCTTTCAAAAGTTAAAAACCGTTTGAAACATGTTATCGGTCTTGTTCTTTTTGACTTCTAAAAACTGTTTTATGGTTTTTACAAGAATAGCTTTTAAACGGGTTATTTTTTAAAAATAGGGTCTACTAGTTAATAGTAGTACATATTGTACCAACTTCATTTATATCGGCAAAAATCACACGTAAGTTTCTATTACTCGTAATCTCCATTAATGTTCCAAAAGACACAAGCCAGCACAAAAGCCATAAACCGTAGTAAAGAGAAGACCCATCTTCGGCCTATTCTTTTCCTCCAGCCTGCTTTTGGCTACAAGATCTAACTTTTAAACGGAGTATTTTCTCAAGATGGGTCTACAGTTAAACGATCTACGTTAAAAGCCCAACATTTGTACATGCCAAAATCGCAAGTGAGTATCTCGTCTCTCCGAATCAGACGTAAATCCAAAATTCAAAAATTTCACCAAAAGCATGTTCAATTCTACGAAAGAACAGGCCGACGCCCTTACCGCAGCCATATGCTTAGTGAGTATTTGACACGGCTTTTTCTTTGCATAGTCTGTCGGGATATAGGTTTTTTATTTTTCTTATTTTCCTCCATTTTCATTAATGGAATACCTAAAAGACTGGCCTGACGCTCCTTACCCCATCCGTGACGACACCACCATCCACTTCATCTTGGTGCACGCACCCCGAAAGCTGGGGCCGAAAACCACTGGAACCAAAAGAGGAAACTGAAAGAGAAGCGCAGTACAAAAGCAGCCGGTGAAGATGGTGAAGGATCATCATTGAGCCCAAAGGCATGGACCACTAGTGCAGGCACTGGACGTCTGCACAGGTGTCATAGAAGCAGGGACAGGGCTAACCTAGCTTTTGGTCTCTCTCTGTGACTTTGCTGTCGGATAAACCCTCCGACACGGAATTCCGGTTGCGACGGTCAAAGAAAGAAAAGCATCCGTAAACATCTCTGCACTCTGATATATACAAGGCAAATAGATAGATATTACATTGCATATTACATTGCGTTAGCATATATTTCAGTTGACTTTGCAAAGAAACCGATATATATATATATTGCCCCAATGCCCTGAACTGAGCAGCCAGTTTCCAGTTCTTTTGACTCTTCTGAAAACTAATGGCTGCCACAAAGTCTAGCTTGCTAAATTGATCGTCCCACCCACAATATTTTACAGAAAAACCACAACTCACACACCGATGCATCACGTCAAGAACTTAATGCGTTAGGACGAGGAGATCAAAGCTGGATATGCGTGTGGTGTTAATTAATTTAGGAGGAATCGAAGTTGTAGTGCTTGTCGACGCCGACGACGACGTCCCAGGTGCAGCTGAGGCCCTTGGGAAGACGACGAGGTCGCCAGCGCCGAACTCGACGCACTCGGAGTCTGAGGAGCCCTTGACGGTGGCCTTCACCCTGCCCTTGAGGAGATAGCACGTCAGCCTCGCGTCGAACTTGAGAGGGAACTTCCCCGGCGGACAGCCCCATCTTCCATGCATATGCAACACGCAATTCATTCTCTCATGATATATATGGATGGAACAGAAAAAACGAAAAGAAAAGAGAAGAAAGCTAGATTACTTGGGCCAGGATTTGACGCCGAGTTGAAGCAAGCGCGCATCCGGTGGGTTCTTCTCGACGGTGATGGAGAGGCTGGGCGTGTTTGCCTCTATGGTAGAACCTGGATTTGAAGTCGTCCCCATGAGCTCCACAACCGTAAGCTAACTGAACTAGAGTAAGAGGCCGGTGCACTACTACTGGGCACTAGTTAAAGGAGAGGTAGGAGAAGGCGCAGCCAGTTGCGTCGCTTGTGGTTGGAGGAGCTCCAAACGCACTTGGAGTGGAAGGAGGCTTCTTACATGGAGAAGGAATCTCTGCATTTCTTGCCCGTTGCTGCATCCACATCCATCAAATTGGAGTTTGCTCTGGCTATCCATCGAGCAAAATCCAAATATATTTCTTCCATTTCATATTGGCTTAGCAACCTCTTTTAATTTGTTCACTTGATGTACATAACTCTTTGTAACATTTTTTCTTAATTATTTAATATATACAGTAGGATCATTTCCTACTGTTTTTCCTAAAAAGATGAGACTGATGACTAAGCTAGGTTTTCTTACTGAGTGATTACCAGAGCTTGGGCGCCATTTGGGTAAGGGGATTATCATTTTCCTTCGAATCTATTGCATGACTTAGGGGCTCTTAGATTAGAAGGATTTTCAAATGATTTTTTGAGGATTCCATTTCTAAGGAATTTTTCCTACGTGGATGGTTTGATTTGTAGAACTGGAGTGGTACAGTTCTTATGGAATATTTTCCTATGCATTTAATTCCATAGAAAA
This sequence comes from Bonia amplexicaulis, assembly GCA_036346245.1. Classification (NCBI taxonomy): domain Eukaryota; kingdom Viridiplantae; phylum Streptophyta; class Magnoliopsida; order Poales; family Poaceae; genus Bonia; species Bonia amplexicaulis. Next base: position 13,086,135 of record CM070745.1, on the reverse strand, counting down.
CTGAACATTGGCTTAAAACTCTTGGAAAAAAATATCTATGTTTTCCTTATGGTGTAATCAAACACATTATTTTGCGAAATCATGAGGTTTTCAATCCTATTGGATTCAAGATGCCATGGTATTGTAATCCTGCGTTTTTATTAGAATAATGCGAATCAAAGAGGCCCGTTCTTTTTTCCATATGGGAATTGGTTAAAGCTTGCTCCAAAAAGATTCCTTCAAATCAGTTGGAAGCTAAATGCAAGTTGAAGTTGTGTTCAACTTGAGATCTGAATACGTATGTTAGTAGGAGAGTACTAGCCTATATATTGAAAAGGTTTGTGGCCAGTTTTGTATGAAGAACAGAAATAAGGAAAAAGGGCAAGCAAGTAAGATAATAGAGAAATTCAAAAATTCTCCTATGTTCTCTCAGTTTATTTGTAATGAGTGTGTTTTATCCTAGAATAAAGTTAACAAGTGACATCAGAGCCTAGTTGATCAGGCAAGAACCAAGTCGCTCCTGAGGTATCTCGGCGATTCCGTTTCAGCGCATCTCGCGCAGCGCTCCTGAGGTATCGCATGTAGTCTTAGCGCCCCTTGTTCCGGCCTGTTCTCCCGTCACGTTTCACCGTCTTCGAAGCGCAGAGGACAACAAGTACATCTTCGCTCGGTCCTTTGGTTCTGGAGCGTTCCGAAGCAGCAAGAGGCAGACGCCAAACGTTTTGTCCTTCGGTTCTTCCGTCCATGCGGTGACTGTGGAAAAGCGAAGTCTCCATCCGTCCGTCTCCGAGATGAAAAAGCGCCAGCGCAAGACAAGGCCAACTCGTTCTCTCGGTTCGACGGAAAGTAGTGCTTACTCCAGCAGACAGCTAGTACGTGACAAGAAAAGAGGCAGCAAAGCTATTGCTGTGCTGACAACAGCAAAGAAAAAGTATACAACACGATTTGTGTTTCTTCGGTCAAAGCAAAGCCAAAGGAGAGAGAGAAGACTTGTTTTCTTGCGCAGGGCAGAGTACAAAGGAGCCTTGTAGCCAGTTTTGTAAGAAGAACAGAAATAAAGGAAAAAATGGGAGCAAGTAAGATAATAGAGAAATTCAAAAATTCTATTGTGTTCTCTTAGTTTATTTGTGATGTGTGTATTTTCTTCTGCAACAAAGTTAACATATACACACCATCACATATGCAAATACATTTATGTGAGTGTGCTCCTCAGCACATGGCTAAAAAGACATATATCAAAATAAATCTATGATCTTATAAAATTTTTACTGAAAACATATTTGTATGCATGGAGTAAGGCATCCGGATTTAAACTTGTAGGTAAAGTTATACCCCCAATAATTTACCACTCAACGTATGGTTCGCCAGTATACTACTCTTATTTCTGAAAAACTTGAGGAAGCACAAGATTGATTTGAGTATACGAAAACTATTAGGACATCATTTATTGCGTACCAATGGAGTGAGAGAGAGTTCTGGCAGTGTTTATGACTGAACAGAAAAGGTTTGCCATCCCAGTCATTAAGGCTTCAAGCCACCGCAACGGCGAGCCACCCACACGGCCGCACCACCACGCCTCACTGAGTCACTGACCACCCGGCCCAGACCACTCGTCACCTCCACACCAATACTCTGGCACACACGCTACGTTCCTATTCGTTTTTCCAAAATAACGGCACATGACGAAAATACTGACATAGATAACATATATATTAGTGGATTTGAGAAGTCGTTTACAAAAATAACTTCAAAAAATTATTGGAAAAAATCAATCCGTTCGTTTTAGGCTAAAGACAAAAAAAATGGCCTATGCGGTGACTACGCCGCCTTCCCAACCCAGGTTGCACCACCTAGAGTTAGATGTGGTTCGCGGGGATTTCAACTTTTTGCCACTCTTAAGATTGGCCAATTAACTCTGTTACTTACGTGTGGGCCCATCTGAGTCACTGATAACGGGCTAGGATGACAAATCTGTTGCCACTCTACTCATAAGAGTGACAAATGATTAAATTTTCCGTGATTCGCAGTGGCTCGCGATCTGGATCTGCACCGTGCGGTCCAAGTCCCATGTCCATTAGCTCAAACACCAAATGGCCCTTGGGTCCACTAGTTCATAAGGGGCGCACCACTCCAATGGCTCAAGCATCAGATCGGCGAGGCTAGCCCAGAGACTAATAAACAGAGTAGTGCACAAATTAGAGCTCTTATTGGACCTATTGTATACATATGTGAATGCCACAAATATAAAAAGAAACTTCAACACAATTGTATAGCACAAATCTCTGAACAGATTAGTGCACAAAATCTATGGATAATACATCAAAAACAAATCTTTTGCAACATTCACCAATCGGATGACTCATAAATGGGCAATATAACAAACCACAACCATATAACAATTCATGTAACTCGGCTATTCTCATTAGCATTACATCAAAAGGTGGCATAAGATGAGTTAACTAGCTATGTTCCTGTCCTTATATCTGAATTGCATCAAAAGGTCTTCAATAGGGGAATCAGTCAAGATATGCTTAGTGAAAATAATGGGATAGCCAAGCTTGTCTCCTGCAAAGGAACAATAGAAAAAATATTAAATAATCGATTTGCATAAAGTCGAGTTAAAACATGAGAGATTAGAGTAATCGATTTGCACAAAGAAAGGTATTAAGACTAGCAATAACATATGTATTAATAGGATGAGGGAATACAATGCTCCATCCAAGAACCTAACACTACGCACTGATTTTGTATATATTTTACACTAATCCAGCAAGCACAAACCAATAAAAAGGTAGCATAACATCATAACATAAATTCAGAAGGTTCACCCTTTCCAGAACCATGTCAAGAAAAACACTCTGATGCTCAGACAACACAAGTCCTATATATTTGGCAGTTGGTATCTGTAGGATCGGTATGACAAAAAAGGGGATAAATGATGTATTCAAATTTTCCCAAGTATCCACCGATTCTTCACTCTGATAGCTACAGAACTATAAAGATTTAGGATGGAAAGTTAACATAAAAACCAGCAAATCAAGAAACTAAAAATTTGAGAAATGAACAATAAAAGCGATAGTACTGTTATAGTTAATCGGTAGTGCCACTACAATAAAATCAGTGGTGGTGCTACAGTAACATTGTCTCGGGGATAGCAAAAACAGTACTACCTTAAAACCAAAATCTATGTAACTTTTGATCCGTAGATCCAAATGACTTGAAACTTGGCATGAACCTTCTCTAGGATGTTAGGAACCTATTCGAATCAATGCTAAAGAAAATCGTTGTTAAAATTCTAAGATTTTTCCATTTGAAGAAAAGTGCACCAAAACCGGGCAAAAACCCAAAACAGTGAATATGACTTGCTCGTGGGTGAATGATGGTCAAGATGGCTTTAGATGTATTCCCACGTATCACAAAAAGCTAGAACACCTAAGAAATTGAGACAAAAACAACTAAATAAATAAATCACTCGAGAGAGTCAAATCCAATCAAAACCAGGCAACTTCAATGACTTGCCAAATTTGATGCATAGATGGATGTGGATTGATTTCCAGGAGACATGTTTGTCACTTACATGTCCTTAGCATCCAGCAAGATCAAGAAGGAGAGAGAAGATTAAAACCAATCAAACTAATGAGCAAATCAACCAAAACAATAGAGATCCATGATAGATGAATAAAATGATATATTGCTATTTAAGGATAAAGGTTTTACAGACACTCCACTTACATGACAAGAGAGTACACCACAACACTTACACATCTCAAACACTAATCCTATAACACTTGGCTTCAATTAGTAAAACTAGGATGGTTAGATGGTAAACTAGCAAGTCTTCACCCCAACCTGTTAAATAGATAAGGCAACCAGCCCTAGGGGGTGTTCTTTTTGGCTGCGGCTTATGGCTTTTGACTAAATTTTTTGAATTTTGGTCTTACTATGCATTACGAGAGACCGATACTCACTTACGATTTTGGCTGGTACAGATGTTGGGCTTTTAACGTGTACTACGTTTAACTTGTAGACCCCGTCTTGAGAAAATACTCCGTTTGAAAGTTATGTACTGTAGCAAAAGTCAAAAGCCGTCCGGCTTGTGGAGTGCCGAACAGGCCCTATATAACCCTAATAGATACTATCCACTTAGTATAAATGGAGAAAACCCGTTAAACCCACACAACATGGGTTTTACTCACACACTACACTTATACACGTTTTTCAAAGTACATAAGCTTGAATCCGCTAAGTTCTTAGCCTTTGATCCAACTTAATCTTCTCAACTTTCTTTGACCTAAACCGCTTTCCCAAGCGCGCGATTTTGATCTAACTAGTTTTTCGTATTTTGGTCAACTTATCAAAATACCATTTCTTAACATGATCTTCATCTTCCTTACAAGCAACCATCGCTTGCCACGTTAGGCGATCACACCACCACCGACTTGCTACGCACTGCAAGTCTCTCCAATTTTGTTTCCAACAGACCATGCCTCACTTGAACTGACCAAACCACATGGTGCAACCCGTCGCTCGAACTTCCCTTCAACACTTTCTGACTTTCTCATGCCATGCTTGAGCTTAATCATCTCACCTGTCATCCTTGATCATTCTGAGCCTTAGCTCCTCTATGAGTATAGCCCTATTCCTCGCAGTTGACCATGGTTCACCCCAAAAGACCATGTATATTCAAAGACTAAGAAATCATTTTCGGGCATAAATTCTTCACAACTTAACCCATGTTAGTCAAAACATGCTTTATGCAACACATATGCACTGACCTAGGTCGACCCAATTCAATACATGACTCAATTTTCCAAAGTCTAAGAAATTTCACGGTCGTTACTACCACCCACATCGGCCAATACTACCGCACCCACAATTGGACCTTTTCGAAAAACTACTTGTAAGTAAACCACAGTACTACCACTCTGCAGTCTGACCACCGCAGTACTATCGGTTAGCGGTATGACCATTGCGTTCATACCGATTTGCCTGAAAAAATCTGAAACCGATCCAAACAAAAGGCAATCTTTGCAATATCAAATATCCCCTTCATAAAATTTGCAATGATTCATCATAACATTATCTCGGATCTTCTCACATTTCCTTAAGTATCAATTTATTTTGCAAATCAGCGCTCATGACATTGAACAACTCTGTAAGATGGAGGCATGTTAAGCATTAAACAACTCGGCTTCAAAAGATTAGTTCAGCTAGATAAAAACTATAACCGGAAAACTATCTCATGTAAGTACTACAACCTACTGACCTACATGTAAGAAGTAGTAACAAACCCAATTCATTGGTTTTCATTACACTACAACCTTGATGTAATGCCAATAATGCAGCCGTTTGCATTACAGTAGAATTAAATCGTCTGGCAGCTACTACTAGCATAACAGTACTCTGAATCAACTTCAATAGTTTGATTATTGAAATAACTAGTTTATAGACAAGGGGCCATTCAAGGCTTCAGACAAATGGAGTACAACTCAATGGGACTAAGCAAATTCATCTAGCATTCCAGACCAAATAACATCCAATTTACAAAGAGTACTTGTTAAACCGACAACACCGGAACTAGAAAATAGTACTCATGGTCATGGATATACAACTAACAGAAATATGGGCACACACTCCTCTCAGCCTCATCTCAAGAAAAAAATAGTAACTAGTTAGGACATGGACAAAAAGTGGTTAGAGCAACAATACTAGCACAAGAGGCAGCAGCTGATTAGAAGCATCGACTGGTTCAGAATAACCAGCATTCTTCAACAATCTATACAGAAAAGGCCTTCATGTATTTGTTTGTATCTTAGTCCAATAAGATAATTGGGCTCCAATATGGAACAAACACTTGAAGAATGTATTTCACTTGTAAACAATATAACACATGCAATTCGGTTAGAAGTATCACAAAAAGCTAGAACACCTAAGAAATTGAGACAAAACAACTAAATAAATAAATCACTCGAGAGAGTCAAATCCAATCAAAACCAGCAACTTCAATGACTTGCCAAATTTGATGCATAGATGGATGTGGATTGATTTCCGGAGACATGTTTGTCACTTACATGTCCTTAGCATCCAAAGAAGATCAAGAAGAGAGAGAAGATTAAAACCAATCAAACTAATGAGCAAATCAACCAAAACAATAGAGATCCATGATAGATGAATAAAATGATATATTGCTATTTAAGGATAAAGGTTTTAGACACTCCACTTACATGACAAGAGAGTACACCACAACACTTACACATCTCAAACACTAATCCTATAACACTTGGCTTCAATTAGTAAAACTAGGATGGTTAGATGGTAAACTAGCAAGTCTTCACCCCAACTCGTTAAATAGATAAGGCAACCAACCCTAGGGGTGTTCTTTTGGTCATGCTTATGGCTTTTGACTAAATTTTTGAATTTTGGTCACTTTACAGATTACTGGAGAGACCGATACTCACTTACGATTTTGGTCGGTACGATGTTGGGCTTTAACGTGTACTACGTTTAACTTGTAGACCCCGTCTTGAGAAAATACTCCGCTTGAAAGTTATGATCAGAGAAAGTCAAAAGCGTCCGCCATGGAGTGCCGAATGTGCCCTATATAACCCTAATAGATACTATCCACTTAGTATAAATGGAGAAACCCGTTAAACCCACACAACATGGGTTTTACTCACACACTACACTTATACACGTTTTTCAAAGTACATAAGCTTGAATCCGCTAAGTTCTTAGCCTTTGATCCAACTTAATCTTCTCAACTTCTCTTTGACCTAAACCGCTTTCCCAAGCGCCGCGATTTTGATCTAACTAGTTTTTCGTATTTTGGTCAACTTATCAAAATACCATTTCTTAACATGATCTTCATCTTCCCTTACAAGCAACCATCAGGCTTGCCACGTGTAGGCGTACCACACCACCACTGACTTGCTACGCACCAGCAAGTCTCTCCAATTTTGTTTCCAACAGACCATGCCTCACTTGAACTGACCAAACCACATGGTGCAACCCGTCGCTCGAACTTCCTTCAACACTTTTCGACTTTCTCATGCCATGCTTGAGCTTAATCATCTCACCGTCATCCTTGATCATTCTGAGCCTTAGCTCCTCTATGAGTATAGCCCTATTCCTCGCAGTTGACCATGGTTCACCCCAAAAGACCATGTATATTCAAAGACTAAGAAATCATTTTCGGGCATAAATTCTTCACAACTTGACCCATGTTAGTCAAAACATGCTTTATGCAACACATATGCACTGACCTAGGTCGACCCAATTCAATACATGACTCAATTTTCCAAAGTCTAAGAAATTTCACCTGGGTCGTTACTACCACCCACATCAGGCCAATACTACCGCACCCCACAATTGGACCTTTCTGAAAAAACTACTTGTAAGTAAACCACAGTACTACCACTCTGCAGTCTGACCACCGCAGTACTATCGGTTAGCGGTATGACCATTGCGTTCATACCGATTTGCCTGAAAAAATCTGAAACCGATCCAAACAAAAGGCAATCTTTGCAATATCAAATATCCCCTTCATAAAATTTGCAATGATTCATCATAACATTATCCTGGATCTTCTCACATTTCCTTAAGTATCAATTTATTTTGCAAATCAGCGTCTCATGACATTGAACAACTCTGTAAGATGGAGGCATGTTAAGCATTAAACAACTCGGCTTCAAAAGATTAGTTCAGCTAGATAAAAACTATAACCGGAAAACTATCTCATGTAAGTACTACAACCTACTGACCTACATGTAAGAAGTAGTAACAAACCCAATTCATTGGTTTTCATTACACTACAACCTTGATGTAATGCCAATAATGCAGCCGTTTGCATTACAGTAGAATTAAATCGTCTGGCAGCTACTACTAGCATAACAGTACTCTGAATCAACTTCAATAGTTTGATTATTGAAATAACTAGTTTATAGACAAGGGGCCATTCAAGGCTTCAGACAAATGGAGTACAACTCAATGGGACTAAGCAAATTCATCTAGCATTCCAGACCAAATAACATCCAATTTACAAAGAGTACTTGTTAAACCGACAACACCGGAACTAGAAAATAGTACTCATGGTCATGGATATACAACTAACAGAAATATGGGCACACACTCCTCTCAGCCTCATCTCAAGAAAAAAATAGTAACTAGTTAGGACATGGACAAAAAGTGGTTAGAGCAACAATACTAGCACAAGAGGCAGCAGCTGATTAGAAGCATCGACTGGTTCAGAATAACCAGCATTCTTCAACAATCTATACAGAAAAGGCCTTCATGTATTTGTTTGTATCTTAGTCCAATAAGATAATTGGGCTCCAATATGGAACAAACACTTGAAGAATGTATTTCACTTGTAAACAATATAACACATGCAATTCGGTTAGAAGTATCTAAATCATAGCAACCATCCAGTGCAGCCTCAGTCTAGATACACAGACTAGAATTTGAGGTACCACAAAATCAAATCTTTTGAACTATCTAACACTTGTTGACCCATCACGCTCGAGATTCAGACCAACAATATCTATCACAAGCCACAGAAACCTAAAGAATCACACTGCAATCACATTGCAATTAAAGAACTAACAAAGGTGAAGAGGGTTGGAGAACATGAGAAAATGTAGAAATCTCACCATGAGGGGTATTGACAAGGGCAATCGGTGTCATCGAAGACCTTGTCTCAGTAAAGAGCTTTGCCACTAACGATGACGAAGAACCTTGCTGCTCTTCTTGAATCTGGATCTACTCCATCCCACGAAGAATATGAGCACCCCCACCGCCGCCCTCCTCCTCACTTGCGAATTGCCACCCTTCGAAATCACCCCACCGCCAACCACTGTCCTCTTCCTCTTTCGTTGTTAGGCCACCACACCATCTTGGCTCAATCGCTTCATGGCGCTGGAGGTTGTAGTGCGTTGGGGTGGAGGATCGAAGCGATGACAATGGCGCGTAGGGATAGATGCATCGGCACGTCAGGGTAGGGGATTGAGGAGATGGGCAGCTGCAGGGCGTCTGAGAAGAACGACGATGACGCGTTTGAGCCTAGATGTGTTTGCTTGGGGCATCAGGGAATCGAGGTGGAGCAGCGGTGATCGACAAGAGGAAGTTAGGGTCACCCCATTTGATCCTAAGGAGCAATAGGTTATTGGACCTTTTGCCTTGATTTTTTGTTTGGTCGAACCTGTGGCCCATTCTACTGAAAATTTAGTGTCATATTGGTTAACGATTGGGTTGGGATGAACCATTCCCACCCCTAGTACCACCGCATCTCTTGCATGCATGGTACATGCCTCAGCGAGAAGAATTGAGCACACAAATAGCCTCCTCCTCCTAGACACTTTTTTAAATTTAGAATTTGAAGGTTTGTTTTTCCAAAAATAGCCCACTATATGGACCTATCATGCTCAACAACAACTAGCGAGCCGGGGACCTGCTGAGTTACAGGAGCTCGGCAGGTTCTACTGAGTGGTAGGTCCACATAGGGGGCTGTAGCTTGGTAGGTGCTGTCGAGCGAATGTAGAGAGTTATTTTTAAAAACAGATGTTGGGATGGCAAAAGTAAAATAAAATGTAGCTAGAGGGCTATTTTTCAACTGACTTCCAGTGAGAACCGGAAACAACCAGGTGACAGTTCGTATCCTAACGTGCGTGTGACCCCACCCGTCAGTCATGTTAGGTCGGGCCCGCGCCACTTGTGCTCCGTGAGGAACCTGCCTTTTTGACGCGACATCACTTGCTTGCCCACCCTCCTGAGCTGAGCTTCATTTGAAAGATATATATTGTAGCAAAAGTCAAAAGACGGTTTAATTTCGATACATTTTGCGTTGACAACTCCATTGTGTGGCTCCCCGAAACTTACATGGATCTAAATTCTTGCATTTAGTTCGATAATTTTCAATAACCGATCTACTTTTCTACGTTGTTCATGTAGTGAGTATGCGAGACTCGGTATAGCCGTTCCGCCTTAGTCAGATTTAGTGATTTACTGAATAATTGTTTGCCTGTTTTAGTACTGTCATAGTTAACAAATTTATTAAAAGTGCTGCTCGATTGGGCTGAAATAAGCTAGCTTATGACTGAAATTGCACTGTAACTGGCTAAAATTACACTGTAGTTGATGATGACTTATTTAGCATAACTAAATTTAAAAAAAATTAAAAATAAAAAACATGTTAGCCCATCACGGACAATGCAAATAAATATAGAAAAAAGAATCGAAAAGCTCAAAAAGCTAAAAACTAAAAAGATGAAGTTTAAAATAATAAAAATAAGTTAAAACCAAAACTACCGAAATGCGCGGAGGGTGGCTTTGATCTGGCAAGTGCTCGTCACTCGATGTGTACATCACGTGTTTCGAGTACGCTGTGTGATCATAAAGACCAATCTGCAGCCACCAAGTAGCAAGTAGTTGATTCTGCAGACTTGCAATCGTCAGGTAAGGCATGCACTATTTGAGTTGACAATCTTTATTAGCAATGCAATGCTGCTATTACAAACATCATTGTTTTTCTTTCAAAGCTAGATCTTGGTCTGTTATTGTCTCAAGGTCCGCTCATTTCAACTTCATCCGATTTTAATTTATTATTTCTTTATTTCAATTTTTTTCTGTTTTGGGCTTTTTACATTTTTTCCTCAGTATTCCTTCGCATTGTCTATGATGGGTTAACCTATTTTTTAAATTTTTAAAATTTAATTACGCAAAATAAGCTACCATCGCTATAGTGAAAAATAAACCAACTACAAGAAAAATCATAAGCCATCGCCAAACCGAGCACCACGAAACGGTTAGAACTTAAGAGTGGTAATTCCATATGCAAATCATGAACTATTGTTTGATCATGCTACAAAGTCAAAGTCAAAATGGTAATTATACACCACAGGGTGACCTCTATATGGTCTCACATGTACATACATACACATGCACGAGTGTTGTAACATCCTAACTTTCGTAGTCTTTTGAAACTTTTAAAATAAAAATAATCGATTGGATTCTTCTTGAATTAATTAAAGCTTAATATGATTTTTCTAAAATTAAAATATTTAATATGAATAAATTTTAGTTAATTAAAAATATATTTTATTTGGGTTCCTTGTGCTTCAAGGAATTTATTCAAAATTTCGGATTTTTAAATTCATCTATCACAAGCCACAGAAACCTAAAGAATCACACTGCAATCACATTGCAATTAAAGAACTAACAAAGGTGAAGAGGGTTGGAGAACATGAGAAAATGTAGAAATCTCACCATGAGGGGTATTGACAAGGGCAATCGGTGTCATCGAAGACCTTGTCTCAGTAAAGAGCTTTGCCACTAACGATGACGAAGAACCTTGCTGCTCTTCTTGAATCTGGATCTACTCCATCCCACGAAGAATATGAGCACCCCCACCGCCGCCCTCCTCCTCACTTGCGAATTGCCACCCTTCGAAATCACCCCACCGCCAACCACTGTCCTCTTCCTCTTTCGTTGTTAGGCCACCACACCATCTTGGCTCAATCGCTTCATGGCGCTGGAGGTTGTAGTGCGTTGGGGTGGAGGATCGAAGCGATGACAATGGCGCGTAGGGATAGATGCATCGGCACGTCAGGGTAGGGGATTGAGGAGATGGGCAGCTGCAGGGCGTCTGAGAAGAACGACGATGACGCGTTTGAGCCTAGATGTGTTTGCTTGGGGCATCAGGGAATCGAGGTGGAGCAGCGGTGATCGACAAGAGGAAGTTAGGGTCACCCCATTTGATCCTAAGGAGCAATAGGTTATTGGACCTTTTGCCTTGATTTTTTGTTTGGTCGAACCTGTGGCCCATTCTACTGAAAATTTAGTGTCATATTGGTTAACGATTGGGTTGGGATGAACCATTCCCACCCCTAGTACCACCGCATCTCTTGCATGCATGGTACATGCCTCAGCGAGAAGAATTGAGCACACAAATAGCCTCCTCCTCCTAGACACTTTTTTAAATTTAGAATTTGAAGGTTTGTTTTTCCAAAATAGCCCACTATATGGACCTATCATGCTCAACAACAACTAGCGAGCCGGGACTGCTTGAGTTACTGAGCTCGCAGTTCTCTGAGTGGTAGGTCCACATAGGGGGCTGTAGCTTGGTAGGTGCTGTCGAGCGAATGTAGAGAGTTATTTTTAAAAACAGATGTTGGGATGGCAAAAGTAAAATAAAATGTAGCTAGAGGGCTATTTTTCAACTGACTTCCAGTGAGAACCGAAACAACGTGTGAGTCAGATCCTAACGTGCGTGTGACCCCACCCGTCATATGTTAGGTCGGGCCCGCGCCACTTGTGCTCGTGAGGAACCCGCCTTTTGACGACATCACTTGCTTGCCCACCCTCCGAAATGAGCTTCATTTGAAAGATATATATTGTAGCAAAAGTCAAAAGCGGTTTAATTTCGATACATTTTGCTTGACAACTCCATTGTGTGGCTCCCCGAAACTTACATGGATCTAAATTCTTGCATTTAGTTCGATAATTTTCAATAACCGATCTACTTTTCTACGTTGTTCATGTAGTGAGTATGCGAGACTCGGTATAGCCGTTCCGCCTTAGTCAGATTTAGTGATTTACTGAATAATTGTTTGCCTGTTTTAGTACTGTCATAGTTAACAAATTTATTAAAAGTGCGTTCGATTAATGAAATAAGCTAGCTTATGACCTGAAATTGCATCAGAATCGGCTAAAATTACATCGTAGTTGATGATGACTTATTTAGCATAACTAAATTTAAAAAATTAAAATAAAAACATGTTAGCCCATCACGGACAATGCAAATAAATATAGAAAAAAAGAATCGGAAAAGCTCAAAAAAAGCTAAAAAACTAAAAAAAGATGAAGTTTAAAAATAATAAAAAATAAGTTAAAAACCAAAAACTACCGAAATGCGCGGAGGGGTGGCTTTGATCTGGCAAGTGCTCGTCACTCGATGTGTACATCACGTGTTTCGAGTACGCTGTGTGATCATAAAGACCAATCTGCAGCCACCAAGTAGCAAGTAGTTGATTCTGCAGACTTGCAATCGTCAGGTAAGGCATGCACTATTTGAGTTGACAATCTTTATTAGCAATGCAATGCTGCTATTACAAACATCATTGTTTTTCTTTCAAAGCTAGATCTTGGTCTGTTATTGTCTCGAAGGTCCGCTCATTTCAACTTCAGCTTCTGATTTTTAATTTATTATTTCTTTATTTCAATTTTTTTTCTGTTTTTGGGCTTTTTTACATTTTTTTCCTGTATTCCTTCGCATTGTCTATGATGGGTTAATCTATTTTTTAAATTTTTAAAATTTAATTACGCAAAATAAGCTACCATCGCCTATAGTGAAAAATAAACCAACTACGAAGAAAATCATAAGCCATCGCCAAACCGAGCACCACGAAACGGTTAGAACTTAAGAGTGGTAATTCCATATGCAAATCATGAACTATTGTTTGATCATGCTACAAAGTCAAAGTCAAAATGGTAATTATACACCACAGGGTGACCTCTATATGGTCTCACATGTACATACATACACATGCACGAGTGTTGTAACATCCTAACTTTCAGAGTCTTTTTGAAACTTTTAAAATAAAAATAATCGATTGGATTCTTCTTGAATTAATTAAAGCTTAATATGATTTTTCTAAAATTAAAAATATTTAATATGAATAAATTTTAGTTAATTAAAAATATATTTTATTTGGGTTCCTTGTGCTTCAAGGAATTTATTCAAAATTTCTGGATTTTTTAAATTCATTTACTATTTTCTAGAGCTCATATGAATTAAATCTTATTTCTAAAAATAGAAAACCCTTAGAAATTACGTAAAGGCCTTTGGGGCGAACTCTTAATCCTACCGTTCTCTCCGACCAGCCCACTTTTGCCCTTTGGCCTGATTCACATCGACTGTTCGATCCGACCGCTGCCACATGTTGCCCATCCGGCCCGTGCTTCGATCGGCCGCCGATCTCGCGTCGCGCCAGCGTCGTGCATCGGGAGCTCGAGTACGTGCTTCATCCCGTTCGGCGTTGCCATGCGTGAGACGGACTCGCTCTCGGCGTCGCGCGCGCCGCCGATCGCCTTCGACCGAACTTGGTGTCCGTGATCGCCATGCCGCCGCCGCTCGCCCGGACATCACGTGCGTAACCGTCTTCATTGGTCGCCCTTCCCGCGGTGAGTCTCCGATGTCCGCCATCTCCATCCGGTTGGTCACCGCCACTCTGTTTCGCCCGTTGCGCCACCCTTCGCTCGTTGAAACACCGCCCCGGTTTCTACGTCGTCGCGACGTCAGCGGTGATGCCAGCCGCACCCACGCCCCAACGACTCTTCGACTTCTCTATAAACCCAATCCACCGTGCACCGAGCCACCGATGTGTGATAAAAATAAGTTAAAACCAAAACTACCGAAATGCGCGGAGGGTGGCTTTGATCTGGCAAGTGCTCGTCACTCGATGTGTACATCACGTGTTTCGAGTACGCTGTGTGATCATAAAGACCAATCTGCAGCCACCAAGTAGCAAGTAGTTGATTCTGCAGACTTGCAATCGTCAGGTAAGGCATGCACTATTTGAGTTGACAATCTTTATTAGCAATGCAATGCTGCTATTACAAACATCATTGTTTTTCTTTCAAAGCTAGATCTTGGTCTGTTATTGTCTCAAGGTCCGCTCATTTCAACTTCACTTCGATTTTTAATTTATTATTTCTTTATTTCAATTTTTTTTTCTGTTTTTGGGCTTTTTTACATTTTTTTCCTGTATTCCTTCGCATTGTCTATGATGGGTTAACCTATTTTTTTTAAATTTTTTAAAATTTAATTACGTCAAAATAAGCTACCATCAGCTATAGTGAAAAATAAACCAACTACAGTAAAAAATCATAAGCCATCGCCAAACTGAGCACCACGAAACGGTTAGAACTTAAGAGTGGTAATTCCATATGCAAATCATGAACTATTGTTTGATCATGCTACAAAGTCAAAGTCAAAATGGTAATTATACACCATGTGGTGACCTCTATATGGTCTCACATGTACATACATACACATGCACGAGTGTTGTAACATCCTAACTTTCAGAGTCTTTTTGAAACTTTTAAAATAAAAATAATCGATTGGATTCTTCTTGAATTAATTAAAGCTTAATATGATTTTTCTAAAATTAAAAATATTTAATATGAATAAATTTTAGTTAATTAAAAATATATTTTATTTGGGTTCCTTGTGCTTCAAGGAATTTATTCAAAATTTCTGGATTTTTTAAATTCATTTACTATTTTCTAGAGCTCATATGAATTAAATCTTATTTCTAAAAATAGAAAACCCTTAGAAATTACGTAAAGGCCTTTGGGGCGAACTCTTAAATCCGGCCTGTTCTCTCTCCGACCAGCCCACTTTTGCCCTTTGGCCTGATTCACATCGACTGTTCGATCCGACCGCTGCCACATGTTGCCCATCCGGCCCGTGCTTCGTATCGGTCGCCAGATCTCGTCGTGCGCCACGCGTCGTGCATCGGGAGCTCTGAGTACTGTGCTTCATCCCCGTTCGGCGTTGCCATGCGTGAGACGGACTCGTCTCGGCGTCCGCGTGCGCCGCCGATCGTCTTCGACCTGAACTTGGTGTCCGTGATCGCCATGCCGCCGTCGCCGTCTCTGCTCCGGACATCACGTGCGTAACCGTCTTCATTGGTCGTCCTTCCCGTCGGTGAGTCTCCGATGTCCGCCATCTCCATCCGGTTGGTCACCGCCACTCTGTTTCGCCCGTTGCGCCACCCCTTCGCTCGTTGAAACACCGCCCCGGTTTCTACGTCGTCGCGACGTCAGCGGTGATGCCAGCCGCACCCACGCCCCAACGACTCTTCGACTTCTCTATAAACCCAATCCACCGTGCACCGAGCCACTGATGTGTGGGTACCACATGTCAGATCCACTATTCTGTGAACCTGTGAGTCGAGCCGAGTCAGCAGCCACCTCATCGTCCATGTCACTCTACCATGTGGGTGCCATGTCAGCCCTATATGCCACATCAGTAGCCTAGTCGTCTAGTGTACTGTTTCGTGAGCCAAGTCCACCGTAATCCCACTATTCTATGCACCCGGTGCACAACACATAACCCTTTCTTAACTTTTAGTATTTTCTAGCCATTTAATTTTTCAAGAGCCCGTTCTTCTCCGTCCTAGCTCTGATTGACCCGATTCTTTTTTCTAAATTAATCTAAAATTGAGCTCTATCTTTTGGTTCTAGTTTTGAAGTTTATTTGGTTTTATTTGTGTCTCACTCTCTTTCTCTTTCGTTTGATCACGTCTTCGAAGGAGTAGAAGCACCACCAGAAAATCAAGAAATGGTAATTGTGCAAGATCAAGGCAAGTCGTGTCTTTTGATCATGTTGAACCTAATTTTTAAATCTATTTATTTTTTTGATTTAAATTAAGATGCATTGCAATTTTATTACAAACTTTTACACCTGATAGTTATCGTCCAATCTGATTAATCCATCCTTGATAATTTGAATGCCATGATTATTATTGTCATCATAGGATGGGTATTTATCTAGAGATACAATACTAGTATCCATTTGAGTTTGTATGTCTAGTATGCTTAGCCATGGTTATAGTACGTTGGGTTCATCATCACATGTTAATTAATTAATTTGACTTAATGAGATATTGAATCATATTGGTTAACCATAATTATAAAATTTGTACACCATGACTTGGGTAGTGTCCTTAATGTTAGTTATACAAAATGGTTTTTACTTGGATGAATGATCGTGTAGTAAAGGGGAAAGTGTCGTCAGCACTTTTGGGATGTGGATGTTTCGTCTGGATAATGTCCAAGGATTTAGCTTTGTGCGCTATTGAACTGAGCCTTATCATACAACCACATGTCCAGTATGGAATGGACCTAACTGATTAATTTGTGATATTTCATTTTCGGTTCCGTCATTAGGGTGAATGTGGTTTGGTCATAACCATGTATCCACATTAAGGAGCAGGCAAAACTGAGTGTGTTAATCTAGTAGCAATACGAGATAATCATGTCTTGTAGATAAAGTTGTGCAGCCTCTGCAGAGTGTAAAACTATTCGAATAGTCGTGTACTCGGTCATGGACAATGCTCGGTGATTTCACACGAGAGTTGTGTTTTTTTATAAAATCTTGGTTGGTTAGGAAATGAATGGTTAGTTTAATTATTTATTTATGTCCTTTCCAAAAATACGGTTTCAATCTATTTATTATATTTAATTTAAAATTATCGCTTTTCTGCAAAGTAACCATTCAGCTATCCTTTGATAAGCCTTGCATCATTATCTATTGCATCTTTGTAGGAAACGACTTGCTAAGTACTCCATGTACTAACGGCTATATCCATATTTGTTTAGTTGCTAAAGAAAAACCATATCAGGCAGGGGTATTTTGAGGAGGTCTCTTCGACGACTTCGCGGATTAGGACTTCGCTCTCTAGTCGATTGTCCGTGGGCATGTTGAATGACTACTACATTTATTTTCGTTTTTCGTTGCTAGTTTTCTTAATCCCTTCAGGCTATTATCTGTAAGCTTGGCCATAAGGTCGCAACTTTGATAATTAATAATATTTGAGTCTTTTTCTTAGTTGAACGTAAATATGATCGATATTCCATCTATGATTTCATTGTGTGCACCAACGTGATGCTAGACTAGAAGAGTCCAAATTTATAGATTCAGATCTCTACAAGTGGGTTTCTTAGCACATGGCTAAAAAGACAGAGACTGAAGATACATTTATGACCTTATAAAATTTCTACTCAAAACCTACTTACGTGCATAAATATAGATACCAAGATTTTAACCTATGGTCAAAGTCGTACACTCGCGGTTTAACCACCCCGGTTCACATAATGCCCTTATCTCTGAAAATATAAGGAAGCACGATATCACCCTTATTACGCGCGGGGGAATGCTCGCGCGGAGGCTCCCCCACGTCACTCCGCCCGCCGCGTGGCCGGCGAATCTTCGTACGGTCGTGCGAGCGGTTTTGCGAAAAAGCCCCTGTGTTTTCCCGAAATTACGTACATGTCCTTGGTTCTCGCGGAGAGGTCCCTGCTAGTTTTTTTTGGCCCCTCTACTTTGCAGGATGGCCCCCCGCGGTTTTGAAAATTGCGCACGGGTCCCCGTTTGTTTACGTACAGGTCCTCGTTTTTTCGAAAAAGCCCTTTGCCTTTTTCGAAAATACGTATTTGCCCCCGGTTTTTTTTCAGGTCCTCGTTTTTTGTGAAAAAGTCCTTTGCCTTTTTCGAAAATACGTATTTGCCCCCGTTTTTTTAAAAACTCCTCACGAATTATCGCCTCTTTTATTTTGGTACGTACTGTGGCTGGCGCGGCGTGGCGCCGCGCCTATGAGGCTAGTTGATACTATTAGGACATCATTTATTACGTACCAATGGAGTGAGAGAGAGAGTGTGTGTTCTGACAGTGTTTATGACTGGATAGAAGAAATTTGCCATTCAGGCTTTCAAGGGTTCAAGCCACAGCAATGTCGAGGCACCGGCATGGCCGCACCACCACGGGCCCAGACCACTCGTCACCTCCACACCAGTACTCCGGCCCACGGCCTATATCGCGACTACGTCACCTTCCCAACCCAGGTCGTATCACCGCATCAACTGCATGCATTGCACACGCCGCAGCGAGAACCGGAAGCAACCCAGCTACAGTTCATTTCCTAAGGACATCTACAGTGTATATAACCCAAGGGGTCTTAAGATGAATCCCATCTAAACCTTAAGGCTGATGCTTTAATGTATATAACCCAAGATGCCTTAAGATGGTCCCACTCGGCAGATAAAGAAAAATTGTATTTTAATGCTTGTGGTCAGGTCTTTATCTTGAAGACTGGTCTTAAGCTTTTTTTGCTTATAGCCTGCTTAAGGTCACCCTTGTAATGTATAAGGTCGACTTTAAGATGCCTTAGGACCCTCTATTTTCATACATTGTGGATGCCCTAACGTGCGCATGACCCTACCTGTCAGTCACGTCAGGTCGGGCCCCGCGCCTCTCGTGCTCCGTGAGGAACCTGCCATTTGTCACTGTGGTGACCCGCTTTACCTTCTGACTTTTTATTTCTTAATTTCATATTTTTTTATTATTTATTTATTTATATTATCTATGATAATATAATTTTTTATATTTTAAATTTAATTATTAAAAAAACTAATAATTGGTACAATATATTTTCAACAGTTATAATGTAAAAAATGTTAGAAGCCAACAGTTAGAAGCCACATTGAGCAGAGCCGTTCGTAAAAGACAATATAAAAGGTAAAGCAGTTCTATATAATTTTAATAGATATTGCTCAATTCAATTAAGTGTCTATTATAATCTGCTCTAAAACTTATTTAGTTAAAACGAGCTAAACTGAAAAGCGAAGGAAGCCGTGCGGAACCCAGCCTTTGACGCGACACGACTTTGCTGTCCCCGCTCCTGCGCCAACTTCTGACGCATTCCAAGTCACCACGCTTCACGGCCTCCCCCCCTCCGGTCTCGCACAGTTACACCGAGAGAGAGGGAGTGGGAGAAAGGGAGAGCGCTTTGCTTCCGCTCGAAGCTTCCGCCATGGGCGACGCCCCGGTCGCCGCGGGGAGCGCGGGGGAGCCCAAGGATCCGAGGACGATCGCGCGCAAGTAAGCGCCCTACCGAGCCCGCCCGCACTTTTTCCCCCCGATTTTATGGCCTTTTTTTGTCGGGGCGCTCTGTGCGTGCGTGTGCGTGTTTTGCGGATTATTTGGTGGAGTTGTGAAGCAGCGGGGCTCGCAGCGGAATCGTGGTGATTTTTTGATCGACACTTTCGCATCAGGTGACCGATTCATCATCGGTCTATTGCTGATTTGGGAGTTTTTTTTCCCGGAGGTTTTGGATGGGTTCTACGGTGCGATTGTTTGTTGAGCAGTTCACTCTCTATGCCCTATTGTCTAGATTGATTTGATTCAAGCATCGCTTTCGTGATTAATTTTGAGGAGTTTTCGATCTGGTTGCGATCTGTTTGTACAAATTTGGATGTTTAATGCTTGCTGGTTTCGTTTACTCTAAAGCGAACCCCCTTCTAAATTTTAATCTCTACGATTCGATCCTGCCCGAGACTTTCTCGGGGAAGGCGCTGCATGTCTTTGCATCGGTAGCTCGTCAGGTTTCCTACTGACAGCGGTGGATGGGGCATTCAAAGCTTGTGTTAATGTGTAGTATATACGCAATTACTCCGTGACAATGCCTCGCGCCAGATAAAGAACATGTCAATGCATAAATGGGGCTAATAATTATCTGAGATTTCGTGGTGATTTTGCACCCTGCCTTGCACGCACTCCTATTCTCTGTGGCAAGAGAGGGACAGCCTTTTCATTGTATTTTGAATGGTGCAGTGCCTGCTGTTATATCTCACGAAACAAACTATTGGTGTTTTGATGCATTACCTCAGCTTTTGTTCATGCATGATTCCTCTGTTTCGTTCAAACTATACAGAATTTTGGGAGAACAGTATTATGTGTTCTAGTTTTGTGCTTTTAGGTATCAACTGGATCTTTGCAAGAGGGCTGTCGAGGAGAACATCATAGTGTACCTCGGGACGGGGTGTGGGAAGACCCACATTGCTGTGCTGCTCATTTACGAGCTTGGCCACCTCATCCGCAAGCCCAGCGGTGAGGTCTGCATCTTCCTCGCCCCAACCATCCCCCTCGTCCGCCAGGTAGATTACCTCCTTCCTCTTTCCATTGCAGTATTTTATTTTCTTGGGGAAGGATCGCACTGTAGGTAATGATACTACCAACTTGCTCCTGATTGCTCTTTGTTGTTACACGAGGGTTTCCAATTAATGATTATGTTCAACTTTGCACATCATACTTTTTTTGGATAAAATATGGGAATCGGGAACATGGGCTCTTAATTTCTCGCTAGGTTAACTGTGCACCCTCAATTGTCCATGAATGGCTATAACTGCATCTTTTGGACTGAGTACAGCTAAATGCTTAATCAGTTATCTTCTTCACTCTAAAAAAACCGTGCTCTTCCTCTTTATCTATATTTTACAGCAAGCGATGGTGATTGCAAATTCCACAAATTTTAAAGTTCAGTGTTATTATGGGAATGGCAAAAACTCAAGAGATCATCAGGAATGGGAGAAAGAGATGGGGGTGTTTGAGGTATGCTTTGCTGTACATTCTCTTTGCAGATCAATCACATTGAGGTTCCAGTTTGAAAAAGGTTGGCCTATATGAAAGAAGAATTTGTGGAGAGTTAGTTGCCATATCATAAGTTATTTTACCATGCATGTGCCCAAAGATTTTGGAGACGAATTTTCAGCTGGATATTCATGTATAAACCCACATACTTTCTTTTGAAACTAGGGGTCTGACTCTGTGTAACATATAAACAACAGATACATCAATATTCCCATTCATTTTTGTCAAAATATAATCCAGTTGGGTTCATCTTTTGGTCTACTCCATGGATAAGATTTTGCTTTGCTTGTGCTACTTTCGCTGCTACTGCAGGTCCTCGTCATGACCCCTCAAATATTATTGCATAATTTGCGGCATTGTTTCATCAAGATGAAGTCAATTGCACTTTTGATATTGGATGAATGCCATCACGCACAAGCGCAAAAGCGGCATCCATATGCACAAATTATGAAGGTAGTCGCAAGATTTTCTTGCTTCAGTAAAATTTTCTTTTCAATGTCCGAACTATCTCATCTGTTGGAATACTTAGGTTTTGTAGCTTTTAGGCCACTGAACTTCCCAACTATATCTGTACATCATTGAATATTCTTTCACTTGAATTCTTTCTGATAAATTACATCCACATGCCAAGAGTTGCCTTGCTGGTGTTGACAGAATTTTATTGGAGTGTAAATTGCTTGGTGCGTACTGGTGGGAGAATTCCTGCCTGCATGGGCAGAAATAGACTGGATACACAGCATTTGTTGCTGACGATATCCTTATCCATATTTGTTTATGCGATGTGGAATTAAATTGAAATAAAACCCAACAGGGTACAGATAGATAAGAGAAGAAATGTGAATACATTTTAGATAACAGAAATGTACAAATATGGAACAAATGTGGATTCAAACGTACGATTTTGAATAATGTGTTCAAATTTGTGTCTGAATATGCTAAGATGCTTATGGATATGGATGCTAGATGCTCCAGATATAGTTTGTATCGACTTCCAGCGCACTTGCTTATCTGTTTTATGGCCTTTTACTGTTCCCATAAAAGATCCCTTTGTATTTTCCGTATTGCATGGTATTGTTATTTTTAGCCACAATCTGATGACCACTTGTTTCCTGCTTTTCTGTCAACATTTTGGCCATCACATCATCAAACGGTGCCAGACACTGTTATGCAGTTGTTTTGGCTTGACCGCATTGCTAGTTGGAAGTTGCAAATCAATTGGTCAAATTTAATTGCTCATAAACTATCAAATTTATGCAGTTGTTAGTGCTAATATATCTTGAATAATCTTTACTATTATAAAAGAAGGAGTTGGTGGTTGGTCCGGCCTCTCCCACCCCTTCTCACAAAAGACAGCGCTGACATGTGGCCCTAAAAGATCTGAGCCGAATCTTCCCACATTCCCATCAAAATATCTTTCTTTCCATGATTTAGTGGTCAAGGTGGATTTCATCTAGACTGCATTGTAAAGTACATGCTGTATTTTTCATCCAGTGCTTAATCTTGTACTAGCTGAATGCTCGTTGCTACGGATTTTAAAATTTTATCATACTATATGTTCTGAAACTAACGGGTGGTAAAATTTTTTAGAACATGCATACAAATATGTTCTAAATTTTTTTAAAATCTGTAGCAACGCACATGCATTCAGCTAGTACTATTTAATTCAATGAAATGCAGAATTTTCAGTCTGAAAAATATCTGTAACAATGTTTCAGGAATTTTACAATAATAATGTCGTGAAACCCCCTCGTGTTTTTGGCATGACTGCTTCACCAATAATGGGAAAAGGTAATGACAATTTAATGTCAGTGTTGAGTGCTATGACAATGGTTTGCCTCTTGAATTACCTTTGGTATAGCAACCATATTCTCTTGAAGTCTTGATATTCCATCTTTCGTCTTGTGTATTTCATCTAAAAGTTAGGACATAGTCTTGCCCTCGTGTAATCAATGCTTGGATCCTGTTCTGTTTCCATTAGGTTGTGCTTTCGATTTTTTTATGGCACATGGTAAATGTGGCTAAAATTTTCCAGACCAATTTAAGAAAATCTTGAACAGCAGTGCACAGTGTGTTTTCACATTGGTTCTATACCTTGCATCCAAGTTGGTATTTCATAATTCTTGTATGAACTACTAAACCAATGCTAACTTTAAATGAGTCAGGTTTATGCAATTTATTATCTATATCTCGTGTAATTCATAATTGTTCACTATCACTAATGTTAATGTTGACTCTTGTAATTAAACTTGTCTTGTTAGTAATGGCTCATATTTTTAGGGATTTGATAGGTTTTGTTTTGCTCCAATATATGTGGTCGGCATGTGCTGAGGAATTTTTAGTGGTTGACACTTGACAAAAAGGTCTAATTAATCCAACCCTAGTTTAAAAAACCGGACCGGACCGGCGGTTAAACTGGAAAATACCGGAACTGGTGCCTAGCCCGGTTCGGTTGGGTGCAAAGACCGTTCATGCACATGAACTGCCCTGAACCGGAGAAAAGATGGTTGAACCGGCCGGTTTCACAATGAACCGGACTTGCACCGGGACCGGTCAGACCAACGGTGCTTGCTGGACGCAAAAAATGAAATTCGTGGGCGTGGGGATTTGAACGTATGTCACGGAGGGAGCAAGATGAGCGCCCACAGCCCACATAAGCAACCGGCCAAGGCTGGTTTGCTGCCTTTCGTGGGGAAATAACTATACTTAACGCTGATTTTCTATGCCATACCACAGGTGACTATTATTTTATTATATTTTACAGAACCGGCGGTTTGACCGCTGAACTGCTGAACTGACATGCTCACCAGGTCGATCACTGGTCTGGTTTTTAAAGCTATGAATCCAATGGAAGAGAAACACACCAAAGAAAAAACTGATTCCTGTGCATTAAAATTTAATACTTGAAACTGCAATTGTTTACTAAACAAAAAATGCTGCAATTATGTTTTGTTATTTCGACATAATTCCTTACTGTGATGAATTGTATGTTAACTTTATCAACAGGTAGATGAATTGAATCTGTAGTCCATATCTTGTTACCAAAGCAAAGAGGCAAATTGGACTGAAACACATAGAAGAGTATTCCTGCCGAAGTTTTGCCTTGTGAATTGTAGTTTTGCACATTTTCATCTATTCAACTCATATGTGTGTCATTCTTTGCCTGGGTCTATCCTCTGTTACCATCTTCACCATCTCTGATGGTTTGAGTCATAAAAATGGTCGCCTTGTTATGGCCTCTTCCTAATACATCCATCACAGGAACAAGAGGCATGGCTGCCTCTCATCCTTTTGCTCCAAATCTTAGGAGGACAAACCTATGTTCATCTTCCTCTACCTGCTTGTTACAATGTTTATTATCCAAAAGGCCAAAACAGGATGAGCGAAGGACCGATGTTTAATGTTTTACCCTGTTGGTTCGTTGGAACAGAATGTTTTTTGAGATTAAAATGCTACAAATGTTATGGTTAGGGGTCTAGAAAACAGTGACTAACACAACACAACTTGAACAGATCGCTAGTGTTGCTTTCTATTATGTTACTCTTCCTCTACAGTTGTAGTATCGGATTTGGCTATAGTTCTTCCATTCTCCATGCACATGTATGGTATTTTAATTTAAGCATGTATCTTCGAGTAATTATCATACTTATGTTTTCTATGGCAGGTGGGTCTAATAAACTTACTTACACCAAATGTATCAACAGTCTCGAGGAGTTGCTCCATGCAAAGGTACGTGCTCCCCACAAGATTTGCTGGGATTCAGGGATATTACTTATTGACATTTGGCCTTGTAAAACTTCTGACTCTCATGTTGGATAGGTTTGTTCAGTTGATAATGTAGAACTTGAAAGTGTGGTTGCTTCTCCTGATATGGAGGTGTACTTGTATGGCCCAGTTAGTCACTCTAACCTTACTGTAACTTACAACAAAGAGCTTGATGGCTTAAAGGTTCAGGTAAAGTTTTGTTCTGCTATTATTCTGGGATTATCATTGTTGCAATTAACACAAGCTTATGTGTTCTGTTCTCTCTTGTTTTCCCTTTCATTATCTACTGAGCTGAAAACAGAGTGAGTGCATGCTAAGAGAGAGCCTATGCGATTTCAAGGATTCTCAGAAGAAACTGAAGTCCCTATGGAGGTTACATGAAAATTTGATTTTCTGTTTGCAAGAACTTGGTTCTTTTGGAGCTCTGCAAGTGAGTTACCACTGTTTGGTCAAATAATGTTTTTTAAACTCTTATCTGTAAGTGTTTGTCTCAATTGTTTTCCCTTTCCTTTTTTTTCGTCCGCGGGGAGCAAGTGGTGCTAGGATTTATGGAAATATTCTACTGTAAACGATCAGTACCTTGTCTCTGTACAAAGCTGCCACCTTTCCTTTCTGAAGACATATCTCTTGTGGTTCTTCTTACTGTAGTGTGCATCTGGCATGTGTTTTCCTTGTGGTTTGGTACTGCCCTCTTGTGTTGTGTTTAATGGTTATAAGATTAATTGAACTGGAATCGAAGAGACTGTTGAGTGGATGATAAGCTCAGTTACTTTCCCAGAACTGCAGTTTTGCAATCTTGCTGGAACAACATTATAATGCTATAGCTTTGCCTTATCTCCTGCTGGATAATGTTCTAGGATGCGGTAATGATAAGTGACATGTCACTCCATTGCATAGTGTAAGACTTTGTGTGGCATCACATGTTCCATTGGCAAATGATGATTGACTCATTGAGAAAAGAAGTTTGAATCCACTGTGAAAATCTCTATATTTTCAATTTAGTATTTTTTGTTTTAAAAAAACTGAAGTATGTTATGTTTGACATGAGTCTCTCCTTACCTTATTTTTCTTTTTCAGCATCATCGTGCTGCTTGGTTGCCTAAGCCTTTATGTTTGCTGAGCATAATGTGTAGGCAGTAAGTGTATGTTGATTAAGGGACATTCGGGAGATTCCTTTGTAGATAATATTTTGTCGTGTTTCATGTGATTCTTCCTTTCTTTGTACATGATTTTATTTGCTATTGGGTTTTAGTATCCTTGGCTGTTTCCCCCTTTATTATTATGCAAGTAGAGATGCAGGTGCTTTTTTTGGTCTTGGATTATACCCTTTTAAGATAGCATTGCACACCAATTATTCCTGATTTTGTTTGATTTTATCGCAGGCTGCAAGGACTTTTCTGTCTTTTGATGGTGATAAGCTAGATAAAAAGGAGGTCAACATTAACGGCAATTCTACCAGCTTTGCACATCACTACCTAACCAAAGCAATTTCTATTCTGAGTTGCAACATATTAGACGGTGAGTGTTTTCTCACGTTCACTTAGTTGTGCTCGTTTTCACCCTTAGGTTGGGTCCCATATCTATCTATTCCAACTTCGTAGTTCAAGTTGGTTATCAACAATTTTTCTATAAGATCTGGCCTTGCAGATGATACTTTTGAACCATAAATTATCCCAATTATTGACTGGATTCCAGATCCTACTTGTAACCGGTGGTTCGTGGAAATCTCAGCATGGACCACGAAAGGCAAAAATGAACGGGTTGATTTGTATTTCGCAATGAAAATATGAAAAATTATAAAGCATATAATGAAATGTGAACTCATTCATCACCCCAAAATAACCAATAAATCTCCCAAGACGAATAATTTCAGGGAACATACAGGAGTAATCAGCATCTGGACTTTTATTTTGAGAACATGTAGGAGAGCTGTGTTTCTTTGTATTAAAAAAGAATTCAGTTTCGGTACAAATTAGAATCCTGAAAACAAAAGCATGGCAATCTAGTTGCCGACGAAGGCTCGCCTGGCAATAGACCAAGGTATAGACAAACAACCAAAAAGCTTAGCACCTAAAACCAAGTGTCGGCGTAAGTTGATGGTGACCGGAACTCTAAAGCAATTTATGCAGGTAGCAGTGTGTCCATGGATGTAGCTCCCAACCTCTTCCACTACAACACACATTCCTCTTTCATCGCAAATACCTTGCATTTATCGTTGAGACCATATTGTTTCATTCCTTCCATACCATCCAAGAAACAAATATGGCTACCGAAACAAATCCTCTACTAATTTCCTTCCGTAGTCGAAGTCTTTCACTTGCCCACTAGTTGTGACCTTTGTAACCGGCGCTGGAACTGTTAAGGGTATTATAGATAGAATATGATTCCTTTCCATAATATCCCTTTGTATTCCCTATATATATTGCCCATTGGAGCTCTTCAATACACACAATATTCATAACATGGTATCAGAGCTTAGGTTGAAACACTAACATCATCTACTTCATTGTTGTCGCCGCCCAGAGGTCGATCTCTCCGGGCGGTCATCTCCCGACGCCGATCCTCTCCTGGCCACGGCCACCGGCCAAGAATGGCCACAGACGGCAGACGCGGTCAAGTCGGCCGATGTTAAGGGTATTAGAGATAGAATATGATTCCTTTCCATAATATCCCTTTGTATTCCTTATATATATTGCCCATTGGGGCTCTTCAATATACACACAATATTCATAACATGGTATCAGAGCTTAGGTTGAAACCCTAACCTCATCTACTCATTGTTCCGCCCTCGGAGGTCGATCTCTCCGGGCGGTCATCTCTCGACGGGCCCTCTCTACCATCGGCACACTGCCAAGACGGCAGCCGCCCGGTCGGCCCGACCGCAGCAGCCGCCCCCCCACACAGCCATTGCCCGATCCGGCTGTCTTCGGCCGCCAAGGCCGCCTCCACCCCACCGCCATTGGAGGCCGCGCCCCACACGGCCGTTGGCGTCGTCGTTGCCAGATCGCCTCGGCCGATGCCCGTATGGGTTGCCGCCTCATTGTCGTCGCTCGATCCGGATCCCACGCCGATCCGCCACCTTTGCCACCAGACGGCGCCCGCCGGCTCCACCTCCCGCCGGATCCGCCATTGCCGTCGCATCGCCGCCGCCGATCCCCACGCCAGATCCGGCCACCTCCGCCACTAGATCGGCGCCCGCTCGGCTCCACCTCCCGCCGGATCCGCCAGCTCCTCCACTCGCCAGCCGCCGCCGCTGGCATGGGGCTCCTCGTCTGAGACCGGCTCTCCTCGCTCGACGACGGCGACGTCGCCGCTACCGCCTCCTCCGGTGCCTCCTCGTGCTCGCGGATGAGGGAGAGAGATGGAGAAAGAGTGGAGCGAGGGAGGAAGTAAGGGAGGGAGGCGCGTGACTGAGTCACGTTTTGACGGAGCGACGGAGAGGGTTGCGATAATGCCGAGGGAGGGAGGAGTTTCATAGCTTTTCTACTGCGTGGGATATTTTATTTTTTATCAATTTTCTTGTGGAGTCAGTCTTTAGTTATTTTTCATGAGTCTTCCGTTGCGTCCATCCAAAATCCGTAATTTCTAATTTTTAGTTCGTTCAAGCCGTGCGAGTCCATAAATTTATTGTCAGTCATAGAGGTGTAGGAATTTTATTTTGCATGGCAGCAGCCACCGCTCTACTATCTGAGCTGCGTGCAGATCGGAGAAGTCGTTATGATGCCGCCGTTTCTCTAGCCACCACCCCGAGCTTTAAAGGCCGCCGCGCGTCCTCTATGCACTGCCCCGCCGCCTCTTGGGTTTCGATCTGCGCCGTCATGCATCTATCTATTCCTCTTCGGCTTGATTTGACAGTTTATTCAAAAACTGCACGCAACGATGACATCATCAAGACTCGGATTTCGGATTTATCTTGTTTTAGTGCTAACCCTTTTTCAAATGCAGTGCCATTGCATACGCCTTGTATTTGAAGGGGGGTGTTAAGGGTATTAGAGATAGAATATGATTCCTTTCCATAATATCCTTTTGTATTCCCTATATATATTGCCCATTGGGGCTCTTCAATACACACAATATTCATAACAGGAACTTCACCTTTTAATTTCCTGTTGCATACCATCATTGGATCTTGGATCTTGCTGAGATTTGAAGATGGTGGCGGATTTGGCTTTGCACTTGTAGAGGTGGTTTGGGACCAAAGAGTTGAAGAAGGTTTGACCAGTTGGGGAAAGGTAAACCCTATTACCCTACACATTCATTGTTTTGGCCTTAAAAGAACACAACTTTTGAGCCGAGAGTCCGATAGGCTTAACTGTCGTAATTCAAGACGCAAGCACAACATCGGACATGTAGGACCTGTTTGATATGGCTGCGGCTTATGACTTTTGGCTGAAAATTTTGAATTTTAGTTGTTTGCGACAAAGATTACGTAGAGAGATACTCGCTTGCGATTTTGGTTGAAACAGATGTTGGGATTTTAACGTGTACTACAATTAACTTGTAGACCTCATCTTGAGAAAATAATCCGTTTGAAAGTTAGGTACTGTAGCAAAAGTCAAGCCGCTTTTAGAAGCCGTTAAAGAACAGGCCCGTATTTCCCACTGTTAGGGGTGGTCACTCCTATTATAGCAGTTTGGACAAGAGAAATATTCCAAAACTTCTATAAAAAAATTCTCACATATGGGACATGTTATGCGACATACAAAAAAAAGAATGGTGAAAAGAATATTTTTCTTTATATATTTTGGTCTGATTTGTCATTTTTTATATCCTACATTTGATCAATTTTGTCTCCACAAATTTGTATATGCTCATATCCTATCGTGTATTATAGTTATATCCATTACTTGTTTTCATGATTTTTGGAACTAATATCCCAACCAAAAATGGTAGCGGCCACTCCTAATAGTGGAATTGCTTTTCCCGCATAAATGCCATACGTGTAAACAGATGGAAACCTGAAGATTCGTTTTGGGTTTTGATTTTATCCATGTATCTGTCCACTGCCACTTCTCACCATCTCTGATGCACCGATACTTCACTGAAGTGGCATACCGCAAGACCCGACACGTGTCGTCCCTGCATAAGACCGAGGTAGGCTATAGCCCGAGGTCTAGGATCAAAGGCCCATAAAAATTCTTTTGAAAAATCATTAAAAATACAGATTCAGCCCAAGAATAGCTAAGCCCTGCTCAAGGTTATCACGGCGTCGCCTAGGCGTCGCCTAGGCGACACCTAGGCATCCCGGCGGCCGACGGTGGACGCCAGGCCCATCGCCCGCCCCGCCGTTAAGCGACACGGGTGATGCCCAGCGTCGAGAGACGCCATCGCGCTGCGGGTCGCCGCTTAGGCGCGCGGTGTGGTCACTACTCACTACTCACTAACCTCCGATGAGTCCAGCAGCCGCCTCTAGGGTTTCTCCTGCCGCCGGTCGCCGACGCCAAGTCCGAATGCTGCTCCTCCCGCCGCGGATCAAGAAGATCTGCTCCTCCCCCGTGGTTCCTCTCCGGTGATGGCGAGCTCGCAGTCGCAGCTGTAATCTCCTCATCTCCCGCCTCCTATGCTCGCTTTTCCTCCGCTCTGGCTCCTCCGCCGCCGGCCTCCGCCTCCCGACTCCTCCGAGGCACTGACCAGCCGCGAGTCGAGGCGGCGGCGACATCGAGCCCAAGGCAACGAAGAGGAGTCGGTGGGGAGGAGGCGGGGGGAGGAGGCGGTGGGGAGGGGCCGGGTGGGGAGGAGGCGGGGGGGAGGAGGCGGCGAGGGAGGAGGCGGCAATGGAGCGGGAGAGACAGGATGGGGAGAGGCAATGAAAGTCAGGCGCTGGGCTAGGTTAGATATTTGTTTGATCTTTTTGCGATTAGGTCCTCAAACTTCCTAAAAATTACGAACTGACCTCTTCTTTAATATATTACTTCTGATTTAGACCTCCTGAGACATGGTTATTTGAATTATTTGTGATATTTTCTGTCGTATAATGTATTATTTATCGTCTAACTACTATCGTCTAACTATCGCCATGGCGGGCGCCTAGTCGACCAGGCGCTCCGAGCTCGCCTCGACTTGCCAGAGCGCCGTGACAACCTTGGCCCTGCTTGAGGCTTGGGCCGTGGCTAGCTCCGCCCCTGCTTCCCCTTGTGCCCTGCTCGCAGATCTGAGTTGATTCCCTTGGTAGATCTGAGCTAGTTAGCTTAGGGTTGTGTTTGATTTATCATGCACAAAACACTATAATTAAGTAGTAGCAAATCCTCATCAAAGATAAGCTCTTTAAAGAATAAGTTCACCTGTTGTTGTAGTTTCTTAGCCCATGCTCTTGTCATGGGACTTTTAGGTACATCATGATTATCCTTATGCACACTTGAAGAAGTAGAAAAAGTGGTAGTAGTAGGGATGTCGTCATCAACCAGCACCAGGTTTCTGAACCCTGGCCTGATTCTAGCCCTAATACGTGTTGTTACCTCGGTTCCAAACATCATATTTGTCGTCATCAACCAGCACCAGGTTTCTGAACCCTGGCCTGATTCTAGCCCTAATACGTGTTGTTACTTAGGTTCCAAACATCAATATTTGTAAAACTCAAAATTTGAAGTTGCAAAACAAAAGTGGACCGAATTTGTGGTGCAAAAACCAGCACTGGCCTGAGTCCGGTTTTAGGGTCGTTTCCGTTTTCCTAAACACTGATCAGCGCTGGAATTATTAAGGATATGTACCTTTTCAGATGACTTCTGATTGGAATTAAGTGCCAGCTGAAAATGCATTTATTTTTCTGACCAGTAATGCGTGAATATGACAAGAGGTGATTTTTAGGTACCCATGACGATTCGTTTGATCTAGAGACACTGGAAGAACCTTTCTTCTCAAATAAATTTTCTGTTCTTATTAATGTTCTCTCAAGATACAGGTAAGTCATCAGCACCACTATCTTTTTTTTTATAACATACCTTCTCACTATATGCCATTAATTTTTTCTACTTGTTCATTCTGACGTACTAAGTACTTGAGTGTCTATACTTAACTGAGGATGTAACTAAATCCTTGTTGCTTGCTGGGTTGTAGAAATCCTTTTCCACTGGTTTGCTGTTTCCACCTGAAAATGTCAAAAAAAAGGGGAAAAAATACAAGAAAGAAATTCAACTGAAAACAAAGCAATTTCAAAATCTTAATTATAACATCTGGAGAATAAGTTTTGAACTTTTGCTCTTCTCATCATCCTGGTTATTTTTGCTTTGGTTTCTTCACTAAACAGGCTAGAGGAAAACATGAAGTGCATTGTTTTTGTGAAAAGAATAACTGTCGCAAGAGCAATAGCACATATTCTCCGAAATTTGAAGTGCCTTGATTTTTGGAAATGTGAGTTCCTCGTGGGACGCCACTCAGGATCGACTAACATGTCAAGGAACAAGATGGATGCTATTGTTGAAAAGTTTTCTTCTGGTGAGGTATAGACATTCATCCCTTCCTAATATTTCCTGTTAGATTATCTATTTCTGATTTCTTCTAACTCCAATAAACAGTCTTCTTTGGATAGGTATTTTGAATAGGTCAGCCAGCATTTATTCTTGATTTGTTCTTTCTTTACTGAGCTAAAGTTATCATTTTTTTTGCTGGGTGCTAAAGATATAATTTGATTTCAACATACCTGGGTGGATCATAGATAGCTAGGTTGTCTCATGCTGATCTTCTTTGCTGTCCAGGTGTGATTTTTTTTTTTTCAAATTGATGCGCTTACCCTTGAATTCAGCAGTTTGTCTGATAACCTGAGGGGCCAGCATAATTGACTCTGATTTCTACCAGTTGATTTATCAATTTTAAGCTAACTGTTGGAGAAACACCTTTACAGAATACAGCCAAATTCTAGTTAACTAGGCCACGGAGAGACTTGTCTTTTCTGACTGATGTTAGTGAGCTCAACTGTTGCAACAGCTGAGCGATCAGGCACTTACCATGTAGAAATGATTGACATAGGACATACAGAAGGATTGGTTCTTGGCTTTTATGGTTTAGTTAGTTTACTGATAATGATATAGGGCTTTTAGTCGATCTTTTTGACATTCAACCAGGGGCTCTAGTCCTGGATTGGAATGTGTGTGTGTGTGGGGGCTCAGGGTTTTAGTCCTGCTTTTCTATTTTTCATGAGTTTAAGAAATGTATGTAGTAAAGTTACTGTGACAGGCCACTCAAATCTAATTTCTGTTGTATATATGTTATGCTTCTTGCATCACAATTCCTTTGCCTTTGCTGTTTGCAGGTGAATGTTTTGGTTGCTACTAGTGTAGGTGAAGAGGGACTTGACATTCAGACCTGTTGCCTTGTTGTGCGGTTTGATCTTCCGGAAACTGTTGCTAGTTTTATCCAGTCCAGGGGGCGTGCTCGGATGACTACATCGAAGTACATTGTTCTCCTAGAGAGGTGATCCCCCAAAATGCATAAACGGTATTCATAGGGCCTGTTCTTTTTGGCTGCGGCTTATGACTTTTGGCTGAAATTTTTGAATTTTGGCTGTTTACGGTACAGATTACGGAGAGACCGATACTTACTTACGATTTTGGATGGTACAGATGTTGGACTTTTAACATGTACTACGTTTAACTTGTAGACCCCGTTTTGAGAAAATACTCCGTTTGAAAGTTAGGTACTGTAGCAAAAGCCAAAAGCCGGCCGGCTTGTGACTTGCCAAACAGGCCCATATTATAAGATTCCATTGCATTTTAGTCCTTAATTTTAGTTGAAGGCCTTACAATTAATCCTTCTGATTATCTGATGCATGCCAGGGGAAATCAGTCTCAAGAGAAGTTGCTTAATGGTTATATTGCTGGTGAAAGCATTATGAATGAAGAGATAGACTCAAGAACTTCAAATGATATGTTTGATTGCCTTGAGGAGAACATTTATCGAGTGAACAAAACTGGTGCTTCCATTAGCACTGCCTGTAGTGTATCTCTACTACACCGCTACTGTGACAACCTTCCTAGGGATATGTAAGGACTGTTTTGTTCTTCAACCCATTATCATGCCCATGCTTTATTGATTAGTTCTTTGTTAGACTAATAGAACTTCATTTTTTGAAGGTTTTTTACTCCTTCCCCAACGTTCTTCTATGTTGATGATATCGAGGGGATAATCTGCAGACTAATTCTTCCACCAAATGCTGCTTTTCGTCAAGTGGATGGTCAACCATGTCAATCAAAAGATGAAGCTAAGAGAGATGCATGCTTAAAAGCATGCAAAAAACTTCACGAATTGGGTGCTTTGACAGATTTTCTTCTGCCAGGTCTAGGTTCAAGAAAGATCAAAGTATCAACAACAAACAGTTCAGAGTGCAACAAAGCTGAAGGTATGGTCATATGTTCATATAATGTTAGAACATTGTTTTTTTTTGGAGTCGGCAGAACACTGGTGATTTGGCTTGACTATTGTTTCCATATTTCAGATGAAAGTCTAAGAGAAGAGCTTCATGAGATGTTAATTCCCGCAGTTCTCAAATCTTCAAGATGCAAATTGGACTGTTTATTTAACTTGCATTTCTACTATGTTGAATTTACTCCCAAACCAGCCGATAGATGCTATCAGATGTTTGGTCTTTTTGTGATCAATCCCCTTCCGAATGAGGCTGAAAAGTTGGAAGTTGATTTGCATCTTGCTCGTGGCAGGATTGTGAAAGCAGGAATTAAACATTTAGGAACGATAGCATTTGACAAAGAAAAGGCATTATCTCGCTCATCCGTTCAATTGTTAACACATAATATTGTATTGAATATCGTCTAAAATATGGTTGTCCTTTTCTTTTCAGATGATGCTTGCACACTATTTCCAAGAAATGTTTCTGAAGATTCTCCTGGACAGATCTGAGTTCACTTCCTCTCGTGTTATGTTGGGCAATGATGACACACTACAAGTTAATTCAGCATTTTACCTGTTGCTTCCCATCAAGCAGAAACTCTATGGTGATAGCTTTATGATTGACTGGCCAGCAGTTGAGCGCTGTTTATCATCACCGATTTTTAAAGATCCAATAGGGTTGTCTGTTCATGGCTCGGATTCGCCAAATGAGCCTTTGAGGCTTCTTGATGGAATCTGCAGTAAAAATGATGTAATTGGCAGTTTAGTCTTTACTCCCCACAACAACCTGTTTTTCTTCATTGATGGCATTCTGGACCAAATAAATGCTAGAAGTGAGTACAGGGGTGCGACTTATGCAGACCATTACAAGGAAAGGTAATAACCGAACTATTCTTTGCATTCCCGTTCTTGGCTTGCAGTTTTTTTTACAGTGTTCACAAAGTAAACTGAAATATTGTGCCATGATTGAGCATTTAGGACAAATATAACTACACAACCAAGCTTAAGATTGCAATCTCTGTGTACCATTTAGGAATATAAAATTTTCATTATGTAATAAGATAATGTGTAATTGTGTATCCTACTTCAAGTTATGAAAAGTGGGCAATAGAAGTCAAGATATAATATCACCTGAGCATCCTGGTAGAAATCCCTTTGAGAAGATTTAAATACCTTTACCTTCTGGTTCAAGAAAAATATGTGACTTTATCTGTTGTTTCTATTACGCATGCTCCATTTGGAAGATGATGACTCTCTTTGTTCTTTTTTATTTGACATTTTTTACCTTTCACGGTCTCCTAAGATGTGACTTTGACGGTTACCTTTTATAAATTTATATCAGGAATAAGTATACTTGACCCCCTGAACTATGGTGTTGGTCTAAGTTTCAACCTCAAACTGCAAAACCTGATAACTGACACCCCTTAGCTATCAAAATCGGGCAACTTACCCCCCCCCAAGACTATTCTATCCTGGTTTTTGGTGACATGGACAGTGGAGCTGATATGGTAGTGGAGCTCTGGAATTTGCATCAATTCGCCGCCGGAGGCGTCTTTGGCATCTTCGGTGGCCGTGCAGGATTAGCTCCAGCAAACCCCTGCTCGATATCGCTGCCACGCTGGCTAAATGATGTCCGCATGACGGCCTTCTTGCCCCTGCTCAGAAGTCAGCTGCAGCGATCGCAGCCAGGCGGACACATGCGACCTCATGTTTCATCAAATCTGCCTCTTCACTCCGCCCAAGCCGCCCCACAGCATCGGTCGTCAGCACCATGTGGCTGAAAACCGGGGTGGAATAGTCTCAGGGGTGTAAGTTGCCCGGTTTTGATAGTTAAGAGGTGTCGGTTACCTGGATTTGCAGTTGGAGGTTGAAATTTAGACCAACATCATAGTTCAGAGGGGTAAAATAGACTTATTCCTTTGTACTAATATATATTGTTTTATAATATTATAAAAGTATTTTTAACAACAAATCTAATGATATAGTTTCATGTAGTCAATCTACATAGTTTGAAATATATTGGTGTTCAAACTTTATAAAGTTTTACTGCACAGATTCTAGGACGTCAAATAAAAAAGAACGGAGAGTATTGTTAGGGCTTCAAAATGATGCTTTCAGGTAGTTAATATCCAAAGGTAGTATTCCCTCCGGTTCACAAAAATATGCCAGTTTGAACATCAACACGGTCCCCCAAACGCAACTTATGACCATTAATTTCTATTATAATATATTTATAAGACCTAATAAAACTATAATATTGTGGAAGTACTTTTAGAGACAAATATACACATGATATTCATGTATCCAATAAAAAACATTTAAAAAGATGTTTATAGCCAAAGTTTTAAAAGTTTGGTTGCACATATCCCGAAACGACATGTTTTTGTGAACTGGAGAGAGTAATATAAAACAACTGTGGATTATAAGTTCTGCAACGCCAAACTAAGTCTAATCTGTTGGAAGATATGAAACAATCACCACACAGCCAATAGGCTGGGGAGGCTTTATATATATAGGCAGGCAAGAGCCCAAATTAGAGATTACAAGATCCTCAATTAGAGGGGCTAATCTAGGAAGGTTACAAATATGCATGGCTATACAATATGCTCTAATACCCACCCGCAGTCGCAGCGGGAGGAGACCGGACGCAGAGACTGGACCGAAATTCGTTGAAAAGCTGCGTTGGAAGGCCTTTAGTCATTATGTCCGCGAACTGGTGAGAAGAGGGTACATGGAGGACTCGAACCTCTCCAAGAGACACTTTGTCGCGGACAAAATGGATGTTGATCTCGATGTGCTTCGTGCGGCGATGTTGAACTGGATTTGTGGACATGTAGACAGCGCTGACGTTGTCATAGTAGACAATAGTCGTCTTGGCAACAGGAACATGAAGCTCCTGCAAGAGTTGCCGCAGCCAGCAGCACTCGGCGACGGTGTGGGCAAATGCACGATACTCGGCCTCTGCACTCGAGCGTGACACCGTGGCTTGTCTTTTGGACGACCAGGAGATGAGGTTGTCGCCAAGGTAGACGCAGTAACCGGAGGTGGAACGCCGGGAGTCAGGACAACCAGCCCAGTCAGCGTCGGAGTAGGCGGTGATGGATGTTACTGGGGAGACACCGAGATGAAGGCCGCAGTCGATGGT
Organism: Bonia amplexicaulis; assembly: GCA_036346245.1. NCBI lineage: Eukaryota > Viridiplantae > Streptophyta > Magnoliopsida > Poales > Poaceae > Bonia > Bonia amplexicaulis. The sequence goes on along the minus strand of CM070745.1, from coordinate 13,048,708 downwards.
GCCTTTGACATATCGCAGTATGCGCTTGATCAACGCGAGATGTGGCTCACGCGGATCATGCATAAAGAGACAGACTTGCTGAACAGGATATGCCGTGTCGGGCGAGTGGCGCCGACATGGAGAGCTCCGCAAGGTGCAGACTCGACGGTCACCACCAGTGCGCCATCATGACCGGAGAGTTTGGCATGAGTGTCCATCGGTGTCGCAGAGGGGTGGCACTCAGCCATACCGGCACGACGCAGGAGGTCGGAGGCGTACTGGCGCTGGGAGAGGAAGAGCCCGTCGGAGGAGCGCGTGACGGCAATACCGAGGAAGAGGTGAAGATCACCAAGATCTGTCATCGCGAACTCCGAGTGAAGCATGGCAATGAGGCGCCGGAGTAAGGCACTCGAAGTAGCAGTGAGAATGATGTCATCGACGTAGAGCAGTAAGTAGGCCAGGTGGACACCGTCTCGGAGAACAAAGAGAGACGTATCGGATGTAGAGGCGACGAAGCCAAGTCGACGAATGTACGTGGCGAAGCGCTGGTACCATGCTCGTGGTGCCTGTTTCAGGCCATAAAGAGACTTCTGTAAAAGGCACACATGGTCAGAGTGAGCAGGGTCGACAAAGCCGGAGGGCTGCTGGCAGTAGACAGTTTCATCAAGAGTGCCATGCAAGAAAGCATTCTTGACGTCGAGCTGATGTATGGGCCAGGAGCGAGATGCAACAATGGATAGAACAGTCCGGATAGTAGCCGGTTTGACCACCGGGCTGAACTTCTCGTCGTAGTCGATGCAAGGCTGCTGTGAATACCCACGAACGACCCAGCGAGCTTTGTAGCGCGCAAGGCTGCCGTTGGAGTGGTACTTGTGCTTGAAAATCCACTTGCCGGTGACGACGTTAGCGCCTGGTGGATGTGGTACAAGGCGCCAAGTGTCGTTGTTGAGCAGGGCCTGATACTCCTCAGCCATCGCGGCGCGCCAGTTTGGATAGGCGAGAGCGCTACGATAGTTTGCCGGTATGGCAGAAAGCGAGGAGTGAACAGCGGAGAGCGTCAGGCGGTTGACCGGTTTCACAATACCGGCGCGAGCTCGTGTGACCATCGGATGAAGCCCAACGGAGGGCTGCGGCACAAGCCCATCAGGCAGCTGCACGGGTGCTGCTGGTGGAGATGCCGGCACCACTGCAGTCTGCGGGGCCTGCGGGACTGGCTGGGACGCAGCTAGGGACGCGCCGTCGAGAGCTGCAGAGGGCAGGATCGCACGTGGCCGTCTGGAGTATACCAAGGGCTCGAGCGGGCGGTGTGTAGGGGGAGCAGGCGTTGTGCTTGGTAGCACAGCTTGGACCGGTGCGGGCACACCATGTGCAACGTCATCAAGCGACGGAGCCGACGAGGAGGGACTAGGTGGTGGAGCTGGCGCACCAAGAACCTGCAGGGGTGCCAGTGCAGCAGTGCTAGGCACCGGCATGGCAGTGTCATCGAGAAAATCCAGGTCATGACGGGGTGAAGTAGAATGAGGTTGATCACTGTTAGCGAATGGAAAGGTGCTCTCATCAAAGATAACGTGGCGGGAGATGATAACACGTTTCGTGGCGAGGTTGAGACAACGATATCCTTTGTGAGAGGAAGGATAGCCGAGAAAGACACAGGCCGCGGAGCGTGGAGCAAGTTTGTTGGGAGTAGTGGCGGACATGTTGGGATAGCAAAGGCAGCCGAAGATACGGAGGTGGCTATACGGAGGCGGTGAGCGATGGAGCAGCTGGTAGGGGATGGAGATATTGATGGACGAGGAGGGGCGTCGGTTCAGAGATAGTTTGTGTGGGCAGCGCCTACCAATACTTGGGTGGCATGTGCATGGAACAGGAGTGTGCGGATTGTATTGTTTAGAGTGCGGATGATTCGCTCGGCCTTGCCGTTTTGTGGCGAGGTGTATGGACAAGAGGCGCAGAATAATGCCGTGGGACGTGAAAAAGGTCGTGGATGTGTGGTTTACAAATTCAGCACCATTGTCTGCCTGAATGGATTTTAGTGGAGTGCCAAACTGTGTTCTAGCAAAGGTGGCAAAATCAACAATGTGTTGGTGAACGTCTGACTTCTTTTTGAGGGGAAAAGTCCAACAGAAATGAGAGAAATCATCGAGAATCACCAAATAATATAGATTGCCAGATATGCTAGCAACCGGTGATGTCCACACATCACAATGTACAAGTTCAAAAGGAGCAGAGGTGCGGGAGATGGAACTAGTAAAGGGTAGACGCACATGTTTGCCGAGTTGACATGAGTGGCATAAAGAGCGATCTACTTTATTACAAGAAATGAGCGAGTTTTTATTAAGGGTATGAAGAATGCCAGGGCCAGGGTGACCGAGACGCAGATGCCAAAGCGAAGACGAGGTGGCGAGGTGGGCGCTGGCAGCAGTGGGAATGGTGGCTGGCAGAGTGTAGAGATCGCCCGTACTATCGCAGCGAAAGATTATTTGCCGAGTCCGGGAATCCTTGACAGAAAAACCGAGGGCGTCAAATTCTATAGAACAATTATTATCACGTGTAAATTATCTAACAGAAAGCAGGTTATGGATTATAGATGGAACAACCAGGACATCGTTAAGGAGAAATTTAGAAGGTGTGTGGAGGAACAAATGACCACGAGATGTGACAGGGATGTGTGAGCCGTTACCAACAGTGACAACCGAATGAGAGGGGGATTTGGGGGAGAGAAGTATACCATCGCTGGACGTCATGTGGGAGGAGGCGCCACTGTCCAGCACCCAGGGGCCGTTTCCCTGGACGGCAAGTTGGTTCATGGCGGTGAGGAGACTTGCTGATCCCAAGTTGGTGCAGTAGGAGGCACTGGCGATGACGCAAAAACGGTGTGGGCCTGTGGAGAAGAACCGAGGATGCCCGAACCTGGAGATGGAGAACGCCAGAGAGCCGCGCCTGGGGCAGCCACCCAAGGATTGAAGCAAATCCGGTAGGGCCTACACCTGCGTAGGTCGTCATTGTTGGGAGCGCGACGAAGTGTAGGAGCCACCGTGCGACTTGCCTCTGCGGTTCTTGCCACCGCGTTTAAAGTCGCGGGCGCCGCTGGTGTGTGGCGAACTCGAAGGCGTGCTTGGGGTTGACGCACGGCACCCGCCTGGCCCGCAAGGGAAAGACGACATGATGAGGGCGGTGTCGGAGGTGACTTTGATTTCATTTGCCAGCCGCAGTTCCTTGAGAGTGAGCATGGAGCGTGCTTTGGCGAACGAAGGGAACGGGGTGGCATTGGCGATGTCGTCAGCGGTGTTGGAGAGGCGGGGATTGAGGCCGCGAAGCATGTTGAGGATGAGCTGGGAGTCGGAGACGGGGTGGCCGACGTCGCGCAGGGAATCAGCCAGCATTTTGGTTGCTGAGGAAGATGGCACGAGGTTCCTTGTCGCAGAACAGGGTCTCGATGGCGACCTAGAGGTGACGAGCAGTCTGATCAGGCTCCATTGTGACGTCGAGAATGTCGTCGGCGATAGAGCCGTAGAGCCAGCTCAAGACGGTGTAGTCCCCTTGGATCCAGAGGGGGTCGGTGGTAGTTGCCGGAGTCGAGCCGTCGATGTGGGAGAGAAGCCCAAACTTGCCACACATGGTTTTGAAGGAGGACCATTTGTGGTAGTTCGGGATCTTGAGGTCGAGGAGGACGGGGACATGCGTCCGGACGGCGACGGTGGAGTAGGGGTTGACCGTGGCCGGGGGCACAACGGGCGCGACGGCGTCGACGGTGTTGGAGCCGGGTGGGGTGGTGGTGGTAGACATGGCCGCCGGGCGCTGGTGCAGGTCGGGGAAGATGAGATCCGGCGTGAGGTGGTGGCGGCGCAGGAGTCTTTGGTCGCTGGGAGAAAGACGCCGGGTGAGTTTGTTTGGGTGGATGCGCCGGATGAGGAGGTGTTGGTGGCGGCGCAGGTCGGGGAGGACGAAATCCGGCGGGAGGTGGTGGCGGCGCAGAAGTATGGATCGCTGGAAGGAAAACGCCGGGTGATTTAGGTTGGGGAGAAGCGCCGGATGAGGAGGTGTTGGCGGCGGAGGAACCGTGGGTGGGGTGGTTGGGGAGATGCGCCTGGTGAGGAGGTGGTTGGGGAGTTTTGTGGAATAGGAGGCTCGGGTGGTTAGGCAGCGGAAGAAGAGGCCAGGAAATCTGATACCATGTTGGAAGATATGAAACAATCACCACACAGCCAATAGGCTGGGGAGGCTTTATATATATAGGCATGCAAGAGCCCAAATTAGAGATTACAAGATCCTCAATTAGAGGGGCTAATCTAGGAAGGTTACAAATATGCATGGCTATACAATATGCTCTAATATAATCATCCCTGCTAGCCATTTTTTTCTTTTAACTTGTCAAACTTTTGTTGCCCACTTAAAACGAACGATTGTGATGCTTCTGTTCTACTGCTCTACAAATGTTCTGATGAACTTATGCATTGTTGAAATTAGGTTTGGTATTGAACTATCCCATCCCGAGCAGCCATTCCTGAAGGCTAAACAGCTCTTCAACCTGCGTAATTTGCTTCATAATCGATTACAGGAGACAACAGGTTACATTCGTTGTTCACCTTATACATTATTTTCTGATTATTTTGACTCTTTTTATCAAAACATCATTATGTTATGTCACCAATAGTTAAAATACCTCTAGTATAGTACTTGATTATGCTCAACTTGCCAGAAGGTGAAGAAATATTTCTGATGGCCTGCTGCAATTTAAATTGTGATATACGAGCACATTTGTGGTAATATGTGACCATGATTTCATGAGTAATTCTGAACTTCTCGCAAAGAAATCTGAACTTTCTAATGCATTAGCTTTTAGCGTGGGACAACAATGTCGAGGCCTGCCGAGGAGACATGATAAAAGCACTAGAACATGGAATTGCCATGCAGAGCAGTAGGATGGAGGCTTTTATATGGTCGCTTTGAACCTATAGGACTTTCCTCTCAAAAGCCAAGATAGAAGACTAGCATAATTACCTTATGCCCTGGTTGTTGGTATCGGCTGCAACCAAATTTGGTACTGCCATTAACAGGTACCTGAGGACCTCCTGGTAGCACATGATATCATCCGTTAGATTGTCTTGTGGGAGGCTCAGAAAGTTTCAAGCACGGTAAAATTCCTCTAGTCTAGTCTCTAGCTACATATATGTTGGGGAGAAGTTCCTTCAGCTTCAAGTGAACACTTTCATTTTGTTTTGCTTTCAAAATTCTTGAGCTGCTTGTGAATTGCTTTCAAAAGTCTGGAACTGTTTGTGATCGCACTGGATCTGTTATTTTCCCTACTTCCTGCTTCTCTGGCTTTCAAGCACTTGGATGATTGGAGCACAGCCATAATCTGGTGATTCAAGCCATTGCTGAACCCTAGTTGGAATATGGGCCTGTTCTTTTTGGCTGCGGCTTATGGCTTTTAGCTGAAATTTTTGAATTTTGGCTGTTTGCGACAGAGATTGCGGAGAGAGACATACTCACTTGCAATTTTGGTTGATACAGATGTTAGGCTTTTAACGTGTACTACAATTAACTTGTAGATCCCATCTTGAAAAAATATTTTATTTAAAAGTTAGGTACTGTAGCAAAAGCCAAAAGCCGCTTTTGGAAGCCAAAAAGAACACCCCCTATATTGCTCTACTGTGATTCTTTGAATGGTTCCGATCCAGGTATAGTACATCTGATGCTGTTACCTCTTTTGGTTTTATTATTTCTGTTAAGTATCGGCGGGTCGTGAATTGCTTGAGCACTTCGTGGAGTTACCTCCGGAACTATGCTCTTTGAAGATAACTGGGTTTTCAAAAGATATGGGTAGTTCTCTGTCCTTGTTACCATCTTTAATGTATCGGTTGGAGAATTTGCTGGTGGCTATTGAGTTGAAGGATGTCATGTTGTCTTCTTTCCGGAGGCCTCTCAAATCAGTGCTTCTGGTGTAAGTCATGCTATCTTTTGCACCTTTGATGCTGAATTTCTAGTTTGAATTTCCTTATCCATGCTGCGAATAATTGTGATCTAAGACGAATTCGTTTCAGATCCTTGAAGCGCTTACTACTGAAAAGTGTTTGGAGAGGATCTCTTTGGAGCGATTTGAAGTCCTAGGAGACGCTTTCTTGAAGTACATAGTTGGACGTCACAACTTTATTTGGTATGAAGGACTTGATGAAGGGCAATTGACCAGGAGACGTTCTGCTATAGTGAATAATTCAAATTTATATGAGTTATCAATCAGAAGAAATTTGCAGGTTGGTTGATTTTTTCTTAATGAGCCCAATATTTGTTTGCATGCTAAATTTTGTGAGATCTTGCAGTTATTTCATCCTTCTTTGTCCAGTATACTCATCCTTGTTCTGCTGACAAGTTGGAGCTTTAACCACCACATGCAAAAAAAAAAAACTTAATTCATGATTTTGAAGCCAAGGCCATTTCTAAACAGATTCACCCTGTGACTATCGGAACCAAACTTAAAACTGCATTTTTCTGTCAACAGCCTACATTGTTGGGGCTGGTGGTTGGGTACGGGTCTGAGGACCGAGGTTAGGGCGCTCGTCCTCATCCAGCCACCGGCAGAGCTCTTCCCTAACGTGGTAAAGAGGTTCCGAGGCCCGACTTTAGAAGAAGGGAGAGACTTATACTTTTTTATTGTTCATTGCTTGATGATAATGGTACAAGGCTGTCTTATTTATAGGGATAACTAGACTTGATCTCTAAGAAATCTATCTCTATATTAAGAAAACTAATTCCTAATAATAGGAAATTTATCCATAATACATAGAATAAATCTGAAAGGAAATAAACTCAAATAATAAGGAAGCTAATTATTATGTTCCTAATACACGATATGTTGCCAACGCTATGAAATATCCAAATGCGTAGCATTGCTACAGTATCCTAGACACTGTTCATGCGATCTACAGTACCATGGGTACTGTTCTCGAGGACTACAGTAGCAACGGTGTTGTTCGCGAGTCTGCTGATCTTGATCCATAACATTACACTCGTGGCGAGATAGCTCGTCCTCGAGCTGTCAAGTGGCAGCCCTGGACTAAGATCTTCGCATCTCCATGTCGATGAAAGGGCATAATGACGATGTTACGCGACGCGGAAGATGATCAGCGAAACTCTGATGCAAAACAGTGAGGACAATAACCCTCTAGCATTGGTTGACGTCACAAGAATCGCCGATGGCAAGGATAACTGGTGTAGGGCAATGGCATCCTTCTCACCTCAGGATGCAACGGTTGTAGGAGAGATGCGACGATATCACTGACCCCCACATGACAACTTTTGTGCTTTGCATCTTTGAAGGCACGGTGTCCGCCGGCTACGTGGAGATCACCGCTGGACAGCGGCAACCTTCATCGGTGTAGGCACTAAAGGTGAAGTCTGGAGTGAAGTCGTCATTGGTGAAGGTGGTAGTGGGACCAACGCCGATGACAGCGATGGAGATGGTGATGGCAATGCCGCCATTGCAATGGTAGACATCGCCTTTTGCTGCTCCTCCATCTTGGACATGGTTGCAACCGGCGGCGATAGCGACTTAGGAACATCAGTAACATGCTGCGTCTTCTCCTCCATCTTGGTCATAAACTCTTTCATCAAGGCCATCAAGTTAGCGTAGGTCTCGGTGGAGGATAACTCAGCATCGGAAGCCATGGTAGTTGGCTCGATGGAGGCTTGATGTGTGGGTGGAGACGGCCCGATGGTGGTGGCGAAACGGAGGTAGACATGTTTAACAAAACTTGGCCATATCTACACCCCAAGTGCACACTTTAGCTGCCAGTACCACAGGGCGGCATTCCCCATCAGGTGGTGCGATGCCAACCACTCCTCTTCCTCCGTCATCTGCTGCTCCTTGAAGAATTGCTCAAAGCGATTCAACCAAAATTGCAGGTATTCCTTGCTATCGAAGGTCGGAAGCCTTAGGTAGTGGAATCATGAAGCTCGGGTCTTCATGGGATCGAAACCCCACTGCTTGCCATGGACTCTGATACCAAATGTTGTGGCCGGTGATTGGGTAGGACCGAGGGTAGGGCTCTCTCCCTTATCTAATCACTGGCAGAGCTCTTCCCATTGGGCAATATATATATATAGGGAGTACAAAGGGATATTACATGGGAATATGCTGATCCTATTCTATCTCTAAGACCTTATCTCTAATACTCTTAACACCCCCTCTCAAATGTAAGGCGTATGCAATAGCATTGCATTTGAAAAAGGGTTAATACTAAAACAAGAAATATCCGACGTCCGAGTCTTGATAATGTAAATCGTTGCTATGCGCTTTTGAATAAACTGTCAAATCAAACCGAAGAGAAATAGATAGAAACATGATGGCACAGATCGAAGCCCGAGAAGGCGGCGGCGCAGTGCACAAGAAACGCAACGGAGGCGCGGTGCAGAAGAAGCACGACGGCCTCAAAAGCTCGGGGCGGCGGCAAGAAAAGCGGCGGCATCATAACGAATTCTACGATCTGCACGCGGCTCAAAGAATAGAGCGGCGGATGCTGTCATGCAAAAGAAAAAATTTCTACACTTCTATGACTAACAATAAATTTGTGGACTCGCACGGTTTAAACGAACTAAAAAATTAGAGACTACGTATTTGGATGGACGCAACAGAAGACTCAGAAAAATAAAAGACTGACTCAAAAGCTAACAACTGAAAATAGCAACACATTAAAATCCCTTTCCCTTACCCCTCTCTCTCCTCACACCGATTTCCACCCGGCGCCGTCACCCTCAGTCACTCACTCGCGCCTCCCCTCTCGCCTCGTAGTCTCGCACAACGCGGCTGAGGAGGTGGTCGACGGCCGGTGGCTAGAAGAGGGGAACGCCGTCGAGCAAAGAGTCCCCACCGCCAAGTAGAGGTGAACACGAGCCGACGGGGAGGAGCAGCTCGAGGCGCATCTCGCCGAAAGTTGAATCCCGGACCCGACGGGATCCGAGGTTAGCGGTGATGAGGTGCGCCAGATCCGGGCGGATTCGAGCGAAAGAGGCAGGATCCGGCAATGTTCCGATAGATCGGCGACGAAGGTGAAGCAGCGTGACTCCAGGCGGCTCGGGCGGGAGAGCAGCCGACAGCTCTGGAGGAGCGGGGAGAGCCTGCCAGAGGACTCCATGATGGCAGCAATGGCGCGGAGGGCGTCGAATCCGGCGGCGGGGAGGCCGGATCCGGAGGCGGAGAGGCCAGATCCGGCGGCAGAGAGTCCGGATCGGGCGGGATCCTCCACGACGCCGCAGCTCGCCGCAGCGCACTCGCCGGGAGCCCGGCACCGACCACGCCGGTGACGCCGTCGTCGTCCGCGACGCCGCCGCGGCAAAGAACGTGTGACGGATCCGGCGGGGCAAGGCGGTGGCCGCCGATCCGGAAGAGGTGGCGGCGGGAGCGATCCCAAGGAGCACGAGCAGTGGCGTTCAAGACCCGTCCCGACGAGGAAAGAAACATGCGGCGGCTAGGGACAAAGCGGAAGAAGAACAAAGGTTAGAGTTTGAACTTTTGCTCTGATACCATGTTATGAATATTGTGTATATTGAAGAGGCCCAATGGGCAATATATATAGGGAGTAGAAAGGAATATTACAGGGGAATATGTTGATCCTATTCTATCACTAAGACCTTATCTCTAATACCTTTAACAGGTACAAGTTTGTCCCGTTTAAAGGATAACTAGACTTGACCTCAAAAAAATTTATTTCTATATTAAAGAAACTAATTCTTAATAATAGGAAACTTATCCATAATACATAGAATAAATCTGAAAGAAAGTAAACTCAAATAATAAGAAAACTAATTATTATATTCCTAATCCACGATATGTTACCAACGCTACGAAATATCCAAACATGTAGCATCTGCCAACGCTATGAAAATATCCAAACATGTAGCATCGCTACAGTACCCCTTGACATTGTTTACACGATGCTGCAGTACATCGTGGGTACGATTCTTGAGTCGCTACAGTAGTAGCGGTGCTGTTCGCACGTCTGCTGATTTTGATCAGTTACATACACAATGGCCATAAACTTAGCTTTTACCCTACTATCAAGGACATTAACTGCTAAGGGTAATATAATAACCATGATGTGTTCTGCATTATCTTGGCCCTTTCATATTTATCTACTAACATTGTCAAACATTCTGCTTGTGGCTTGTGATTTATTTAATTATGTTTGCTTATTTACACTATGGTTGGCTGCCTTGTAATATTTTGTAGAAATTCCCGACTCTTGTTTTTTTATGTCACTACGGAAGATAATAGTTTAAGTTCCATGTTAAGTATTTGCCATGAAATTCTTCACTGTGTAACAGAACATCGGAAATATTTTGTTGTAACGTTTAGGTGTACATACGGGATCAACAGTTTGAACCGACTCAGTTCTTTGCACCGGGAAGGCCTTGTAAAGTTGTCTGCAATGCTGACACAGAAGTAAGTTTACACCAGAAGAATATTGACCCAGATAAACGAGAAAACTGTAACTTGAGGTGTCCAAAGTCGCATCATTGGTTGCATAGGAAGACGATTGCAGATGTTGTTGAATCACTCCTTGGAGCATTTCTTGTTGAGGGTGGATTCAAAGCTGCATTTGCATTCCTGCATTGGATGGGAATAGATGTCGATTTCGAAGATTCAGCTCTCTATAGGGTATTAGATGCAAGCTCCATCAATTTGTCTCTCATGAACCACACCAACATTGCTGAGCTTGAAGAATTGATAGGTTACAAGTTCAAACATAAGGGTCTAATTCTCCAAGCATTTGTACACCCTTCATTTAATAAACATTCTGGAGGATGCTACCAGGTCAGGGTTTTCCTTTTGGTCTCATCATTAGTGAACTGTTGTGATTGTCAATAATTTGCTCACTTGACTGTTGTTTTCATTTCTGATCAGAGACTGGAGTTTCTCGGAGATGCTGTTTTGGAATATTTGATGACCTCATACCTCTACTCAACCTATCCTGATCTAAAGCCTGGTCAAATAACAGATCTAAAATCATTAGCCGTCAATAATAATTCATTTGCTTATGTTGCGGTCAAGAAATCTATCCATAAGTATCTTATAAAGGATTCAAATCATCTTACGACAGCAGTAAATAAATTTGAGAATTATGTTAAGCTTTCCAATTCAGAGAAAGACTTGGTCGAAGAACCAGCATGTCCGAAGGTATTGATGTTATCCTTGGAAGGTTTTTGTCTGCACTTCTTTGATAATCCTTTTTTAGCTTGAGGAAGAAAAGCCATGAACTTACAGTTACTGGCTTACTGCTAAAGGATAGTGTTAATTAAAATATTCAATACGATATAGGAGAGTAGGATTCAAACATATAGCTGTTACAAGACAAAATGCACAGAAATGTTATCAATAATTGCAAATATTTTGTAATCATAGATTATTCGGGCACCATGGTTGTGATTTTCTTCTGTAGGCAATGAGTAATTATTTTCAATATATTTAAATTTCTGTGCGGCGCATTTAATATGGTAGTAAGTGTTTTTGCATATATTTCCTTAGAAATCACATACTTCACAGGAGATGTAATAGTATTTTTGTTTATGGTCAAAAGCTTTTATTCTTTTACTGCTGTAATCATACAGGTTCTTGGTGATATTGTTGAATCTTGTGTTGGTGCGGTGCTTTTAGATTCAGGCTTCAACCTGAACTATGTTTGGAAGGTAATGCTTATGCTTCTAAAGCCAGTATTGAGCTTCTCTGACATGCACATTAATCCTATGAGAGAACTTCGAGAACTTTGTCAATCTCATGGATTTGAGTTAGGCCTTCCCAAACCTAGTATGAATGCTGATGGAGGGTACCATGTCAAAGTAGAAGTTACCATAAACAGCGAGATGATATGTTGTACTGCAGCAAATCGGAATTCAAAAGCCGCTCGAAAGTTTGCTGCACAAGAAACACTTTCTAGACTGAAGGTATATTTTTGGTGCTTTCCCTTTTATTTTGCCCTTTGCAATTATGAAAATTTGAGCCATTCCAGTTGGCTGCACAACAATCACTTTCTAAGCTGAAGGTATATTTTTGGTGCCTTTTTCTTTTGTTTTACAATTACTATGCAACTATGAATAGGGCTATAAACGAGCCGAGCTCGAGTGAGCCTATGTGGCTGAACTCAAGCGAGCCTGAGATTGTCTTTGAGCTTGCAGCCAGGCTCAAGCTTGGCTCGAGTAAGCTCGAGCTCGGGTCGACAAAGCTCGGTAGCACAATAGCTGGAGCTCGACAAAGCTCGGTAGCACAATACCAATTTGAACTTCCCCACTTAGATTTTCAGATTGTGCTCAAACGATAACAATCACAAACAAACAAGAATACCCTGGTCACAACTTGCAAGATGAAGTCTCAAACATGGTGAATTGGACGAAAAAAAAAGAATGGTGCCACAAGCTAAGAACAGGCACACAAATTCTTGAGTAAAATACCCAACAACTACAGCCTAAGAACAAGCAAACATCATGTGCAGATCTCAACCTTAATGAAAGAAAAGAAGGGGTGAGAGGAATAGTTCATACTCAGATTTGCAATTGGAAGAGGAGGGTCTGCGGGCTGGCGTCGTCCCAGCGATGATTGAACGAGGGATTGGTGGGGTGAGAGGCAGTGGGGCTGCCATGATGGTAGCCGAGGTCGGAGCTGTATGCCATGGCGAACAGCAGGCGGCGTGGTGGGAGAGGCGACGGGACAGCTGTGATGGGAGGAGTGGTGGCGGTGGAGCCGACCTTGATGACTTGGGGATCGATGGGGAGAAAGAAAGTGCAGTGCTGCTGCGGGTGTGGAGCCTGAGGGTGCGCTGGCACCAGCGCTCGGCCTTGGCGGGGCAGGCTGCGGAGTTGTACGAGCTGTGGGAAGGAGCCAATGGCCTGAATCACATCCATCAAGAAGGAATCTGAGGAATGAGAAGAGAATTGCGGATGAGGTTGAGATGAACTGAGATGCGAAAAGTTGGGATGAAGTGATATCCTCCTCGATGGCATTTGATTGAAAATTCAACATGTTTGTAAGGGCAAGAGAGTCCTTTCCACTCAGCCAATGGGCATTGACCTTGCCAGAATGGCATTTTCTAATGGAATTTTTAAATCCAATGGTATAATACTAATTTTACAGAAAGCAGTGGCAAATACCGAACGTGCAAAAATAACTAGTGGCGAAAACTGAATTTTCCCTGTACAATACTTCTTTTGTTATTGGGTTAACGTGGATGTTTTAATTCATTTTGATATATGCAGCATGGGGGCAAACCCATGTGAAGAATCTATGACATAGTTGTGTTGCATTTAATATATACTGAACTCTTATCTGCGTTACTGTTCTATATTGCCCAATGACCTTTGTTTTCATTTATAATGGGAGCGCTACCTTTGGCTATGAGGAGAAGGGCTCATGATGCGCTACGAATAGATCACTTTTTGAAACCTATATCTGGTAAATCCGCATTTTGAGGCAAATCCAGGCACCCTCCAAAGTCGAACCTAACCACTTACCACTTACATCAATCAGTGACACTTTGAAATGCCCCAGGGATCCTTCCGGATCGGCCCTGTAGTGTTTTAAAGCCAAGTCAACCCAGTTTGAACTTAAATCACATCTAAACTCTCCTTTATTTGCTGACGTGGGTAACTAACATGGGCATTGCAGTAGAGAAAGGGACCGTGGCCACCTATTCACTTTTATTCCCGCCACGATTGTGCATGGCCCTAAGGATATGCCTCTTTGCCAACCTTGTGCAGTTGTGCTCTTGGTTCCTTCAAGGCACTGCTTCTAGGGGCTCACAAATTTACTATCTAGCGTTTCGTTGCTATGGCATCATTATTGCCCAATAACATTTTTTTCATTTGATTTGTCATTGTGTGATTTGTGTCTTGTGTGTTTGCTAAGTTGTCGTATACAACTTGATAATGCGAGTTTATTTGTTATCTTACCTACAATTTTATTGGCAAATTGGATATTCATTTTGTTAGTATGATATGAAATGGGAATTGCACATTTTGCTAATACCATAATTTCCAGTACTCATGAGTTATCCTGTTTCTTAAAAGGCATTCCAGAGCCAACTTGCTTTGTCTTTATGAATCACTGTGCATTCATGCAGGCTTATGGATACAAGCATAAAAGCAAATCACTGGAGGAAATTTTGCATGTTGCTAGGAAGGAAGAATCAAAACTAATAGGCTATAATGAAGAACCAATCAGAGTTGAGGCTGACATATCTGTAGAAATGGAGGATCTACAAATAAGTGAAGAAAGGGTTGCAGACATCTCCTTTCAACATACAGAAGTATCTTTAGCTGGGAGGTCTAAAAATGCCGATCAAAGAACAGCGGGAGATTCCAAGGTTGACAAGAATGACGTCAACAATGAAAGGAACAATCAGCCCAAGGTGGCAATGCAGAATGGTTGTCTGCCTAGTGGAGCTACTGAGAAAAGCAATAAAAAGGAGTATCATGGTATTCTAAATTTCTAACTAGAGTATTTTTTGTTCACTGCAAACATGCTCACCATTTGAAATTTTGAATGAAGCATGCAAGCTAGACAACTTCGAACTTCACCAACCTGGTGAAAGTGTGAAGAGCACCTAGATTTATTATTAACTTTCATGATATTTAAATTTAAAGTATCCATTGGTATTCTATCCGTGATTGATATTTTATATTCTTATGAAGATAGGAGATGTCTGTGGTGCTTGGCGAGCACCAAAATTACAGTATTTGTGGTGTAAATTTAGTATAAAAAATATGATGTAACTGTTACAAGAGTAGGATGAAAGGATAAAATACTGTTTCAATGTATTGCATAGCCCAAAAGGCAATATACAGTGTACATGAGACCAAACCCTAGAAACTAAGAAATGACATTTATACCCTTAACACCTCTCCTTAAATGTAAGGCATATGCAATAGCGTTATATTTGAAAAGGGTTGACACTAAAATAGGAAAAATTTAAAGTCTGAGTCTTGAAGTTGTCATCATAGCATGCGACTCTTAGAAAATTGTGTCGAGTACCAACCATCTGGAATTGGGCAACAACCCAGAAAGCACAAAGTGCAAAGGCTGAGAAAGTAGAGGTAAACGGGAGCAAAGTCGACCGCGGTAACACAACGAAGAAGATGTGGAAGGTAATACAAGTAGAGAGAGCTGTCAAATCAAGCCGAAAAGGGAGAGAAGTATAGCAGCATAGATCAAAGTGTTAGACAGCTGCATAGGCGCATGGGTCTTTGGCCCATTATGGCTAATCATAGATTGATTGATGTAATATTAGGCAAGGTAATCCCACGGTGCTCATACTTCTATAAACCAACCCAGGGTCCCCCTTGCCTATATATGTACCCTTCTTATTGGCCTCCTAATCAATCTACAGAATCTTAGTGCCATACAATTGCTTTCACAAAGCCCGAGATGGCAGCGGTACAGTGCACAAGAAGCGCAACGAAGGCGCGGTGCAGAAGAAACACGGCGGCCTTAGAAGCTCGGAGCGGAGGCAGCGGAGGAGCTAGGTTGAGAACCTAGGCTCTAATACCATGTTGCAAGAGTAGGATGAAAGGATAAAATGCTAGTTCAATGTATTGCATAGCCCAAAGGGCAATATATAGTGTACATGAGACTAAACTCTAGAAACTAAGAAATGACACTTATACCCTTAACAATAACAAATTTGTACATACAAAGAAGCCATTGCATATTTCATTCAACATTTTAGTGTATATTCAACTTGATGTGTTGCATGGGAAATAACAAATGGACCAAAGTGAACGCTGTTTCTGTTAACTTTGTTTGAAGTCTGTTGTATTATATATATACACACTATAAATTGTTAGAAACTATGTTTAGCAAGTACTTGTGTTCACACTTCTAATTTTGTTAAATTTTAGAGGGATGTCTTAACACTGTTAATCACCTTGGTAGGTGATATGGTACGCAAAACAGCAAGATCATTCCTTTTTGAATTATGTGCTGCAAATTATTGGAAACCTCCTGAATTCGAGTTGTGCAAAGAGGAAGGGCCAAGCCACCTTCGAAAGTAAGCTCATCTACCTACTGAATATATCTGAGAATCAGATTAACTTGTATGTGTTACAATCAGAATTTTGTCCTGCTTGTATGGTTTCTTCAGTGTGGTAAAATATATATTTCCTATCCATCATACTGGATGTCCATATCTAAGTTTTTCTTCTTTTGCTATTTATCCTAGTAAGGGAAGGGGCGTGTCAATTATGCACCTATGTTTCTAAGTTACAAATAGTGGTCTAAAAGAAGGAGTAAGCAGCTGATTAAGTGTAAATGCCATGCTTACGCCCAAGCTTACAAGCTTTCTAGAAGTGGCAGCATTAAGCGATTAGGCAGCTTATATGGGGTGCTTAAGCTGGTAAGCACCCTCTTAACTGCATAAACAGTCGCTTAAATAATATGGAGGCCAGAGAGTAATTGCTCCAGGGCCTAGCATCAATCATGGAAAAGCTGATTGCAGGGTACCTTGCGCAGCGCGCTTGGCAGATGCTGCCATGCTGGTGCCAGCAGAGTACATCGCTTTGTATTCCCATTGTGATAACCTTTTTACTGTGAATTGGCCAAATGCTTCCAATTCAAGAGCGCATGGTGCAACGCTACAAACTCCAAATGATAAAGGTTTTCATGAATATTGTCAATATCAACTTGTTTAGGCAAATTATCAATAATTTAGTTTGGAAAGGTGTTTTTTTAACTCTGTAATGCAATTTGTGCGATATTCTGGCATTATGAATAGGCAGTCCGCACATAAGTTCACTTAAGCACCCGCGTACCACTTAAGCGCTAAGCGGTGGGTCGACAACTCAACTGCTGGCTTGCCGCTTAGTCACTTACCACTTTTTGGAACATCGTTTACAAATAAAATAATTGATTTCTGTGGTTTTCTATATATAAAATTTTAAATTAGAAAACTTTAGTGAACTCAAGATATATTTGTCACAGTTCTTTTAGTTATATGGCATGTAAAGAAACTATGTTTACACGATACCACCTTTTTCTAATGTGTATTATCCGTTAATTTGGGTGTACTTGTGTAGTAAACACAAAATGCATGCATCATTCCATCTGATGACCAATGATGTTGATGTTGGTGCCTCGGCAACTAGATGGCCCATGGTTTATATGTTTTTACAAGGACTAACTATTTTTTTTATAAAAATAACTGTGAATGCAATACGGTACACATGCACTGCTAAATTCATATGTGAAATGACGCAGGTACACTTACAAGGCTATTGTTCAAATAAGAGGAACTTCGGCGATCCTTTTGGAGTGCTATAGCGATGCTATGCAACAGAAGAAGGCTGCACAAGAGCATGCCGCACGAGGGGCTCTGTGGTATCTCAAGCAGCTTGGATGCCTACCAAAAGATGAAGTTCGTGTCTAGAAACAAGCCTCATTACCAAATATGTTACCTCAGATATTTGTTTGCCTATGCTCAATAAACAGGACTGATACAACAATGCCTAACCTCCCTTATTCAGGGATGTGTAGATAAATGTACAGCCCTATCGTATAAGTGACTGTAATTGTAATAGCTATTCTGTTCCTTTAGTTTTTTTTTTAATTTTGAAACGAGGGCAAGAGCTCTGCATTAAGATAGAAGAAGAAAGTTAGCTACAAGGAGAAGCCAAAATAAACCGCAACAACGGCTGAAGACAACTGCGCTGCTCTGTAGCAAACACAGCAATAGAAAGTTTATTCAAGCCTCCTTGCACAGATATACTACAGGGAGGTGCATTTTGATGAATTGATTAAAATGCTTGTTTCAGCAATCTCTTTAAGGTGGGGAAACGCAATAATCCGAGGACCTGAATATATCAGAATGAAGAGCATACAACGCGAGTTTCGTAACTTTGTACAGAAGAACCGAATTTCGACTTTGTGCCACAACATAGGTACAGTACTGATTCTCATATAATATAGGTGCATCGGCATGTAACTCGAAATAACAAAAAACCTTTCCCACTGTTTGGTGATCAGATTCTTTCGGCTACTTGGTAGAAGCAAGACGGGCATAGTCTTCTCACAGCAATCCTGCGAGCGTCGGCCGAACGCGAGGTCGCCGCCGCTGCCGTTTCGTTGTAGCGGGCCGTAGCACCCACCGCCGCTCCTCCGTGGAAGGTGGTTTCGGCCGCGGGCGGTCAGCGAGCCGTGTAGTTGGGCTTGCGTGGGTTACGTTCGGCGGTAAAATCTTGGCCGCTGGAAAAAGCAGTGGACCGGCAGGATGTCTAGTACAGTAGTCCTGCACACCCACCCATCCATCTGGCGATCAACGGTCCAGATTAATCTAGTATTTTTTTATTTTTTTGATTTCTAGTTTTTAGTTTTTTTATTTTTATCTTTTTCTAGTTTTTCTTTTTTATATTTTTTTTATATTATCTGTGTTAAAATAACCTATTTTTTTAACACAGATAATATAAAGAAATATAAAAAAGAAAAAACTAAAAAAAGATAAAAATAAAAAAACTAAAAACTAGAAATCAAAAAATGCTAGGCCGTTGATTGCTGATGGAGGGGCTTTACGAAGCAAAGTCACGCCCGCGTGGCGTGCGCTCACGTGTCAGGAAGGAGCCACACCCACGCCACGCTCCGGTCCGCACCCGCGGCCACCACCACCACCCCGTGCCGACGCCGCAAGCCGCGGACCGAGAGGGGTTTGGGCGGGGGCAGGATCAGACTGGATGGCGGCGGCGACGGAGGAGCGGCAGCACATGGGAACCGCCCCTCGAGAGGAAGAGGTCGACGATGCGGCGGGGGAGAAAGGGCTCGGGCGAGACGACGACGAGATCCTGCAGTTCATGGACTCGCTGGATGGCTACCTCCTCATCATGGACTCCCTCTCCTCCGCTCTTCGCCAGGTACGGCACCCCGGCTGCTGCCCTCTCTGTCCACCGTCTCATCCATCCTCCGGCCAGTATTGACATCTAGTCTGGGTTTTATGATCTCTCAGGTTTGATCTGTGGGACAGTTTTGACTCTAAATTAAGTGATAGTTACAAGTAGTATGTATACGTATCAGAAAATCGAACAGCAGAACTTTCTTTATTTGCGATCTTCAGGGTCGCCAAATCCCTGCTTAGAACCTGTTCCTAACCCTGTTTTGGAGCACAAGCTTATTTATTCTGATAATTTCGATACATTTTGCGTTGACAACTCCTTTGTGTGGCTCCCCGAAACTTATCTGGATCCAAATTCTTCCATTTAGTTCGATAATTTTCAATAACCGATCTACTTTTCTGCCTTGTTCATGTAGTGAGCATGCGAGACTCCGTACTGCTGTTCAGCCTTAGTCAGATTTACTGAATAACTGTTTGCCTGTTTTAGTACTGTCACAGTTAACAATTTTAACATGAATGAATAGTTTTGTTTCTAGGGGTGGCTTGATCTGGCAAGTGCTCGTCACTCGATGGGTACATCACGTGTTTCGAGTACGCTGTTTGATCATAAAGAGCATTCTGCAGCCACCAAGCTGCAAGTAGTTGATTCTGCAGACTTGCAATCATCAGGTAAGCCATGCACTATTTGAGTTGACAATCCTTATTAGCAATGCAATGCTGCTATTACAAACATTCATTGTTTTTTTTTCAAAGCTAGATCTTGGTCTGTTATTGTCTTGTCTAAGTCTCTTGTGGAAACAGTTAGAACTTAGAATGATAATTCCATGTGCAAATCATGAGCTATTCTTTGATCATGTTACAGAGTCATACCCACATTTTAATCTATCAAAGTGGTTTTTGCAAGAAAACTCGGAACCCAACAATCCTGTCAGTGTGCAAGATAGTACTAAACAAAAATTGAGGTATCGAGGATCAGCTACTACCCCAGGTATTAGCATGTGCACTATTTCTATTTTCTTCCATACTTAGTATTGAAATGTGCTGGTTAGTTCTCTTTGCTCACATTCAATCTTTTCATTGTTAAGAAGATGGTAGCCATGAATCAGAGGCAACTGCTGCAGCGTCTTCTACTACTGTCGACACTAGCAGTCATGTAAGTTCAATGTAAAGGCGTGTTATTTTTTGGAAACATGTATTGTAGAGGCCAATATATAACTCCTATAAGTGGGAGCCGTGTCTTTTACCCAAGTATATTGCTTCATGTGGGTAAAAAAAGTATAGGATAATTAATGGTGAATGACTACTTATGTACTTAGAAGCAACAAAAAAAAAATTCAGCCTTGTAGGAGGCTGGGAGCTCAAGATTTGCTTTGTGCGGAGGAATGCCAATTTGGCGGCTCACCTGTGTGCGGAACAGGGGTCATCTAATTTTCATAGGTGCTTGTGGCTTAGTAGAGCACCTGAATTCCCTATTCAATGTATTAATGATGATTGTAACAATTCATCAATTTAATATTATGAGCTCCTGCTGTTCTAAACAAAAAGACTACTTAGAAGCAACAAAAATAGAGCACTAGTTATGGTGAATGTCAGTAAAACCAGGTTTTTGTGTGCTTTGAGTGGTTAGTGTGGCCAACCTTCACCCCTGATATGCTGGATTCCAGACCCATTGATTGTTTAAGATGAAGTAATATGGCAATAATATCTTGCAGTATACTAGCTGTTTTCAGGGCTTGGAAATTGGAAGATTGCTGGTTAGCACTTGTAGTTTGAGTGGACAGGATATCAACCAGTTTGGGACTTGTAGTTTGAGTGGAGAGGATATCAACCAGTTTGGGGAATTGGTTTTAGGGTCTTTCGTCAAATTCGTCTGGTTTGTGACAATTCTAGCCAGGTTTCACATTCTTGCTAGTAAACACATTTCACATTCATATTTGAAAGCAATGAGGAAAATCAATTTCACTTAGGCTTCTGCCAGAAACTGAGGCTTCATAGAGCTACATATTTGGGTAGTGATTAAAAAGGTTGTAGTATAATTCCTGTACTTTCGATATGTACTGATCTTTTTCTTGTCCTTTTGCATCTTAGGTTCAAAAGGCAAGATCAAAAGCATTATCAATCTTTGGAGCATTGGTATCTCCAAAACTACGAACTGCCCAAGTTTCCTTTGAAACAGGTTCAGTTATTTCTAACAGGAACACACCCCGCTTTAGTCCAAGTTTTGAACTAATCTAACTGTATATTTGTTTCATGCAGCACTTGAACTAATAGTGGAGTTAGCAAATTCAAGGTCAACCATGCTATCTAGTTTCTCCCAGATAAAGAGTGAAGCTTTGAGTTGATGTCTGAGGTTTTGTGCCCTTGCACATCGATCCTGTATTTTGTGGGGATCAGTGAAATGTTGATTCTGCCTTGTAACATATCATCTTGAGAAGCACCTCTGTGCTGCTGTCACATCTATTGATCGACATAGTTAACTATGATAGTCAAGATGTCAGGCTTTCATTGTGTAC
This sequence comes from Bonia amplexicaulis, assembly GCA_036346245.1. Taxonomy (NCBI): domain Eukaryota; kingdom Viridiplantae; phylum Streptophyta; class Magnoliopsida; order Poales; family Poaceae; genus Bonia; species Bonia amplexicaulis. The sequence goes on along the minus strand of CM070745.1, from coordinate 13,027,359 downwards.
ACGACTGAGTTGTGTAAATTGAGATGTCGACTGAACTGTTTTTGGTGCTTCTGTAAGGTGCCAGAGGTAGCAACGGGGAATTTAGTTTTTTTTTTATAGAAAATTCAAAATATGCCACTGAATAACTACATAATTCACAATATGCCATGATTCACAATATACCACTCATATGTTAGTGAGACATTGGTGGCATATTGTCACTGACCAGCTATTGGCTAGGTCCTGGGCCTTGGTCGTGTGGGCTGGCTTGGTCAACGACCCAAGGGGAGACACTGTGCAGTATATGAGGGTGTCGACAGCAGCATTAGATAATCCATCCAAGAATAGAACAGTGCCATACGCCTTGGCCCTTCTTCCTCCCTGTTGTTTCCCCTACCCCTAATTCCCTTTCCTTCAATTCCCTAGTCTAACCTGCTTCTCCTTCCAGTCTACTTGCTCTTTCTGGTCTCGCTTTCAATTCTCTCAAATTGTATCACCAAAAACTTATAACCTGTGTTAGATTTGGCACTACATCCTCTTGTGTTCGGTGTTGATTAGTGTTTATCAAGTAGGATTGTGACAATATGGCATCAGTCGATTTGGGGGGTTTCCTACACCGATGAGGACATGATTGAGGAAGTGATGCTGCGATGCATGGCGATGATGGATGACTTGCTCGCGGTCACAAAGAAGCAATTGGTTGATATGACGGACTTGGCACACCAGATAGAGTTGGAGGTTGGCATCAAGGCCACCTTCTAAACACTGGTCGTATCCGTTTGAGTCTCACCGCCGTCCGTGACTGCGCCGACATCCACCTCCATCGTTGCATGGACCACGCCGTGGTTGCTACTCTGTGCAGATGCCACTCTCACAGCCAAGTTTTCCACCAGGTGTTCGACGGTATGCCCTGATCGCGACACCGGTGTGCCTACGTATGCGTTCTCTCTGACTGCGGTCCCGAATTCTCCTTTGACCATCACTAAGATCGACACCAACCCAAGACACATCATCACTGCTTCGCCCGCCACCAACAACTCCATCACCAACACCTTGTTCATGACACCTACCAGGTGTCCGGTGCAAGATCCCAACCATAGTAACGTTGGGGAGCTTGAGGCCAGCAGCAACATCATCACCATCATCGTCATCTCGGCGACGCCCACCAGGCATTCGACATCAAGCCTCAACCCCAATGCTGCAACATCCATATCGAAGCTATGTCCTTGCTCTCGAGGGGTGTGTCCATGGCATTCCTAGCACCTATGGAGCCTTTGACGGTCTTCTCATTGGAGTTGTTCGCCAACATGAGGATGATGTCGACGACGTAAAGAAGGATAAAAGTGATGTGCGCTCCATCCTTTAACACGAATAGAGATGTGTCACAAGCCGAAGCAATGAACCCTATAGTACGGATGTGTGAGGCAAAACGCTGGTACCAAGCACAAGGTGCTTGCTTCAATCCGTACAGGGATTTGTGAAGATGACAGACATGCTCTGAACGAGAGGGATCCACGAATCTAGAAGGTTGCTGGCAGTACACAGTTTCATTAAAATTGCCATGGAGAAAAGCGTTCTTGACATCCAACTGATAAATCGACCAAGCATGGGAGGTGGCAAGGCTGAGGACGATGCGGATTGTAGAACAGGGCTGAAGGTCTTGTCAAAGTCCATGTCGAGCTGCTGAGAGAACCCACGAATCACCCACCGCTCTTTGTGGCGAGCAAGGGAGCCATTGGAATAGGCCGTGTGCTTGAAAATCCATTTACGAGAGACGACATTGGCGCCGAGCGGCAGTGGAACAAGTGACCAGGTGCCACTGTCCATGAGTGTGCCATACTCATCGGACATTGCTTTACGCCAATTGGAGTCTGCAAGGGCGCTCCGATAATTGGTGGGTATCGGAGAGATCGAGGAGTGCGTCGCTGAGAGGTTGAGCCGGTGCACTGGCTTGACCATGCCATCGCATGCTTGGGTGACCATGGGATGCGCCCGAGGCGAGCCAAGAGACCGGTCCGCCAACAGGGGCCAACGCGAGCTCAGGAGCGGGAACCGGCGCAGCAGTAGACCGGTTGTGGTCGTTCGCCCGTGGTCGATCGACCATGGTCGTCCGACCATGATCATCCGGCTATGGTCGATCGGTCGTGGTCGTTCGGCCGTGTTCGATCGAAGCAGAGGGACCTGCCATGGGAGGATGCGACGCCGAGTCATCGTGTGTAGGAGATGCAGGCAGATGATGCCGCAACCGTGTGAGTGAGGTCGTGTTGCTCGTGAGCCCAGGGGGAGCGGGGAAACAGCCGGACACGTGTTGCGCGGGGGCAAAAGAGATGTCGCATCCTGTACCTGTTCCAACAAAAAATCTAGAAATGAAGTGGAACGAGCAGCGCTGGATGTTTGGCGGCCGGCAAAAGGAAAAGTGAATTCGCTGAATGTGACGTGTCTTGAAATATGGATACGACTAATGGCGAGATCGAGGCAGCGATATCCTTTATGCGAGGAGGGATAGCCGAGGAAGACACATGCACCAGTTCACCCAAAAGCTTAAACAGATGAGTAAAGATGAGCAATTCACTTGTACTTCAACACTCCTCCCACGTGTAGACTCCTTCAGGCTTAAGACATGGAATAGAAGTGTGCTATAATTATTATTTTAATTGCGCCAACCGGGCATTGAACTTAAGATCTTTTGATTCGATACCATGAAATGTAATGAATGAGAGAGCGAGGAGGCAGCACCGCACGGCATAAATGCTGGCCGTGCACACACATATAGCATTGGCAACAGCCATGCATATACAGGGAAGTTGGAGTATAATCCGGGATTGATACAACTGGTGGTTAGCTTTGGAAACAGAAAAAGACTATTTCTATCTATAGCTAACTGTATAAGAAAAGTTATCTCTAATCTTTACTATTATAAAAGAAGGAGTTGGTGGTTGGTCTGTCCTCACTCATCTCCTCTCAGCCATCCGATTTGATCCGACCACTTGTCTCTTTCGCTCTCTCTCTTAGGATACAACCGTCCACCTCTCTACTTTTCCCATTTATTCGTGCATTCGACCACCCTTCTCTCTCGCCGCTACTCTCCAATGTTTGATGTGTGAAGTTGGCGTGCAATAAGTTCCGCCTCATTATTTTTATGACTCGTTGTAACGCACGGGTCTCTAACTAGTAATACATTAGATGCAGCAGACAGCTGCAAAACTGTTAAGGTTGGCGGGATCTTGATCCGTAGCATAGAATACAAATTGAATCTTGATCCTACAAAGGTTCTTAATTTAGGTAGATTGTTATAACAATGGTCCAAATTTTATTTTCTTTTGTCGCAATTTCAAGGTGCCATACCATGATCCCAATGCTATCAACTTGAAATCATCTGTTTGCTAATTGTAACTAGCGTCAATGCTGTCAACTAGAAATCATCTGTCTGCTAATTATAACTAGTGTTTGAGTTTGTAAGAGTTCAAGCATACACTTTTTTAAATGGAAACATGCAAATTTATCTATCTGCATATTACAATTAGTGTGTCTAAGTTTGTGAGAGTTTTATTTTTAAAAATATTCTTGAATAGCTTGTGAGAGTTCAAACATGGTCAGCAAAGGAGAAAGTTCAGAAAAGGTTAACGCAAACCGACCCAAAAGCCCAGGAGCCCCAAACCCAAACAGAGCTCTCCGCCTGGTCCCGACCTCGCCTCCTTGCAACTCCAACTCCACTTCCACCACCACCACCATGTACGGCGTCGGCGGCGGCTTCAACGCGCCCTCCACGGCCTCCGGCCGGCGCCGCAACCAGGATGACGACGAGGACGAGGAGGAGGAGGAGGCCGGCGAGGGCCGCGTCCTCGAGGCGTGGGAGCGCGCGTACGCGGACGAGCGGTCGGGAGGCGCTGCAGGAGGACGAGTCGGGCCTCCTCCGCCCCATCGACACCAAGACGCTCGTCCACGCGCAGTACCGCCGCCGGCTCCTCCTCCGCTCCGCCGCCGCCGCAGCGGCCCGCATCCAGAAGGGCCTCATCCGCTACCTCTACATCGTCATCGACCTCTCCCGGGTTCGTCCCTCTTTGCCATCCCCTGTTTGATTTCTCGTCGTTAGGTCAGCCACTCTGTCGAGAACCTGGTGGTTGTACTTTGTGTGAACTCGGTTAGTTGCTTGGGATCACTGGAACTAGCGAGCAATGCTGATCGTGCCGATCTCACTTTGTTTTTTGAAAAAAACAATTGCTTATGCCGAGAGGGATCTGGTGTTGCTGCCCCATGGGCTATTGATTTGGTTCCTGTAAGATGTGGACTGGAGGCAGGATTGGTATATGCTAGTAGTTTCACTGAGCAGCTTGCGGTTCGTAGTGGAGAGAATGCATGTCCGCATCCATAACCGTGTTTCATTTCGTGTGCAGAAAGAGCTAGGTACTCTGCACGATCTGATTTTTGTCCTTCTTTAGCCGTGCTGGTTGTTCCAGGTCAGTTTTCTCTGTGTCGATGATCCGATGAGGGCTCATGCATACCTGGCCAGCTTGCCTTCTTGCTTAGGTGTTCTGCTTTTAATTCCTGAGTGCGGGGTGTTGTAATTGGTGGATATCAGGGAAATTGCTGAAGCCTAGCCATTTTTGATATGGCAATAATCAGGGGCAGAATCAGAAACTTAGGAGGGATGCTAATCAAAGTGATGTGCGCTCCATCCTTTAACACGAATAGAGATGTGTCAAGTCAAGCAATGAACCCTATAGTACGGATGTGTGAGGCAAAAGCGGTACCAAGCACAAGGTGCTTGCTTCAATCCGTCTGAGGATTTGTGAAGATGAGACATGCTCGAGCGAGAGGATCCACGAATCTAGAAGGTTCTTTGGCGATACAGTTTCATTAAAATTTCCATGGAGAAAAGCGTTCTTGACATCCAACTGATAAATCGACCAAGCATGGGAGGTGGCAAGGCTGAGGACGATGCGGATTGTAGAACAGGGCTGAAGGTCTTGTCAAAGTCCATGTCGAGCTGCTGAGAGAACCCACGAATCACCCACCGCTCTTTGTGGCGAGCAAGGGAGCCATTGGAATAGGCCGTGTGCTTGAAAATCCATTTACGAGAGACGACATTGGCGCCGAGCGGCAGTGGAACAAGTGACCGGTGCCCCGTCATGAGTGTGCCATACTCATCGGACATTGCTTTACGCCAATTGGAGTCTGCAAGGGCGCTCCGATAATTGGTGGGTATCGGAGAGATCGAGGAGTGCGTCGCTGAGAGGTTGAGCCGGTGCACTGGCTTGACCATGCCATCGCATGCTTGGGTGACCATGGGATGCAGTCCAGGGGCAGGCCAAGAGACTGGTCCGGCCAGCGTAGGGGCCAACGCGAGCTCAGGAGCGGAACCGCGCGGCGATGAGCCGGTTGTGGTCGTTCGCCCGTGGTCGATCGACCATGGTCGTCCGACCATGATCATCCGGCTATGGTCGATCGGTCGTGGTCGTTCGGCCGTGTTCGATCGAAGCAGAGGGACCTGCCATGGGAGGATGCGACGCCGAGTCATCGTGTGTAGGAGATGCAGGCAGATGATGCCGCAACCGTGTGAGTGAGGTCGTGTTGCTCGTGAGCCCAGGGGGAGCGGAAGCAATGGACACGTGTTGCGCGGGGGCAAAAGAGATGTCGCATCCTGTACCTGTTCCAACAAAAAATCTAGAAATGAAGTGGAACGAGCAGCGCTGGATGTTTGGCGGCCGGCAAAAGGAAAAGTGAATTCGCTGAATGTGACGTGTCTTGAAATATGGATACGACTAATGGCGAGATCGAGGCGCGATATCCTTTATGCGAGGAGGGATAGCCGAGGAAGACACATGCACCAGTTCACCCAAAAGCTTAAACAGATGAGTAAAGATGAGCAATTCACTTGTACTTCAACACTCCTCCCACGTGTAGACTCCTTCAGGCTTAAGACATGGAATAGAAGTGTGCTATAATTATTATTTTTAATTGCGCCAACTGGGCATTGAACTTAAGATCTTTTGATTCTGATACCATGAAACAGAATGAATGAGAGAGCGAGGAGGCAAGCACCGCACGGCATAAATGCCTGGCCGTGCACACACATATAGCATTGGCAACAGCCATGCATATACAGGGAAGTTGGAGTATAATCCGGGATTGATACAACTGGTGGTTAGCTTTGGAAACAGAAAAAGACTATTTCTATCTATAGCTAACTGTATAAGAAAAGTTATCTCTAATCTTTACTATTATAAAAGAAGGAGTTGGTGGTTGGTCTGTCCTCACTCATCTCCTCTCAGCCATCCGATTTGATCTGGACCACTTGTCTCTTTCCGTCTCTCTCTCTTAGGATACAACCGTCCACCCTCTCTACTTTTCCCATTTATTCGTGCATTCTGACCACCCTTCTCTCTCTGTCGCTTACTCTCCAATGTTTGATGTGTGAAGTTGGCCAGGCAATAAGTTCCGTCTCATTATTTTTATGACTCCGTTGTAACGCACGGGTCTCTAACTAGTAAATACATTAGATGCAGCAGACAGCTGCAAAAACTGTTAAGGTTGGCGGGATCTTGATCCGTAGCATAGAATACAAATTGAATCTTGATCCTACAAAGGTTCTTAATTTAGGTAGATTGTTATAACAATGGTCCAAATTTTATTTTCTTTTGTCGCAATTTCAAGGTGCCATACCATGATCCCAATGCTATCAACTTGAAATCATCTGTTTGCTAATTGTAACTAGCGTCAATGCTGTCAACTAGAAATCATCTGTCTGCTAATTATAACTAGTGTTTGAGTTTGTAAGAGTTCAAGCATACACTTTTTTAAATGGAAACATGCAAATTTATCTATCTGCATATTACAATTAGTGTGTCTAAGTTTGTGAGAGTTTTATTTTTAAAAATATTCTTGAATAGCTTGTGAGAGTTCAAACATGGTCAGCAAAGGAGAAAGTTCAGAAAAGGTTAACGCAAACCGACCCAAAAGCCCAGGAGCCCCAAACCCAAACAGAGCTCTCCGCCTGGTCCCGACCTCGCCTCCTTGCAACTCCAACTCCACTTCCACCACCACCACCATGTACGGCGTCGGCGGCGGCTTCAACGCGCCCTCCACGGCCTCCGGCCGGCGCCGCAACCAGGATGACGACGAGGACGAGGAGGAGGAGGAGGCCGGCGAGGGCCGCGTCCTCGAGGCGTGGGAGCGCGCGTACGCGGACGAGCGGTCGTGGGAGGCGCTGCAGGAGGACGAGTCGGGCCTCCTCCGCCCCATCGACACCAAGACGCTCGTCCACGCGCAGTACCGCCGCCGGCTCCTCCTCCGCTCCGCCGCCGCCGCAGCGGCCCGCATCCAGAAGGGCCTCATCCGCTACCTCTACATCGTCATCGACCTCTCCCGGGTTCGTCCCTCTTTGCCATCCCCTGTTTGATTTCTCGTCGTTAGGTCAGCCACTCTGTCGAGAACCTGGTGGTTGTACTTTGTGTGAACTCGGTTAGTTGCTTGGGATCACTGGAACTAGCGAGCAATGCTGATCGTGCCGATCTCACTTTGTTTTTTGAAAAAAACAATTGCTTATGCCGAGAGGGATCTGGTGTTGCTGCCCCATGGGCTATTGATTTGGTTCCTGTAAGATGTGGACTGGAGGCAGGATTGGTATATGCTAGTAGTTTCACTGAGCAGCTTGCGGTTCGTAGTGGAGAGAATGCATGTCCGCATCCATAACCGTGTTTCATTTCGTGTGCAGAAAGAGCTAGGTACTCTGCACGATCTGATTTTTGTCCTTCTTTAGCCGTGCTGGTTGTTCCAGGTCAGTTTTCTCTGTGTCGATGATCCGATGAGGGCTCATGCATACCTGGCCAGCTTGCCTTCTTGCTTAGGTGTTCTGCTTTTAATTCCTGAGTGCGGGGTGTTGTAATTGGTGGATATCAGGGAAATTGCTGAAGCCTAGCCATTTTTGATATGGCAATAATCAGGGGCAGAATCAGAAACTTAGGAGGGGATGCTAATCATTTCATGGAAGGAAATTTGTGAACTAAAGTTAAAATTATATATATTTTAGGTAAATTACATAAGGCACCTGGGTGTCTAGACACCCACACCATGAACCGTCCAATACACGTGTATGATTGATATGAAATTTGGAGTTTGGGTATGAAATACTTCGTATGGTTTGGGAATAATGATAGTTTGCTAGTTTTTAAAAGGGAAAATTTGTTTTTGCCGGAGAGATGTATTAAAAAGGGCCCAACTTAATGGCAAAAATAAAAGTTCTCCCTTTTAAAAAAATCTATGCTCAATTGGGATTTGGCCTAGGGCGCATGATATCGAGATCTTGGGTGGGTTCTTTTTAGCAGCGGCTTATGGCTTATAGCTGCGGCTTATGATTTTTGGTTTTAGTATGAGCCCTTGGAAATAATCCATTGTTTAGAGCTCGTCTACCATATCCAGGCTCCATTTATATGCGTGCTCAATAACTGGATTGCTAAAAGCACAAGTAGATGACACCATGCATCATCTTTATGTTTTCCTCAGTTTTTCCATGTTGAAGTCTCACCCTCTTAACCATGGGGCTGTTGGCTATTTATTGGATGATTGCTGTGCATAATATGAAAACTCTGATCTTACTTGGTTTATCTCGTGTGATTTATATATCACGTAGCTTATCATAGATAGGGAACAAATCATGTAGTGAAAAGTGTCTCAACATCTTATTTCTCCCCTTTTCCCTTGTGACATCAATTGCACTCTTGTGTTGAACGGTCTGAAGGTGTTTCTGGGGGCTTATTGCTATTTACTGCCTGAATAGTTGTGTCCGTAGTTATTTTTTAATTAAGTTTCCTTACCAAAGATGTTATTCCCCTGAGCATTCATTGAGAACAGTCTGAAGGTGTTTCTGGGGGCTTATTGCTATTTACTGCCTGAATAGTTGTGTCCGTAGTTATTTTGTAATTAAGTTTTCTTATCTAAGATGTTATTCCCCTGAGCATTCATTGAAATTTTGCTAATTGCTATGCATAAGCACAGTTGTGTTAGATGCTTTGACTTTTGAAGATAACCATTAGAGGCCTGCTCATCTAGAATCCTGCGTTCCTGACATGACAAGAGGTGCAGGAATAGTGTTGCAGGACAAGCAAGTAGTAATTTGATGATTGTTGCCAAATTGCTCTATAGATCACCTTCGTTCACAGGCACAAAATCTATAATAATCTTTCACATTAACGGAGAAATAATGAAAGACATGAATTCTACTAAAAATATGGTATACTATTTTTCTACTGATGCATATCCTATGGTACATAATATCAGATGGTCCTACTCTTCGTACATAACAGGGAGTTCGGGTTGAATTCCTGCACATGTAATGCTCATGTGTTACATGCAAGTAAATTTGAGTTGTAATGATGTAATCAAAACTCGTACTTACTTCACTATGAGCCACCTAAAAAGGAATATCACAATTCAGACCGGCCTCTCTCTAGGTTTGTGCTCGTAGCAAATTTCTTTCATCCTTGTCCTCGCTTGAAACTTTAATAGGAGCGTGAGGTTCTTCAATGTCAAGAGTCTGAAAAGAATAGTTTCTTGGTTGATTGTCTTATGTTTTATGCCATAAGAGAAGGGCGCTGTACTGCTCCAATATTACTTAGCATAGCAAGAAAAGGTTTTCTGTTGGTTTGGCAAAAAATTATATATGTTGTGTGTGTATTCTTTTGAAAAATATTCATTTTTGGTATTTTCTCTCTTCACCACCCTTTCCTTTGGTTGTTCCAACATTATATTTTATCACCCATATATAGTTTTAAATGATTAGGCTGCTCACAATTAGTTGCCGGTAAATAATTCTTTTTTGCAAATTGTTGTTATACTATTCACTACTTCTGTTATTTCTTTGCATTCTCTTGTAATTACCTTTTGCCCTGGCTGTATTTTGATCATGTAGGCAGCTTCAGAGATGGATTATCGTCCTAGTCGAATGGCTGTTGTTGCAAAATGTGCTGAGGTGTTCATAAGGGAATTCTTTGACCAGAACCCCTTGAGCCATGTTGGGCTAGTGACAATTCAAGATGGCATTTCTCGTCGACTTACAGACATTGGAGGGAGTCCGGAGTCACAGATTAAGGCATTGATGGGGAAGCTCGAGTGTTCTGGTGATTCATCTCTGCAGAATGCTCTAGAACTTGTCCATGGTTATTTAAACCAAATTCCCTCGTATGGTCATAAGGAAGTACTACTTTTGTACTCCGCCCTGAATACATGTGATCCTGGTGATATCATGGAGACAATAGAAAAATGCAAGAAATCCAAAATTAGATGCTCTGTTATTGGGCTTGCTGCAGAAATTTTCATTTGCAAACATCTCTGTGAAGAGACTGGTGGGTCCTACACAGTAGCGTTAGATGAGGTGCTGAAATATGCTTGTGCTTTTTACTTTTTATTATTCAATTCTTGTCAAGATGAATAATGTTTCCTTTCTTTTCGCAGTCACATTTCAAGGAATTGCTGCTGGAACATGCTCCTCCACCACCTGCAATTGCAGAGTATGCTGCAGCTAATTTGATTAAGATGGGTTTTCCGCAGAGGGGAGCAGAGGATCTTATCTCCATCTGCTCTTGTCACAAGAAAATAAAGTCTGGGGCTGAAGGTTACATATGTCCTAGATGCAAAGTTAATGTATGTGAGCTTCCAACAGAGTGTCGAACTTGTGGTCTAACACTAGTTAGTTCTCCGCACCTGGCAAGGTCCTATCATCATCTCTTCCCTGTAGCACCGTTTGATGAGGTGTCCTCCGTGCACCCAAGTAAACTAGGTCAAAAGGGAGGACAGAATTGTTATGGCTGCCAGCAGAGCCTCATTAACCCTGGTATGCTTAAACATATCAAATCTCATATATGCTAGAGCACAAAATTAATACTTGTTGATACGTTTCAGTTCTAGAAAAAGGGAAAAAAAACATAGTGCAGTAGTTCCAGTTAGATGACATTTTGATTACGACCTTACAGTTAGTAGCAATTGTTCTGTATATCGTGTGACACCTTTTCATTTTTCTTTTTATTGTCACTTTCTAGTGAAGTGTTACCACCAGCTTTATTTCGTTAACAAAACAAAGTGGCATAGCGCGAAGGGGAACATATCAAATGAGAGAGCTAGCCTGACATTAGTTCTGCAGTTAAAGTGGACTGTTGATAAAACATAGCTTAATTCTGCAGTTTTGAGAGCAAGCGAAGCCATTAGTTCCATTAGCAATTATGTGGGCGTTACACTCTTTTCCTTCTCAACTCTCATGCTTCTCTTTCCCGTGACATTCTTCTATTGTTTTTTGTTCTATGTTATGCTAGTGTCTTATATGCTGCAACCATCAGGTTCATTGACTATTTCTTCCATATCATTGCAGATAGCCAATCTAGTCTCCATGTTCGCTGTCCAAAATGCAACCAACATTTCTGCCTTGATTGTGATATTTACATCCATGAGAGCTTGCACAATTGCCCCGGTTGCGAGAGTCAGTGCAGTTTCTCTTCATAGAGATGCCATCGTGTGCATTGTTCAGGTGTTAATCTTTTTGGAGTCAGAGAGTAATCTTTTTGGAGTCAGAGCTATGCATTACTGTATGCTTTCTCGTACACTGGCATTGATGACAATGTTGTTTGATAATAAAACAGTGTACAGATAATGTAATACCCGGCATCCTTTAGTTGACGCCTCTTGCTAGATTGGGTTAGCTAGTTTAAGCTATTGATACAGAACAGAGGTCGAGGAGTTGAAGGCAAGGTTCTAAAATCCGGAACCGGCCTAAATCCTGGTGGGGGGCTGGTACCAGTTTTCGGCTGGTAACCGGAAAAACCTGGTCAAGTTTTAAAATTTGAAATTGAAACCGGTAATCGGAAAACCTGGCCGGTTACCTTCCAAAAAAACCTGAGAAACCGCTGAAAAACCGGAAAAACCGTGACATCACAAGAAAAGGTTGAATTTATGATGTTTTGAAGTATATTTAGCTTATACAATAGATAATCTAGTATAAAAAAGGTTTAAACCAATCTTGGAGGTGTATTACGTAGTCGCAAAAGACTTATAAATATAAATGCACTTTGAAAAAACTCGGTAGGTTTTTTTCCTGGTACCGACCGGGAAATCCTTCGAACTCTGGTTGAAGGTATAGAATTATGTCGAGAAGAGACATTAAAAATGCAGTGTGACTGAAAACTTGTAACTCTTGCCATTTTTCCAAAGCAAGATTTTTTTTTCTCACTATGGTGATCTCATGACTTGTGTCTTTACCATTATACATGCCAAAGCTAAGGTTACCATTTTATGAGCATAGGATGATCTGAGGGGCTTCACTTCAGATGGGAAAGGAACAGTTAGTGGCCAAGGCACGCACCCTGGTTGCTGCATATATTGACTTGGTGTTCTTGACTGCAGAATTGTCAACGCAAGCAATTACCTCGCCTTGGTGACTGCAAAAATTGTCCATGCAAGCGAACACGGAGTTACTTCATTTTAGATGAACTACAACGCAAAACAAGTAGCAAGACTGGAGAGCGCAATTGTTACCGAGCCAAGATGGTGCTGAGCTGCTGTCTGCTGATGCTTTCCCCTCGCCACTACTGACTTTTTGAGTGGGAGTCGACATGAAAGCTAGATTTGGTGCAGGCGCAGCTTGCACCTTTTTCTGTGACGAGGAGCGGCCTCAAATTCCTGTACCTGCTATGAGTGTTGGCAGCCAGAGGCCTGTTCTTTTTGGCTGGGCTTATGTTTTTAACTGAAATTTTTGAATTTTGGCTTTTTGCGACAGAGATTACGGATAGAGAGATACTCGCTTGCGATTTTAGTTGATACAGATGTTATGCTTTTAACGTGTACTATAATTAACTTGTAGATCCCGTCTTAAAAAAAATACCTTATTTGAAAGTAGTCAGACCTTTTGTGCCCGGAAGGCAACGTTTCCTGTGCACCACTGCATGGACAGCATGGTGAAGTAAACTGGAGCTTGGCCGTTGGAGGGAATCAGCTTGGAGCGCGCTCAGTCCTGGAGTAGAAATGGGATACAGCACCATGTCGGTGATGGCAGGAGTGCTTGCCACTTACCGGTGCTCGACGTGCACTGTGGGCGCAACCAAACTTTTTTTTTTCGTGTGCCGATCATAGTCCATTCTCCCAACTTTTCTGATGATGTGGTCTCCCGCACCGTGGGGCACCGAGATCGAGCTCGCGCAATGACACTGGCCTGGACTTTGCTCTGGCTCGGAGAGGACATGGTTGCCATCGTGCAATGCTGCTCCGCAGCTGCAGGCTCTGTTGTTACACAATGCTGCTCGATGGATCTCCTCTCCTTCAGCGCCTCCGGGTTCGGGCCGGGCGTCTGATGCCAACCTGACAGGAGCTGGATAGTATCCGGAAGAAGCCCAATAGATACTTGAAATAGCCGAAGCTAATTTGAGTAGAGCTAAGGGTACGAAAGAACTGGTTGAAGCCAAGCTAGCTCTCAGACGAACTAGGATACGAGTTAAGGCTACCAATTGGGTTCCCCCAGCACCCACCAGAGCGTAGAGGTGTTTTTTCTTGAATCAGATGACTTACTAAAGGTTGGCCAAATTTTAAAAAAAAATCAGATGCAAAAGGTGTGGTTTCCCGGGATGCGCCTTTTAGGCCGTAAGTTTTCCAACTTGCCGGATTCGCTTTCTAGCACGAAAGTTCATGCTGTTTTACGGCAGAAATCTTCAGCATGAACAGGTAGCCAGCTACCCGGTTACTACTAGTTTATACACTATATTGAGCCATGATTCTTGCAGAATCAGTAGTATTAAACCACTGCTTTTCAAAAAGAAAAAAAATATTAAACCGAACATGTAGTCATGTACTATGTGCTTCGCTTTGCAATTTGCATCCCCCAACAGAAGCTCATCAATGCAGCGGTGCAGTATTCTTTTCCGATCACATCACACGAATTTTGAACAAATCTGTAAGTGTTGATCACGCGAATACCAAATCTAATTTCCAAATCACCGTAATTTCTTTTGTAACCCTCTCCCTTACCGCGGCACTACGGGAGTGTGGCATGTGTTAATCGTGCGGCCGGAGAGCGCACGATAGCGAGATCGTATGGTCGGAGACCGTACGATTTTATTGCTACAGTAGTCATGCGGTCCTCGACAGCACGATTTCAAAAGCGATGGCACAGCTTTCGGCGGAGTGGTCGTGCGGTCCCCGACCGCATTACTCCGTCTACATTGCGTGCTATAGTAGACTGCACGACTACGCAATGTAGACGGAGTTATGCGTTCGGGGAGGAGGCTACAAAAGGAATTACGATGATTCAGAAGCTAAATTTGGTATTCGCGTGAACAACAGCGCCAGATTTGACCAAAATTCACATCACACCACATCTCTAGTTAACGCGATACGGTCAAGATCTTTTCAATATATAATATGCGTAGATTTTACATGTTTTTCTGCACAACAGTGCGAGAAGAACAAATGGTCATCTGGTGTAAACACAATTGAACCGAATCGAATTAGCTTATTCGGTGCATCTCGTGCGCCATTATAATTTTGTTCGTCGAGCTCAGCTCACTTAAGCACTGAAGGAGACAATCGAACGACTGCGATATTTTTGCGTAATGATACGCTTGGTCGTTCACCTACGTGCACTTGTAAAATCGGCGACGAAGACCAACTTGCAGAGCACCGAAGGCAAGCTAGCTACCAACGCAGCCAACCGAAAACTTAAATAGAATCATTTATTTGATCATCTCATTTCATGAATCGACAGGATGGCAACCTATTCTGCTATTGCTTCCATCAGTGGAATGTGACGAGAAACGCGTTAGACGTCCTGATCCTCATTTTAGCCCATGAGTACATGACAATACCATAGTCTACCTTTTTGATACTACAAAGTTTGAAAGGGAAAAAGGAAATGAAATTACGTAGGATTCCTTTACAGCGAGTAATTTGCCAGATGGCTAGACAACTGCGGCGCGTACTCTCTGACGTTGAGAAGTAAAGTCACTCTCAGCCATCCAGATCACAAAGAACGGCCCAGATTATTTTTAGATTTTGATTATTTTTACTTCTATTTTTAGTTTTTTTTTGTCATAGTTGATACTTTTAACTAAAAATAAATAATAATAGTTGAAAAATAACTTTTAGAATAAACATATAAGTAATGTAAAAAAATAAAAAAGAGATACATATATAAGATAGAAATATAAATACGTGATACGTCTATCTGTCCAAATATTTAGATTGAATTCCGGCCTCCGAGAACGATACAAACACCCGCTAAGCCCTTGCGGCACACCCCTCAGCCTACTGATCCACTGCCAAGTGGGCTCCCCAAATTCATTTCACCACTTTCCAAGGTTCCAGCTAGGCGCGTGCGTCTCTCCAAGTTAACCCGTTGCTTAATTTAAACCCCTCTCGTCCCGTTCGTATTCCTTGTGCGCTTCCATCCATCCTCCTCCCGCGAGTCAAACCAAAAGAGAAGCCGCACACAAACGCTCCACTTCCCCTCCAATGTCGCGTCTCCAAAACCACACCGCCTCTTCCTCTTCCTCTTCCTCCCCTGCCCCTCCGTGCGTCGTACCCGCGCTGGCGGTAGGCGTAGCGGTATAAGAGGAACCCCCCACGAGCCGAGTGCTTGGCTGGGAGCCTGGGAGGAGGCGTTCGCGGCAATGGAGGGCGCGTGGAGGAAGGCCAAGAGGGCGCTGGGCCTCCGCCTCTGCGTGCACGTCTCCACGGAGGGAGACGGCTGCACCAGCGAGCGGCGGCCGGCGCCGGGCGCGGGCTGTCGGAGTGAGGCAGCCGTGACGGTGGCTGCGGGATCGGAGTCGGCGCCGAACACCCCGGTGGCTGGCGCGGTCCGGAGGTCCAAGTCTGGGGGCAGGTCCTCCTCCAAGGTGAGGCCTTCTCTATGAACATTTCAGAATTCGGGTTTGTGTTTTCAATAATAATAGTAATAACAAAAATCCGGGTCTGGGTTTGTGGTTTGATTGGGAATTGGGAGCTCTGCATTTAGTGATTTAGATTTGAAATGCGTGCGCACGGCGAGCTGTTTTATTGGGTGTTAGTGCGGATTGGATGTGTATCGGTGCGAAATTTGGGTTCGCTTCACCTGTTGGCTTCTGATTTTTTTTAATGTTTCGCTTGCTTTCGTATTGGGCGGTACCTACGGCGGTAATTTCACTTGTTGCGAGGCTGCATCATTCTGCCATTTCTGACTGGCTCTATAAATTTTAGTGTTTGTGGAAGAGAATAAGCGGGTGGAGATCCCCTAGAGTTCATCCCCGGTGGAGATCGTGGAATGGTTACCATCATTGCTTGTTTTGTGCGCCGCTTCCTAATTCTACATCGTAGGTTTTTTACTATCTTGGAAGGTACCATAGCCATAGCAGTCCATTGTATTAAGATCTAACGATTGAAAACGCAAGGCACTGTCCATGACAAGTCAGAGGAAGGGGACCAAGGCTCTGAGGGTACAGCGGTTTAATAACCTATTCGATCGAGCTCAAGGCCCACATGTAGCAGACCCTATGGACCGAGCTGAATTCCCTCGTGGTAGCAAACCCTAGGCTTTGATCGGTTGGGTTGAAAAATAGTGGATTATAGCTGAAATTATACTGTAGCTGGCTAAAATTACATTGTAGCTGAAGGTGTCTTATTTGGCGTAATTAATTTTAAAAAACTTAAAAATAGAAAAAAATATGTTAGCTCATCACGGACAACGCAAACGAATAAGGGAAAAAAGAACCGGCAAAAACTAAACAAAAGTCAAAAGTTCAGAAAAAATGAAATTTATGAATAGTGAAAAATAAACCAAAAATTAGAAGCTCAAGCAGATCCATCGATGCCTTCGGACTGAAGGACAGACGGCGGCGTGCAGCCAGCCCTCACGGACGGCGCCGTTCTAGGGCGACGCTGTCTCGAATCGATTGTTGGCCACGAGCCCACGTGCAGGTCGGCGCTCAGCCCAAAGTAAGCACACTGTAATCAACGGATGTAAGTGTAGTTTGACTGAGCTGTGCAATATCCATACTACCCCTCTAGATCAAGTTTCAATCAATGGATATAGTTGACTAGTACCTCTTTTTTATGGGGAGGTACTGGTACCTAGGGTAAAAATCTCTTTTCTTATTATGAATTGCTAAGGAGTACTCAGTGTTTTCTCGCTTTAGGAGTACTCGAATTTCCATCCCTCCGATTTGCTTCGAGATTTGCACTCTAGCTTCATCTCCGATGACGGTGGTTGCTCTCCGATGACGACTCTGGCGAGTTAGGGTTTGGGGTTCACCCAATTTAGGGTTTAGGTTCACTAGAACCCTGGATTTAAAGGGAGGGAGGGGGCCGTTAGGTTGGCGGTGGGTGGTAGCCATCGGGCGGATCGGCGCAGATAGGATTTCGATTGGGTGGTGGTGTGCGGTGGAGGAAGAGGTGGCGGGCGGCGTCGACGGCACCCTCGGTGCCAGTATCCGCGTTGGGAGGCGGAAGCGGCGGTGGCACTCACTAGATGACCGCGGCGGTGCCGGGGGCGGCGATGGTGTGGCAGAGGGAGGTGGTGTGGGAGGGAGGTAGGAGTGGCGACGGCTCGCCGGTGGGCAGTGTCGGCGACGACATGGCGGCTAGGGTTTGGAGTGGATGGGAGGGAGAAGAGGGGAATTTATATAGTATTGGAGATGGCATCATTTAGATCTAGATTTAATGGCCGAAAATTTGAGTACCCCTAACAAAAAAAAACTTACTTTTCACTAGATACCACGTTTCTTATTTTCCTGAACTGTTTTGGTTTTGGACCATTTACTTATTTCTCACTAGAGAGGGAAAAAAACTCCCCCAATTTTTCTGTTTTTTATTTTTATCGTTTAATTTTGGAGATTCTTAGGAGATATATTGTGCTAGCTGTCATCTGCTCGGTATCCTTTAATATCTTTGTGTTAATAGTCAATATTTCACTTGCGCTCATTGGAGAATTGCTTAACGCAAGCCACATTCCTATTGCATCCACTATTCCTGTATTCCACTTGCCCTCCCCCTGAAAAGGAAAGGGAAAAGTATGCATCTTTGCTCATCCCAGCTTTCTTTCTTTACGGCAAATGTTCCAACTTGACAGCAGCTATCCATTATGAGGGATGCAAATTGCTGAAATATTTTTTTTTGTGGTGAATATGCCTCGATTGCCTCATTGAGTTGACACTTATACGTTGCTGTGCGCTCACCAACCTTCAGTACAACAGAAAATTAAGTACTTTGATGCATGTATTATCACACATAAGTTTGACTATTTTTCCTAATTTGATCAGGAGTACAGAGTGCATTTAGGTTGAAATTAGGTTGCCTTTTTGTTAGGTATCATATTTTTGAACGATATATCCTTTGGGTTGGTGAGTTTATTTTGCGTATGAAGTAGCTTTGACCATTTGCTAAACCATTGAACTTCAATCTGTGGGGTTGAAGTTTGTGGTGGTGATAATACATACAAAATGAATGATGAGCTACTTCAGTATGACAACACGTGGATGATCATTTGGCGGTTCATGGTAGGTGGCTAGGCTCTGGTCAATGGGTGTGCTTGGTTTGTAGTTTGGAAAGTTCTGAATCTGTGGTTTTGGTAAACTCATGAAATGGTTCACCTCTCGTTATGTTGGTGATAGTTGACAAAGACAGTTACATTGACTGGATGTTGGGGGACACCAGTCAAAAATGAAGTGCTGCTTTTCATGTTTGGTTGCTCTTGGTTGGGAATGGATTTTGATTTGTGGTTTGGCAGATGTGTGATAATGCCTTTTTTACCTCTGTTTTTCTTGTATGTAAATATTTGAGCTGCTATGGTAGTTGGATGAATTCATGCCACACATGCTAAGAAAAAGAATTTGACCTTTCAGATGTGTAGGTCTACATTTATTATTCAGAAAATAATTGACATAGGGGCAATGGTGCACATGTTATGAAAAATTGAACTCTAAAATGACATTTGATTTGAGGCCAGATAAATGAAAAATTAAGACGTGCAGGATGAGGTTATATTTGACTGTAAGGCTTGTGTAGGATTTGTACTCAACATATGGCACATGGCTACTTCAATGTTGGAGACAGATTTTACCTTGTCCTTTGGTCAACTCATCAAAAGATAGGCCCCTCTTCTGCTCAAAAAGAAGAAGATGGTAGGCCCCTCTTTGGCAGTGCTTGCAATGATGTATTTGCTATATCAATTATTCTGGTAAAGCTGGATAATTAGGATGCTTTCACAATAATAATGAAGCATGGTTCATGTATGTGTTGAACTCCAAAATTGTAAGTTAGATGAGCCAGACAAAGAGGCAAACTTTACAAAGGTGCATGTGGTAGGGGCGATATGCTCCGTCCTAGTCTTCATTAACATAAACATGTGCCATTCAAGAAGCTGTTTACTTCTGAATTATTTTAGTTTAATTCAATAGAATTATAATTTTTTTTATATTTCAACAGAGGAAATGTGCAATATGCTTTGCCTCTATGAGATCTGGCCATGGTCAAGCCCTGTTCACTGCAGAATGTTCTCATATGTTCCATTTTCACTGCATCTCATCTAATGTGAAACATGGGAATTATGTCTGCCCAGTTTGTCGGGCAAAGTGGAAAGAGAGACCCTTCAATCGCTCACTGTCTTCTAACATTCCTCATGGAAGGCTTGGAGTTAACCGAGCTCAATTGCCCCAACAAGATGCCTATATGGCTCTTCTCCATCAAGTTCCAAACCGTCAGCGAGGAGTTTGCCGCTTACATGCTACTGAGCCAGCAGACTTCAATGATGATGAACCTCTGCAGCAGACAGAGGCTTTTGACAATCTTAATTTTCGATCTACTAAGACTGCAGAGATCAGCACGTATCCAGAATTCTCAACCATTCCACAGTCATCATCTCAGGATGGATTTGCTATTCTGATCCATCTGAAGGCCCCCAGTGCAAGCACAGACCAGGTCATGGGCAGATCGGTCAATGAAAGCTCAGTTAGGTCTCCAAACTACCGTGCTCCTGTTGATCTTGTCACTGTGCTTGATGTTAGTGGAAGTATGGCAGGCACCAAGCTAGCACTCCTAAAGCGAGCAATGAGTTTTGTTGTTCAACACCTTGGACCATCTGATCGCCTTTCTGTAATTGCTTTCTCATCTACTGCCCGAAGGCTGTTCCACCTTCAACGAATGTCACATTACGGCAGGCAGCAGGCCTTGCAGGCAATTAACTCACTTGGTGCTGGTGGTGGTACAAACATTGCTGATGCACTAAAGAAAGCTATGAAGGTGATTGAGGACCGCAGTTATAAGAATTCAGTGTGCAGTATCATTCTTTTGTCAGATGGCCAAGATACCTACAATGTTTCCTCAAATGTTCAAGGAGCCAAGGCAGATTATAGGTCACTTGTTCCATCTTCTGTTCTTAATGATGCACTCCATACGGTGCCTCTTCATGCTTTTGGTTTTGGAGAAGATCATGATTCATATTCCTTGCATTCAATTGCTGAAGCTTCCTGTGGCACATTTTCCTTTATTGAGGATGAAGGTGTGATGCAAGATGCGTTTGCTCAATGTATTGGTGGACTTCTTAGCGTTGTCGTACAGGAGATGCGACTTAGCATGGAATGTGTTCATCCTGGTGTTCAACTCTGTTCCATCAAATCTGGTAGCTATCCAAGTAAGGTGGCAACTGATGGACGGGACGGTTCAGTTGATATTGGCCATCTGTATGCCGATGAGGAGAGAGATATCTTGCTGTCTGTGAACATCCCGCAATGTTGTGAACAGACCTCACTGTTAAAGGTTGCTTGTGCCTACAGAGATCCAGTAACAAATGAGACCATCAAGATTCAAGGTGACGAGGTAAAGATCAACAGGCTGACACCCACCATATCTGAACAGGTATCTATTGAGGTTGATCGTGAGAGGAACCGTATACAAGCTGCTGATTCTATTGAGTCTGCACGGGCTGCTGCCGAGAGGGGTGCTCTCTCCGAGGCCGTGACCATTCTCGAGGATTGCCGGAGGATATTATCCGAGTCCTTTGCAAGGCAGAGCGGGGACCGTCTAACCATGGCCCTTGATACAGAACTGAGGGAGATGCAGGAGAGGATGGCAAACCGTCAACTTTATGAGTCTTCAGGGAGGGCGTATATGCTGTCTGGACTGAGTTCACATTCATGGCAGAGAGCAACAACACGCGGAGACTCAACAGATAGCAGCACTATTGTTTACTCCTATCAGACACCAACAATGGTTCAGATGTTACAGCATTCCCAGAACTATTGCCCTTCTCCTCAGGGCCAGAGGCCACAAGTCCGGCCAGCCAGGTCACTCTTGGAGGAGCCCCAGGCAAGGTAGCTCACCGTTATCTTGGCAAATCAATTGCTCTGACGATGGTGAAGGATTCATCTTAGCTTTCGTAGTTCTTAGCTTGATTGTTGGTACATAGTACCTACCGATTCTTTTGCTTATTTGACTATTTGAGTCGTAGTGGATTTATACCAAAGAAATTGAGGCGGGTAATGTACTGAATACATTCTGGGGTATACTCATGTGGTGTGGAATAAGATTTGTGAAGAGGTTGGATCTATAGATAGTCTGGTGAAATTTGTTAATGAACGTCTCGTTTTTATTTGATCATTGGTGATGGTATTTCGTATCCGAATTCGGTGTAATTGAAAATACTACGTTCTTTTATCTATGGTGCTACCGTACCACACGTCCGCGTCCCGACTCCCGAGTGCTGCAGACGCAGGCCACCGAAACTCAGGGGACGCGGCAGAGAAGCAAAGTTCACGGATTTTTTTATATATAAATAAACCATTTTTATTCAAAATAACAGTAATATATCCGCACGAACATTTTTCACGAAAATGGATTCCGATCGTCTAACCGTTAGACGACTGGTGCCTATCGTCCAACGACCGCACGACATGCGAGTTGTCTGTAGGCTGTTGGGCGATAGGTTCCAGTCGTCTAACGTTCGGCGACTGCGACACTGTCGCTCGGCCGGTGGCGACTACAATTGCGATCGATCGGTCGCGGCAAATGACGCAAAGCGAGCAATTCGTAGAGGTAGTGTGGGTTAATCTATTTGTGATTTCCGTAGATTACGAATGGTAGATAATCTGTTGGATAAGCAATAAGGATTTATGATCGTTGTATGTTGTTGTAGTGCAAGAAATTTTGTACTTTTTTTAAGAATGATTGAAATAACAATGATCGGTAAGTACGAGGGTAAATGATATTGTGATGTAACCGGGAATTCGTACACGACGGAGAACTAGTTTGTTAATGTTGTTGGATGACTTGCTACGGGAATAATTGAATATGAAAAGACGAGGAAGTATGCCTATCCGAACTAAAATAGACTTCATAGTATAGTCGGGAGTAACACAGCGTGTAGAGTTTGATTACATGCATAGCAAAGAGCATCATGTACGATGCAATATAACTAAATTCGACCTTCGGGGGAGTAGTTAGTGCAGGACGGCGACCTACTGCATGGACCGGGGCCATTTTCCCTTGTGAGCTCGGCGTTGAACTCCTCGGCGGCCTCTTTTGCCTTGGCTGTCATTTCCCTCTTTTTCTCGTCCTCCCTCTCGTGAGCTTCGCGCTCCCTGCGCATGCACGCCTCAAGATGAGCTTTCGTCTCGATGTATATGCTCGGTTTGCTCGTCCTTGCGGCGCTCCTCCTTCTAGATCTTGCAGGACCTTTTGACGTTCCAATCTTCGAAGTCGAGAGCCCATTGATCCTCTGGGTGAATCTCAAGATTGATACATTTGCGGTAGCCACATAGGGGTTCTGGGACTGTGGGTACACGTGAGAGATTGTTAGTGCATACTTTAAAGGAGAAAACGTAGGGGGAACACGGTGTAACAGGTCCTTAGCAGCTGCCGATAGCTGGTGGTGTCTCGACGATGGTCGAGATAGTCAATGGAGTAGTTTACGCAACCCTAGTAACGTATACCCATGCTGAGGTGGTGCTTAGACTTGAACTTGCACGGGTCCCAGCACCACGGCGTCTCTCCCTCCGGCGGGTCTTGCGGTGAACGCTCGGTAGGAACGTTCGGGATGAGGTTATTGCTACGGGTGACGTCATTGCGGGGAGCTGATCTCCTAGCACGCTCGGCTTGTTCGGCCCAGACCGCAGCAACCCTTGCTTTTTCGTCACGGGCGGCAGCAGACCTTTCTAGGTCGCGAGCCTCCTCCCGTTGCTTCATCATCTTGTCACATTGCTTCTTCTGCCTCTTGTCCATCCCGATGTGGTGAAGCAAGCTTCGGTGTAGTGTTGGGTTTGTTAGGTAGTTGTCGGACCCATATTTTACAATCCAGAATTCTCTGTGATTTCACCGTACTATTTTCTGGATCAGTAGATAGTGCTCATAGATACAGTACTGAACATCAAAATACATATCATGCGAAAGCGTAAATATAATAGTAGACTTACTCATGGGCCGATCAAGCCAGAATCAATAAAATGCAGCAGAGAAAACGAAGCACACAGGTGGAACCCTCAGGACGTGCCCACAGGCAGCCAACTGGGGTTCGCGACCTAGTTCTTGACATCTTCATCTTCTTCACCGTCATGACCAAGTGTGAGCATAAACTACCGTGTTCGCAAGCCAATATATAAGATGCACATAGATAACATGTATGGCTTATCAAGAGAAGGCTCGGGTTGTTTTATTGCCATAAATTGCTTTTTAAAATATGATGCATAGAAATTTTCCGAGACCTAGTAGTTTTAACTAAAACATATTTTATCAATGAGAGAATGCAATAATAATAGCGATCCAGATTCCATCCACCATTATATGGTTTCTGCGTCATATGCTAACCTTTCAGCGTTATAACCGCTTACATTATCACTGGGGCGACACTTAGGGCAACACAAATCAGGTTTTTCCACTGTCCACCACTTTTCCAATTTCACCCATAAAGTTTTTGAAATAGAACTATATCTGGTTAAGTTCTCATGTCCATCCATGACCGTGGGCATGGCTATTCAAATAGTTTTGACTCAGCAGAGTTTATACACTTTACCCACAAGAGACGATCCGCTCATTACTCCACATTATTCCTTAGTCATGTGGTTGAGTAGACCATCATGGTAACTTTTCAAAATATCTCGCCCTTCCATCACCTCACCCATACAGGCTTCTCCCACTTGCGGCGGGTCCCATAAGTTGTGAGGGATGTTCTACCCCTAGCGACTAGCAGCTGGACTACCCACATTGACTAGCCCGCCGCGGTAAACTTCACCCTCAACGAGTGTCCCATTCAAGTCATCACATAGCGAGACTAAAAGTAATGCAAAGGCAGAGAGACTTGGTGTTCAGACACCATGATGCCACATTTCAGCGTCCTATATGTATAAGTATAATTCAATAGCTACGCGTAGAATAAACGTGCGACCCATCAATCCACCATCAGTGAATCGTCCCACCAACCCACCAATCAGCCAATCATGTGCAAAAGGTTGTCATCTATAATTCATTAAGTTACTTACAGTTCGTAAAGATATCATTTAGTAGGGTTGTTAGTTATAAAAAAGTTACTATCACCTTAATATAAAGTTATAATCTATAAATCATTAAGTTACTTACATTTAGCGAACTTACTATATCATGTACAAAAAGTTATCATCTGTAATTCATAAAGTTACTTACAATTTATAAAGTTATCATTTAGTGGGGTTGTTGGTTGTGGTAAAGTTATTATCGCCTGTACATAAAGTTATCATCTATAATTCATGAAGTTATTGATATTTGGCAAAGTTACTATACCATGCACAAAAATTACCATCTATAATTCATGAAGTTACTTACAGTTCTAATGACATGAATTTCATAGCGTCAAAACATATTTAACATATATCTTGTTTTGTTAAGCTCATAATTTCAAACACAATTGTGCAAACGGATCGCAGATCGGATTTTCGATGAAAATGTTATTTTTTTAGCTTATAAATAAGATAAAAAATCACATGTCAAGTGCATTTATTCTTCTCTCTCCTGCTGCATGCATCCATGTGTTAGACCGTAACCACCCAGTGCAAGAGACCATGCATTCATGAAGTTATCATTTAGTGGAGTTGTTGGTTATTGTAAATTTACTATGTTCTATACATAAAGCTATCATCTATAATTCACCAATTTACTTACATTTGTAAAGCTACTATCTTGTGCCTAAAAATTATAATCTATAATTCATAAAATTACTTACCAATGAGTTAGCACGAACCGCACCAGCTGGCCAGCGACTCACGCGTAGCGTGGGCTTGTGTTAGTGCAGCCGTGTATGTGTATCCAACCAACTATTTGTTTTAAGAGTTCAAATGCAGACTATGTCCATCTTGAATTATGAAATTTTAGAGTTTTGAATCTTGGAAATTTTAAATTTTACAATTCAAATGAACTTTTAATTTTTGAAATTACACAACACAATGAAATTTGATGATATGAAATACTTTTTGAAGAACCGTTCTATGAAATATGAAAATTTGCAACTTATTTGTTTTAAAAGAGAGTTTTTAACGCTGTTTGTTGACTCAAATTTTGAACCTAGGTTAAGAAGTTCTTCGGGATTAGGACATGTAAATCCCCACCACCTTAGAAAATTTAAATTTGTGGATTCAAATTCCTTTTTTAACACTATAAAACTACCTGATGGTTTCTTTCTGACAAAATTTTCACCTTTAATAGCGCAAGTACAAAACTTAGAGAGACATAAACGTGTCATACATATATGCCTCAGATCTCAAACATGCCCTCTAGTTCAAGCTGCCCACCGCCAACTTCCTCTTCCTCGTCACCAACACTACTACAGAAAAGGTCATCACAGACGGTTCAAAAACGTCATCACAGACGGTTTTGTGAACCGTCTGAATTTATGGGTCAGTGATAATCGAAGGTTATCACAGACGGTTGTCGAACAACCGTCTGTGTTGTCGAAATATCACAAACCGTCTGTGATGTTCCTTTCTACCCCTAAATATAATTCTTTTTATTGGCTAGCCTCTGGAAATGCTAGCCATGCCCTCTGAAACAAGCGGATGAGCGGTATATGTATACATACAATTCGGATCTCAATTCATTTGACAAACATATCACACTTCATTCACATCACATTTCATTCACAAACATAAAGCATCCATTTCGCAAATGAATTAATTGAAATGATATTAATATCCATTAACAAATTCACAATTACGGTCTGTGATGGAACTCTCCATTGGATTTGATGACTTTACTCCACAAAAACCAAGCGAACTCTCCTCGAATTTTTGCAAAGTCCAGCTGCTTCAATGCACATGTAGGGATGGGTGCAGCCTGTCGATAGAAAAATTAACACGCTTACATATATAACGTGACAAGTATGGAATGAATGTGGGAAGATTGACAAACCTTAGAATTGCTGATCTTCGAGGAATCGAGGAGTAGTCTCATATGGTGGCACACGTAGTATCCACACGTGTTGCCGGCTCCCGCTGTGTATCGCAAAAAATAGAATGTGTTAAATCAAAAGGCATTACGCTAAGTGTTGTATATGATTAATTAATGTGTAGCTAGTTAATACCCGAAAATTGCGAGAATGTTTCAAGGGCTTGGCCACGTCGTCGAGCCACGTGTTTGTTGAATGTATGCGCGACGACCTTCGTTATTCGAAAAAGTTAGATTAGTCATTCGGAAGGAAAAAGAGTACAATGTACAATGTACTTACCTATCGAGTATTTCGGCGATAGCTGTGTACTTGGATTTGTTCTTACTTAAAGAATCAAGGTATATAGCCTTTTTCCATTTTGGTATAATTACAATTAAAATCCAATGGAAGTTCTCATTGTATGGCATAAGAACAAAATCCTTATCGCGGTGAGCGGTGTTGTTGTAATATAGCTCTCGGCGAAGGATGCATCCTCGTTGATGGTATCAATGGCGACCAAGCGTGGGTCCAGAAACCAATTGGTAATTTCGATGATCTAGCTTCGGTCAGCATGAATCTATATATATGCACAGAGAAGCAACATGCCCTTGGAAAACAAGCAATTGCACACGGAAACACAACAACACACATTCAGATCTATTACAAGATAACAAGCTAACGAACCCTTCACGTCACGGCGGTCTTCTTTGAAAAAGACACACTTACGACACTTACGGCCGGCAAGAGTGTGTTGTCCGGTGACCGCCGTGCCGCGACAGGCGCTAGCTCACAGCGGAGGAGAAGCAAATTTTTGTTACAGGATATAACAAGCTAACGAACCCTTCATGGCACGGCGGTAGGCTAAACAAGACACACTTACGACACTTACGGCAGAGTGTGTTGTCTAGCCTCCGCCGCGTCGCGACGAGGCGCTAGCTCACAGCGGAGGGGAGATATGCTAGTGGATGAACTCACCCGTGAATGGTGGGAGGAAATGTAGATGGGGAGTTATTAATAAGGGCCGAGCAGTGGGAGGAATGGTGCCTGTCATTCGATCTGGAGAGAATGGACGGGTGAGATCGAAATCCAGGGTATACACCAATTATTGGTTATCGATCGATTACCACAGACGGTTATTAAAATTAACCGTCGTGTTGTCAGTTATCATAGACGGTTCGTTTTAAGAATCGTCGTGAAATTTCTGACGGTTCTTAAACGAATCGCTGTCTTATCTCGTTTATCACAGGCGGTTCGTTTTACGAACCGTCGTGAAGTGACGACGGTTCTTAAAGCGAACCGTCGTGTTGTCTAGATTTTCAAAGACGGTTTCTATTATAAACCGTCTGTGAAAATATCACAGACGGTTTCCGTATGAACCGTCTGTGATGTAGCCGTCCAGTTTAGCCTCTTTTGTAGTAGCAACATGCAGGTATGGGTTCTTCTCCACCAGCTGAAAGTTGTAAAACACGAACATATAGAAGGCCAGACTTGACATTCAGATGGCAATGTTGACCACCCACTGTTACCTGTAGCTCAGCATGGCGGCGAAGGCTGACACTGCGATCTAGGTGAAGTAGGTATCCGACCACCACTAGGTAGAACTTGTTGAAGAGGGTGAGCTTCTGGAGGTTCCGCGCCGCCTTGCCGTTGGTCTTGGACGCCTCCCGTATGTTGCAAATGGACCAGAAGATGGGGAAGAACATCGTGCAGCAGCAGATGATGTCGACGAGCAGAAAGATCTGGTTCTACGCCAGCCAATCCCGAGCTACCAGCCCGGTCTCCCCGATCATCGCCGACACTATGTTCTCGATTACTTGCAGAGATACAATGATCACGAGCACGTTCTTTTCGTGCTCCTGCAACGAACGGATTCGAAACGAACGAGCGTTATACTCGCGCGAAACTCCATCTTGGCCTTGTTTGCAACGTACGTGTTGGCTATATGTACGTGATCGTTCGTTGCACGTACGGACCTGGAGGTATGGCTTTAAGAAGGATCAGCCGGTGCCGAGGAGCACGATCATGGTGAAGAGCAGGATACCCTTGGAAGAAGCCGAACACGTAGAACGCCACGATCCACCCGTGCGGCGTGCCGATGCGCTGCACGTACGACGAGTCCTCGGCGGCGCACGCCAGCTTCAGCGCCTTGAACAGCAGCAGCGCGCACAGGACGGCGTGGATGCGCTCGGCCGTGAACCCTCTTCTCGAACTAAACTACTTCTTTGATCCTGTTGGTGTCGCATTTTTATCAAGCCACCAATTACATATTTGATCAACTAACAAAATACTCTCGACGGAACTTTCGAGCTCCTTCTCTTAAATCCGTCTTCACCTTCAATTCAATGCATCTTCACATAATTTGACACATAACTTATAGTCCCGAATGACTAGTCGTCGTATCTTCACATATTCGGTCCAATTCCAGAGGGGGCAACTGGTCGATTTGACCGCTTAACAACACTAGAAAACACCATCTTTAAAATTTTGGTTAAACTCTATCTAATTTTAGCTTCAGCTTTCAATTATAGTAGCACCAAGTACAAACTCATGTCCAAACAAGCATACAGATGCTTGATATTTAATTTTCCAAAAATCCATAGCCGGTCAGATAGCCCTGAGACGAGAGATCAGACTGTCGGTCATACCACTGACCTCATAGCGGTCAGACTGCTGAACCCTGATAGCACAATTTGAGATCTGAATTATTTAAATTTTTTTGCAAAATTTAAATTTAACTCAATCAAAATATTAATTATCCATTGCAGACATATTCTAGATCTCGACGTGGTCTCTCGCTAACAAATTTTCTGTTCTGTTTGTTTTGTTTCGATCATGTCACGATGATGATCAGCCTGAGATGAATGTATGGATCATGAATGAATGAATGCATTCGGAAATTGGATGATGGATCAAGATAGTGGGCCTTTCAGATGGGCCAGGCTGACCTTAGTTCTGGTTCGAATGCTCGTCGTAGATGCGTTATTCTGCTTGGGCCGTGGAGGCTGGAGGTACATATTCTCCTGCAGACTCAACACTTGGTCCACATGTGCTTTGCATCATGCAAGTACAGGCGTACAGCATTTCCTCGGACCTTATATAGGGTGTAAACTTTGTGGGCACATTTGTTCTTTGCGAACAGTGAGATGCGTGCATGTTCCTAAAAACCTGGGTGCTCCGTAATTAGCATTATAGTGTCAACCCCATGAAGTTGTTTCCTTAGCTCAACAGGGTCTAGATTCCTACCAAGAAAATTTATCAGCTTGTATAAATTATGAATCTATGTTATTAAACCGTATACCTATATTTGTTTGATTTTAAGAGTGCAGTTGATTACACTATAGCTATTTTGAGACACAACAACTGAGAAAATTGCGGGATCAAACTCCGTAAACCCCACAAATATTTTAGCCCACCTAACGTGGAATTTGTGGGATGAGTTGAGCCATAACCGTTGACAACACAAAACAGATGCCGCGCAGTTAGACTAGCCACCAGTACGTACTAGGTAAGTTGTATGACTATGTAATAACCATCAATGATAATCTTTTTGTGATACTGAATTAAGTAACATATATAACGACCTTGAGACTTTGTTTTCTTTCTTTTCCAATCGTGTGATGATCACAAAGTTATGTATAATTTAAATATAGATTTAGTTAAGGATACATGCATAACACATAACGGTTAGCAAATTGATTGCAAAGCAAAGAAAGTTGTTCAAAGTACGTAATCGATCGATCGTACAGCCAAGGATTATGGAGAGAAGGAAACGTGTATACATACAAGCACGACAAACCTATTGAGTACTGAGTATCTAGCTAGCTTAGCTAGTGCAAATTTCCGCCCTTTGCCCTTAGCTGTAAAGCATATCACGTACGGGAGACCTTTTGGTGCCTTGTTTTAGTATTCCTCGCTACACAAGATTTGCCAGATGCGACTGTTTGCTAATGCAATTAGTAAGCTTCGTGGCGGAGCCGTATCTTGCTTTCTACTTTTGGCTCCGATGAGCTTGCTTGGAGTACAAACATACCTCCAAAATACACCTTGCTTTCCGGTGTAATAAACTAAACTTTCAGAGCCTTCCAGATCGCAAAGTACAGAAGCAGAAAGAGACTTCCAGACGGCTGCACCATCAAATAATTAAAATCATCGATGGATGGATGGATGCTTCATTTCACGGCACGCGATTAACATAACCCTTACAGCCACATCCCGGGAGAATTTAACTAATCAGGGCACGAATAGGATGCAGCGTACATGCCCGGGCAATCGACATGCAAACATGCAGTAGATCGATCGATAGCTAAAGCAAAGCAACGACCCGCCCGGCCGTGACATGTACTGCAAGCCTAGATAGCTTAATTAGCTAGTAATTTATGGTTCTGACAATAATTAACGATTATATGTGTGCTGCGTGGATCGGCTTGGCCTTTCCTTTCCGGTGGCGGCAGGGCTTTATGCGCGCGGTGGCGATTAAACAAGGCGGTGGTCCTGCCGCGCGGTGGACACCTGTCGCCGGCGGCGTGGTGCGGCAAAGTCACCGCACCCACGCGTAAAGACGGCGATGCGCGCATAAAATAACCCCTCCGATCCGACCGGACGTACGTGCTTGCCCGAAATAGCAGCCACGTTATTTTACGGGCGGGCGTGCGTGCGCGCTAATACCTAGCTGCGGACGTCGTCGGTGCGTACCGCCGGAGCCGATCGATGGAAAATAAAGGCTGAGGCGCGCGGGCGGGCGGGCGGGCGGGTGGCGCGTCGCGACCAGGTTCACAATTCCAGCGAAATTTTGTTCACTTCGTTCCTTTTCGTTATCCTCGGAAAGAAAAATGATTCATTCAAATTTTGGTTAAATTTTATCTGAATTTTAGTTAAATTTCATCCAAAATTCAAATGCTGTTTGAACATTTTAACCGAATTTTTTTACTCCCAATTTATTTGCAAATCAAAACTGTTTTCCCCGGTCGCGATAGGCCGAGAGGGCACCTATCCGCGCAACAGCGCAGCGCACCCACGACTAATCAGTGGCAGCGACAGCCGCGCGCGAGCTGCCTGCAAGGGCGTGTAGGGGTCGCTAAGTATTCAGGGGGTGCTCTGCTGATGTGCGCGGTGATGCTCATTATTCTTTGGTACAGCAGTGCCGGAGCCATACCTTCGGCAGAGTAGATTTTAATTTAGAGTATAAAAAAATATCTAATGTATAGCCTAATTAAATTTAATTTAGTCTAAGTAATATTTTTATGGCTCAGTCCAAATAGTCTAAATCATGTCACTACTGAGCTCGGAACGTAACTAAATTTTGACTCCGCCAATATAATATAATACAGGATGCATGTCACCACGATGGAGGATGTCTCTCGAAGGGGCAAGCCAAGCTAGGCGCCATTATTTGGATATAGAGTAGTATTAGGGTTTTGATTTCCTTTAGCTTACGTAAGTTCGGTGTTCCAAAGTTGCCCTCCAGTAATTAATTACAGCGCAGCAATCTGGGATGAACTTAGGCCCGCTTCGTTTGACTTGACCGACTTATTTTTACTATTCATAATTTCGTTTTTTTCTAAATTTTTAGCTTTTTTTAGTTTTTTTACCGGTTCTTTTTATATACTACTTCCAAATGTACAATGCACCAATCTCCTTGGTGCTTTCGGTAAGAAACACGCGGTAACTCACCGCACGACACCGAGCTCATAAAATTTTTTTAAAAAAAAAGAAAAGGCAACGAAAAATTTACCGTGGGCATTTTCGGAAGTCTCCATGGTAGCGGAGCTGGAATTCCCTGGCAGCGACGTGGCCTTCAGCGGACACAGAGAATAGAGGTGGCCTCTGAAGTCTGACCCATATATACGCGGCAGCGGCTCACTCATTGGGAGAGACCGTAAGAGGAAAGAAAGGTTTGCTCCCCGGCCGTAGATAGATATAGCTAGCTAGCTCCGTTCTGTCAGAAATATCTTCAAGAAAAGAGCAAAAATAGCAGCCGTTTTAAGGCAAAAACTCGGCTGTCTTTCTGCTAAGGCAGAAGAGCTTAAGATCGAGCACGCCAATGGCGGAAGGCCAGTTCGCCTGGGGAAGGCAAGACGACGGGTGGAGGAAAGGGCCGTGGACAAGCCAGGAGGACAAGCTGCTCATCGAGCATGTGAGGCAGCACGGCGAAGGGAGGTGGAACTCTGTCTCCAAGCTTGCAGGTACTAATTAAGTGGATCATGAACACAAGTCGATCATGAGCGGATTTAATCTTTGATTAGACTTTTTTTTTGTTTTGTTTTTGTGAGATGATTTGCTTGATTTTTCTCGCTTCACGTGGAGCTCAAGTACGGGCCTCTTTTCACCAACCGGTTTGCAACTTTCGAGTTGCGAGTTGCAAACGATTTGAGTTTCCCAGTTACTCGCGGCAGTCAACCAGTCAGTGATGTACTTTAGGTAGGATCTTCAAGTGACAGCTTGCAACTCATCTAAGCAGGATGGTTCTGTCCTGTACGGTATTCCTGCATGCGTCTAACGTATGTGTTTAGTCTTCCATCTGCTCCATCTTTCTATGTCATTTGATAAAATATTCCGTGATATCTCACTAACATATGAAGATAGGATCTGCATGTCAGTAAGACATCACTTACTATTTTAATAAAAGATAGAGTAAATCATCAATTCATCCTTTTCTTTGTCTTCCGCTAAAAATTCTTCTCTTGATATCCCCTTCGTACTCTTTGCTGCCACTGTTGTTTTTCACATTAAGCTTACATATAACTAAGACGGTAACAGCTAGCCTCTATACCTGCTGCAAGATGCAGCCATACTGACAAGACTCATCCCTACTGAAGTTTCATGCACCAACCAATTACTAGCTGGAGTGATAGTATTAGATCCCGTGGGTGGAGTACTAGATCCCGGTTCATGTGCGTCCACGTTGCATAGTTGGTCAAGTCTAGATGTGAAAGGGGGGGCGTTAAAATATAACTAGAATTACTAACGTTTGCCGACAAGCTTGTTTTTTTTTAGTGAGGTGGTTAGCGCATGAAAAGTACTCAACACTTACCTACTTAAAATTGAAGTAAAAACTAATCAACAATGGGGTGTCTCTACATCGGGTGGTGTGTGTGTGTTAAGAGATGAGTCAGATTTGCATCCATAGTACTAGCAAAACCGATCATCAATACATGATGCATAGTACTGCACATGCATGGGGTGGCTACTCATCTGAGATCCATTTTCCATTAATTTGGTCCTTTTTTTGCTGCTGGCAGGGCTAAAGAGAAGTGGCAAGAGCTGCAGGCTGCGGTGGGTTAACTACCTGAGGCCTGATCTAAAGAGGGCAAGATCACACCCAAGAGGAGAACGTCATAGTCCAGCTCCATTCCTTGTGGGGAAACAGGTACATGCACTGTACTACAGATCATTCTCCTATGCAGCATGAAATGACCTGCTGTTGTTGCGTGCAGGTGGTCGACGATCGCACGCAGCCTCCCGGGCAGGACGGACAACGAGATCAAGAACTACTGGAGGACGCACTTCAAGAAGGGCAAGCCGTCCAAGAACATCGAGCGCGCGAGGGCGCGGTTCCTGAAGCAGAGGCGGAGATGCAGAGCCAGCAGCTGCTGCAGCTGCTGGGTCAGCAGGGCAAGGACGTCGAGCACCTGCAAGGCGGCGCGCGCACCGGCACCGCCGCAGTCGTCGACGACGACACCGTGGGCGCGGCGCCGACGTTGGCAGGCCACGAGGACCTGATCATGCAGGACGTCATGGACTTCATGTGCCCCATGTCCTGCGCCCTCCTCCACGGCGCTGGCGGGCACAGCGGCGGCAGCTGCTGCGCGTCGACGAGCGAGGAGGACGGCGCCACGTGGGGGAGCCTGTGGAACCTCGAAGATGTGGTCGATGACGTCGACGGCGGGGCGTGCACGCTGTGGTAGATTCCCTAGCTCTCGGCTAGCTTGCTCGCTGCATGCCTCGTAGGCTCCTCGCGTTGAAGGGAGAGAGGTGCGAGTACGTCGCGGTGCCGATGGATGAGGATGGAACAGCAGCTATCGTACGTCCACTTTGCAGCAGCTAAGTTGATTACACGTTCCGGAGCACTTTTTAGGGGGAAACGGGAGATGTTTTTTCCCTAGTGAACGAGCTACTCCTCCCAGCCCGCTAAAAATTAAGGAGACGCTACGTGTTAAAATTGGTTCCTGTGGTGATCATGCAATTGTCCAATTCCATGCATATTGTTACCAACTATTGAGTCTGAATAACCTCTGGTTATTAATTGTCTACTTTAGTGATTTGTGCTTTTAGATGAACTAATGTATGAAACTTAATAGCTGAATTTGTAACTGCATCTTAATTAGGTGGTAATTAAGGCGCTAGTGCGTCGATGTACTTTAATTTCGGTTTCTTCCATTTCTTCTTTAATGTAAAGACGTGCGTGTTCTAAATAATATAGGGTGGTTTTTTTTGTAGTATGGCCAAAATTTTCATAAGCCCAACTCATATTTTTATCCGTTGGATCAGCATTCAATTATACGGTACATCGATCGCCGTATAAAACCAATGGTTACAAAAATAATTGATTTAGACTTGAGAAAAAAATCAAGCAATTTATAAATAGCAAACCGTAAATTAGTTTGTACGCTGTCTGAGATTCATACAGATCTGACCACCGTCTAGCGGTCTAGAGAGTGAGAGCAGGCGGGAGGCGGCGGCGGGCGGCGGCGGGCTGCGGGCAGGCCAACCTCGGCGGCTCGGCGGCGGCGTGATGGTCTTTGGAGGCCGAGGCCTAGTCCCCGGTAATGAGCGGTCAAGAAGATAAGAAGTCGGCCGGATCGAGCAGTATTAGTGTATTACTATCGCATGCGTGCATATACAATGTGTATGCCTATGAGGGCCCCAGGTTTTGGGGCTAGGGCGGCGCCCGCTCGCCCCCGGGCCGGGCCTGTCTGACCACCTACCTAGCGTAGCATGTGCATGCAAATGTCTTTTTTCAAGGAACGTTTTCCATTGCCATAGAGAAGGGAAAGGACGTTGATAGAGGATCGACGTAGCGAGAGGGGGCTTCATCGGAGACGCCTCTGATGCACTTTCCTTGTATCGTACTGTGCGACGGGTCGATTCCTCTTATTCTCGTATCCACTACTCAGCGTCTAATCATTCGGAAGAGAAGGGAAACAACGGCGAGGCGCACTAGGCACTGTCAGTTTTGATGCTTTGTCCATTCCTAGTCTGAAAGGCGCACGTACATCTCAGCGCTGTTCAAACGGACGGCGGCGTAGGCCCGTTATGCACCTTAGCCCAAACAGATTGTACCGTGCTGATCCCGCACAGCCCAGTATGCAGCCGTGCCGTGTCAGGCCGGCGACGTGGAATAGTTGAAGTGCCTGCCTCGGAAACCTGAACCGCGCTATCTCTTGATATGGTTTCTATCCTTATGCCGGGGACTCTCCACGCGGAGCGCGCCTCAAGTCGGCGCGCCACGCCAGCCCCAGCCCGCGCGTGCCCGCGAAATCTTCAAATGCGGTTGGGAGATATTTTGAAAAAATCTCGAGTTTTTCCAAAATTACGTCAGTGTCCTTGGTTCTCGTAAAAGGTCTCTACTAATTTTTAACCCTCCTTTTGCGGGATGGCCCCTCGGTTTCCTAAATTAAGACGAGTCCTGTTCTTTACGTCAGGTCCTCGGTTCTTGCAAAGAGCCCTTGGTCCCTGTTTTTTTGCAGGATGATCCCCGCGGTTTCCGAAATTGCGCACGGGTCCTCGTTTGTTTACGTACAGATCCTCGGTTCTTTCTAATGAGCCCTTAGTCGCTGTTTTTCCCGGAAAAACCCTTTGGTTCCTCTGAAATTACGCATCCATCCTTAATTTTTTTAAAAAGCCCCGTCTCACCTAATTTTGTCTCTTTTATTTTGATCCATACTTCTACTAGCGTGGCGCTTGGCCTCATATTTCTAGTTTATTACAACGCTGATGTAAATCAGACATGGAGAAGGAAGGAGCACGCACGTACGCACCTGACAACTACGTACATATGTACACCGTAGTACGTACGGATGTGGACGCGTGGCGACGAGGTAAGCTTGATGCCTGTGAGCCGCTCGATTATCTGCTCGAATTTTGGGCGATTTCACCTTAGAAAATATACATGAGAGCGCGTCGCGTCGCGTGCAGGACGGTCGAACGAAATTTA
The DNA here is from genome assembly GCA_036346245.1 of Bonia amplexicaulis. Lineage (NCBI taxonomy): Eukaryota > Viridiplantae > Streptophyta > Magnoliopsida > Poales > Poaceae > Bonia > Bonia amplexicaulis. Next base: position 12,990,844 of record CM070745.1, on the reverse strand, counting down.
GGTGGTGCTTTAACTAAATTTTAACTTAATTTTCTCTCAGGTTTTAGTTTTTAGCTAAAATTGTATCGTAATGTATATTATTCTTTTATAAAAATAACAATAAAAAAGCCCGTTATATTGTCACAGACAAAATACAAAGAATTATGAAGAAAAAAGCCAAAAAAACAAAAACAAGTTAAAATTAAAAACCAATATATTTTAAATAGATTTTAACTTGAATAAATTAAAGAAAAAAAAACTAGAAACCAAGCGGTTGGTCGGATCCCCAGAGGAGGATCCGATTTGAGGGAGGTAAGGTAGAAATCGGAGATAGAAACCGTAAAGAACACGCTAAAACGAGAAAGATGCTAAGAGCTGGGGCTACTGAGATATTGGTATTGTGAAACTTATGTTTTCTTTGTGAAGCATAAGTATATGTATGTCGCTACTTAAGTCCTGTGCATTACGCTAATAGCGATTCACGGTAATTACAAACTGATTAAGCGAACATTAGCATTAAACAAAGTGCCACCTAACGTGGAATTTGTGGGATGAGTTGAGCCATAACCGTTGACAACACAAAACAGATGCCGCGCAGTTAGACTAGCCACCAGTACGTACTAGGTAAGTTGTATGACTATGTAATAACCATCAATGATAATCTTTTTGTGATACTGAATTAAGTAACATATATAACGACCTTGAGACTTTGTTTTCTTTCTTTTCCAATCATGTGATGATCACAAAGTTATGTATAATTTAAATATAGATTTAGTTAAGGATACATGCATAACACATAACGGTTAGCAAATTGATTGCAAAGCAAAGAAAGTTGTTCAAAGTACGTAATCGATCGATCGTAAAGCCAAGGATTATGGAGAGAAGGAAACGTGTATACATACAAGCACGACAAACCTATTGAGTACTGAGTATCTAGCTAGCTTAGCTAGTGCAAATTTCCGCCCTTTGCCCTTAGCTGTAAAGCATCTCACGTACGGGAGACCTTTTGGTGCCTTGTTTTAGTATTCCCTCGCTACACAAGATTTGCCAGATGCGACTGTTTGCTAATGCAATTAGTAAGCTTCGTGGCGGAGCCGTATCTTGCTTTCTACTTTTGGCTCCGATGAGCTTGCTTGGAGTACAAACATACCTCCAAAATACACCTTGCTTTCCGGTGTAATAAACTAAACTTTCAGAGCCTTCCAGATCGCAAAGTACAGAAGCAGAAAGAGACTTCCAGACGGCTGCACCATCAAATAATTAAAATCATCGATGGATGGATGGATGCTTCATTTCACGGCACGCGATTAACATAACCCTTACAGCCACATCCCGGGAGAATTTAACTAATCAGGGCACGAATAGGATGCAGCGTACATGCCCGGGCAATCGACATGCAAACATGCAGTAGATCGATCGATAGCTAAAGCAAAGCAACGACCCGCCCGGCCGTGACATGTACTGCAAGCCTAGATAGCAATTAGCTAGTAATTTATGGTTCTGACAATAATTAACGATTATATGTGTGCTGCGTGGATCGGCGGCCTTTCCTTTCCGGTGGCGGCAGGGCTTTATGCGCGCGGTGGCGATTAAACAAGGCGGTGGTCCTGCCGCGCGGTGGACACCTGTCGCCGGCGGCGTGGTGCGGCAAAGTCACCGCACCCACGCGTAAAGACGGCGATGCGCGCATAAAATAACCCTCCGATCCGACCGGACGTACGTGCTTGCCCGAAATAGCAGCCACGTTATTTTACGGGCGGGCGTGCGCGCGCTAATACCTAGCTGCGGACGTCGTCGGTGCGTACCGCCGGAGCCGATCGATGGAAAATAAAGGCTGAGGCGCGCGGGCGGGCGGGCGGGCGGGTGGCGCGTCGCGACCAGGTTCACAATTCCAGCGAAATTTTGTTCACTTCGTTCCTTTTCGTTATCCTCGGAAAGAAAAATGATTCATTCAAATTTTGGCTAAATTTTATCTGAATTTTAGTTAAATTTCATCCAAAATTCAAATGCTGTTTGAACATTTTAACCGAATTTTTTTTACTCCCAATTTATTTGCAAATCAAAACTGTTTTCCCCGGTCGCGATAGGCCGAGAGGGCACCTATCCGCGCAACAGCGCAGCGCACCCACGACTAATCAGTGGCAGCGACAGCCGCGCGCGAGCTGCCTGCAAGGGCGTGTAGGGGTCGCTAAGTATTCAGGGGGTGCTCTGCTGATGTGCGCGGTGATGCTCATTATTCTTTGGTACAGCGGTGCCGGATCCATACCTTCGGCAGAGTAGATTTTAATTTAACGTATAAAAAATATCTAATGTATAGTCTAATTAAATTTAATTTAGTCTAAGTAATATTTTTATGGTTCAGTTTAAATAGTCTAAATCATGTCACTACTGAGCTCGGAACGTAACTAAATTTTGACTCCGCCAATATAATATAATACAGGATGCATGTCACCACGATGGAGGATGTCTCTCGAAGGGGCAAGCCAAGCTAGGCGCCATTATTTGGATATAGAGTAGTATTAGGGTTTTGATTCCCTTTAGCTTATCGTAAGTTCGGTGTTCCAAAGTTGCCCTCCGGTAATTAATTACCGCGCGCGCGGCAATCCTGGACTGAACTTAGGCCTCGCTCGTTTCGGCTTCAGCTTCTGATTTATTTTTCACTATTCATAATTTCGTCTTTTTCTGGATTTTTGGTTTTTTTAGCTTTTTTGCCGGTTCTTTTTATACACTACTAGAGTTTATATACTACTTCCAAATGTACATGCACCAATCTCCTTGGCGCTTTCGGTAAGAAACACGCGGTAACTCACCGCACGACACCGAGCTCATAAAATTAAAAAAAAAAGGCAACGAAAAATTTACCGTGGGCGTTTTCGGAAGACTCCATGGTAGCGGAGCTGGAATTCCCTGGCAGCGACGTGGCCTTCAGCGGACACAGAGAGTAGAGGTGGCCTCTGCCCCATATATACGCGGCAGCGGCTCACTCATTGGGAGAGACCGTAAGAGGAAAGAAAGGTTTGCTCCCCGGCCGTAGATAGATTAGCTAGCTAGCTCCGTTCTGTCAGAAATATCTTCAAGAAAAGAGCAAAAATAGCAGCCGTTTTAAGGCAAAAACTCGGCTGTCTTTCTGCTAAGGCAGAAGAGCTTAAGATCGAGCACGCCAATGGCGGAAGGCCAGTTCGCCTGGGGAAGGCAAGACGACGGGTGGAGGAAAGGGCCGTGGACAAGCCAGGAGGACAAGCTGCTCATCGAGCATGTGAGGCAGCACGGCGAAGGGAGGTGGAACTCTGTCTCCAAGCTTGCAGGTACTAATTAAGTGGATCATGAACACAAGTCGATCATGAGCGGATTTAATCTTTGATTAGACTTTTTTTTGTTTTGCTTTCGTGAGACGATTTGCTTGATTTTTCTCGCTTCACGTGGAGCTCAAGTACGGGCCTCTTTTCACCAACCGGTTTGCAACTTTCGAGTTGCGAGTTGCAAACGATTTGAGTTTCCCAGTTACTCGCGGCAGTCAACCAGTCAGTGGTGTACTTTAGGTAGGATCTTCAAGTGACAGCTTGCAACTCAACTAAGCAGGATGGTTCTGTCCTGTACGGTATTCCTGCATGCGTCTAACGTGTGTGTTTAGTCTTCCATTTGCTCCATCTTTTTATGTCATTTGATAAAATATCCCGTGATATCTCACTAACATGTGAAGATAGAATATGCATGTCAGTAAGACATCACTTACTATTTTAATAAAAGATAGAGCAAATCATCAATTCATCATTTTCTTTGTCTTCCGCTAAAAATTCTTCTCTTGATATCCCCTTCGTACTCTTTGCTGCCACTGTTGTTTTTCACATTAAGCTTACATATAACTAAGACGGTAACAGCTAGCCTCTATACCTGCTGCAAGATGCAGCCATACTGACCAAGACTCATCCCTACTGAAGTTTCATGCACCAACCAATTACTAGCTGGAGTGATAGTATTAGATCCCGTGGGTGGAGTACTAGATCCCGGTTCATGTGCGTCCACGTTGCATAGTTGGTCAAGTCTAGATGTGAAAGGGCGGGCGTTAAAATATAACTAGAATTACTAACGTTTGCCGACAAGCTTGTTTTTTTTAGTGAGGTGGTTAGCGCATGAAAAGTACTCAACACTTACCTACTTAAAATTGAAGTAAAAACTAATCAACAATGGGGTGTCTCTACATCGGGTGGTGTGTGTGTGTGTTAAGAGACGAGTCAGATTTGCATCCATAGTACTAGCAAAACCGATCATCAATACATGATGCATAGTACTGCACATGCATGGGGTGGCTACTCGTCTGAGATCCATTTTCCATTAATTTGGTCCTTTTTTTGCTGCTGGCAGGGCTAAAGAGAAGTGGCAAGAGCTGCAGGCTGCGGTGGGTTAACTACCTGAGGCCTGATCTAAAGAGGGGCAAGATCACACCCCAAGAGGAGAACGTCATAGTCCAGCTCCATTCCTTGTGGGGAAACAGGTACATGCACTGTACTACAGATCATTCTCCTATGCAGCATGAAATGACCTGCTGTTGTTGCGTGCAGGTGGTCGACGATCGCACGCAGCCTCCCGGGCAGGACGGACAACGAGATCAAGAACTACTGGAGGACGCACTTCAAGAAGGGCAAGCCGTCCAAGAACATCGAGCGCGCGAGGGCGCGGTTCCTGAAGCAGAGGCGGGAGATGCAGAGCCAGCAGCTGCTGCAGCTGCTGGGTCAGCAGGGCAAGGACGTCGAGCACCTGCAAGGCGGCGCGCGCACCGGCACCGCCGCAGTCGTCGACGACGACACCGTGGGCGCGGCGCCGACGTTGGCCGGCCACGAGGACCTGATCATGCAGGACGTCATGGACTTCATGTGCCCCATGTCCTGCGCCCTCCTCCACGGCGCTGGCGGGCAGAGCGGCGGCGGCGGCGGCAGCTGCTGCGCGTCGACGAGCGAGGAGGACGGCGCCACGTGGGGGAGCCTGTGGAACCTCGAAGATGTGGTCGATGACGTCGACGGCGGGGCGTGCACGCTGTGGTAGATTCCCTAGCTCTCGGCTAGCTTGCTCGCTGCATGCCTCGTAGGCTCCTCGCGTTGAAGGGAGAGAGGTGCGAGTACGTCGCGGTGCCGATGGATGAGGATGGAACAACAGCTATCGTACGTCCACTTTGCAGCAGCTAAGTTGATTACATGTTCCGGAGCACTTTTTAGGGGGAAACGGGAGATGTTTTTTCCCTAGTTAGCGAGCTACTCCTCCCAGCCCGCTAAAAATTAAGGAGACGCTACGTGTTAAAATTGGTTCCTGTGGTGATCATGCAATTGTCCAATTCCATGCATATTGTTACCAACTATTGAGTCTGAATAACCTCTGGTTATTAATTGTCTACTTTAGCGATTTGTGCTTTTAGATGAACTAATGTATGAAACTTAATAGCTGAATTTGTAACTGCATCTTAATTAGGTGGTAATTAAGGCGCTAGTGCGTCGATGTACTTAAATTTCGGTTTCTTCCATTTCTTCTTTAATGTAAAGACGTGCGTGTTCTAAATAATATAGGGTGGTTTTTTTTGTAGTATGGCCAAAATTTTCTTAAGCATAACTCATATTTTTATCCGTTGGATCAGCATTCAATTATACGGTACATCGATCGCCGTATAAAACCAATGGTTACAAAAATAATTGATTTAGACTTGAGAAAAAAATCAAACAATTTATAAATAGCAAACCGTAAATTAGTTTGTACGCTGTCTGAGATTCATACAGATCGACCACGGGGCGGTCTGGGATTTTAGGGGCCAGCGAAACTAGGAATAGAGGCCTAGTATAAATATCTAAATATAAATCTACATACATATATATATATATATATATATATATATATATATATATATCTAATTTTACCAACAAACACTTAAAATACGTTATGTATTAAAGAAAAATTCATATCAAAGGAAATTCAATATTTTCTTCTCTTATAGGCCCCTTCTCCACTAATATGTCTCTTGCTTTGTTATCAAGATTACCCCAATTTATCGGATCATAAATATTTGTAGTAAATCTGGTTCATCAAAACTAGCAGATTCATAGCGAGATGAATTAAATATGTGCTCATGATCACTCACATTGTTATCATCGTGTTGATGTTGACATGGTCTTCGTAGGGCCCTCATCTTCTAGATTCACATTAGCATCTTCCTCCACAGCAACTATCGCCAATTCATCAGGATTTCTTGAACTGCTCGTATTACTTTTAAAAAATTTGTCAACGGATCCCTACGTGATTCAATCAACTCATCTATTTGTTTCCTCTTTTTCTTTTTCTTGCGGATGCATATTTTCTAGATGACATGGTCGAAAATTTAAAGAACAATAGTATAATTAGTAACTACAAATAACAATTAACAAAGCACTAATTATTGATTAAAATTCCTAATATGCAAGATTGCAAACTACAGATCGCTAGGCGTCTCTAGACCCGAGGCCCGGCATGGCGGCATGAATACGTGCGTGAATCGTGCATGCGAGCCATCGAGCCATGCAAATATGCAATGCAAAGCGATCAGCGAATAGCGGATGAGCGATCGCGGTCGGTATAAGCGCCTTGTGCGGCGATGCGAATCTCGGCGGATGCATCATGCATGCGGCCAGTGCGGCGCAGATCTTCCGGCGGGGCACGGGGCGTTAGGCGTATCGATGCGTATTCACGTGCGTGGCGCCTAGCGGCGGGCCGGGCGGAGAGGCGGCGAGGCGTCTAGCGGTCTAGAGAGTAGAGGCAGGCGGGCAGGCGGCGGCGAGGCGGCGGCGGGCTGCGGGCGAGCCAACCTCGGCTCGGCGGCGGCGTGATGGTCTTTGTGGGCGGAGGCCTAGTCCCAGGTAATGGCGGTCAAGAAGATAAGAAGTCGGCCGGATCGAGCAGTATTAGTGTATTACTATACGCATGCGGCGTGCATATACAATGTGTATGCCTATGAGGGCCCCTGGGTTTTGGGGGCTAGGGCGGCCGCCCGCTCGCCCCGGGCCGGGCCTGTCTGACCACCTACCTAGCGTAGCATGTGCATGCAAATGTCTTTTTCAAGGAACGTTTTCCATTGCCATAGAAGGAAAGGACGTTGATAGAGGATCGACGTAGCGAGAGGGGCTTCATCGGAGACGCCTCTGATGCACTTTCCTTGTATCGTACTGTGCGACGGGTCGATTCCTCTTATTCTCGTATCCACTACTCAGCGTCTAATCATTCGGAAGAGAAGGGAAACAACGGCGAGGCGCACTAGGCACTGTCAGTTTTGATGCTTTGTCCATTCCTAGTCTGAAAGGCGCACGTACATCTCAGCGCTGTTCAAACGGACGGCGGCGTAGGCCCGTTATGCACCTTAGCCCAAACAGATTGTACCGTGCTGATCCGCACAGCCCAGTATGCAGCCGTGCCGTGTCAGGCCGGCGACGTGGAATAGTTGAAGTGCCTGCCTCGGAAACCTGAACCGCGCTATCTCTTGATATGGTTTCTATCCTTATGCCCGGGGGACTCTCCACGCGGAGAGCGCCTCCAAGTCGGCGCGCGCCCGCCCCACGCCAGCCCCAGCCCGGCGTGCCGGCGAAATCTTAAATGCGGTCGGGAGATATTTTGCGAAAAAATCTCTGAGTTTTTCCAAAATTACGTACAGGTCCTTGGTTCTCGCAAAAAGGTCTCTACTAATTTTTTAACCCCTCCCTTTTGCAGGATGGCCCCTCGCGGTTTCCTAAATTGCGCACGAGTCCCTGTTTCTTTACGTACAGGTCCTCGGTTCTTGCAAAAGAGCCCTTGGTCCCTGTTTTTTTGCAGGATGACCCCCGCGGTTTCCGAAATTGCGCACGGGTCCTCGTTTGTTTACGTACAGATCCTCGGTTCTTTCTAATGAGCCCTTAGTCGCTGTTTTTCCCGGAAAAACCCTTTGGTTCCTCTGAAATTACGCATCCATCCTTAATTTTTTTTAAAAAAGCCCCGTCTCACGAATTTTTGTCTCTTTTATTTTGATCCACACGCTAGCTAACGCGGCGTGGCGCCGCGCTCATATTTCTAGTTTATTACAACGCTGATGTAAATCAGACATGGAGAAGGAAGGAGCACGCACGTACGCACCTGACAACTACGTACATATGTACACCGTAGTACGTACGGATGTGGACGCGTGGCGACGAGGTAAGCTTGATGCCTGTGAGCCGCTCGATTATCTGCTCGAATTTTTGGGCGATTTCACCTTAGAAAATATACATGAGAGCGCGTCGCGTCGCGTGCAGGACGGTCGAACGAAATTTAGGTGGTGCTTTAACTAAATTTTAGCTTAATTTTCTCTCGGAGTTTTAGTTTTTTAGCTAAAATTGTATCGTAACAGATATTATTCTTTTATAAAAAATAACAATAAAAAAGCCCGTTATATTGTCACGGACAAAATACAAAAATTATGAAGAAAAAGCCAAAAAACAAAAACAAGTTAAAATTAAAACCAATATATTTTAAATAGATTTTAACTTGAATAAATTAAAGAAAAAAAACTAGAACCGAAGCGGTTGTCGGATCCCGGAGGAGGATCCGATTTGAGGGAGGTAAGGTAGAAATCGGAGATAGAAACCGGAAAGAACACGCTAAAGCGAGAAAGATGCTAAGAGCTAGGGCTCGGTATATTGGTATTGCAAAACTTATGCCCCTGCTTGCGGCGGCGGCGAAGTATATGTATATCAGTACTTAAGTCCCAGGTATTACGCTAATAGCGATTACGGTAATTACAACGGATTAAGCGAACATTAGCATTAAACAAAGTGTGATTACTCAATAACTAATTCTACTTTAGCTATAAGAGATGCGATGCGTTGATCTCCCCATAGAAGCCGATTGCATCTCGACCTTCGAGGTGACGAGCGTTATCTTACGTCGTCATCTTTCTTCTTGATCTTGGTCTTGACATTACCCTCTCCTTGAAATCATACTTGTCCTCAAGTATTCTCTTACGGGAACCATGATTTGATAGTATCGAGAAAAATTAAAATGTGCCTTTGATGAAATCGGCATCTTCCCAAGATGCATCTTCGGAGGCGATTGACCTTGCACTAACCATTGGGTTACCAGTTTATCACGTCGGGCAAAGCTACGGTCTCTAACACGGTGACGGTTCGGTTTGATCTTCCGTCGTGACGATTAGAGGTAAGTCGGACTAGGAATGACGGGCGCCACGGTGCCTCTTGAGTTGGGCGACATGAAAACCGGATGGATGCCTACACCTTGGTGCAGCGGCACTGTAGGCAACATTACCCACTCGTTGCATCACTCTGAAAGGCCCGTAAAACCTACTGGTAAGTTTTAGAACATTCCTTAATCCGAAGGCTGAAGTTCTATAAGGTTGCATCTTGAGATAAACCATGTCTCCACGCAAATTGTCTCTCTAGCGGTTCAAATCGCATATTTCTTCATCCTATTTTGCTTTGAGCGATTCTCTTTGAGTCTCCTTAACATTATTTGTTTTTGCTGCAGAAAGTCCTGAGTCTCTTCTTCTCTAGGTCCCGGGACAGCCACCTCATTGATCATAGGGGGTGGAAATCCATACAAGGCTTGAAAGGGAGTTACCTTGAGGGAGGTGTGGAAAGTAGTATTATACCACCATTCAGCAAGAGCTAGCCAGGAAACCCATTTCTTTGGTTCAAAGAAGGCCATACACCTTAAATAAGTCTCCAAGCATTGATTAACCCTCTCGGTTTGCCCGTCCGTTTGCGGATGATAAGCAGTACTAAATCTCAGTTCAACTTTTAAAGCCTTGAACAACTCTTGCCAAAGTCGGCTTGTGAATATCCTATCTCTGTCAGTAACAATGGCTAAAGGGAATCCATGCAGCTTAAAGATATTATCAATAAATGCTTGTGTGACAGACTGTACTAAGTATGGATGTGTCAGGGGAATGAAATGTGAATATTTTGTAAATCTGTCTACAACAACTAAAATGACCTCATACCCTTTTGATTTAGGCATTCCCTCAATAAAGTCCATGGAAATATGAGTCCAAGCCATATCGGGGATGGGTAAGGGTTCCAATAGCCGGGTAATGGCGGTGTTGATTTGATCTTTGTGATGGCACGATTACGAACATAAGTATGAACTTCCTTCTTTAATCGACCAATGAAACAACCCTTTAACCCTATGGTAAGTGGCGACCATACGAATGGCCTCCCATGGCGGATGAGTGGAAAGAGTGAATGATATTACGCCTCAATTCGGCATGACTTCCTACATAGATCCTCCCTTTATATCTGATCACTCCTGAGTGAAGTGTGAACTCAGTCTGTTGCCCTGGCGCCAATGTAAGTTGTTCTAAAAGCTCCTTGCAATGAGAATCAGCTGAGTAGCTTCGTTCTATGATCTCAATCCAAGTTGGGATAGCTATGGAGATAGCCATGAGATCAGAATCCCTTCTGGATAGAGTATCAGCAGCCTTGTTTTCTTTCCCTCTTTTATATTCGATGGAGTAATCAAATTCCAGCAATCTCAACATAAGCTTGTGCTGAATTCCTTCGCCAATCCTCTGCTCAGCCATAAACCGGAGACTCTGCTGATCAGTTTTGATTATCAATTTAGTACCAAGGAAATAATGTCTCCATCTCTTCAGGGATTCAAGAATGGCCAATGCCTCTTTATCATAAGTGGAAAAATTTGCATTTCGAATGCCCAAGGTTTTGCTAAAGTAAGCTATCGGCCTTCCTTTTGCATCAACACGACCCGATACCCTTTTGACAAGCATCGGTTTCCATAGTGAAGGGTTCGAGAAATGGAAGAGCGAGCAGTGAGGTTAACGAGTTTCAATTCCTCAAAAGCTTCATCTTGTGAATATCTGGCGAAGTTTTCTTTCTTTAGCATATCATGTAAAGGCCTACATATTAATCCATAATCTTTGATGAAGCGTCGATAATACCCAGCCATTCCCAAAAACTCCTCAATTGAGATACATTTTGCGGCTTGGGCCATTCACGATTCGAAATCTTTTTGGATCGGTAGCCACCCTATTTGGCGATATAATATATTAAATACTCCACATATGTTGCAGCAATCACACATTTACTGATATTGGCATATAGTTTCTGCTGCCTCAAAATTTCCAATACAATGGTAAGGTGTTGTATATGGTCCTTCTCATTTTTGCTATAAACTAGTATATCATCAAAGAATACTAGGATAAACCTCCTCAAATACTTGGCAAAAATAGAATTCATCAATGCTGAAAGGTTCTGGAGCATTCGTAAGTCCAAAAGGCATGACTAGGTATTCAAAATGTCCTAGGTAAGTTCTAAAAGCGGTCTTACCAATATCCTTTATCTTCATTCGAATCTGGTGATAACCTGATTTCAAATCCAACTTACTGAATATGGTTGCTCCATTTAACTCATCGAGTAAGTCTTCAATCACCGGAATTGGGTATTTGTTCTTAATTGTTTGAGCATTCAATTTTACGTAATCTACGAGCCTCCACGAACCATCTTTCTTCTTGACTAAGATCATTGGAGAAGCGTATGGACTTGAACTAGGTCTAATGACCGAGGATTCGATAACTTGACGATCTGTTGTTCCATTTCATTTTCAAGCGATGCGGGACCCTATAGGGCGAATGTTAGGAGGTTGATCCCATCTTTGATAGGTATTGTGTGATCACATTCTCTCACGGTGGCAGCCCATTAGGCTCTCGGAAGACATCCTGGTAGGAGTCTAACAAAGATTGGAATAAAGGATCCACTGGTGCAACTTCTTCTTGAGGTTTAGATGGCTGATAGTCAATCACATATCCGCACATACCCTTCACAGTCAGTTTATCTCCTCCCTTTTGGCTTAGTACCTTGACAATAGTTGTTGGACCATGATCCTCAAAATTCACCTCAGTCACACCATTCTTCACAATAGTTAGTCTCCTTGATTTCAAATCCAGGCTGACTGGGCTATGTTGATATAACCAGTCACAACCCAATACCATATCGTATCCCTTCAGCGGTAATACCTTAAAAGAGTTGTTAAACTTCTCTCCTCTAACACAATAATCTGTCTCAGCTATGTAAGAACCGGTTAATAGGGTTCCTCCCCCAGCCACCATGACCTTCTGTAAAGGTATTAAGTGTATCTTGCAAGTGACTCGACTGGCAAAAGTCAGATCAATGAAAGTGTGTGTACTACCGCTATCAACCAGTGCTATCCCTTTCTTGCCCCCAATAGTCACTTCTAGAGTGAAAGTTGTTACTCCCACTAGCCCTTGAGCGCACGGAGGAGATCGGCATCGTGATCCTCGGAATCTGATTGGTTAGCAGACTTCTCCACATTGTCAGATTGCTCTTCTTCTTGTTCTGGTTCTGCGGTAACAGCCTCCTCGCTCTCCCCTACCATTAGGTTCATTTGCTGATAATGTTTACACTTATGCCCCAAAAACCATTTCCCACCACAATATTTGCAAACCCCAGGGGTGAATGGTTTTAGTATATTCTCCTTCTTCTGACCTGTAGCCTCAATATTAGGTTTATTCCTTGCACCAGTAATGAAGCCTTTGTTCTGGCCATTAGTAGTACTTTGGGTATTCCTCTTGTTCACTGCCCCAGCTCCCTTTTCCATATCCTTAGCCATCCAGTATGCCTCACATAAACTCTGAGGTTTCAAGGGTTTAAGGAAGTGCTTGATGTCATTTCTCAATCCATTGACAAAACATTTGACAAAAAATTGAAGATTCAGTACTTGAATTTCATTCTTGTACGCTGCCATGAGTTCTTCATACCGATCGATATAATCTGAGACACTCATGTTGTACTGCTTCACTGAATGAAAGTTCTCCACTACCTCATAACCGCTATGCTGGGAAAACCTATCACAGATCATAGCACAAAATTCCGACCACGGAGGTGGATTCCACAGTAATCCTGTGCTCCTCAACCACTTATCAGCACGGCCGAACATATACATCTGAGCCAAATCGAACCTAGCATCTTCTGGAACGCTGGCCATAGCAAAGTACGTCTCACTTTGTCGGATCCACTCGAGCGGTTCCCTTCCATCAAACCTTGGAAAATCAAGCTTAGGTCCCTTAGCAATGGATTTGTAAAAGCCAAGGACCCTCTCATTGCTCGGGTTGGAATTCCATTGCCTAGCAAGGTACTGGTCAGGGGGATGATGATATTCTCTATGGTTATGTGACCACTGCCTATTGAAAGCTGGTTCATGGTTGGAATTGAAATGATTCAAGGTGGGGGACGCCAAGAAGGAATGTGGTGGCTGATTCTGTTCCCACCCGGTTGGTATTGCAGAAAACCCAGTAGAGGGAGGGTTGTAATTACCTTCATGCGTGCCATTCAACTCCACCCCTTGAGTGCTGTGGAGGTTAGCCTGCCTCAAATCTTCCGCCCTTCTCGGTATTTCCACTTCTTGTTCTCCCGATGGAGCCACTTCTTGCCTAGATCTTTGATCAATCACTCTAGTCTGAGAGATAACCAACCCTTGCAGCAAGTTTTCCATGCGATTCATCTGCTCTTGTATACCAGTTACTTGCTGTTGAAGATCTCCCACCTGCCGCTGCAGTATCTCGGCCTTGTAACTCGCTTCCATTGCTTCATGCGACATTGTCGGATCGATGTTTCCGCCGTTCCTCGCTATGGACTTGGTCATCTTCCTTGGATCGGCGCAAGGATTAGGGATTTTACCGGATCGTGGACGGAACCTTATCCGCTCCGATGCAATCCGCCGGCGCGATGCAATCCGCCGCCCAAGTCGGAGGATTGAAGCTCGCGGACTTCCGCCAAGGACACAACCAAGCTCGATACCAATTTGTCGGATCCCGGAGGAGGATCCGATTTGAGGAGGGTAAGGTAGAAATCGGAGATAGAAACCAGAAAGAACACGCTAAAACGAGAAAGATGCTAAGAGCTAGGGCTACAGTATATTGGTATTGCAAAACTTATGCCCCCTTGCGGCGGCGGCGAAGTATATGTATATCAGTACTTAAGTCCCAGGTATTACGCTAATAGCGATTACGGTAATTACAACCAGATTAACTGAACATTAGCATTAAACAAAGTGTGATTACTCAATAACTAATTCTACTTTCGCTATAAGAGATCTGGTACGTTGATCTCCCCCATAGAAGCCAGATTGCATCTCAGCCTTCCAGAGGTGACGAAGCGTTATCTTCTGTGCGTCATCTTTCTTCTTCAGTCTTCAGGTCTTGACAGCGGTGTGCGCATCGCAAGCGCGTAGTGCCGATCGCGAAGCAGGCCTCGGAAGCCATGGCCGCGTCCGCGAGGAGCAGACCGACGACGGCGGGGTCGTCCTCCCCGATGCACATAAATCGCGGGGCAAGCCGCCCAGGCCACCGTGCAGGCCATCCTCCATGGTGATGGTCATCACCACCGACCAACCGTTCGATCCCACCCCGGACGACATCGTCGGCCGGTACCATGCCCTTGCGCCACGCCCTGCGGTGCGACGACCTGCCCCGGCAGATCCAGGACGCCGACGTCTACAGCGCGCACCCCGCCTTCCTCGCCGCCATCTACCCGGTGGCTAGCAACCGGTTCGAGTGGTTCTTCTTCGTGTGCCGCGGACGCCGCCCCGGGGGCCGGCGCAGGGCCGGACCCGGCACGTACCGCCTTGCCGGCGAGGCGAAGCTCCTCCGCGGCAGCGCGTACTGCCACACCTTCCGCTATTACGAGGACATCGAGCCAGGACATGGCCGAGGTGGGCTCGGCCTCGGCAAGGAAGACCGAGTGGCGCATGGACGAGTACGGCGCCTGCGGGCCTGACAGTCCCGGCGCCGGGGCTTTCGACATGGTGGTCCGCAACTGCAAGGTCTACCCGGCGCGCGGCGGGTTCATCCACGAGAGACTCGGCGTCGACCGCGCAGTGCTCCCCTCACGTCGTCGTCGCGCGGACGCGGATGTGAAGCCGCAGGTGCTCGTCCAGCTCTACCTCACCAGCCTCAACCTGGGGGACCCAGGCCGGTGCCGCATGCACCCCGCGATCGACGTATGCGCCGCGCACCCGGCAGTGCTCACGACGGTGTTCCCGGCGGCCAACGACAGGTGCGATGGTTCTTCGCCGTGCGGCGCGCGCCCGCCGCGAACGGTGACGAGAACGGGGCGCACCCGCGGAGCGCGGGGCCAGGGGGGAGCGACTGCCACCTCGTGGACGGCTAGCGCAGGGACACGCGGCGTGTTCTGGTACCGGGAAGACGACGCGACGGTCAGGCAGGTGTCGCGGACGGAGTGGTGGATGGAGGAGTGCGGGTTCGGGCCGACAATTAGTACTAGAGTAGCTAGAACAGATAAAGTTGTTTGAAAATACTCATCGAACAGGCAATGTGTTGCCTTGTACATTTGCTTTGATCTGGGAGATTAGAGCATTTGCCTTATACATAAATATAGAATTTGATGATTTATCCTATTTATCTCATTTATATATGGATCTTAGACCCATATGTCAATGAAATATCATAGGGTAAACCATCAAATACAATGGAGTTTGTAATAGAATGGTTTTGAGGATGATGTGTACATGAGAACTACATAAGTTCCATTCAAAAGCAGCTTCATTAGTCAGCTCCTCGTGGGCTAGCCCACCGACCCTAGAGGGCCAACATGTTCCCATCCAAGGGAGGTCGAGGCCAACGCCAATCCCTTTGTTTTCCTCACGGGCCATGAGGGCCAGGGAATGGGCCGCATCATACTGGACCAGTTGCACCCCTAGGAGGCATGGCGAAGGATGAGGTAGAGGACCATTGAGCCTCATCGACACTAGTGAGGCAACATGGGAGTGGGGAGGTGGCGCCATGGCGCGGGTGCAAAGGTCTCGCTTTTTTTGGTTTTTTAGTCGGTTCTTGGGTTTGGATTTTTTTTAACAATCAATATTTATTAGACTAATAAATCGCAGTAAAAAAGAACGCCTCAAAGACAGTGGATTGTTGATTTTGGAGAGGGGGAGAAGGCCGTTGTATTTACATTCAAGGGTCGTAAAAGATTGTATATATATATAGACCCTTCTGCGTATTCTTATCGGGAGAGACTAACATGGTGTGGCCTATGCGGTGATCACTGATCAGTAAATCACACGCTTGAGTCTCTGCATTGCATTGCACGCATGATGCACGGCGATCTACCTTGGAAAAAGTCCACCAGGAGCCCCCGGCTGCAGCGCGGAGAGCTCTCTGATCTCCTCCAAATCAGTAACCGCATCGATCCACTGCCAAGAACCAGTAAAAGCAGTTGCATTTCTTCCTGTAAATGAAGTTGCCACTCATCAGTGATCACTACTGGATCCACGACTCGCATCTCTCTCCTCAGTTCTCACTTCTCACCACCGCGTAACTTTAGTCTGAAGAAGCTGCGCAGCGGCGGCACTGACGCACTGTCACAGTGATCACTACCTAACAATGGCCGGGTGGAGGAAGGCGTGGCTGTCAATGCGGGACCGGGGCGGGGGCAGCAGCAGCTCCCTACTCGCCCTCCTCTCCGCGTCCTCGTCGTCTTCCTCCCTCACCAACTACAGGCGAGGCGGCGCGGGCGGTAAGTACTACAACGGCGGCCACTTGAGCGGCAAGGCTGTACTGGCCTGCTTCTCCGTCGCGCTGGTTCTCGCCTTCTTCTACGTCTCCGTCACCAGCGGCCCCACTGCCGACGACTCCTCCCTCCCCGACAGCGTCGTCGTCCTCTGGCGCCCTACTGTCGTGGCTCTCGTCAAATTCGTCGACGCCGATGTTGCCAAGGAAGTCTCTTCCTCCTCACCCTCCCATTCCTCCTACTGCGAGTAGCACCGGCACTGCTCGGCAGAGCGATGCGCGCAACGCAACCATGGGGCCGCGTCGAGTGCAAAGCGACGCGGAGGACTCGGCGCTGGCGGAGGACTCGGGACAGCCGGCACCGATGCCCGAGCAAACGGTCAAAGCGCAGGGTTCTCCCCAGAACGCCGGAAACACCACAGTCGGTTCCGACGGGGAGCCCGTCAGCAACGGCACGAGGGCACAAGAACTGCAAGAGGAAACTGTAATGCCCATGCTGCGGTGGCGGAGAGCTGATGGCGCGAATTCCTCCCACAACGGCATTGTAGGCGTTCCCCGTGAGCCGATGGACTCGGCCGGCGCCGCCGGCAATTCTACCGAAACGGGGAGTTCGAGCGAAGAAGAGAGAAACAAGAACGCCACCATCAACAAAGTACCCCCGAACTCGACACGGCGAGCAGTGACACCATCAACAACACCGGAGCGAAAGGAGGGCAAGCACAGGTACCGGAGAGCGGCCATCAGTTACAAGCACCAGATCAGGCGGCGAAAGGAGATAATCCTCCCGGCGCAGGAAGGAGCCGCCATGCACAGCGACGGCGCCACGGCGGACACGAACACCAGCACGCTGGGCGTCGGGCCCGGCGACAGCCGCATCGTCTCGACGTCGGGCGTGCAGAACCTGGTTTCTTTTGCCAAGTGCGACGTGTTCACTGGAGGGTGGGTGAGGGACGAGAGCTACCCGTTCTACCCGCCGGGGTTGTGCCCTCACATAGACGACGACTTCAACTGCCACAAGAACGGGCGGCCGGACAGCGGCTTCCTCAAGTGGAGGTGGCAGCCGCACGGCTGCGACATTCCCAGGCGAGTTTCTGAACTTTGCTCAAGCGAGCTATACAGGAGTCCTTCGTGTCTAATTAGTTTCTGATTTGAGATGTGTCTAGGTATTATTTGAATATTTTCTTTCTAACAATTATCTAAATTTAGTACTGTTGGATTAAAGAGACTTTTTAAAGTAGAGATTATTTTGAGGAAGAAGAATTCGTAGTCCAATAGTCACAAATCTTGGTAGAAATAAAACATTTCGTTGCAAATGCTCAATACACGGACGGTCTTACACTGTGATCTAAATTTCTCTTCTTGCGCCAGGCTGAACGCGACTGATTTTCTGGAGAGGCTGAGGGGCCAGAGGATCATATTTGTCGGCGACTCGCTGAACCGCAACATGTGGGAGTCTCTGGTCTGCATTCTTCGCCACGGTGTCAGAAACAAGAAGAGCATATACGAAGCATCCGGGAGGAACCAGTTCAAAACCAGAGGATACTACTCCTTCAAATTCAGGGTACAGGCTGCCTCACTGAATAATAATAACTCTGAATTTTGTCGATTTCGTAACTCAATGTTACTTCATTGCAGGACTACAACTGTTCTGTTGATTTCATAAGATCAATTTTTCTGGTCAAGGAGCAGATCCGTGAGAACAAAAACGGCGCTGTGGACACAAAGCTGAGATTGGATGAGCTAGATGAAACAACACCGGCGTACCGGACTGCTGACATCATCGTCTTCAACACCGGCCACTGGTGGACTCACTCAAAAACATCAAGAGGGTATATCAAATTTTCCCCTGAACTGAAATTCTATATGAAAACCGATCCTACCAAGCCATTGGTGAAGTATTTATGTGTCCACAGGCTGAACTATTATCAAGAAGGCAACCATGTGTACCCAAGCCTTGAGGTGATGGATGCATTCGAGAAAGCTCTAACTACATGGGCTAGATGGATTGACAAGAACATCGACTCAAGAAGAACTCGGGTTGTATTCAGAGGATATTCCCTAACACATTTCAGGTAAGAGATTGCCACTACGCCTTCAGATCATTTGTATATCTTCTGCTTCATCTCATCTCATGATCCATTTCACCGCAGGGGAGGGCAGTGGAATTCAGGAGGGAAATGCCACAGGGAGACCGAGCCAATCTTTAACCAGACATACCTTACCGAGTACCCTGAGAAGATGAGGATCCTGGAGAAGGTTCTGACGCAGATGAAGACCCCTGTGATATACCTCAACATCAGCAAGCTCACCGATTACCGGAAAGATGGTCACCCGTCGGTGTACCGGGTACGGTACGGCACGGAGGAGGAACGGATGGCGGCAGTGACAAAGCAGGACTGCAGCCACTGGTGCTTGCCGGGCGTGCCGGATACGTGGAACGAACTGCTGTATGCTTCGCTGCTCCAGGCAGGCAAAGGTTCCTGGAGATTATGACATGATGGCTACCGAAATTGGGCTTCGTTTTCTCACATTCCAAGGAACATACAAAAATGACAAGAAATTCATTAAGCTTTGGTCTGTAATTAGAGGTGGATATAATCGCAGGAAATCCTGCATTGCAGTAGACCCAATTAGTATCTAACAATCATCGTAAGACAGCAAAATTTTAGATTTTTTCCCCGGTAGTTCATATACATACGAGACCTCAATAACTGATGTAACTAGTGAAAATGGATAATGGAAGTAGCTCAAGTAGAGAATTTATAGCACAGGGTAATCCTCACATATTTATATTATACCTGTATCTACGCATGGATTCATTGCTCAAGTTCTCAGATCATTATTATGCTAGAACGGCTGATTACAAAACGAATGAAGATCATCACTATTTCAGACGAAACTAAGAGAAAGTTAACGGAATAATATCATCATTTTTAAATTTCGATAAGATTAATGCATCAATTAAGCACTTGTTATACCTTGCATCACTCGTAGCGTCGAACACATGCTCGAAAAATCATAGTACTTCACTAGCTGTTTTCGAAAAAAAAAAACATGTGTAGGAAAAATGGGAATGGCTTTATCACAATAATACACCAAATTATTTGCAGTTAATTTCTGCACAAAGTCACCAACTACTAGTATCAAAGTTCACAAGCTACTAGTACAATGCAGCGAATTCTTGAATTGATCAGTCTAAAGTTGGTAACCACTAGAGCCCTGCCAAACAATTTGGAACAACAAACATACTCCACCGTAGGCCTTAATTCGCCGTCACTTCCACCTAAACCAGAAAAGAAGGAAAGAAATCAACACCAAAACTTCTTAGCCATCTGCAGCTCCAGGCACGTACAGAGCTGTAATTCTCTTCAACCAAGAACAAGTAGCACAGCTATATGATATGGACGTGTACAGTAAGGGTAGCAGCCTTGAGTCCGTCGACCTAGTCCGTCCTGTCCATGGCCAGGACGGTGCTGATGTTCATGGGGCTGATGTGGTCGGTCGAGCCGTGCACGAACTGCGCGACGATGATCCGGTTGGCCCGCTCCGTCGGGTGGAAGGCGTCCCAGTACGCGTACACGTCCCGGTTCGCGCACACGTTCGACGCCGGCGTGCACAGCCCGATCCCATTGTACGGCCCCTGCCCGCAGCACGCTACCTTCGCCGTGACGAACCCTGCGACCACACCACGGGTCACTTCAGTACCTCCTCACCGATCTGCCTGACCGACAAACAGCTAGCTAGCTCACAGCCACGTGCGTGCGAAGTTCTTACTAAACAATGGCTGACAGGTGGTCCCCGCACTCGAGGCGCCACTTGCCAGCCATTCTTGGTAAGAACTCCGTAAAACATTTCGTACGCGTTGTCCTTCCGGTTCAGTGTTATATGACAAGATTTATGGAGTGTATCGTTACCGTAGTCCCGTGGGTTGAAGATGAAGTCGAAGCTGATCTTGTTGGTGTTGGCGGCGATGAAGACGTCGCGGCCGAGCTCGCCGTTGAGCTCGCTGAGCATCCGCACGAGCTGGGGTTGAAGAGGTCGGCGGCCTGCGTCAGGTCGGGCGCGCACTCGCCGTCGAGGCTGTGGAGGGCCAGCTCCGCCGGGACGCAGCCGATCATGCCCGTGCCGGTGACGATCACGCGCCGGGCCCCGAGCTCGTACAGCCTCTGCGCGCATGCACTTTTTTGTTTAAGACAGGAAAGCGGTACACTTGAGAGGCGGTCCCCCTACCGACACATAGCCTAGCTGAATTGCAGAAACGAAACGTATACACGAACACGACGAAGCTGCACGACACCACGAGCTCGACTGTTCGTGCATGTGGCAGGAGTAATACAGCGCAACCACCGCGTGGCCCGTGGGTACACCGGTAAGGCTCTGTTTAGAAGTGTTATTGGTTTTTTTGCTGATTAAGAAAGACTGAGAAGGCGAAGAATATAAGCGTTGAGATTTTACTACGTTTAAAATAGTTTCTATGATGACTACTGTATACGACTTATAAAAACTATTTAAAAAAATTATTCTAATTAAAAGCTAATTTGTAAAAGCCAAAACTACGACGAGCCATGATGCCTGACCGCTTCGTACTTTTACTACCCTTTCCATTTGACTGCCTCCTGCTCGCTTTCGCTGTGAGGAACTTACAGCAGTTTCCGATTGATTGCCTGTGCAGAGTGGACTGTGTGGTAGATTGGTGACAGCAGGCATGCATGCATCAAGGCGAAGCTGAGACGCAGTAGTATACCACCCTATGGTAAAAAAACTCGGGTTCTATTCCTTGATTTTCTTTGGGAGTGTCTATTACAAAGGCGACCAAAATTTTTTTATCTCTCAGTCACTTGAAGTTGCACTCTCAATCAACTAAAATTACAGTTGATTCTTTTGGAGAGGGGCTACAACTTCAGTTAATTGAGAATGCAACTAAGTGTAACTTTAGTTGCACTTTGAATCATCTGAAGTTGCAGCTGTTTTTTTAAAGGGGACTGCAATTTTAGTTGATTGAGAATGCAACTTCAAATGACTGAGAGATAAAAAAAAATTCAATCGCCTTTGCAATAGCAAAACCGATTTTCTTTTTGTTGAATTGAGCTTCTGGGTAAATGTTTAGGCTTATTGCCATTGGACCCCATGGATCATAATACAAAGGAATGTATTATCCTAGTGACAGCGTGTGGAATTCGACGAAAGTATATTCCATCTTGACAAACTCGTCGACGTTCGAGGATAGCTCTTCGAATTCTTGATGGGAGAAGTCATACACAAAAATGGAGAGTTCCACTCTGGCGATGATGATTAGATGTTCAAACATTTATACAATTGCAATAACTTAATTGTGCTTAATCAAACAATTCAATTAGTTGTATTTCCTTCAGTTGTTTAATTTATTTGTGAGGTCTGTATAATGATTGTCGTGTGCTATATATGTGATCTGTTTGTTTGTTTTCAAAGGGCATAGCTAGTTTTTTTAGGCTAGCCGAAAACACAAAATAATTTAGCTATTAAAATAGCTATCACAGACGATTTTTGGTATTAATCATCTGTGATATTTCAGATATCATAGACGTCTATGTTGAAGAACCATCTGTGATATCTTTTATATCACAGATGGTTTTTAGTATTAGCTGCCTGTGATATATGAGATATCACAGACGGCTATATTTATGAACCGTCTGTGGTATCGTAATATCACAGACGGTTTTTAGTATTAGCCATATGTAATATCTGACATATCACGTACGGCTATGTTTAAGAATTGTCTCTGACATCTGATATATCATAGATGGTTTTTTAAAAAAACCGTCTGTGATAACCACCTGTTATCACAGACAAATAAATTGAGACAGTTCGAAACTGTCATTGATGACGGTTTTGAATCGTCTGTGATGACCATTTCTGTAGTAGTGATGCTAATCATGTTTGTTTGATTATGCTAAAAAATACTTTTGGTTAGCATAAATATTGGCCCTTTTGGATATAATAGTATTTTAAAAAATTTTGTATATAAATGCGATTTATTCGTAATTTGGAGCAAAAGAATTGGGAATATTTTTATGAAACTTACCGTGAGGATTTTCTTGTACTCGGAGATGAGGTATGGGACGTAATCTTGGATCGCGAACTGTTGGGACCTGACAGAGTAGGGCACCAGGTAGTAGTTGTTGACGAAGTCGTTGCCGCCGAGCGTGATGAGCACGAGCGCCTGGTTCACGAGGCTCCTCGCCGAGTCGTCGCCGATGAACGCGGCCAGCTTCTGCTGGTAGTCCTGGAAGTTCTGCAGCTGCTGCCCGATCCTAATTATGTTCACCTGCAGATGCACGCACGGGCGCACGGCACGGCACAAATTAAGCCCACATAACACAGTGCCACTTACATTCGAGATCATGAGGAGCAAAAGAAGATAATTCACAAGGAAGGAAGTGAAATGGAAGCATGTATGGAGCTTACAAACTGTATGCCTGTGTCGTTGAGGATGCCGACGCCGGCGGACGCGAAGTTGGCGCCGATGAGTAGGTTCTCGCCCGGAGCTCGGGGCTCAGGTACGGCAGTGCAGGTTGAGATCCGAGGTACTCACCTAGTCAAGGCGTGCCAATGCAATGTCAGGAACTACTCTGTGGTTGTGCATAGCATTCGTGTACTCGACAGATTATATATGCAGTCTGAATGATGGGGTAAAGCTAAGCTAGCTAGGGGCCGGCGTGCGTAACTGATGATGTCGGGGATGTTTAGCCCGTTGGAGAACCTGCCCGTGGGCATGTGCGTGGGGAAGTCGATGCCGTAGGGCGGCGCGTCCGCGCGCGCCGTCGTCACGAGGTAGTTGTTGTTGCCGTTGTCGACGAGGGAGTCGCCGAACACGAAGAAGGCGCGCGCCGCGGACGCCGCCGGCGCGGCCCGAGGAGCGCCACCGCCACCGCGACGAGGGTGGACACGAGGAGGCCGACCAAAGGAGCGCCCATCGCGGCGAGACACGCGGCCGGCGAGAGAGACACTTGGACGTACGTCGACGAGAAGACGAGTCCAGTGGCTGCGACTCGGCAAAACAATGGCAAGGCGTGGACACGAAAGGTGGCGGTGTCTCGCCGCCTCTCTTATAGCGGGCTGGTATCTCGCTGTCTCGGCAACCTTAAAACGCCGAGCTAAGGAGGGCAGTGGATGAGCGGGCAGGAGACGGGGCGGAATTGCTCGCGAGGACGACAGAAACGGGGCAGTAAATCGAAAGCATATCAACCCATCGATCGCGCGGGAGAGCCTGGCCTCAGCGTTTCACGTACGCCGGCGACAGATGACAGGTGCACGGTGGTTGGCTGCTAAATGCGGCGCTCGGCGTCTACGCCACTTGTCTCGATCGGCTCGCCTCGGATCATGTGCAACTGCGCACGAGAAAACGCTATTAATTACCACAGGACAGAGACGAGAGGGGCTGCTCAAACTTGAGAGCCGCCACTTGTCTTTCAGATGATGCAGGCCAGCCCAGGATGTCGACGTCGGTGTCTGCAGCCATGCACTCATGAGTGAGTGACATCTATCTTAGGATGCAGATTAAGCGGCATCTCTTAATATGGCATTCTATAAGCGGAGATACTGGTTCATCTGAAGATCTACGTGGTTTTAATCAGCTGTCACCGGAAAGCAGGACACTAGGACATGGAGCACGGGCGCAGCTTGACCAGGAATCCGATAAGAGAGCTACTCCGTAACTAAAACCGGACTTAATGGCCATTTAATCTCGAGCTGAACAAGATCGAGCAGCAGGAAGAGGAGAGTGATCTTTCTGTAGAGTGAGTGCGTGACCACAGTAGCAAGGAGCGAAAATAGCTGCAAATTAGGGTGTTGATAAATATCATCTGGATATTTTTTTTCTAACTATCATCCAGATTTGTGACTATTGGATTAGAGATCTAACGGCCATGAATTCTTCCCTCATCCCTCAAAAAATCTCTCTTCTCCAAATAAGGGGCCGTTGGATCTCTAATCCAACGGTTTCAAATCAGAATGATCGTTAGAAAGAAAACATTCGGGTGATGTCTAAACAAACCCGCAAATTAAATTGCTATACCAGCTAGTCAACGTAAGATAGCTTTCTTGCCCCACCGTCGCACCCAACTCTGGAGGTAGAGAGGTTGGACGAGGTTGATAAATTAAGGCCTTGTTCTTTTTGGCTTCTAAAGGTTGTTTTTCGGCTTTTTACAATAATTAGCTTTTAAACGGAATATTTTTTAAGATATGATCTACTAGTTAATTGTAGTACATATTGCACCGACATCATTTATATCGGTAAAAACCACATGTGAGTTTCTGTTACTCTGTAATCTCTCGTACAAATAGTATAATCTCTAGCCAAAACCACAGTTAAAACCATAAGCCAATACTAGTAAAAAGTCACATAGTAACTTCCATCGAAAAGGAACATGCTCTAAGTTTCCTCGAATACTAGCAAGTAGTAACTAATAGTAACTTCCATCAGAAAAGGCTTGATATGGTCTCGTCATAATTCAGTCATGATATACATGTACTGCCTGAAAATGCCATGGACGAAGCTACCCTGTACGTATACGGCCGTATACACAACCAACACCCGGTTTTCATTTATTATGCTGCTGTAATGCCAGTCGTAGCGCACGCGATGCTAACGTAGCAGGGGCATGTGAAATTCATAACGCGGTGGGGTAGAAATTTTTCAATGAGTGGCACCACCCGCCCTAGCTACCTCGATAGCGCATGCGATTGCACTCCTCGAGATAAAAATCTTGAGGTATCCTTATGAAAGACTTGCCGACCATGAGGCGATCCGATCCGTACAAGAAGCTACCAGAGAAGTTTTTTTTTTTTCAGTTGCAGTACATGCATGTTTTGGGCAAGACAAGTGCATGCACATTACACAACTGTGCCTCTTGAGTTAGGAGGTTCTCCCTTCCGTCTTTTTCTGAGAGAACCACTATGAGAAGGTTCAGAATTATAAATTTGTCGAAATTTAGAATTGGCCAGCAGACCGGCATAAGGAGGGCGATCAGATCAGCCTTCTTCAGCGGTTAAACCTATAGAAATTTTCGATTTTAACTGTGCATGTCAGCGGCCTGGGCCGGTATGGACATCCGGTTAGACCAACTGAGTAGTGCACCTTTGGCCAAGTTTTGAATTTTGGAATTTTGATGTTCGCAATGGTTTTTATCGATCTAGGTCGACGTTTATAGATTGTATGAGATATGTTACAACTAACGTAACCAAGTTGTGAAGAAATTGTGTCCGAAAACGATATCTTTGTCTTTGGATGTACACGATCGCTTGGAATCAACTATAGTCAACGGTGAGGATCGAGGCTATGCTTATGGAGGAGCCGAGGCACATAACGATTAAGGATGCCGGGTGAGATGGCTAAGCTCAAGCATGGCACGAGAAAGACGAAAAATATTAAAGAAAAGTTCGAGTGGCGGATCACGCCATGTGGCTTGGTTGGTCCAGGTGAGGCGTTGTCCGATGAAACCGAAATGGGAGGGACTTATTAACACGTAGCAAGCAAGTGGTGCACCTACACATAGGAAGCATGGTGATTACTTGCAATGGAAGGAGAAGACCGGGTCAAGAAATGATATTTTGGTAGTTTGATTGAAATATCGAAAACTACTTTGGATCAAAATGGTGGCATTTGGGAAAGCGATTTAGGTTAAAGAGAAGCTTAGAAGATCAAGATAGATCAATGCTAAGGACTTATCGTTTTCGGACTTATATGATTTGAAAAACGTGCATAAGAGTAGTGTGTAACTTAAAACCCACGTGTGTGGGATTATCGGGTTTTTCCAAAATATTGTAAGTATATAGCATCCACTAAGGGTTAGATTAGGTTGACTAGCCTATCTATTTAACGGATTGGGATAGAGACTTGTAATTATCCTCTCATATGACTAAAAGTTCTAAGGTTAGGGTTTGAGAGAAGTTGAGTGTTGTGGTGTGTTCTCTTATCCTCTAAGTGGAGTGGCTGTAAAATATTCATTATTAAGTAGCAATATACCAATTTTTGTTCATCTCTATAGTCCATTTTATGTTGATTGATTTGCTCTTAACTTGGTTGGCTTTTACTATTCTTGATCTTGCTGTGTAAGGATATATAAGAAATGGAGATGACAACTAAAAATCAATCTTCACATGTTTAGGCATTTGGTTGGTAAGTTTATGAAGAAACTCGATTTTGCCTGGATTTGACTCTTACAAGTGATTTCTTAACTAAGTATGTTTGGCCCGATTTCTTTAATGTTTTTACTTGTTGTGACATGTATGAACATATCTAGAGTAATCTTGGCCATCATCTATACACGAGTAAGTCATTTTAACCATTTTTTTTGTTTTGACCGTTTTTAGTGCAACATTCCTTAAAACTGGAAAATATCACAACTTTGACAACGATTTTCTTAATCGTTAGTTAAAATAGGTTCGTGACATTGTAGAGAAGGTGCATAACAAATTTTATATTATTTGGATCTATATATCAAAAGTTTCATATATTTTTTGCTTTTAAAATAGTGCTGAAATCACTATCCTCTTTCTAAAAACACTATAGTGGTCTGATTAACTGTTGTTCAATGGTCTGACTGAGTACTGTTCATCCAGTCTGATTACCAGGCACATCCAAAGTTGTTTTGATCGGTTTTTACTTAAATTTTTCGTGTGGTGATTAGTCTCTGATCTTCATAGCCTTTTATTGCTACTAGAATAAAGATCGATGAATACTTAAGGGTTTTTTGAAGGCACCATTCGCCTTCTCTCCGTTGCCTGTCCTAAAAGAAATAGAAATCAAGTTCTTTCTGGGAGGGATTCCATTGTTTTAAACGTATTCTTGGTGGAATTCTTTTTTCTAAAAAAACGTATTCTTGGAGGAATTCTTGCCCTCGGTACTGTAGGTGCCTTGACTTTCATGTCAGAACAGAACAAATCGATGTCTTAGTAACATGTAACTTGACATCTACAAGAAACAGAAATCAGGTCTTTCTTGGTGGAATTCTTTTTTCTAAAAAAACGTATTCTTGGAGGAATTCTTGCCCTCGGTACTGTAGGTGCCTTGACTTTCATGTCAGAACAGAACAAATCGATGTCTTAGTAACATGTTACTTGACATCTACAAGAAACAGAAATCAGGTTCTTTCTTGGAGGAATTCTTTTTTTTTAAAAAAAAAACCGTATTCTTGGAGGAATTCTTGCCCTTGGTACTGTAGGTGCCTTGACTTTCATACCAGGACAGAACAAATCGATGTCTTAGTAACATACAACTTAACATATGTATTGCTCCCCTTCTTACGATAGAAAAACCTTCCACTAAATTTCTGAATGTCTGAACATGAAAGTCATTTCTGCACCGAGGAACAGAACAGCCTGCACTAGCAGCTTCTTGAGCAGCCAAGGTGAGTAACTTCATTGCAATCTGCAAATGCAGAACCTTACCGAAACGGGACGGGTTAAAACCGGCTGCTGATCTAGCTACCTACCACCCGTAAAGGCTGAAGCTAGCATTTACTCATACCTGATACAGTGATACTGATACCATACCTCCCCCATTGGCAGTAACAGCTCTGGACCCTGTACGTACGTACGTAGGAGGGCCGATCGAGCAGCTCAGCTGCTGCATGCAGCTGACAAGATGTACCGTTGCCTCGCGATCTCTACCTGGCAGCGCGGATCGGTCTGCAGGGCAAGTGCTGGCTGCAGTGTCGCGGTATAGATTAATAGATGCAGAGATGGAGGTTCAGTTACTGTCTCGCCGTAGAGGCGTAGAAGATTCCAATCTTTTCCACCGATAGGCTCAAGCATGTGCGGTTTGATCTGTAACACTGCGTCAACTGGGCATGATGTTTTTTTGGGGACCGGATTAAACGACATTGCAGGGCTTCATCACTGGCAGGTGGTAACTGCTCGTCCTTGCTGTGCACAGCCATTTTCTGAACCTCCTGAACACTTGGGCGAAAATTCAAGGGCTCAGGTAAAACACCCGATGCGTCGTTCTCTCTCCGTATGTTCCGCTGAATTAATTTGTGCGGTAACGCCAACAAGCACTTGGGTTTTCCGTAGATTTTGCAACTCTTTGAGTCTTTGACAAGATCAGAATTAGGGCATGTTCTTTTCCTCCGAAACTGATGGTTTTTAGTTTTTGCTACAGTACCTAACTTTCAAACGGAATATTTTCTCGAGACGGGATCTACAAATTAAACGATATACACGTTAAAAGTCCAACATCTGTACCATCCAAAATCGCAAGTGGGTATCTCTCTCTCTATAATCTGTACCGTAAACAACCAAAATTCAAAAATTTCAACCAAAAGTCATAAGCCGTAGCCGTTGCCAAATAGACCCTCAGTCGTACTCCAATGTTAGGAACTTAAGATAATAGACGTACTGCCAACTTGTGAGGCCAGTCGCTTGCTACTGACACCTTACAGGTTCGAGTTTCGAGAGGCTTCTGATGCCGTGGCCGCAGGCCTTAGCCATGTCTTTAGCTCTGTTTTTTATAGTTTCTAAAAGTAACTTTAGTTTTTGTTATAATACATAATTTTCAAACAGAGTATTTTCTCAAGATAAAGTCTACAAATTAATTGTAGTACACGTTAAAAGTTCGACATCTATATTAACTAAAATCGCAAGCGAGTATCTCTCTGTAATCTCTATCACAAACAATCAAAATTCAGAAATTTCAACTAAAAATCATAAACCACAATCACATGCCCTCTGTCCCGTTGGGCTCCGACCGCGAGGTTACCATGTAACATGCAGCGAGGCTGCTTGCCCGTGGTGGCGTGGGCGACCGGGCCAGAGTTCGGTGGGGTGCCTCACTGTGCGGCTGTGGGCCGTGGCAGTTGTTGCGTTGCGTGGCGCCACTGTGCGCGCGCGGCCCATCTCTTGTGCCGTTTCGCCGTGGTAGGGTGGTTTTCGGTCAGGAATAATAATCCTTCAAACTATAAGACCGAATATGGTACCTCTAAACTTCTGATACCTGTATAATTAACCCTTAATACCTGTTTTGGAGCTGGTTTTGTCACTGCATACGAAAATCAAATATATAAAAATTTTACATGGAAATACCTATTCTTCCTCCTCAGCAATTAATCAGAATATATATATATATATATATATATATATATATATATATATATATATATATATATATATATATATATATATATATAATCCTTATAAACCAGGGCCACGTGTCAATGAAAAATGCCTTATTCTTCCTCTCTCTGGCAATTAACCAGAAAATCAAATGTATAAAAAATCCTCATAAACCAGGGTCCACGTGTCAATGAGAATGCCATATTCTTCCTCTCTCTCTCCAATGCCATGTCTCCATCCTACTCGACCGCAGTTGAGGTTGCCACCAGTCATCGCCAGCGACCAGCCACCACCTATCTTGTCGTCTCGCCGCTCTGCTTCCGTGACTTTGTATCTTTCCTCGCCATGAGCTCTGCGGTCGCTTCGTTGAGGCCTGACCCGGTGTTCTCGTCCTTGCGCAACGCCGGTGACGCAGAAAATCACCCCGTCTCCTAACGGCGAGACCAAACCAAGCAAGGGACTTAAGGGAGTTGTGCAGAGGTTCAGAAAAGTCCCCAAGTCCATCATATGCATATCTATAATCTTCCAACCACAGTGCTCCCAAGAAATCCCTAAATCCTATGAATTCCCGAGAAATCCCCAAGTCCGTAGAGTGTGGGATCACACGCTGTGGCGGACTTGAAACGAAGCAAGGGATTAGGATACTCTGAAACACGATACGATATAGCGATATCGTGATACGATATTTTACAAAAAAAAACATGTCAATACAACAATCATATATGTATTTTAAAATTTTAAAATGTACAAAGGCTACAAGAGAATGAAAAACTAGAATTATAACATATTCTATTATTCTTTGTCTCTTTCACTCACTACTTTCCATTATAGACTATATAATTGACACTGTTCATTAATCCTAATTCACAAAATATAATCATCTACATATAATTTGAGATATAAAAAATGACACCAACCCAAGCAGGCAGACATAGCTATCAAGCTTAGTAGCTTACCCATAAATCTCAAACATAGCTATCGTGCTTAGTAGCTTTGCCATAAATCTCAGTAAATGCTCTTAATTTGGTTCTTTCTCTTCATTTTGCTGACCTCGCTGCAGGGCCATCAACACCAGCAGCAGTTACATTTAATCCATCTGAAGCAAGAGTTTCGGCATCAGCTTCTGACTTATTTTTTACTATTTATAAATTTCTTTTTTTCTGAACTTTTAGCTTTTCTTGAGCTTTTTTGCCGGTTCTTTTTTTTCTGTATTCGTTTGCGTTGTCCGTGATGAGCTAGCATATTTTTTTTCTATTTTTAATTTTTTTAAAAATTTAATTACGCTAAATAAGACACATTCAGCTACAGTAAAATTTCAGCCACTATAGTTCAATTTTAGCCATAAGCCATAGCTTTTCAGCCCAACCGAGCGGGACCTAAGATCAATGTAAGACGTCCACCACTGTCTATCTTTTCTACACCTAGTGTTGCATCCAAGATTTTTTCCCTTTCATAGGACAAAAGGTATGTTTAGACATGAAATCAGGTCAATTCAAATTTCAATATAAAGGCCAGATCTGACGTAGTGTGGGCAAATTCTTAAAAGCAGGCCAACTCCTAACCGTACTATATGGAAGCACCACCAATTTTTACTACTTAATAAGTTTAAGTTGATAGTTGGTGCATTCTTCTTGACTCCAATGGTGAAGGCTGTATCCACTGTGGTATCGTATCCACTTATTGCTAGGTCAAATTCACTTATTCTTACTCACCATCTTTCTTATTCTTACTCACCATCTCTTTTTTAGCTCTCTTATTGTTAGGTCTCCAATGGTGAAGGCTGTATCCACTGTGGTATCGTATCCATCCTGGGGTTTGCCATTACCATTAATGACGCAAGTTGTTGTTTTGGACGAAGACGAACAATGGTACGCGAGGGTTTTTTGACTCGTGCACCGGTCCAAGACCCGCTTCGGCTTCAGGTGAGAGCCAGCATCCAATGCGACTGACAGCAACTCGCCACGGAATTACGTTGCCAGAGCATGCACGAGCATGGGCGCGATTGGGGTGGCTGCGTACGCATCACTGCCGCTCCTTAACTCCCATTTGCATGATGGGATATTCGTACCTGGGTGAATGTTACGCTCGAGCTAACCGACCGTACTACTGCTGCTGCTATCCTCTGCGTGTGTGCAGATGAGAAAATGCTACGGAAAAACAAAGGTTTTAGGCTCCGTTTAGAATGCAGAAGTTAAGTAAAGATTTTTATAAAAAATAATTTAATTTTTATATGAATGGAAAAAAAATCCTGAATGAAGGGACATGGCCTTTGGCTAGACTCTGCACAGTTATTTTTGCATGACAACTGGAAAGCCTAGAGATGGCTTCTGACGAATCTCTGATGCGTCTCTGCGAGCCAGTTTTGTATTGCATCAGAAGGCAGAGCGCAGCCAATCTTGTCTTGTGACCGTGCAGCGCCAGTTCAGCTCTACGAAAATATTTTACAGAATACAGATTCCTTCCTATGCCAGTTTGATCAGTAGCTCGGAGTAGGATTGGACCGGTATATTTCCTATACAGAATAGTTTGAACTTTAGACCGGTTGACCATGTTTTAAACTTGTGTCTTTTTTACCAGGCTGGACAAGCCAACAAAAAGAAAAGTCCTAGTACTTTCACCATGTTCAACATTTTGACCTGGGGTTGGGTGCGTACTTCGTACTAGGTAGGGATATCAATCGGTCTCCCGGAAGGTCAAACCCGAAAAAGAAATAGTCTAAATCCTTGAATAAAAGCAAGGACTTGAAGTGAATGACAGTGGAGACCCAAGAATCTAAGGGCATCCCTAGGTTTTGCTCACCCCTATTTTCTGGTTAGCATGATCTCTTGAACGATGTTTACTCCGTTAAGCTCTAGTCCTTGTTTGAAACGACGGATCTCGCACGCTTTCTACAGGAACTGCAATGTTTTCTGCAAAATTATTGTATCGTACTATTCCTTCGTAGATAGTTTTCAGAGGAAAAATAGTTTGAATCCCACAGGAATTTTACCGACCGTAGCTTAAATCCTTGAAGCAGAAAAAGGCAGACGCCTGTGCTTTTGATTTCACTTCCCATCCGATAAACCTCAGGAGGGGCACACAATAATGTACCCCGTCCCGTAGCGCGACGTGAGCAATACACATTTCCCGCCCGTATGCATACGTGTTACGACGTAACACGCTTGTACTATACATACGGGGGATGCCCACCGCGCGTCGGCACGGGAGGCCTCAGCCCGGCTGGTCTGCTTCGCGCTGCCGGTGTTGGATCCACGCGCGCGAACGGCCGGCTCCCTCCATCCTCTGAAATCTCCGTACGAATAACCGGCTGGAAACAGCCGGAGGGATGCGTACAGGCAGCACACATGCAGTAGCGTCCTGAGCACCCGACCGTTCCCTGATCTACCATGCAGAGCACGTACCACTGTACCAGCCACTGTGAGTTCGGGGTCAAAGCCGAGCGCATCTCGAAAAAACAAAGATGAAGACTAAGCAAGGCTGGCTAGCTAGCTAGGAATGCCATTGGCCGTTGGGGCCGTGAGACCATGGACAAGGGATGGGTTGGTTGGATTGAGTAGCTCGCTTCAAAGAGAGAGCAACCCAGTATGTACGAAGTACTACACTCTAATATGACCACATGTGAGAGCATGCAGATATCACTTTATATTATGCGATAAGTATTTGATTTTGTTTATTCTTCGTCGTTGAAGTTTAAGCTTGATTCTGTGCCATTTGCTCTATGATTTTTACTGTCATGTAGGAGTGGTCTAACCAACTTTGTAACGGCGGTTTGACTGGCCGTGGGAAACAGACCAACCAGAAATTCGGTGTGACCAATTTCTAGTTGGTGATACGCTCATTCCAAAGAGGTGCCTGTCAAGTTGCGAGGAGTTTTTAAGAGTGGTGTGATTGTCTATGTAACGGAGGTCCGACGAAGGTTGTCGGGTGGTCTGACCGGCATAGGTGTCTTAGTCAAATAGATCCCATGTTAGGAAGAGGAGTTAAGTCGGTTCGTGGCGGTCATACCGACGTGGCGAGTTGAGTTGGTTTCGGTTGTGGTAGTTATGACGGGAGTCCGTACAAGTGCTAGTCATGGCGAGAGTCTATGCAAGTATTAGTCATGGTAGAAGTCTATGTGTTGTGAGGATTTTGACGTAGGTATCAAGTGGTGCATATTTGCATCAATTATATTGATGACAATCAAGTGCAAGTCACTTGTGCTCAGGACAAATGCTTGTTCTTTAATGTGTAGTGTGCTTGATGATTGTTGCGGCCAATGACAAGACCGGGGCTAGAGGAGGCGCTCTGAGGCCATGGAGGGTCGCGTAAGCCCGAGTGAAACATCATCTCAAGCAGAGAAGCATGTGATCGAAAGACAATGATCATGATAAGACAAGTGTATACATGTGGTATGCTATCGGCCGACGGTCAGACCGATAAGACTGTTGTCTCGGGTGATCTTATGTTCTTGGTTATTGGCTTTGGTGTAGCTTATGAGTTTGTGTTTTTCGCTACATTATATTATTAATACCAGAGAAAATATTTTAAGATGCCATTTGCCCCCTTTAACTCAACATATCCAATCCTACACCATTCGATCTACACTGATCCGCTTAAATGACGTTTATCACTTTATCCCCTCATCTGATAGAGTCAAATAACCACACTGGATCGTTCTCTGCACTGCTTCGGATCTTATATTTATTGTTCTGCCAAGTTCATCAAGCAAAGAGATAGCTTTGTTCTAAACAGCTTTAGTTTTTGTCTTTTTATCTTTTGGTTTATAAACTAGAAGCTATTTAGAACACATTGATTTTTAATTTTGGTTTATTTTGACTTTTTTTGTCTAATTCTTTTTCCCCTTATTCATCTGCGTTGTCCATGATGATATAACGGATTTTTATTTATTTTATTTCTTTTAAATTAAATAGCTCAGAAAAACTTAATAGTTATTACAGTGCAATTTTAATTAAAAACCAACAACCAAAATTATAAACCAGAAACTTAAGCTCTTTAGAATAAACACTTTAATTCTTCCTTGATGGCTTAGCTAGCCAAGGGATTAAGAGATCACCATGAGTAGAGGGCAAGGTTTCGATCTACAAGTAAACCAAACACACTGCTTAATTGATTGCAAGCAGCGGTTGATCAACACAACAGAAAGCTAGCAGCGTGTTGTTCCACCAAATATTACGTCATTTGATTTGAGTTGATCATTATACTCACCTCAACCTGTGCACGTATCATGCATAATTAATGACTTATGACATTACATTGATCGTGACATGGCCGATCGTTGTCCACCTAATTCGTTCTATTTGCTGCTTCAACACGTATGTGTACGGCACATAACATTCCGTGGATCTCTCTGATGAGTCCTCTTCAATAAGTTTCCCGACGTGGTTATGGCGTTCACCGCCGTTTTTGCCGGCGTGCCGTCTCCCTCCCGCCGCTGTGTATCTCTCCTGCTCCGGCACTCTGGACTTTCCCACCCGATTCAGTGCAACTGCTGAGACCAAAGATCCAAAGAAGTGACTGTTGTACAGGTGACTGAAATTTTTTTATCTCTCAGTTACCTGAAGTTGCACTCTCAATCACCTGAAGTTGCAGATGATTTTTTTTTGGAGGGAGCTGCCACTTCAGTTGATTGCATCACCTGAAGTTGCAGGTGTTTTTTCTGGAGGGCGGCTGCAATTTCAGTTGATTGAAAGTGCAATTTCAGGTAACTAAAAGATAAAAAAAATTTAGTCGCATGTACAATAGCAAAACCGAAGATCCAAACACCATCAATTCTTGGTGACCAATTAGAGTTTCACCAAGTAGATCACCGGTGTTTCTCACCGATGCTGACCCTCTGGTGTCTTTCCTAACCTCCAACCAATAGAGGTCCTTCTTCTACTCCCGCCGCTCAATATCATCGACAAATGCATATCAGGAGACAAAGCTATGCCCAGATACGAGTTTACAAGACGAGGAGCATCGCTGGCGTTGTTTTCAGCCGCTAAAGGACTTGGATGTAGTTTTTCATTTCTTTGTAGCCCTTTTTATTATGCGCCACGACGAGGACTGATTTGTGACATGTTGCCATCTCAGGGTCCGTTATATAATTTCAGGGTGTTTGTACCTACAATCAAATACTAATCCAGAGTTAATGGCCTTATATATTTGCCTAGAAAAGCATTTCGTGGAGGATTTTTTGGGCCCCGCACACATTTTTTTTTCAATTGAAAAATTACCAAAATACCCTCATAAAACCAACATATACCACCTAAACGAATTTGACATACTTCTTTATCACTTTAGGTATACTCATATACTGATTATAAGATACTGCATTGTGAATCACACGAAAAAATAGCAAGTGAGTCTATAGTTTTTAGCGTATTTTATAAATAACTTCATATATGTCCATAAAAAAGGAGTATGTCTTAAAAAATATACATACCACTTAGATGGTCTTATATACTCGTATACTACTCGTCTATACCCTCCGTTATGCGAGATACTACATACGTTGTGAGATACGACATAGAGAGCAACTACTCTTAGCAGTAGAAAAGAGGCTTTCACATTTATACATGTACATGCACACACCATTCTTTTCAGCCTCTGGTCTTCCTCAAACAAATAAATGAATTTTTCGTCATCTTTTCGAAATGGCTTATTGGGATAGATTTTTTGAAGTGACTTATCGACTTAGCGGTATTTTGTTTGTTTGCATAAGCATTTATTTTAGAGGCAAAAATCATCGACCATAACCGAAAAGAAAAGATGTTTTAGTTTAGCCGATAATTGCTCAACTCCTTGCATGCACACACAAGCACACGTGCCCAACACAAGCAAAACTTTTACCTGTGCTTGCTCGCTTACATTCCACACGCTCGCTTACATTACACGCACGGGAGCACCACATGATTACACACCGGAATACTAAGAGCAATGTTTTTAATACCATTTTTAGCATCCTAAGGTTTGAGCTGCTACAAATATGTTTTAGTCTCACAACTTCGAAATATTACCTAAATTCATTAATAGTGTCCAAGTTCAGTAGCTATTATAAATGGACAAATAAACACAACATGAAATTGACCGCAAAAGAGAACTCCTTAACTATTGGCTCTATTTTTCTGCCTTTCAACTTCTATAAAATCAAAACAAATGGGACGATTTCAAATAGCTTTTTGAACTTAAAATTATATGCGTCGTTCATGTTAACGTCTTCATCGTCTGCTACCGTTTCAAAACATACAGAAACACAGATAAAAGCTATCTAACACAATCCGAAAGAATAGGGTATTTTACGGAACAAACTATCCTTACAGAACGGAGAATTTCTCTCGACGGAAATGCACGTACAAACCGCTACCGCCAATGAATGAACTCTGTACATGCACAGTACTGTTGTAATGTACTAGTAGTACCAGTGTACCACCGAAGTAACTGAAGTAAGAAGAAACCATAAATTTACACATGACATTTAAATTGTTGCAGTGCCCCATAATTTGTGCCAATTCTGATCTTTTGTTTCTTTTCAGTTCAGTTACTCTTCGATCCTCATCCGCTGTTCATCACCACCGCTTTTTTCTATTGCACGCGACGCACGCACGCACGCAACGCGCGTACGCGCAACCCACGAGGGGGGCGTGGACGCGTGGTGGACGCCCGAAGCAAAAGAAAAGAAACGCGGAAGGATCAAGAAGAAACAGAAGATAAAAAAAAGAGGAAGAACAAACAAGAAACAGTTCACGAAAGCTGGTTAAATTCCACCACCAACCTCCCTCCCATCCGTCCCGTCGCTTAGCGTGGAGCTCCCGCTGCACACTGCTCCGTCCCCGTCGCACTCGCGGCCGGCGAATGCTCGCCTCCGCCTCGCCGTAGGTGCGCGCCTCCTGGTTCCTGTTCTTTTCTCTCAGCCTCTCTTCTTTCTTTCCCCGGAATACGCGAGGTGAGTGGGTTCTTTCCTTTGTTTTTTCCCTTCTTTTGCTCGTTGAGGATTTCTTGCCGTTTCCGTTAGATCTTTTCTTCCTTATCTGGTTTCAGTCCCGGTTTGCTAAACTTTCTCTGCAAAATTTGCGTTTCGGAGTGTTAGACCATAGATTGCGTGCCGCATTTGATTTGGGCGATCTTTTTTAGGGGAGTTGTTTGCGGCTTCAGGTTGCATTTGGTGGATTCGACTGAAGTCGCAATTTGGGGCCAGTTCTGCGCAGAAGAGTATCAGAGCATGTAAAGATCTGAGCCCAATTTATGATCCCTCTCAGACCGAAATTCCCATCGATGCTGGCGTAAAAGGCGCCACCTTTTCCCAGTTCCTCCCGTCCCTTTCCGCTCCCGCGGCCGAGAATTTATTGCCCGGACGCGCGCCTCCCTGCAGCTCGCGATGCTCTCTGATGAGCAATTTGAGCAAAAGATGCAGCCTGGGTCCTTTTCTCATCTGCAGGAGACCTCATCCCCTCAAATTACACGTCTGATCTTTTCACGATCTCTCAAAGCAAATATCCTTGACCCTTCTTAATCATAGGCCCTAGCTCGTCCCGGATACAACGTTTCACCTTCGCGAGCTGTTCGGCCGCGACAATGGTGTGGACGTCCTACTCAGTGGCCATCGCGAACCATCTCCCATCGCTCGCCTGCACTCGAGTCCCTCGACGCGTCCTGCACGATCACGGTCGCGCTGCAATCATGGTGATCATGATCTCCGTGACCACTCACCAGCGCACAGCGGCGCGCTGTAAGAGGCGTAGTTCAGCGACTCGTGCTCCTGACCACGGAAGGTGTCTTGCAAAAATTCGGAACCATGGAACTTTTGCAATCAAATTTCACAAGTTCACTAAAGCAAATCAGACGTCCAGAATATATCCGAAATTTCCAATCTTGGATTCATGCATATACTGATACATATATAGATTATAGTTGATTCAACGTTTTCTACAGTGTAAATCATAATTCATAAATAAGAAGTTTTAGCAGCTGAATGAAGTCCCTGAGTAGCTTCGCTCGATCACAACTCACAAGGATTAAGGGTGTTTGTTTTGAGGTTGTGAAAAGAGACGTATAACTTGAGGGGATGAGGTCCTGCAAATGAGAAAAGGGCCCAGGTCCCATGTAATTTTTTTTCCGTCTTTGTACGTCTCCTCCGCTTTTATCGCCTTCCCTCTTTCTTTCTTCCGATGAAATTTTGCTGAGAAAAAATGGGGCCTTCAAAACTGCGCTGCTGCAAGATTCCTTCAAGGCCTAACACGTGCAATCTCGTTACCCTCGCTGCATAGTTCTGTAGTTGTCTCTACTAGTTTCTCATTTTGTTTTTCTCTTGAAACATGTGTTCTTGATAGTAGCATTCTGAAGTTAATAGCACGAGCTTTGGTTTCCATGGAGTACACACTCGAAGCCGCAGTCCTTTTACCTTCTCTCTCCTGTGAGCTGTGAACTTGTGCTTGCTGATATTTACCTGACAGAAAAGTGCAGCCTTTAAAAGCCTTTCTTAGTACAAAGATTCCTTTTGATGGTAATCATGGATTTATATTTATTTCCATCGAATTGCACTGCGCCATCTGCTTTATGTTACCTCCTGTTCGCTACTACGTTCTACTTTTCCATCTTGCCTGGTGTTGCTCAGTCCCCGTCGTATCTTTCCGTTGGACGTGCCATTTCTCCTTATTTTGGTTTTAAACAAGAACAAGGCCATGAACTGTGCTCTCCTTGCACCAATCTGGCCTACTAATGCCTGCAAAAGTCCAGCCTTAGGCTTGTGTGTGTTGAAGTTGTCCTGAAAGGACTGTATCTTGCTACAGTAATATCATCTGACGTCACTCTATGTTTAGCTATGCTGGCCCGCCAGTTGTCGGTTCCAGCTACCTATAATGCTCTTGTGATTTAGCTAGGTTGATTGGCTTTGTGGATCTCAGGTATAAGCATGGTTGGTAATGTTTCATGTCCTTTGTGTCATTTCACTTAATTTCTTGCCATAACTATGTTTTTCAGGACTCAACAATCTACATCAATGGTGTCATGCTCGGAGGCAGTTTTTTTAATCAGAAGGCAATGATCAACTTGTTCGACCTGAGTGCGGGGATGACCAGCATGAAGGTGCTCACCGATCGAGCTCACAGAGATGGTGCATATATAAATTCCTTCCACTTTGTGTTTTCTTTGCAATGCTGTTGAATGCAAGTGATCTTCAATTATTTTGCTTTTCTAATGTGTATATTCAATTGTTTCTACTTCAGTGCTACTTGAGATAAATGCTACTTTTCTAGAATTGGTACTTGGTGCGGATGGTGGGTAAGATTTTGCAGATTTGCTGGCACAAATGTTGTCGATCTCCTCCTTTGTGTGGGTCTAGATGTCATTGGCATTATGTGGACAATGATTCCTGTGCATAATGTTAGACATTTTCCCTTGAGACGATGACATGTTTTGCTTGTCTTTTCCTTTTGGATGTTTTGCCCTTCTTAGATTTGAAAATATTCAAAAAGTACTCTTGCTATTTCTTGCAACACACCGGTCTAAAGATCGAAATTGACACTGTTCCTTTTGTGTTAACTTATTTTACCAGGCATGAAATTGCATATTTGATTTACCTTCGTTTTTTCAGGTTTTCCAGTTCGTAGAATCCGGCAAGATGTCGAGAGAACTGCTGATCCTGCTAACGTTTGTGTAGAGGACAAACTAGTGAGTATCATGTGATGTACCCCACTCTACAATGTGTTCTTTCAATCCTGGTCAGATTTTTTTTAAGGAAAACGGTAGGAGAGTCTCCTACTGTGGTATATTAAACATTATAAGAAAGTTACATCCTAGTCAGATTTTTCCTTTTAAACATGTATCTGGACAGCACCTACAAATTTAATATGGATCTCGTTGAAGCAGGGAGGTAGTACTAGGAGCTCTTCAAGCAACAAATCAAATGCATCTCCAATGAAGATGCTACTGGCAAAGGAGATGTCCAATGAAGTGGAATCGAAGAGGAAGTCACCTAGTGTCGTTGCCAGATTAATGGGGCTTGAAGATGATCTACCTGACCCGGAGCCAGTATTACATTCTGCTAAAAGAAATTTGACGAGAAATCATTCACATGACAACTTGGCAGCAACAAACAGGCCCCTACAGGAGCAAGAGCAGGCCCATTACAGCAAGACAACACGGGACATACACATAGGCCCCAAGGAAACAGTTGAATTTAAGGATGTGTATGAAGTCTGTGAAGATCCATCAAGAATACACCATCTTCAGGACCAAACTTTTCCTAGGCGAAGGTCTTCTGATAACAAGAGCGACACTAGGATGGAAGTCGTTCGACAGAAGTTCATGGAAGCAAAACGCCTTGCCACAAATGAGAATCTCCTTCATTCAAAGGAGTTTCAAGAAGCTCTTGAGGTTCTAAGTTCAAATAGGGATTTGTTTCTGAAATTTCTTGAAGAACCAAACTCTATTTTCCCAAACCAGCTGAATGGACTTCACACGATTCCAGCACCGCCTCAGACAAAGCGCATTACAGTGTTGAAACCAATTAAATCTGTTGAGAATAATGGGGTAAGAGAAACCGTAACACTCCCTGTTAGTAAAGAAAATGAACTTGTGATGCGAAAGACTCACCAGAGATCTCATTCGGTAGAAGATGCCTTCTCCCAGCCAACTAGGATAGTGGTCTTAAAGCCTAGCCCTGGGAAACCTAGTAGAACACATGCCAGACTAACTGCCCGAGCAGCTCCATCTGAACTGACTGAGAGAACAGACTTTTATGGAGGTTTAGAAGATGATGCATCCACCCTAGGATCTAGAGAAGTATTGCATGGTTCGGTTCA
Organism: Bonia amplexicaulis; assembly: GCA_036346245.1. Classification (NCBI taxonomy): domain Eukaryota; kingdom Viridiplantae; phylum Streptophyta; class Magnoliopsida; order Poales; family Poaceae; genus Bonia; species Bonia amplexicaulis. Next base: position 12,949,462 of record CM070745.1, on the reverse strand, counting down.
ATACGTGCCAGAGGGTCGTCATCGGCGGGATGAGTCTTTGTTATCTTCTGTTTACTCAAATGGGTATGGCGGGGACGAGAGCTCTTTGGGTAGGTCAGAAGTTGACTACACCTTTGAAGAAGGTGGTAGCCTAAGTGACTTGGAGGTAGTCAGTCCAGTGTCGCGACATTCATGGGATTACATCAAAAGATATAGCAGTCCTTTCTCACGCTCTAATTTTAGCAGGGCATCCCATTCACATTCACCTGGGTCATCTGTGATCAGGGAAGCCAAAAAACGGCTTTCAGAGAGATGGGCAATGGCAGCATATAATGAGGTCAGTCAAGAACAAGTGCAGTTGCCAAGGAGCTCAAGCACTTTGGGCGAGATGCTATCCCTACAAGAAGCTAAGAAAGAAGAAACTGTTGCTGGGATAAATTCTGTTTCAAGTAGCCAGTCGTGTGGCACAGAAAATGAGCTGGGCAGGCAAGCTACGTGCATGTCTACTTTAAGAGAGAAGGATGAAAATGGGGAAAGCTCTCCAAGGAATTTAGCAAGATCAAAATCTGTCCCGGTGTCATCATCAATGTTTGATAACATAGCAGTGAGTGTCCAGTCAGCAAATCCTGAAGGCTGCAAAACATCAAAGGTGGTTACAAAGTCAGGTAAAGGAAAATTATCATTCAAGGGGAAAGTTTCGAGTTTTTTCTTCCCTAGAAGTAAAAGGCTGACAAAAGAGAAAGCCACCCTCTCATCTGATAGCTCTGATGAGAGGGTTGAAGTCACTAGTCTTGGCAGCATGCGATCAGAGACTGATCATAATATTGGTACTGATGAACAAATGGCATTTTGCAAGGACAATGCTGATAGTTCCACCATTGAAACAATCGTTTCTTCAAAAGTACGCACTTATCTCAAATTATACTTTACTTTTTGTTTTTATACTGTTGCATTGGTCTCTATTGCAATATTTCCCTCCCAGTATGACCATGAGTTTGGGGGCTTTTTTTATTATTTCTCCATGCAAAAGAATATTGCTTTGTTCTCCAGTTTTCTTATTCTCAGAAACTGATGAAAAGGCATTTAGCAGGATGTTGGTTCCATGGAAGTACCTGTGTCTTCTGACTGTCCAAGTGGATATACTGAGGAACTAATATCAAATGGTGGCGTAAAATGTTTTCGTGATCAGCCTAGTCCTACTTCAGTTCTTGATGCATCATTTGAAGATAGCAACAGTAATGAACCTGATTCATCAAGAAATACTACTTCCTGCAATGAGAGTAAGTTTTGCCACCTGTTTTGAGTTCTAACTCTTGAGCTTGCCATTTTTCTCTTTGCTTATATACTAACTACTTGTTCTAATTATATCTTTAGGAGTTGCCTTACGATCCCCTGCAATTGAGTCTGTTGCCCGCTCATTATCATGGGAGGATACCAACTCACGTTCACCGTTAGCTGGCTCTCCGAAGTTCTCCAATATAGATGATGATGATGATGAATTAGAATGTCATGCCCTTGCACAAAAGATAGTATCATCTGCTGGATTAGGCAATCTGCAGTTGAGTATGGTTTTCACTGGGTGGTACTTGCCTGATTGCCCTCTTGATCCTGCATTGTGTGACAAGTTCTTGGACCGCAAGGAGGAGGCTGCTAAATCGAGGGAGCGAAGGTCAAACCAAAAGCTTCTTTTTGATTGTGTAAATATGGCCTTAGTTGAGATTGGCCAGGACGCCTTATTAAGAATATACCCATGGAGTAAAGCAGGCTCCGGAGCATGGAGGGAGACATTATGCCAAGCTTTGGGGGAAGAAGTATGGAGTCTTGTGAGGGATTGGCTTATTGGAGCAGGGAGGTTTGCGGCAAACGAGAACGCCAATGCTGGAACAATGTTGGAAAGAATTGTGCAGCAGGAGGTGGAAGGAAAAGGTTGGATGAAGCTCATGAGATCGGAAGCGGACGAGATCACAAAACAGATTGCAAATGGGATGTTGGAGGAGTTTGTCGGAGAAGCAGTGGAGGATCTCGCGATTTGTTTTCCACAGCAAAGTATCCCAATGCAAATGCCAAATCTCTAGGAAGCAATTGCTCTGTGTATGTTCTATCATATGAGAACTGCTCTTAAAATTGTTGTGCTGGAAGAATTCTCCATCATCTTCATATCTTGTATGTAAAAGTCCATGTAGTTGCTTCTGCATATACCTGTAGTGCACTACAGATTGTAGAACTCTGTTGGCCGAATCATGCCAGTTGTGCAGTCCTGTAGAAGTCCTATAGAACAAATAGTTAGTCAGAGCTCTCAGTATATGGCACCATCACGTTATCAGTATTTTCTAGCATTTTGGGAAAGAAAAAAATTGCAAGGCCCATGTGTCTTTGACTTTAAGGTGCAACAGAACACTGCCTCATATATTAGCAAAGAATATAATACATGCTGGTGTCAGTTAGCATCCTGTTGTCTTGAGCTATATGTCAATCTGAACGGATTAAGAGCAGGGTTTCTTAATGAGCCAATCTAGCATGATTTATTTTGTATAACAAGATGACAGCGTGAACCAAGACAAGGTAATGAGTAGCCCTTGTCGGCTCTGGACATTCTTCGTGTCCGAGATTTTGTATTCTGGATGGTACTTTTTGGTTTTATCAAGGTGTAGCACCATTAGTTTAAGTAAGCACTGGAGCAGATTGTTAGACATTTCAGTCTAATCTGGTTGGAAGTTGGGAGCCTTGGAACGAACTGTTCACCAGCTTTAACCTGGAAATATTAGTTTTTTCCCCCTATTCAGAGGAGTGCTACATCCTTGTTAGAATACATGGACCTTGCAGTGTTATCTCCTCGAATTGCTCACGTAATGAATTGCAAGTATTCATATCTCCGTGAATTTATCGAGAATCCATATGGATGGATGCTGCCAATGGAAAAGACCTGTTCATGGACTATTGCAAATTGCATGGACTTTGCAGTGTACTGAACCTGTACAGCAGTAATCTGTAGAAACACATAGTTTGTAGTTAGTTAAAAAAAAAAAGAATCACATAGTTTGTAGGAGAGCGTCCTGGTGGATCTGGTTTGGCGGTTACAAGCAGCTTCACAAAAAATGGACATCTTTTGAAGGGAAAAAAAACACGCAGATCAACTGATGTTAACATTTCTAGGTTTTTATTAGTTTGAGGGTGGGGTTTTTTTTGCTACGGTTGATGACTTTTGGTCCTAGCATAAGTGTTTGTGTGAACAAATCATTATCGATAAGTGCATAAGCTGTTTCGAGAAGACCGTTCTAATAAATCGCTTTGAAAATACAATGAATAAGTCGTCATGTTTGTTTATTCAAAAAATATATAAATTATAAGCCATAGACTAAAGAAAATGAGACCTAATTTAGGCCATGTTCTTTTCGGCTTCTAAAAGTTGATTTTCGGCTTTTCTACAGTAACTAGCTTTTAAACGGAATATTTTTTAAGATAGGGTCTACTAGTTAATTGTAGTACATATTATACCAACTTCATTTATATCGACAAAAACTACACATGAGTTTCTGTTACTCTGTAATCTCTCACACAAATAACTAAAAACCTACAAACCACAGACAAAAATCATAAACCGTAACAAAAAAAAATAGAACAGGACCATGCACCGGAGGCAATGGAAGGGATGCTCTCTCCCTCCTTCCTCGTGGGAATTGGGCTGGGCCCATTTGGTAGGCGTCGCGCGAGCGACCTTTTTGTGACGGCTCAGAGCCAGGCCACAGCAACTACGACACCACCAGCACAAAACGCCGCTAGGTTGGGCGCCCGTTTTGCTGGTGCTCGACCTCAGCCACTGGCCGACTACAAGAACGCCACGCTGATGTGGACACTGCTGCGTGACGGTGGTGATGCCATCCACGTACGCCAATCCGCCGACGTCGCGGCGTGCTTAGCCGTGGATGTTTCAGCGCTTGCGCAGTTCCACGGTCCTAGCTAAGGAGTATGGTTGATTGGATGTCGCCGTTCTTCGTCTCATAGTATCTCTCTCTCTCTCTCCCTTGAGATGCACGAGGCCTTCGCTTAATTGTCTTAGGAGTTAGGGACTTTGGAGGGCCAGCTAGTGCTGGGCTTACATGTACACTAAGTCTATTCGTATTGGTTTTGTTTATAGCTTTTGGTTGTGGCTAATGGATAGTAGTCGTTGATAGAAGCGATTGGTAAATAGTAGTGATTAATGAATAGTAATATATTATATAAGAAAGACGGAGTAATGAAAAGAACTACAACATTTAGACCGCCAAATCACCTCTTGATGTGAGGATGGCCAAATCAACAGTGGTGCCCACTTTGTAGACTTGACTCAGAGACGACAATCCACCTCTTAGTTGAGTGCCGCTACTCCGCAAGAATCTAAACGGTCACTGCACGATGGGCTGCTTGTGGCGCCTTGGAGCCCACGAGCTGGCCGACCACGTCCTCGGTGCGACAATGGTGGGAATCGATCATCCGGACGCCCGGAGCCCCACGTAAAGCCCTGGTGACCCTCCTGATGCTAGTGTCCTGGCAAATTTGGAACGAGCGAAATGCAAGATTTTTTCACTCGTTAGAGTCTTCCTCGGAGTCCTTATGATGCAAGTCAAAGAGGAGGTATGTGCGTGGGTCCTTGCGGGAAGCAAGCGCTTGAAATAACTATCCTTAATCATGTAATTATGGTTTATTTTTCGTGATCGGGGCTGCTACGCGTCTCCCACACTCTTCTTTATGAAGGGGTCCTTGTAATTAAACCTGCTTTCCTCTAATTTAATCAAGGCAGCCCTTCTACCCACTTTCAAAAAAAACATTTAGACCGCTATATGACTTACATAATTATGACATAATAAAATACAAAGCGTGTTACAACATGTGAAAGCGTAAATTAGTGGCTAATAAATAATAGTGGATAATAGAAGCGATTTATAAAAATTGGACCGCTTTAATTGGCTTTAACTTGTGAAAGTAGAAGTCAAAAGACATCAATATGAACAGATAATAAAGATTGGAGACCAGGACAGAGAGCATGGGCCGAATAAAAGAAACTGTCGAGGACAAGCCTACAAAACATTCCGGCCCAACACAGGAATCTCGTGTTTGTGCATACATAGCAAAGAGAGATCTGTTTGTACAGTGTTCCAAGTCCCCGAGATGTGTGTGCATATGTGCATTCGGATGTAAGCTCATCTGAAGCAGGACAAACGGTAGAACCAAGGACGTACCCCTTCCAGATTTTCACCCCTTGTTTTAACATTTTCAAGTTTATTTGTATCTTACTCCTTTCTATTTGTGTAAAAATTTCTAGAAATTCTTTAGAAAGACATTGTGTACAGAATCCAACGTTTCACAACTTTTCATATATATATCGACTTCTCAAAATCTCTGAATGTTTTTTACGACTTTCAACGTGTGCAGCGACAGCCTTGACAAGTCGATAAAATTTGTTACTTACAAAGAACAGAACGTGTATACATAGCAAAGAGAGAATGCAGTACTGACAATTGGGCCTAATTCAGTCATTACATTGAGACGAACTATGACATTCGCACATATCTGAAAATGTATACATTTCTGAACATTTTACAGTGTTTCTGAATATCTTGCAAACTCTGAACATTGTGGCTCAAAGGTTTCTGAACATCTTGCAAACTTTGAAAAGGTATACATTTCCTACCATTTAACAGTCTCTGAACATTAACACGTTTACGAGAGATTTTGGCTCAAATGTTGTAAACGTGTGTTTTGCATAGGTTCGAAATCAAGATAGCAAACAAAACTATCAAACATCACCTGATAAATCATGAATTGCAATGTAGTTGTTATGAATATTGTGTGTGTATTGATATGAGATCCAAATGACCATATATATAGGAGAGTACAAGAGATATGCCATATAGAGATAAGACATATATGGAATAGAATCCAAACTCTATCTCCTAATACAACTCTATCTCTATCTCCTTAACACCCCCCCTCAAATGCAAGACGTATGCAATAGCATTGCATTTGAAAAATGAGTTAACATTAAAACAAAAAATCCAACCGAGTCTTGGTGATGTCGTGCGTTGCGTGCGATCTTGGAATAAACCGTCAAATCAAGCGAAGAGGAATAGATAGAAGCATGACGGCGCAGATCGAAACTCGAGACGGCGGCGGCGGCCAAGATGCACAAGAAGCGCAACGAGACGCAGTCTGGTAAGAAGAAGCGGCGTTACAAGCTCGTCAAAGAATAGAGCGGCAGTTGCTGCCATGCAAAATAAAATTCCTACACTTCTATGACTGACAATAAATTTGTGGGCTCGCACGGCTTGGACGAACTAGAGATTAGAGACTACGGATTTTGGATGGACGCAACGGAAGACTCACGAGAAAAATAACGCGAAGAAGGCGGCCAGGAGGAGACGGCGGAGGTCGGCTGAGGTGGCCGGCGCGGAGAGCGACGACGCGAGGCGCAGCGCGAGGAGCTCCGGGTGGGAGGAGCGGAGGCGACGTCCGAAGGCAGCGGGCGCGGGGAGGCCGGATCGGCGGCGGAGAGGCCGGCGCCTTGGGCGACAGCCGGAGGGCGGCGAGCACAGTGGAGCCATGCGGGTAAACGCGACTGCAGGCCGGCGTGGGAGACGATGGTGAGGCCGAGCGGTTCGCCAAGGACATTGAGACCACAAGGGCCAATGTTAAGGCGCTGCAGAAGAACGTGAGCCGCGCGCGAGACCTCGAGGCGAAGCTCACCGCGACGAACGCCGACGTGGAGGTCCTGCAGGCCGAGATGGAGCGTCTTTCCCCTCCTTTCGGTAGTCTTGGTGTGCTGACCACGGACACGGAGGCCCCAGTAGTGACGCAGACCACGGTGGTTCCTGATCTTCTTGAGCCTCTCGAGCGCATGTCCAACCTCTCCTTTGTGAAGAACTACCTCAAAAGCTTCAGCAACATCCTCACAATACAGGTAGCTCCTGACATTAGAGCCATCGCCATGAATTGAAAGAGGCAAGCCTCTCATCGCCAAAAGAATAAATTTGGGAATGAGCTTCTCAGGGAATTGATTTGACCCGTACACATTGTTGATACCATTCTTCCTGTTGAGGAACCCCTCCACGTTCGTGTTCAGCAGACGCAGGATGTGCTGGAAGTCCTCCCCGGCGATCAGCGACATCGCGGCGGCGGCTGGGTCTCTCGGGGGCAGGAGGTGGGCGTCCGCTCGGCTAGGTGGCCTCCTCTGCGTCCGCAACCAGTTCCTCTCCGTGGAGCCCGACCTCTTCCACGACGCGCTCGTCGCGCCCAGGCCCGAGGAGGCGGAGGCGGAGGCGGAGGCCGCGAGGAGCCGGAGGAGGAGGCCGCGAGGAGGCGGAGGCGGAGGCCGAGAAGAGGATCCACAGCCTGATCGACCAGTACGCCGACCGTGGCCTCCGGTCGCTCGGCGTGTCGTACCAGAAGGTGCCGGAAAAGAGCAAGTAGAGCGCCGACAACCCATGGCAGTTCATCGGGCTTCTGCCGCTGTTCGACCCGCCAAGGCACGACAGCGCGGAGACCATCCGCCGCGCGCTGCATCTCGGCGTCAACGTCAAGATGATTACCGGCGACCAGCTGGCCATCGGCAAGGAGACCTCGCGGCGACTCGGCATGGGCACCAACATGTACCCGAGCACCACCCTGCTGGGCGACAAGAGCTGATGCCGCGGTGCCCGGCGGACGGCTCGATGGCAAGCAGCGTGTCGAGGCGCCAGAGCCGTGGGTGGGAAGTCTCTGAACGTCTCGGCGATTTTACGCATGTACGGCGCTGCGGCTTGAAGCGGGTCACGTCGGGAGCTTCGCCGCCCGATAGTCCTCCGACGGCGACCCGCAGAGCTTGAAGATCTTGTGCAGCTGCTCGATCTCGGTCTGCCCGGGCATGATGGGCTTGCCAGCCAGCAGCTCGGCGTTGGCGGCGGCGTCGAAGATGGCCGCCCTGGAGAGATCGATTCTCCGGGGCAGCAACAGCGGAAGATTGATGAGGTTAGGGTTTTAACCTAAGCTCTGATACCATGTTATGAATATTGTGTGTGTATTGATATGAGACCCAAAGGGTCATATATATATAGGAGAGTACAAGAGATATGTCATATAGAGATAAGGTATATATGGAATAGAATCCAAACTCTATCTCCTAATACAACTCTATCTCTATCTCCTTAACAGTAGTATCATCGATCTACCTCAGATTTGACCCAAAAAATATCAAGCATCATGAACAAGAACCATTTTTTCTCAACACCAATTCCACGCAACCAATTTCCAACTAGCAGTTCTAAACGGACGAAAACTGCGCAGGGGAGATGCCCGAGGTTGCCGTGGTCGCAGCAGGGGTCACCATGGTCGCTGCTCGGTGTCGCTGTGGTCGCCAGCCACAACAGGATGGGGGGCAAGGGAAACTACGTACGACCGGCGGCGAGGTCGAGCGGGAACGTCGAGGAGGGACTCGGGACCAGTGGCAAGGGGCTTCCAGCCGACGGCAAGGTGCTCTAGAGCAGGCGGCGCTAGGGATGCATGCGGGCATCGCCGAGCCCACTTAGGACGGCAACAACAGGACATTCGTTTTCGTGATCGCGAGCTGGTCACGCGGCGTGCAACTCGAGTTCTCGACGTACTTCGACGCGTGGATGAACAAGGCAAGTTGAGCTCACGTAAACAGCGGAGCGCGCTTGTCCACAGAAAGCTTGGAAAATGCTGTGTCCAGACGCGATTAATTTGGTCCCGTGCAAAGCTAAACAATATGTGCATGGAAGAGAGCGAGGCTCGTAAGCTAGCTACGACGACATAGCAGATGGTAATATGGTATGCCTAAGTTTGCGACACCGAGGTTAGGGCTCTAAATAAGTCAAGCTCGAGCGAGTTTGGCCTTTCAGGCTCGAGCTCGGTAGAAGCTTAAGCCGAGCTCGAGTTGAGGTTTGAGCTTGAACCTGGGCTCGAGCTCGGCTCAGTCTAAGCTCGAGTAGGCTCGATCTCGGCTCGGTGAAGCCCAATAATAATTAAAATAATTTATTATGCACTATTTTTCAATAATAAGAAAAATTTTAAGTTCGAGCTCGGCTCTAATAAACTCGATAACAGTCAAAATAATTCAAATATACACTAATTTTCAATAATAAGAAAAGCTCGAGCTCGAGTTCGGCTCGAGTAAGCTCGGTAAGAATTAATATGTATTACTATTTAAGTTCGAATCGGAGCTCGCGAACTATTCGACCTCGGCTCGGTGAAGCTCACGAGCTCGAGATCAAGCTCGAGTTTGGTTCGTTTAAAGTTCGAACCGAGCTCGAATCGAGCCTAGAACGAGCCGAACTCAAGTAGCTCACGAGCTTCGAGCTTTTTTTACAGCCCTAACCGAGGTTATCGAAATTTCAAAAATCAGCCATGGCTCTAGTAAAACAAATGCAAAACACGGCAGAAAATAGATGTCCATGCATGTACATGTGCAATTTCGTTTGCATTAAATGTTGGAAACGTAGGTAATATTTTAATTTTATATTTTTACTAAGAGGCAAATAACGTAAATAACTAGTAATGCAAGGAACGAATCTAACAACAGACTACTCATTGTACTACAGAAAATACATAAAGAAAATATTATGATAAAGTTAATCGATTGCGCGAACGACTTACAGTTGGGGCTGATAAAGAACAGGAAGCAGCACAGGTTCGATGTAGTCGTGGAAGTAGTCGACGTCGAGGAATAAGCCAGCGGACGCGTAGCCCAGAAACCTTATTGCCGCCCGTGCAGATTCTCTCTGCGATAAAGGTTCAAATATCCTGCCCTCCTCTCTTGTTAGTGTACGTCGAGAAGAAAGGTTGGTGTGGTTGAGTAGATTGATACTACATCACAGCTATCTAGAGAGGGGATAGAAAAATGGAGGTGAAATTATCTATCTTTTCATGGACATCTCCAGGCCCTTTTAAGTGCGTTGCAATCACTCACTAATAACTGTCGTGATTAAGAGTTAACTCATCAGTATGGTACACAGTTCAGCAAAATTATCAAGAGAGGGGATGAAAGAATAGAGGTGAAATTCTCTATGTTTTTCTGGATGTCTCCAAGCCCTTTTATAAGGCCGCAATCACACGAGTAATGCTTGTCATGATTAAACAGAGTTAACTCACTGATAACTACCTCATCAAACCACATAATGACATTTAAGCAGTCTCATGACCAGTTAAAATGAAACCCCCAAGCACAGTTTACAACTTTCATCGTACTGTGCTCTCCAAAGAGCAACTCTTCTCAAAATCTCAAAACAAAAGGTGCTGAGTTGGAATCCCATTCTAAGGATTCTTGTGGTTCCGAAGAGTCGATTGATTACACGAACGATTTACAATTAGGTCCGATGAAGAACAAGAAATAGCGTAGGCTCGATGCAGTTGTGGAAGCAGTTGACGTCGAGGAAGAAACCAAGTGGTCACAAAGTCCAGAAATCTTATTGCCGCCCCATATAGGTTTTCTCTGCGACAATGGCTCAGAGATCCCGCTCTCCTCTCTTGTAGTTGCACGCCGAGAAGAAGGTCGGCTTGGGGTGACCAGTTTGATATTATAGCACAACTATCTAGAGAGGGATGGAAGAATGAAGGTTGGATTCTCTATCTTTTACTTGACATCTCTAGGCCCTTTTAAGGGCGCTGCAATCACTCACTAGTAACTACCGCGATTAAGCAGAGTTAACTTACTCGTAACTGCCTCATCAAACCACATAATGATATTTAAGCAGTCTCATGACCAGTTAAAATGAGAGAAATGATGCATGGTTTAGTAAAAATATCCAGAGAGACCCCTCCGAACACAGCTTATAACTTTCATCGTACTGTGCTCTCCAAAGTGCAACTCTTCTCAAAATCTCAAAACAAAGGTGCTGAGTTGGAATCCTATCCTAAGGATTCTTGTGGTTACAAGGAGTTGATCGATTGCGCGAATGACTTACAGTTGGATCTGATGAAGAATAGGAAGCAGCACAGGCTCTATGCAGACATGGAAGTAGTCGACGTCGAGAAAGAAGCCAAGCGGTCGCGCAGCCCAGAAACCTTATTGCCGCCCTGTGCAGATTCTCTCTACGACAATGGTTCGGATATCCTGCTCCCCTCTCTTGTCGGTGTACGCTGAGAAGAAAGGTCGGCGTGGTTAAGCTGCTTGATACTACATCACAGCTACCTAGAGAGGGGATTGAAGAATAGAGGTGGATGTCTCTAAGCCCTTTCAAGAGCGCTACAATCACTCACTACTAATTGTCGCGGTTACACGGAGTTAACTCACTGGTAATTGTCTCATCAAACCACATAATAATATTTAAGCAGTCTCATAACCAATTAAAATGAGGGAGATGATGTATGGTTTAGCAAAAAATAAGGTAAACTTAATCCGTTTGCCTAATGGCGCTCCACGGGGCACGGTCACGCGTCAAAGTCATGCAACTTTTCACGTGAAAATACGCGAATACGTGCACGTATTCAGCCAAAGTCCTACTCATGCTATCTCCATCCATGTGTCACATGATTCAAAAAATAGCAAAGGTTTTACTTTATAAATATTGGACTTCTCTATTTTTACCTTAACGATATAATATTAAACTATACATATTTTGGAACGATAGAAAATGGACCTCACACTAAACACATTCAGTTTCCATCTTACACTTGTATACGCCTCGCCTGCCTAACAGAAACATCTAAGTACAAAAGAATCGTCGCAATCACAAGCACCCCAATCTTGAAAACCAAGTGATGCATGAACTGTATCTCTATGTACGTCGCTACGTACGCACATACGTGCAGCAAAGAAGCAAGTTGTCACGATCGATCACGGCCGGGTCACCGGTAGAACACCACCGGCGGCAGCGTAAACCCGGAGTCCCGCAAGAACGGGATCCCCTCCGGCCGCGCCTCGAGGTCCCGGTAGAACTCGTACTCCGCCTCGTAGTCGTGCAGGTCGAGCTCGCCCTTCTGCAGCGTGTGGTAGTGGTGCCGCGCCGCCGGGTCCTTGCCGAACCCGAACACGGACACCCGCTCGCACACGCCGGCTACGGTCACCACCGCCTGCATCCCCGACGAGTAGTGGAACATGCCCTCCTCGTGTCGCTGCCCCCACTCCTCGGCGGGCCGCCCAGTATCGCGCGCGAACCGCCGCAGCGAGTAGTACTTGACGAGCCGCGCGCACAGCGCGTCCAGCCGCGGGTCCGTCACGATCACGGGAGCGGCGCCGGAGGAGGCGTTGCACACGGCGTGCTCCACGAAGTGCGCGGCGTTGCACATGTACGCCAGAATGGGCACGCCGTCGCCGTAGGCGCGGCAGTGGCAGGCGCTGCGCGACGTGCACCGGCTCAGCACGTTGCTGTTGAGGAAGGCCAGCCCGGTCCTGGAGCCTACGTGGCGCGCGTACCGCGCGTTGCCCGCGGGCGCGTTGTTGAGCCGGATCACGAGGTCGTGGCCGTCGATGAGCTCGCCGTGCTCCGACGCCAGCAGGATGCCGCTGTTGCCGACCACGGCGCACGACGCGTACTTCCGGCCGTCGTCCTCCGCCCGCTGTACCGGTCGATGGGGCGCTTGATGAGGTCCACGAGCTCGGACATGACGCCGGGGTCGAACCGCTGCCTGCCGAGCCAGTCGCGCAGGCCGCGGACCGCGACGTCGCGGTGCTCGTCCGGCGCTCTCGCCAGGTTCCCCTCAAGCAACTTCTTGGCGGCCTGCAGCACCGCCGACGCCGCCGGGTCGACGGCCGCGAGCTCCATGAGCGTGGCCTCATAGGCTGCATCATCGGCCCGCGCAGCGGCGGCGCGGCGCGGAGGCTGCGCGTCGAGGCCAGAGTGGCGCCGGGAGTACCGGAAGGTGAGGAGCAGGAATACGACGACGAGCAGGAGACTGCATGGCGGATGGCTCCAATGCCTCTTCATCTTGGTATCTTGCCAGAGTATCCGCCGAGCTAAGCTTCCACGCTCGCCTTTCGCTAGCTAATATTTGCAGTATCGGGTAGTGTATACAATTCCATTTTATACTGTTTCTTCGAGGTTCGTTCGGTGCGATCCAATGAGCTCCTCACTGTCGTTAGTGTCATGTAACTGATGTCTCGTCAAAATTGGAGACAGCGTCTGAAACCCGAAGATATGCATGCACGTCCATTAATTTTCTCCCGATCTTTGCGTATTTCTCCCATTTTCAGTGCCAGCCGTGGATGACTTTGTTCGTACGTGATTAACGACGGAGATCACCGCAAACACATCTTAATTAGAGTATTTCCGCGTAGGATGGCTGCATAAACGAACGGGAGTGTCTATTGAACATTCAATTGTTTTTAGCTAAAATTTGTAGATTTTTTGCTATATATGTAATATTTTTCACCTATGTAAATGTTACACACATATTAAAATGTTACAAATATAGATGAAAAATATTGTAAACATGAGTAAAAAATATTGTATACATAGCAAAAAAATGACTAATATTAGTTTAAAAAATAGGTGTGTCTAGGTATTATCCGGATGTTTTCTTCATAATAATCATCCAGATTTGAGATCGTTGGATTAGAGATCCAATGACCTCTTTTTTTTAGGGGGTGGAGGGAGAATTCATGGCCGTTGGATCTCTAATCTAATAGTCACAAATCTGAATGATAGTTAGAAAGAAAATATCCAAGTGATATTTATCAACACTCTTAAAAAATAATTAGAATGTTCAATAGCACTTTCGTAAACACATACTAATTTTACCTTGCAAGTGGAGACAGGCTCATGTGGGGGCAGATGATGTGCGATTGGTTGGCGAAGGTTCCAAGCCCAGCCTCCCCCAGGGGGCCGTGTTTCTTGGCAGTGATCAACTAGCGTGGGGAGGTTGGCATCACGGAACGATGATGGAATCTTGTGCGCTTCGCCGTCGCCGGCGCGCCCGGTGGAAAGCTACCGGTGGTCTACGATGGCTGACTGACATTACGTTCCCGTCCCATTTCTCAACTGATTTTCTGAAAGCTCCACCTTACAGTTTGGAACGACGGAGGAATCTTTGGATCCCGAGAACTTGTGCACCTTCCATTCCACGGTATAAGTCAGAGACCACCGTACATACCGACCATGGAGACACTAGAGATAAGAAAAAGTTACTATCATTAAACCATGTAAATGTACTGTTATAATATTAAAACTAAACAATGGGTATTTTCATACCTTTTGTCATAAGAGGACCAAGCAAACCTAGCAATAAAAAAGCCAAAAATGAGAGAGGGGAGCAAATAGTTCATTGTAGATGAATGAGACCACCCTCACAAATGCCCCTGAGCCCATATATATAGAGAAGATGGGAAGCAATTCCCCACCTTGCTCTTAGATACGTACTTGGAGTAGAGGGTGGCATGGTACATTTTGTGGTACAATTTGATAATTAATATATACATATGCATATATTCCCCAGGGCTCACTCTCCATTCTCGATAGCCTTAGGGATTGGGGCACTCCTACGATAGTACTTCCTCATCTGCAAACTTTGAGGTCCTGAGGGACGTGTAGATGCCCTAGGTTTTCGCCCTAGTCCCGAGGGAGTTGGGATGCCCAAAGTCTTTAGGTGATGATGGTGTGGAGCCTGTGGAGGCGAAGTCGTTGAGGCTGGGCCGCTCTGTCGAGGTATGACCTTCAAGGCGGTGGCATCTTGAGCGGTATGTGGAGGCAAGTCGTTGAGGCCGGTGGCGTTCGGAGTAAAGCCTATGGAGGCGCGATCGTCGAGGCGAGCGGCGCCTGAGGCATGACCTTCAAGGCGGCGGCAGTACAGAGGCGGCGCCACGTAGGCGAAGTCGTCGACGCCGAGCTACGGTGCGAACCCATGGCCTTCGAGGCGGGTGGGATAATGAAATAGAGCCTGTGGAGGTGAAGTCGTCGAGGTCGGGCCATGCTATACGAGGCATAGCCTTTGAGACAGGCGTTGTTATAAGATCGAGGTGCCGACAAGAGGGGGTGAATATACAGTTTTAAAATATCTTTGGTCAAAACTGTAGTCTATATACGAAAGCGTAAATCAAAATGGTTTTATACAATTAAGACCTAAATCAACTATTCTCACTAAGTGTACTAACAACTTAAGTCTGGACTAAGGTTTGCAATCTTAGGATGACAAGTAAATAATTTAATTCTAAGAATGTAAATTACACAAGGTAAAACACAAGATAGCAAACCAATACATGGTGACACGGTCTCTTTTACCATGGTGTTTGGAGACTTGCCAGTCTCTCGTAATCCACATTGAGGTAAGCCCAACAAATTGGACCAGCTCCACGAATTAAGAAAAACACATCGATTCCACTAGTGGTAGATCGTTCACGCTCTGGATATATGAGCTCCAACCTTCACACCAATATCAGGCATTTTCATAACTTTCTTAAAGAGATCACCGCTTTTCATACCTTCAAGCTGTCTAGGAGTTGGCAACCTCTAAGAGTAACAAGCCAAACCCCTTTCTTGACTCTCACCAAGTGTAACATATGCATAAATGGATACTCAATCCACCTCTAGACGCAATACATACAACTAGAGACTTATCTCCTTATTCACAGGGTGTAACACATGCACAATTAAGAGGAGAAGTTTGCACTAGCTCAAAGAGTAAAATAGGATGCATCAACCTTACTCCCAACTGGCCATGGTGAGTATTTATAGACCACACACATAAAACTAGCCGTTGGGATAATATTTTAGCAAAAACAACCTAGATCGCCCTAACCGTCAACACATGGCTGATCGGACCGACTGCTGCTATAACGATTAGAAAACTAGCTATTACAAACCAGGCCGATCAGACCGCCCTCATAGGATCTGATCGGACCACCGAGTTTGGCTAGACCACTCGGCTAAACCTCAGAGATGCACCAAAAACATGCTTTCTGAAAAAATGTACCAACTGCATAGCTCGGTACAACAATTTTACTAGGAGTCAAAAACAATAAACTAATGATGCAAAACTCGCAACTAACAGCAGGCTATTCATCATACTTCAGAAAATACACAAGTAAAATATATTAACAAAGTCGAACGAACGCGAGCGACTTACAATTGAGTTTGTTGAAGAATAGGAAGCAGCGCAGCCTTGACGTAGTGCAGAACGTAGATGACGCAGTGCAGTGCATAGATGACGCAGTGCAGTGCATAGATGACGTGATGCGGTGAGCGATCGCGAGATCGCTGCCCGAAACCTTATTGCCGCCCGCGTGGGTCTCTCTCTGCAGCGGTTCGGAGATAGCCGCTCTCCCTTCTTCCGTGTGCCGGGAAGAAGGTTGGCGGTTCAAACAAAGACCTGATGCGAGCACAAAATCGCAGAGAAGAAGAAAATAGAGGCAGTGAGATTCTCACATATACTCTGGATGTCTCCAGGCATATAAATAGTCAGACTGATAACTGGCATGATTAAAACAACCATTTACCCACTGGTAACTGAAAGTCACAAGTCACGCGATTCTCACGCGAAAATACGCGAAAATATATTGTTGGCTAAGCACAAGTGGAGTGAACTCGAGTTAGGAACTCCTCCACTGCCCACTGATATTCAAAAGAAGAACAAATTTACAAGAAATGGTCACTTTACTCAGGGTTTCTGCACGAGAGAACTGGGTCGGAGAAGAGCTCCCGTGTTGTAGCCTGCTTAAGATGAGCAAGTTTATTGCACGAGAATGGGCAGCGGCTTCCGCGTCATAGATGACTGCGCGTTGCCCTGTGCTTTCATCAAATGCACGTCGTCACAAGAAAAGATCTCTGATGGCAACTTGGTATATAGTGAAGAAAAAACTTTATTATAGTAGGATAAGCTTGTGGTGCAATCTGAACTAACCACTTTATTATAGTAGGATAAGCTTGTGGTGTATTCTGAACTAACTTTTCCAAGCAAATTATCAGATATGGATGAGTGCGAAACCGGGGTATATTACGCCCAATAAGAAAAAAATCACGTAGTAGTGCCTTTGGGAAAGAGACACCGGTTCTTCTTCCTTTTTTAATCCAAGGGTACAAGTTCTACCATTTATTTAAAAAAAATTACACCGGTTTTATAGGGACAACATCAAACACATCAACTCGAAAGCCTCAAATTAGAGCTACAAAACACCCACTGTACCCATAAGACAAGCACCTTGTGGAGCAACAACAAACACGACCTTTCCACAGACGATGAAGCCTAGGTGTGGCTAACGATGATGTGTCACCCTCCAAGACACACACCCCTGTCAAAAGACTTAGTTGTGAGTCTGTTAGTTAGTTTCTAGTCTTCCTAATCTAACGGCATGGTTGTATTCTGTTTTCTCGATCCTGAATTAACGCCATCGTGCGTCTCTGTAATTGTGCAGACAAGCAGCTGCTAATATATAGCAATGAGGGAACCCGTAAGGAGTGCGGGCATTACCTCAAATATTTCTAAGTCTCTAGTTTTACATGGTATCAGAGCCCTGTTGTCAAACGACTCTGTATTCAATCCCCAATGTCAACTTCTAGCTCCAACTCCTCAAGTACTGCTTCCGCCATGAATTCCACTACTTCCACTGGACTTCTTCCTACGCCTTCCTTTGCACAACTAATTAGTGTGAAGCTGAATCAGGAGAACTATCTTCTATGGAAGGCACAGATGGTCCCCTATCTGAGGAGCCAACAGCTCCTTGGATACGTTGATGGATCAATCCTCGCACCTGCTGTGACGATCACAGCGACCACTGCCTCGGGCGCCGCACAGGTGCCGAATCCAGCCTACCAGCAGTGGCTTCAACAAGATCAACTCCTGCTTGCCATCATCCTCTCATCGCTGTCCCCGGAGGTGATGGCTCAGGTCTTGAATTTGACTACATCGGCAGCAGTATGGAGTGTACTAGCAAGGATTTTTTCCTCTCAGTCCCGAGCGAGGACGATGCACATCCGCCGCCAACTCGCAACTGTCCAGAAGAAGGATCTGACAATCACGGCCTACTTCAACAAGGTAAAAGCCTTTGCAGATACTCTAGCGGCTGCAGGTCAGCCGCTTGATGATGATGAGATCATTGCATATATGCTGACTGGGCTAGGGTCAGAGTATGATTCCTTAGTGACATCTCTATCCACAAGAATTGATCCCATTGCACTCAATGATCTTTACGCGCACCTACTCAATTTTGAGATGCGCTTGGAGCAGAACAATGTTTCTCTGCAAATAAATGGATCTTCTGCCAACATGGTCTCTCGTAACAACAGAGGAGGCCGTGGCAATGGCAGGGGTCGTGGGCGCGACCAGCAAGGAATTTACCGTAAGCCTACCAACAATAATAGTAGCACCAGACCAGTGTGTCAAGTCTGTGGCAAGATCGGGCACTCTGCACTCAAATGCTACCATCGTTATGATCAGTCCTATCAGGCAGAAGAAGGACGTGTTGCTGCCGCTGCAATCACCACACCTTCTTACAGCATCGACACCAATTGGTATGCAGACACGGGAGCTACTGATCACATTACCAGTGAGCTCGATCGTCTGACAGTAAAGGAGAAATACACTGGGAAGGACCAAGTTCAGGCAGCAAATGGTTCAGGTATGTTCATTAGTCACATTGGTCGTTCTGTTTTTCATACCCCTACTAGAAATTTGTGTCTCAATAATGTTCTCCATGTTCCAAAAACTACAAAGAATCTTGTCTCTGTTCACCGTATTGCTTCCGACAACAATGTTTATTTTGAGATTCATCCTGAATATTTTCTTATCAAGGATCGAATTACGAAGAGAACACTTCATCAAGGGCAATGTGAAGGTGGACTTTATCCTCTTCAATCAAATCATTTCATTCAGTCCAAGAATGTTCTTTCCAGCATCAAGATCCCTCAAGAGCAGTGGCACAGTCGCCTCGGCCACCCTTCATCTTCAGTAGTCCAGCATGTTCTTCAGTCAAATCATCTTCCTGTTTTGCATTGTTCAAATAACAATCAAGTGTGTAATGCTTGTCACTTGGCCAAGAGCCATCAACTTCCTTTTCCTATTTCCAATAAAATCTCTAAATTTCCGTTAGAACTTGTGCATTCTGATGTTTGGGGTCCTGCTCCCACATCCACTGGAGGGTACAAATTTTATGTAAGTTTTGTTGATGATTATAGCAAATTTACTTGGTTATATCCTCTCAAACACAAGTCTGAGGTTGAAAAGATTTTTTATCAGTTCCAGGCTCATGTGGAACGTCTTTTGAACAGGAAAATTGTGCACATGCAAACTGATTGGGGGGGTGAATATCAGAAGCTCCATCCTTTCTTTAAACAGATAGGGATCTCTCATCATGTGTCATGCCCCTACACACATCAACAAAATGGTACTGTAGAGAGAAAACATAGACACATCGTAGAGGTTGGCTTAGCTCTTTTGGCTCACGCATCCATGCCATTAAAGTTTTGGGATGAAGCTTTTGAAACAGCCTCTTTCCTCATCAATCGATTGCCCAGTAAGGTGATAAACTTCAGCACACCCTTAGAACGGTGTTTTGGCACAAAGCCAGATTATTCCTTTCTTAAGGTGTTTGGATGCGCCTGTTGGCCAAACCTTAGACCATATAATTCTCATAAAATCCAATTTCGATCTCAAAGGTGTGTGTTTCTTGGTTACAGTGCTTTGCACAAAGGATATAAATGCCTTCATGTTTCAACTGGTAGAGTATATATCTCAAGGGATGTCATTTTTGATGAGACAATTTTTCCTTTTGCTGCTTCTTCCAACCCTATTGTCACCTCTCCCAGTGAATATGCTCTTCTTCCTTCACTGTCTCAACCCACTGAGTTTCCTTCCTCAGACAATTCTACAGTAGGGGGTGAAATGTTGGCTAATGACACTTTGACTAATGAACATGCTCATGCTACTGATAATGTCTCCTTACAGCAGCTACAACAGTCTGACTCTTTGCAGGTTGATACCTCAGAAGCAGTAGAATCCATTGATTATAACTCTGCTCCTCAGTCTGATCTCCCTCGAGAAAATAGGGAACATATTATGAGAACAAGACTTCAAGACAACATACGTCAGCCCAAGCAGTTTACTGATGGAACTATTCGTTACCCCATCTCAAAGAGACATGCTTTTGGGTCATCTCGTCTATGCACAGAACCAGCAAGCCACCTTGAGGCTTTAAAGAGCGTTGAATGGAAAGAGGTCATGGATGCAGAATATGCAGCTTTAATCAAGAACAAAACTTGGCATCTTGTTCCTGGTCTTCCTCGGCACAAGATCAATCTTATAGACTCCAAGTGGGTCTTCAAGATCAAAAGGAAAGCAGATGGATCAATAGACCGATACAAAGCTCGTCTAGTCGCAAAGGGCTTCAAGCAAAGGTATGGCATTGATTATGAAGACACTTTTAGTCCTGTGATCAAGCCTGCAACTATCAGACTCATTCTATCCATAGCCATTTCTTATGGATGGAATCTAAAACAGCTAGATGTCCACAATGCTTTTTTGCATGGTGTTTTAGAAGAAGATGTATTCATGAAGCAACCTCCTGGTTATGAACACCCACAATTCCCTAATCATGTTTGCAAATTGGACAAGGCTTTGTATGGTCTAAAACAAGCTCCAAGGGCATGGTACTCAAGGTTAAGCACAAAGCTTCAGAGGTTAGGATTTGTACCTTCAAAGGCTGATACATCACTGTTTGTGTACCACAACAATGGAGATATTGTCTACATCCTCATATATGTAGATGATATAATTGTTACTAGTCCTTCAGGACAAGCTATCAAAAATCTGCTTACCCAGCTTCAAGAGGATTTTGCTATAAAAGATCTGGGAGATCTTCATTATTTCCTTGGCATAGAAGTCAAAAAATCAGCACAAGGCATTGTTCTGTCACAAGGCAAATACATTGGTGATTTATTGAAGAGAGCAGGAATGGAGCATTGCAAGCCTGTTCATACACCTATGGCTACAACAGAGAAGCTGTCCAGAGTAGAAGGAAAATCTCTTTCTACAGAAGAAGCTACAAAGTACAGAAGTGTGGTTGGAGCATTACAATATGCAACTCTGACACGACCTGATATCTCCTATCCAGTGAACAAAGTGTGCCAATTTTTGCAACAGCCAACTGATCAGCATTGGTCAGCTGTAAAAAGAATATTGAGATATCTGAAGCATACTCACTTACTTGGTCTCTCAATTCAGAAATCAGCTTCCACATTGTTGAGTGGTTTTTCAGATGCCGATTGGGCTGGCTGTCCAGATGACAGGAGATCAACAAGTGGCTTTGCAATATACTTTGGTGCAAACCTGATATCCTGGAGCTCTAGAAAACAACACACGGTGTCAAGGTCTAGCACAGAGTCTGAGTATAAAGCCCTAGCAAATGCAACTGCTGAGATTGTGTGGATCGAGTCTCTACTCAAAGAACTTGGTATCTCTCAATCTCGAGCCCCATGCTTATGGTGTGACAATCTTGGAGCAACGTTTCTTTCTGCAAATCCTGTGTTCCATGCTAGAACAAAGCATATAGAAATCGACTTTCACTTTGTAAGAGAACGAGTTGCTAAAAAGGCCTTGGAGATAAGGTTCATTTCATCAGTGGATCAGATTGCAGATATACTGACCAAACCATTGCAGACCAAGCGACTTCAGAGTCTTCGCAACAATCTGAATCTGGTTCTCCCGGATCAGATTGAAGGGGAGTGTCAAAAGACTTAGTTGTGAGTCTGTTAGTTAGTTTCTAGTCTTCCTAATCTAACGGCATGGTTGTATTCTGTTTTCTCTGATCCTGAATTAACGCCATCGTGCGTCCTGTAATTGTGCAGCAAGCCGCTGCTAATATATAGCAATGAGGGAACCCGTAAGGAGTGCGGGCATTACCTCAAATATTTCTAAGTCTCTAGTTTTACAACCCCCACATGGCCGAGACTAGGCCTGACCAGCCACGTCAAGGAGGACGTCCACCCAGGCACCCACTATAGCCACTGACGTGTTATCCAGCAAGACGCACCCGCACCCACGTGCAGCTGAGGCCAGCCTGGTTAGCCACACTGAGGAGGGGGCCCTTGCTATTGCAGCTGCCAATGTGCCACCCACCAAGATGCACACCCACGTGCGACCAAGACGAGGCCCGACTAGCCACGTCAAGGGGGACGTCGTGCCGCTGCAAGCCACTGAGGCGCCGCCTGCCAAGATACACACCCCGCGTGACCGAGGCTAGGTACAGCCAGCCACGAGCACACTAAGCGCAGCTGAGGCCAGGCCCGACCAGCCACCCAGACGTGCCACTCGCTAAGGCGCACACCTGCATGTGGCCAAGGTTAGACCCGACCAGCCACACACATACGTGTGATCAAGGCTAGGCCCGGCCAGCCACGTCGAGGAAGAGTGAGGAAGACCGCAGCAGCCGCCGCCGCCGCTTTACGCTCAATTTTTTTCCTTGTGTGATCTGACCGAGCACTGATGCCTTTCTTCGAGCCTGGATTGCGTGAGTTTTATACAGCTTTGGGCCCTGATAGGCTGCCATTTGATTGCTTTTTTTCTTTTCTTCCTACTCCGATGCACACTCAGCAAATACTTTCAGCAGTGCATTCCTGCATGTAGATACGGTGCAAATCTTTTCGTCCTCAGAATTTAGAAATGCGGAGGAACTTCATAAATTCAGATAACGATTTTCAGAGCTAGATTAGCAACACATTAACCAGGCAACTATGAAAGTGTAGCTTCTAAAGCCATCTTGCCTTTTTCCCATTTATTTGGCAATGCTGCTTGTGTTGCTCCCCTGGCCCTGTAGATCCTTACAAGTGTTGTTTTGTCAACTCCATGTCAAAATAATAAATCTTTGGAATGCCTAAAACTTTGTTCCGCCTTTGGAGCAAATGCATATGCATTGTGCGATTCTTGAGCGGAATCAGTGAGCTGTAATTCTGGATTGTAATCTTTAGCACGGTGAGGTTCTGGAGAAGCTTGATCAGAGCAGTCTTGGTGCCACCACCCACAGTTGACGGTGTCCAAATTCGTCAGACTGCATTCACTGAGATGGCCAATGCGACTGTGGCAGAGGAGGACGACTGCAGAAGTTGCAGAAGCAGAGACAACGGACAGAACTCTCGCAGCATAACTGCAGAAGAAGAGAGAATGTATACAGTTCTGGCAAATCCGGCAACTCGTTGGCTCATTCTCCATTCCCGTTATCCTCCGTGCAGCCAGAACCGACGCCGTCGAAACGAGGAGAAAAATAAAGGAGCTAGATCAAAAGTTCAAAGCAAGATCGAGCACAACGCGCGCTCAACGGTCAACGCCCACGGCACCGGCCCGGCGCGCCGCACCTGCCCCAATGCGGATGCTTCGTCGCGTTCAGGCTGCATCCCCTGATGCTTCGCCGGATTCCGGCCGTCGACGTCCAGGACCGGGAGGTCGACGCCGCAAGTACATGTACGCGGCTGTTTAGGCTATCTGGACCGTGAAGGCCTGATCGAACGGCGCGCGTGAAACACAGGAGTGCGTGGCGGATCCGGTTTTCATGGTGCTAACGGATAATACAGATAAATGCAAGGTCGCGTACGGAAGGCATCCCTCCATCGCTCTATTAGAAGCAATCTCGACCGCTTAGGTTTGATCGGACAGTGCTCGGTCACCGCTGCTACGACCAATGCGGAATCGGGCCATGTCGCTGACATGTGGAGGCGAAGTCAACGGCGTTTACCTGTCCTCTTCCTCGAGAGTCGATACCACGACCCGTCGATGCCCCGCGCGTCCCCTCTGCCGCCCACGCAGTCGCTCACGACGGCGGCCGCCCACGCCGTGCCTTGCCGGCGGTCGGCATGGCTCACCTTGATGGCTCGACATCAGGCCGGCGTCGCCAAGGCACCTGAGTACCTGACTATTCACCGCGACGAAAAGTAAAATATTTATCTTCTTGATTTTTACGGTCATTTTTTTCCTGATATGATTCGGAATCGATGCCTTCCTTCGAG
Source organism: Bonia amplexicaulis (assembly GCA_036346245.1). NCBI lineage: Eukaryota > Viridiplantae > Streptophyta > Magnoliopsida > Poales > Poaceae > Bonia > Bonia amplexicaulis. The sequence continues at coordinate 12,925,595 of CM070745.1, read as the reverse complement.
CCTGGCCTGCTTTGAGTTTCATACAGCTTGGGCCCTGATAATAGGTTGCCATTTCTATTTTTATTCCTCTCTAGTCCGACTCGCACCAGTAATTATTTTCAGCAGCGCATACTTGCATCTAGATTAGATGCATATCTCTAATTTAGTGTTGTATCCGAATCTTGTGTACATGAACGTGAGCTACAACAATATGAAAGTTGCCCTCGAAAATGGAAATGCGTCTAACATGGAGAGTTTATATTTTATCATATAACAAGCGCAATGGATCATTTCGATGGCTGTCAGAAATGGAAGCTGATTAAGCTTCAGATTCTGAAGTAGTAACAATCGCTCAGAGAGCTCATAAACATCAGAGTATTCCTTAACTGTTTACCTTCCGTTCACTCAAATCTTTATTACTAGGTCCAGTTTTACAACAGCAATAAAAAGACTTGAGGACCTGAAGGACCATATGAGAAGATCTCGTTTAATGTTGTGATAAATCATTGCAATGTTTGTGGAGTGGTCAATTGATTTTGCAAAGAGCGTATTTGATTTTGACTGTTTTTTTGGAAGTATCAGGAAAATCGAAAATACCGCATGTATAAGTGCGGTAGTTCCGCCGGGCGGAAGTACCACAAGTACGGTAGTTCCACTCAGCGGAAGTACCGGGTTGACTTGCGGTACGTTTTTTTCCAGAGAGGTCTAGGTGAGGTTTTCAACATGCGGAAATACCGCTTTGGGAAGCAGTAGTACCGTAGAGCGGAAGTACCGGTACGATAAGTGCGGTACTTCTGATCTTTCCAGAAAAACAAGGTTTTGGGGAATTGAACAAGGATTAAGTTGGGTTGACCTGGGTCATTGGATTAAGGATGCATGATGCATGTGTTGGCTAATGTAGGTTAATGTATGTTAAGTTATTCATTCATCACAGTCATAGACGGTTCTAGCTACCAACCGTCTGTGATAATCTGACCACTGGGCCCGTCGATCCTCCTCAACCCAATCTTAGCCAATAGAAATCCACCAATCCTCACTCCACGGATTGTAGCTCCGCCTCTCTATCCCCGCGCCAAAAAATTTCGCACTCTCTCCCCTATAAATAATCACCAGAACCTAGCCTCCTTTCTGTTCTCCTCCTTGCTGTTCTCCTCATCTTTGTTGTTCGATCTCCTCCTCCTTGCCCCACGAAGCAGACGATGCACAAGGCAGCGCTCAATCAACGCCGACGATGGTGGGCGTCAAACACACCCAACTTGTGCGCTGCATCAGTGGCGAGAAGGCCTAGGCATAGAGGATCTTTGCTTTTCTCTGTTCTTGTTGTGTTAGCTAGATGGGCAACATGTTTGTTGTTTTGTGATATTGTAATGCTAGGCTCTAATTTTAATAAAAATAAAATGTGTATTGTGTTTCATACTATATTTGCTTATTTTTATTTCAATTAATTGATTTGCGAAACAGATGTTTTATGTTTGTGAAATGAAGTACGATGCGAGTTGGATGTTTTATGTTTGTGAAATGAATTGAGATGTGAATTGTATGTATATATGTACATGTTGATCTGCTTATTTCAGATGGCACGGCTAGCATTTCATGAGTCTAGCCAATAAACAAAAATAGATTTAGGGATAGAAAAGAATATCACAGACGGTTTGTAAATAAAAACCGTCTGTGACAGCTGATAATCACAGACGGTTGTTAGTTACAAACCATCTGTGATATTTACACCACAGACGGTTCGAAAACCGTATGTGATAATATTCGATTATCACTGACCCATAAATTCAGACGATTCAGAAAACCCTCTGTGATGACGTTTTTGAACCATTTGTAATACGATTTTCTGTAGTAGTGAGTCTTGATGATAGCGAATTATTTCTGACCACTTTTTTGTATTTCCGTTATTGTGTTATGCATATATACTTCTTAAAGACCTCACACGTACTCTTTCCATTCTTTAAACATTTACAGATATATTTTCCAACCATACAACATGAATGATATAATGTGAAATTTTATGCAAGTACCTACGACTTCACCCAGCTCTATTTCACTGCATCTCTAAGTCTATTTTTTGAATATGAAGTTCCCAGGGCTTCTTTTAGAGAGAAGTTGTCGATGCTTTACTAGACAACTGAAAATAGAAACTCCTGAAAAAAACCCAGAAAATAGACCGATTATCTCAACATGATATTTGCATGGGCCTTGGGATCCAATTCCTCAAAGGCTGTATGGGCTGCTCTCTGTCATGCCAAACTACCTCATGGGCTTCCTCTTTTAGAAAAGATGACTAGACGAGGCCTTATCTGAAGGTGTATCTGAACCTTGCCAATGAATAAAGCCCACCCTCGTTCTAGAAAGAGAAATCTGAAGATCTATCTTTTTCACGGGAAAAACTTGCCTCCATGGGACCTGACGTGCTTCTGCCGCTTCTAACACCGGCAAATTCCCAAATTCCCAATCCTGATACACATGACCTAGCTAGTACAGAAGTAAGGAAAAAAAATCTAGCTAGACATGCAGCAGATGCCATTGCTGGACCACGTTGGAAGTGCGTCGATTCGTTCGACATTAACCAGCAGATGCCTTCAGTTCTTGGACCGATCCATCGTTAGCCTCGGGTTCCCGAAGGATCACAGATAGGCTTAGACTGACGTGAAGCAACAGTGACTCACACAAGGCTTAACCACCGTGTTAGTACGCCCGAACTGCGGAGAAAACAGGAAGAAGTTCACACTGATATGCCTGGCAATCACTCTCTTTTTTTCAAACAATTCAACAGGGATGACCGCTGAATGCCGGCCCTGAACTCTAGCATCTTGCCGGCCACCGTAACAGCAGACAGAAGGGAGAGTGCTATGCAATCTTCGAAGCTTTTACCATTTCAACTGCAGCACGGTGCTTCATTGGCTAAACGGTAACCACATGCACATGTGAGCTGGAGTATTTGTGAGTGAAGGAAACATGTCTCTTGTTCCTGACGTTGACCTTCACCACGTACAGGCACTGTGATTTGTTTGTTAGTACGTAATATAATTCTGAAGAGAACCAGAGCAGCTTGTTGTTATATCCCCTCGTAGGCATTCCTAGCTAAAAAAAATACTCACCACATCGCTGTCCATTACGTACTACTGTACCTAGCTAATTGATTAGTTCGAAAACCGTGGCCTGATCGACTTCTGCGCCGATCGCATTTGAATTTCGGACGCGGTGAAGATTAGTCTATCTCAATTTGTTCAACGAACACGTTAATTAACCCGTGTTATTATGGCCCTTCTTTTCGGAGATCTATACTGTCCGCAAGTGCAGAAACAGCTGCACATGTAGTGTTTAAGACTTCGAGCTGAGCGTCCCTTGGTTTCTACCGCATGATGTGTGCAGTTCCAGACTGGCTGATGAGAGCAGGAAGCCCAACCTCTCAAGAACAATAGCCAGGTTAGGTTCCCTAGTGCAATCATGTCTAATCTAATCTTCTTCGAAATTCATTGGTTGTAGCTTGACTGTACCTATCTTACACGCTATGACATTACTCCCTCTAGATCCCTTTTGGTTTTAGCTTTGTTTACAAGACGTGTTTGGCTGTTCCTGCACCGGTGCAGGGTTCTAATTGACATTCACAACGTGATAGCAAGGATGCTTTAAAACCGCCATATAAGCAGAGATAAGAGTACACTCCATCTCGCTATAGAATTTTAAGCTTGGTTATTAGCATGCCAGAATTACGGGTTTGTTCTTTTCATCCGAAGCTGACAGCTTTTAGGTTTTGCTACAGTACCTAACTTTCAAACATAGTATTTTCTCAAGACGGGGTCTATAAGTTAAACGATCTACACGTTAAAAGTCCAACATCTATACCAGCCAAAATCGCAAGTGAGTTTCTCTCTCGTCGTAATCATCTGAAAAGCACCAAAATTCAAAATTTCACCAAAACCATAAAACCACGCCAAACATTGTGAACGGACCCTATGGTGGTGTTCATTCGGCTTATTTTTGGTGGCTTATGGTCGAAAAACTGTGTTGGTGACCATGGTCAGAGGCTTATTTAACATAATTAAATTTAAAAATTGAAAATATAAAAATTTGTTAGCCCATCAGGTAACGAATACGTGAAAAAGTGCAAAAAGCTCAAAAAAAGCCGAAAAACGAAATTATCAAAAATAAGCAAGTGGCAAGTGGCGGTAGCACAAACCACCATCACTGATAGAATGCCTGGGACACGTCCCATCTGAGACGCCACCACTTCCACAATTGCCAAAGAGATCGCCATTTACAACTCCAATAACAAAGAAAAGTCAAGCATCATTACAGGCCAATATTGACATTTGACAAGATCACTAACGAGTGGCAGCGAGAAAGCATAGGGCGAGAAGACAGCACGTGCCTTCGCCGTGGGACAAACTAATCCTCATCGTCCATCATGTCACCTCAACCAGCGTGCATCTTCGGCGACCTTGGTGGCGTTGCCAGAATATTGGTCCTTGTTTCATGCACAAGCCAATTTGTCGAAAGCTACAAGGAAAGATAGGCAATTCTCCAACCATTGTCCCAACAGTTACTAAATCTAGAAATCTTTAAGCTTTGTCATTCTGCTAAGATTTTTATTTAAGAGTTGCTTTAGATCACTCTTTTTTTTTCAGCAGGACAATCATGCTTGTCAGGGCGCTTTTTTGAAAAAAAAACACCTTTGAATGGAAAAATAATTAGTTTTGAGGCAAGTGCTATTTTCCACTGGACGTGCGCCGACCGCCCGACCCTATGATTTTCTCGATTTCTACAGCACAAGCTAATAAAGATATTAAAGGCACGGCTGGCTAATCAAAAGCCTGACGGGTCCAATCATTTGAATAGGGTAGAAAATGTGTGTTGGGATCATGCAATGGTGGTAGGTAAAGACCATGAAAAAAACAACTATACTGTTCCAACACTAGGACGTAGTACAGTATCTATGATTTGTGAATGATTTGAACAGAGAACAGAATACTCCATGAGGCTATGATTCACTCCTAACATGTTCGTCTATGTTTCCATCTCACTCTAAAGTCTTGCTCCAAATAACTATAGTTTTTAGCTAAAATAACAATATAGCAGCTTTTATTTTTTTATGTATTTAATTAAAGAAAACAAAAAATAATGCTATACCTCTATGGATAATACAAAGAAAAAAAAGAAAAAAACACGTAAGAAGCTAACATGTCAGGCTCCGCTCGGTTGGACTGAAAAGCTATGGCTTATAGCTGAAATTGCACTGTAGCGGCTGAAAATTTACTGTAGCTGAAGATGACTTATTTGGCGTAATTAAATTTAAAAATAGAAAAAATATGCTATCTCGTCACGGGCAACGTAAACGAATACGGAAAAAAAGAACCGGCAAAAAAGCATAAAAAACCAAAAATTCAGAAAAAATAAAATTTATAAATAGTAAAACATAAATCAGAAGTCAGAAGCTGAAACCAGAAATGGTTGTTTGGAACTGAGCCAATGACGTATGAGTTAACAGAGTTGCGTTGTCCAGATCATAAAAGCCTGTGATAATGGTAGCCAAATACTAAAAAAGAAGATCAGTTAAAGCGAAACAAAAAATAACTCACGTACTATTCCAAATAAAGCAACGGCAAAGTTTTAAAACCAGGAATCGATCAATCAGAACTGGTGTGATCCGTGACTCGTCGATCATCTAACAAGATCTGCTACTTTACACATTGTACATGTTCCTTTGTGCGTTTGCATCTGTCATGTCAAAGACATTCTTTCCGGATATTCAAGGCGCTAGTCTTCCGATCAATTCGGCTATTTTTATCAGCTTCTCGCTTCCGGTTACTGGATTTTAGCTAAAATATATTGTAACGGTTGTTATTTTTTTCTAAGTCATTCAATAAAAAATAATAAAAATACCGCTATATCTTTACAAACAATACACAAGAAAAAGGGAAAAACCAAAAAATAAAAAATAATCAAAATAAAAAAGTTAACGTATACATTCTGGCTTCTAGCTTCGCTTTAGATTGCTGGCTAAGCTACACGAATCATCCACTACCTTTTTACTCCATGCGTGTAACCCTTAACCAATCAACCCATGTGTAGATAAATACGCCATGTCTGCTCACCCAATGATAGGTTTGCTTTTCCTACCGGTTAATATAATGCACAACCGAGAAGTAATGAACAGTACTATCTTACATTTTCAGTACTCAATTGGGAGCTAATAAGATAGTATAGGTCTGTACTTTTTTCTTTAGTTTATGGTTTTTGGCTGTGGATTATGGTTTTTGAGTTATTCGTAAAAGAGAGTACAGAGTAACAGAAACTCACGTACAGTTTTAACCGATATAAATAAAGTCACTATGATATATACTATAATTAATTTGTAAACCCCGTTTTAAAACGATATTTTGTTTAAAAAATAGTTACTGTAGAAAAATCAAAAGATAATTTTTAAAAGCTGAAAAAAAGACCCTAAATACGTAAAGCTTTTGCTCAGCCACTTGCTTAGGGTCATGTTAAGTTGATCCGCGCTTTCGCGTGCTGGAAGAGAGTTTTTTTTTTCGCAGAAAAGAGCGGGTGATGTGTCGAGTGCTCGCAGATAAATACGCTTTGGATTACGTTTGCCGACCTTATAGAATTTTCGCACACTCGATCTCTCCCTTTTGATAAATTTGTAAGGGACATCCCTTTTGAGTGTGACCGCCATTTGAATCGCGCGCCCCTCACACGAGTGCGATCTCTCCAAGTTTTGCATTTTGCAGTACACGTATGTGGTTCTCGACATATCGATCGGGTCCATAAACGCACCCATCTCTGCTTGTGTCACTGTGTAGGTCATGTGTGTCAGCAGTACGTAGGATAAGTGCCGACATAAGGCCGGTTCATACTATCTTCTACTTTCAAAAGCAGGTGCTAATAAGAACGTTTCAATTTTTATCGGTTCCTATTTTTTACTCTCACATATTGTAACGTATTTTATATTTTATTGTATCACAATTCTGTAAGTTGTATAACGGTTCGAATGTTGTAGTGTCTTTCGTTGCAACGTCTTTCTTATATAATGCACTCCTATTAATCAGCCGCTTCTATCAACCACTTCTATCAGTCACTACTATTCATCAACCGCAGCTAAAAGCCATTAGTAAAGCCAATATGAATAGACCCATAATCTCGGTTGATACTGAAGAATATGGACCAAAGTATAAGCGGTTTATTCAAGGCAAAGATGAAATTTATGAATAGTGCTCACCTACGAGTCTGGCTTATTGCCCATTGTAGGATAAAGTATGATGAGCTAGAGTAGGGGTGAATAATTCTTTTAAAATATTACTCATAATATCAACAACAACATACAGTGAAAAGCCAAATTTATAACCTTATCAAAACTCTAAGCCAAGGAAACAAAAACCCTGGAAAATCACAACTTCACCGGTCAAACCAGAATTAGCAACCAGTCAGACTGGAAATGGAGGCCGGTTAGACCTCTGTTTTCATGGCGGTCAGACCGCTATGAACAGTAAATCAGTGGATGAACAATAATTTTGGTACTGTTTCAAATCCTAAAATCCATGTAACTTTTGATCCCATGATCTAAATGATGTGAAACTTAGCATGCACATTTTCTAGGATGTCACAAATCTATTTTAATCAATGATCGAGAGAATCGTTACCAAAATTGTGATATTTTTTCATTTGAGTGAGGGGTGCACCAAAGCCGGTCAAAAGAGGAAACTTCGATCCGCTCTTGCTCTTGAGCCCTAGATGGTTTAGGTGACTAGAATGGGTTTACACATGGCATAGCAAGCTAAAACATAGTACGAATTCAACCAAAAACACCCACAAAAGTAAAACTCGAAAATCACCTCTCTCTTAAGAAAAACCGAGCAAAATCAAGAACTTCATCTAGATCATACCTAGATAGATGGGCCTTGTCTTCAGGAGATATCTCCACCTCTTATACGTTCTTGTCACCAGAAAAGCTCAAGAGAAGAGAAATCCAAACAAGAAAACCAAGAAAATAAAAGCACCTAAGGGGATCCATGGCACAACTCATTTGGTTAAACTTTGGATGTTCATTTCACTTGCAGAGAAATGTTTTATAGCCCTCAAGATAGTAGAGCTCCAAACCTATGTATACACACAAGGCTCCAACACAAAGATACCCTAACACTCAACTCTCTCACAAGACTCAACTCAACACAAGGCTTATACAGTGAAGGCTCCTCACCTTTCACTTAACTCTTACAACCAGCCACTTATTAGTGGATCACACCACTTATATATGGGAAAACTAGGTAACCCACACACAAATGGGTTTTACTCTTACACACACTTGCATACTTTTCAAACAAAGACTTCTAAAAGCTCTACAAGCCCGATAAGACACTCCAACTATAAAGATGTGACCTAAACCACTTAGACCAGCACTGCGGTTTTACAAATCGTCACTCCACCCGGTTTGGACAATTTTCCAAATTACCACCTGTCGGTCTTTACAACGATGCGATGCACATGACTTGCCAAGATCATACGCCTGCGTCGAGGCTGTCACCACTTAAAACACCCAAGTCCTATAACACATCAACATCACTACACATTCAGTGATACCCAACGCCTTGTCGTCAAGATCGTACGTCTGCTCCAAGGAATATCACCACTTGAAACACGCAAGTCCACTTGGCACATCACATGTAAGCATTGCCTCTTCATAATCCTTGTTTTCTCTCATGCTTCTCAGCTTGAGATGTTGCTCCACTCGAACTTACGTGACACGCCATGACCTCAGGACTCCTTCATAGCCTCGGTCTTGCTGCTGGTCGCAACAATCATCAAAGTACATGCACACCAAAGAATAAAATAATATATCCAAACACAAATGACATGCACTTGACTTTCTGTTAATAAACCATATGTATGGACACACGCCATGACTCACACATATATGGACTCCCTCATGACTAACACCCAAAACCACAAAACAGATTTCACTCAACTCAACTCAGCAGGGCTAGTCTGATCGAGGCTAGCAAGCCGGTCAGACTACCGCCTCAGGCCGGTCTGACTGCACCCTCCCAACGGTCAGACTACCTAGCCAGGTCGCTCTGAACGGGTTCCCCAAAGACAACAGAAATTTAAATTCGTAAAAATCAAACTAAAACAATAAAAATGAGACATGACTAATATCAAAATACTCATCGTTCACCACATGGAGTTGCCACCATATGCTCTTACACCCATTCTTTTTTTCATTTCTTCCTCTATCTCTAGTGGCTAACAGTCTCGCAAATGATATCATTACTATTATAAAAAAATAAGTTGATGGTTATACATCCATTCTTCTCTAACCATTATATTCCTTCTACTTCTTACAACTCTTTATTTCCTAACCGATCAAAATAAACCTCCTTCATAGCATGATTATTTATACATCTAATAAATTTTATTATAATAAATTCTATTACAACGTACGAGCACATTACTAATAGTGTAGAAAACTCTATACGTAAGTTGGACGCAAAAACCTGTTAACCCGAATCAAAACTCTACGTGTAGGATTATATAGTCTACATATGTCTCGAGTTCTCGACAAACTTGAGAAAATAAGCAGCATACGTCGATCATATCGGTAACGCGAACTTGTCACCAAACCAGTCTCTCTTTTCGATGAAAAGGCCTATACTATGATGCTGTGGAAGTCGCTAGCCAATGCATGCACCGCCAGGGTTGGACAGATAAGCACAGGCTGCACAGCATGCACGGAATCTAGAAAAGGGGGCCTTGAATTAGCATACACACGACTTTTAAGAAAATCTCGAGTGCTACAGTAGTGTAGCACATACCAACGGGACTTGTCTTGTGAAAAGAGGGATGGTTGTGGCAAAACCACTAGGGTTCCGGTCTGGGTGAGTTGGACAGCTCGGTCCAACGAACAATTGAATGATGCTCATATATTGATTAGGATATTTTACCATTCTTAAGAGCACCGATCCATCTATTATTGAACTAGCACTAAGAGATATTAAAAGGTATCAAGAGTTTAAGAGATAGAGATACCAAGAGATGCCAAGAGCACCATGATTTCAAAGAGATAACATGTTGAGATATTAACCATGGTCTTAAAGTGATGGCACATATTAGGTGGCCGAAGCTCTTTTTTTTTGCTCTAGCCGATTGTATGGATAATGAATAAAGCATGGGAGATGACAGGGTGTTAAGTCATACTTGATCAGCAATCTACCGAGCTATTTTCGGCAAAACCTAGTAAAGTGGCGAGTGAAAAAATCTTCGTGCTTCTCTTTTACTGATTTACGAAACAAGAAAAATAGCGGTTCTCGCTAGTCCAAATTCAAATAAACCTGTTCCTAATATCGGATTATCCTAGTTACACCCATAAGTCGAGGATTATAGCATGTACACCATAGGGTCATGACTAATTCCACGAAGAAAAGAAAAGAGCTAAGCTACCGCTCCTTCTTTTACTTGATTTTTTTAAAATCCGTGATGTCAAATTTTCTAAAATTTGATCGCCGGTAAACTCAAAACTATCTAGATCGGTTATACGAAAGTTGTATCATTAGATTTGTTGTTAAAAATATTTTTATAATTTTATTGGTACATCTCAATACGAAGTCATAAAAAGTAACGGTTAAAATTGCATCTTAAAAATTAAAAAAACTCGAGCAGAAAAACGGACAGAGTACTGGTAAAGTGGCGTACGCGTGTGGGCGCGCGCACGGCGAATGGTTGGTCTAACCTCCGAGTGCGCGCGCAAGTTGGGTCGGCTGGGCCCTCGCGTCGTCCCTCTCGCGCCTTTTGGCGCCTCCTACTCCTCGGTGTTGGGCGCGTGCTCGTGGGGTTGCTTTCGTGCCCGCTGGTGGGCAGAATCCTCCCGGCCGGGCCAGCACGCATCGATCACCACCACGTTCATTCGTACATGCCGAACTGCCGTGCCGTGTCGTCCCGTCTTTCGCGAGCGAGGCCGTCGCCGCCGCCGCGCGCCATCCCCGACGACCCGACAAGGCCTGTGGCTTGGTAATGCCGTGGAAAAGGTGAGTGTATCGTGATCTTCCGTTGTTTCCTTCTCGTCACCAGAAAAAAGGTGGCCTGGTCTGCCGGTTGTCTCGCCAGACTTTGCTAGAGCTTATCGTCGATCCGTAGACGGTAGTGGATCTCGAACAGAAACGAAGCCCGTGTACGATCCGAAGCTGGATTCGATTCGATGCTCATGGTTTTCGATCATATAAGTTCTTATTCACAAATCGCAATGAAGAGGTACTCGAGCATGAAACAACCCCCCTCTGCAGCCCGCACTCCAGGGAAAATTAGATTTCGTACTGTACTTAAAAGTCAATCAACCAACCATGGACCAGCACACTAGCTCCCAGCTCAAACGACTCCGATCGCTTTTCTTCTAGAAAAAAAAAAGTACCTGATCGATCTCGCCACTTGTCTCTAGTGGCACATGCGGCACATGATCGTGTCGTAGCTGTCCATCCTTGAAACCTGCACACGATCTGACACAGCAATGCACTCAACCGTACCACTTCCAGTGATCCTAAGCATCCTAAGCCCGTGGATAGGTATGCTGTATCGTCGTCGCCCTACCGAACTTGCGGAGCCTATGTCGAAGACTTGTCACCGATCCATTAGCGAACCCAGCGAGCGGCGGATGGGATCAAATCGCTGGCGAATATCGTGTGGTAAAGCGTCCCAAAAGTGCCTTGTAGGCTGGTCTCAACTATATACCTAGGAAAGCTAAAGCTAAGGAGTAAGGAGGGAGGAGGCGGCAGCATGCAAATGTCGACTTCGATCGGTGTTGTGTGCGATAGCGGTATCCGCTCGTGCGTGAACTGCTGCACGTAACCGTCTCCTTGCCACTTGTTTCAGCGCGGAAAAGTCTATATAACATCTTAAATTTTGCTCAAAAGTATATTTAGCATCTCGAACTATGAAACCAGACATTTAACATCTTAAATTTTACAATCCAGTTCAAATAACACTCTGACTCGGATTTGGATAGCTGTATTGCCCACGTGAAGCGATTTTATCATGTGGATGATACGCGGTTAAGTTATGTGAATAACAAGTGAGACCCATATGGTCTTCTCTCTCTAATCGAAACAGAAAGGGATGGAACTACATGAGGTTGTGGCCATGAAAGCATAACTGGAAGCTTGATAGGGCAGAAACCCTTGTGGGCCTCACATATTATTGACCTAACTTGGCCAGCCTGTTATTCTACGTAGCAAAATCACCTACTCATCGTATCATGCAGACAATACTACCATGCGAAATCAGGTCAGGGTGTTATTTGAACCGGATTACAAAGTTTAGAAGTCAAATAACTGGTTTCATAGATTAAGGTGCTGAACAAACTTTCAAACAAAATTTAGGGTATTATACACACTTATTCCTTTAAGTGCCCGCGGGGACATGAAAACCCCAAGTCTCTAGTACAAGAGGTTCTTGCTTTGTTTTCACTTCTCTTCTTTATTGTTTCCCACAATGATGGGTTGTGAGGACTGAGTACTGGGGAGTGATTGCATGTTCTTTCGAAAGAAAAGTAATCTATTTTAAAGTTTAAAAATGTTCATGAAAAGAGCAGGAAGAGTTTGGTCTAGACAGCATGCGTGTGCTTGAATAGGTGAAACAAATCGAGTGTTCAGTGGTAACTGAATCAAATAACAAAGATATTGATGGTAACCAATAGACTAAGTACTTGGAACATGCCAACCAATTTCAGATAGATGAACTCTAAGAAGAATTTCAGAGAGATGAGTTATAATGCATTGATTCTAGGATTTGTCTATTTATTGTGGGACTACTTTTCTCTCCCGAAATCAGTCACTTTTCTAACCATCACATGAAAAATCAATGGCTCAGATTATCCACTCACCCAATATTAAAACACACTAACCCCAAACCATAACCCCCTCTCACTCCCACCCACTGCCGCCCCCACCACCTTCGACATGCCACCTCGGTGCTCCCTACCCCCGCTACCGCTATTGCCTCCTCTTCCTTTGTCGACATCGCCCGCCTCCCCCGCGGCCTTCTTCCCCATCTACAGTGCTACTGCCGCTGGATACCCCACCGACAACCCCACCTCTAATTGCTAATTGGTTCTCGTCACCCCACCAACCTCCACCGCCTACCACCCTCCTCTGACCTACCGCCAGTGGTGCCACTGTTGTCTCGTTGTCCGCCGAGCCTCCACCTACCGTCCCCTCCCTCTATAGCTAGCCCCAGATGAACCCAAACCCTAATCCGACGAACCCCCACCCTAACTCGTTGCCACTGCCAGAGAATACAACAACCCTGTCGGCCGAAGCATGAATATCCAAGCGGACCACAAGGTAAAAAAATTAACTGATTTCACCAAAACTTTCATGTGATAGTTGATTCTAATGTAAGGGTACCATTGTTACCAATAGACTAAGAACTAGTGATGTGGCTGTCCGCGTGGCAAAAACTATGGGAAGCCAACTTTGGGGTAACTTGCACTAATATTTGATATTTTGAGGGTATCACATGGGTGGGTGGTTTTAGAGTTGAAGGTTGATTTTTGAACTTAAACAAAAGTTAAGATGGTCAAATGGACTATATTCCTTTCGGTAAAGTATATGGATTGATCAGGATCTCTTATCATGGATATATCCCATGAGAGCCATGCTTAATTTGATATGTTGTTTGGATTCAACGTTTAAGGACTTAATTTGGCATCACAACTTAATTTGGGATCGCAACGTTTTCCGTAGTAAATAAACACCAGCCCGTTAAAACGCACGGACAAAAGGAAATCTATATGAACTGCGTACCACAAGAAGACCAGGGATGACAAGGGAGCGTCTTGTAAAACTTGTAGATCCGAACAGAGCCGGCCTGTCTTATCTCCCTTAGAACATATGCAATCTAGATCCGTTTAGTTACTGGATGTTCCTAGCCTGGCTCAACAAAGCAACCAGGCTAGATTAAGTCTAGATTAAGTCAGGCTCTTGAAATGCAAGTGGTGGTTATTTGGTTATCTAACTGTGGTCATCCCTTGCATCTATATATGGGTATGTTGTTTTATTGGTTGCATGAGAAATGCTAGATGCAAGGTGTGAAAGCTGAAAAATTGTTAGCAAAACTTTAATTTATCTTAAAAAATACTCTAGTAGTCCTTACTTATTAAGCCTTAATCCAGTCTATTATACACTAATACCACTTCATATGCACTAATTATTATCTAATCACACGATTAGTTGGGTCTGTGGATCGAAGCTCGTTTTTTTTTTTTTTTTTTTTTTTTGCGTTTCCCGCTATCCTAACTCGATCGAGAACCTTGCATCCCACAGACAACCAAACAAGCTTTTCACAGAAGGTTCTGCATCCCACGGACCTGAGAACTCACTATTCTAGCTAGGAATTCTTTTCCTTGTCCATCCTAATTCCCACTGTAACCAGCTAGCTCCGTCGCTACCATGGCGCCACTTCCCCGGTCGTTGAATAATGGCCCGATCCGTCCTCCTCCATCCATATCCCTCTCATGCTTTCCTGTTTTCTCTACGCCGCTCGCTCTCACGCCCCTTTCTCCCGAAGAGACGAACGGAACACTTGGAACCGAACGACCGCCTGGACGGATCGAATGCGTATGTCGGCATTCTCAGTTTGTGTACTGGTCGGAACTGATGCTTTCGTCGCTCTGGAGACTCTCTTTCCTAGAGGAGGAAGAAGAGAAAGAAACACAGTGCTCAAGTTATCACATGATTTGGTGGATTCTTCTGTGTCTGTGTCGCTTGGTTAATCTATTGGGCGGACAGACTTTTCCATAGAAAAAAATATGTCTGTAGAACATTGTTACCAATAGACTAAGAGCTAGTGATGTGCCATGTCAGCTCGGTCCAGTCACCTCACTGTGTCATATCATGTCGGCCCACCTCGTGTCCGATCAGTCCTAAACATGGCCTAAAGCCCTCGTACTAGCGTTCGTGTCGTGCCAATCCAAGTCCGACTTGAAGTAACTATACGACGAGGTGGAAGCGACGATAGTGTTGGCGGTTGTCATCTTCCCTTCTCTTATACTTGTCTTGTTAAAAACTAGTTAAAACTAGTTCAATACCCGTCCTTTGCTACGGACTAAAAAATCGTATTATCCTAGCACGTCGAGTCATCATTGGGCTTGGTTTGCTTTGTGCCTCGACATTAGCTCTGCCACAATATAAGACTGAGGTGTCCCTTGAACGTCTTCATCACCATGTTCGGTCTACACCACTCATTTGGCCTTTTCTTTTAAATAGTAAATATATAAAAGAAATAAGATAGCTAGGACGCACTACGTTGCGCCCGTGCAGCCCCTTGCGAGATAAGAGGTATGCAAAAATGTTTGCGTGAAATGATTGCTAATTTTGTGAGGTGTTGTTCTAACTGTGGCATCATGGCTGTTTTTAGTTAAAACATAATAGACATATACAGTCAGTTATGTTAAATAGGATATATAACCATATATAGACAATTTCAGTAAATATAAGTATCAGTAGAACCGCATATGCAACAATGCAGTTAAAACCATAGTAACGATAATAGAGAATCCAGAGTTCAAGGGTTACAGAAGGATATCTTAAAGGAAAATGTATATGACAATGGTAGCAAGTATTGGTCATCGTCAGCTCAAATAATTTCAGAAACATAAAAAGTCGTGGTTAATGTATATGGTCCTTGCCCTTGGCGTCTGCCTATTGGAAAGCTATTTTAATGTTCTAACATATATTTATAATTTTTATAACACAGCTCACCCTCATTGTAATTTTATTTTATGGAAGCAAATGACTACTACATGCCCTTCTAATTCTAACATAGCTCTCTTCACCGACTGTCTTTTTAATTCGAGTATTTGATGAGATAGCCACCCCATGTATGTTATAATTAACCATTATGTAAATAGAGACAATCTGTTATTGGTGTGTGTATTTCAAGTAGTTACTAAATGTTCAAGAAACTATTTAAAATTGATTTCTTAACTATAGTAAACTGTACTCATGACTCTGCTTGAGTTTGTCTATTTGACTGATTGGGCAGCCCTATACCAGATTGCTGGGTGATGAACTAGATGTCCACGTACGCCACAGTCCGATTTGCACCAAGATATGCATGCCATTGGACTAGATGACCAAGTTCGGAGGTGGAATGGCATGAGACAATAGTATGAAATTTTAACTAAATTTTTAATGAGGCGGGTACGAGAGAAAGGAAGATGGCGGTCACTACCATTGTCGTCGTCGCTTTCGTTGTGTATAGTTACTTTGGACTGATCTTAGGCTGGCACGATACAAACGTCGGTACAATGTATTTTGGACCATGCTTGACCTTAGCTAGATATAAGATGGACCTGTACGATATGATATAATAAGATAATTAGATTGAACTGATATAATACAAAACAGTCCGAAATACGATAGACTCGGACCGCCCAATGCACACCTCTAGGCCAAGTCTCCAGTCCAGTCCAGTGCACATAAAACGCCGATCCATACACATTTGCCATGGATTCGCGCGGTAGGCGCCACACGTGTTACTAGTCGACTTCGCGTTGATCCAGGTAAAGAACAGAGTAAAACTGGAAGAGACCCATCCGTGCGCTTACAAAAGTTGCATCGCATCGCACACACTCGCACGCACGTAAAAAGACGGCCTTTTCGTGTGATTTCCCCCTTTTCACCACCCGCTCGCGCGCCCCGAGGCCAAGCACGAGTGCTACGAGTACCGCGACTCCAAGCACGATGAAGCACCGATTTTTTTGGGCGGATCACGGCCGGCGAGGCTAGCGGCCTAGTTTAATTAATCCCACTCTCCTCTCGTGGTCGTAGGGAGGGTATCCATCTTAATCAAAACCTTAACATGTCTCAACGAGAATTTTAGGCCCTGCCCATCTAGACTTTAGTTTTTAGCTTTTGGATTTCACTTTCTAGTTTCTTAATTTAGCTTTTTAAGCTTTTTATTTTTTCCTGATTTTTGTCTTTTTTTCTCGTATTCTTTTATATTATCTATGACAGATTAACCTATTTTCTATATGTTTTAATTTTTAAATTTAATTACATAAAAAAAACTACCAGCAGTCACAATACAAAATAAACGAACTACAGTACCAAATAGTAAAAAAATAAATCGAAATGAGCAGCGCCTTACTACTCATGCTCCTCGTAGAATTATTGGTATAGATCTCTCTCTCTCTTGCTGCCAAAAGAAGAGAAGAAGATTAAAACGGCTGTCTAGCAATTAGTCGCATCATTTTTTTCTAAAAAATATCACGCCCGTTTGAAACCATTAGTCTGTCGATAACCATTGGATAAAGATCGAATGGATATACCACTCGGACATAACTATTGGATAAAGACCGAATGGATATACCACTCGTGAAAAGATCGAGTGGATATATTACTCTCTCTCTCTCTCTGTATCCCTCTTTTCCTTCCTCGACCCTAACCTCACCTCTACGCCGCTACCCTTCACCTGTAAGTTGCTTTCAGGCTGATGCAACACTGACAAGATCCGCAGAGAGCCACCATTGTTGTCTTCCTCGGCGCCCCAGCTTCCTATCAAATTCTACAGTCACAGCTCAACTCACTTCTCATAAGAGTCATGTGACTGGTAAACTTGGAATTGCAACTTGACGCTGTACTGCCGTAGTAGTATGCCGTCAAATTCCAAGCCTTCCACGGTCTCACCACGCGTTCCACTGTAAACCTGTGCACAGCCAACCTCTCTCTCAATTCGTCACAGAAACCCGTGCGATCACGTTGTCTAGTACGCAAAATCTGATCTCACTCGTGAGCCATGACAAGACAATCAATCAATCAATCGACCCAACGCCCATCCGCATCCGTAGAGAGGAGACGCACAGGAACAACTTCATCACGTAGTGTTTCCTCGCAATCAAACAGGTCCAGAACCTTCGTCCTCGTCCCTGCAGCAGAACACTGTGCTGCTGCTGCGGCTGCGGTGCTGCCAACTTGCCATGCCAGCTGCTAGCATGCTACTGCTAAAATCTACTGCCCTACAGAATTTAAAACCAAATAAAATAAAGGCTAGAGTGGAGAGAGAAACCATAGAAACTGCTAAGATCTTGTCCTTTTAGCTATGCTTTATGATGACTATTCGTATAAAAATATAAAGATACGGGAGTGACTATGGTACGTGTGGCTGAAATTTTTTTACCTTTCAATTATCTGAAATTGCATTTTGAATTATCTGAAGTTACAGATGATTTTTTGGAGAAGGCTGTAACTTCAGTTGATTAAGAGTGGTTGTACTTTGAATCATCTGAAGTTATAGTTGTTTTTTTAGGAGAGCTGTAATTTCAGTTGATTAAGAGTGTAATTTTAGGTGACTGAAAGATAAAAAAATTAATCATCAGTGTAATAATAAAATCATAAAGATATTTATATACTATTTTAGTTAATATATCTAAATTTAGTATAATGTCTATGGAGGATGACCCCTAAAAGTGCCGGATGGGGCCGGGCGGATTAGGACGAAAAGCAAAGGAGCAGAGAAAGCAAGAGAGAGAAGGAAAGCAAAGGAAAGGAGGCTAGATCGAGGGAGAGGGGCCGTCCGCGATTGCTACGCCTCGCAAGCTTGAAAGCGTGCTTGCCTGCCATTTCCACCTCCCTCCTTCCTTTCATCTCCCCTTCTTCCATCTCCATCTCCGCCTCCCCCCTCCCCGCCCCACCATCGCCTCTTCCTCTTCTCTCTACTCCAAGACGACGCGTCCATCGGTATCTTCCTTGCCCATTCCTTCCAGCCGCCCGTGGATGCGTCCGGCCCGCGCGGCGTACCGTCCGGGAGCCGGCAGCAAAGCGAGACCCGGCGGCGGCGGGAGTGGCGGCGGGAGAAAACGCGGTGAGTTGGAGCTCTCGCTCTTGTGCGTGGGTTGCGTCCGCATTACTGTGGCCCTGGTGCCCCGCGCTTTTCCCGTGCTGCCTTGTGGGGTTCTCGCGTGACTGTGCGGAGCTCGCTCGGCTCGGGGGAGTGAAAAGCTCGCTCCTGTTTACAGATCTGTTTCCGGGGGCTGGTGCGCGGCGGTGTGTTCTGGGACCCGCGGATGGGCCGGGGGCTCCCGTGATTTGAGGCCCGGGGGGAGGGGGGTTGTCTCGGTCCCTCCTTCCTCGCATCTTTTTGGGGTTCCCTGCGTGTTTCGTTCTTGTTTCTTACTAGGAATGGTGCGATTGGTGGCCGGGTACTCCTGGTTTGTTATTCAGGAGTTGAGGTGAGTTAGCATTTCTGGCGGGGGATTCGGATTTTGGTGTTGCTTTGAGTGCTTCTTCGCGGTGTGGGATTCTTGGTTTGGTCCCAATTTTGATTCCTTTGGCTTCAGTCTTCTCTCTTGGCTCGATGTTGTTTGCCTTGTCTTTTTAGTGTCCATTAGTCTGAAAGAAGACAATGCAAAAGTAGTTCCTTTGCTTGCAGATAGTTGTGCTACTAGGATCTTTCCAATTCAGAAGCATCTCTCTTGCAGCATGTTCTTACATTTCTTTGCTTGCATCCTGTTCCAGGAGGTTGGCAAGGCGCGGCGATGTGGTGGGAGTGGACAAGGTTGTAGCAAGGGTTTTGGCACCCGTTCCGCTGCGAGCATTTCTTGATTTGTGAAAGGAGGATGGGCTCCTGGACGGCCTCCACGCCCTGGGCTCTGCAGCTCGGCGTGGTGATGGCCTTTCTGCTAGCCTCCGGCTCCCAGGGGCTGAACCATGAAGGCTGGCTTCTCCTCGCGTTCAAGAGCCAGATGGTTGACACTTTCGACCACCTTGACAACTGGAACCCGAGGAATCCATCGCCGTGCGGGTGGAGGGGCGTGAACTGCTCGTCGGCATCCAGGCCGGCGGTGGTGTCTCTCGACCTCAGCAACATGAACCTGTCAGGCACCGTCGCCCCGAGCATTGGTGGTCTGGCTGAGCTGACTAACCTCGATCTATCCTTCAATGGGTTCTCCGGCACTATCCCTGCGGAGATTGGGAATTGCTCGAAACTGGTGAGGCTCTACTTGAACAACAACAATTTCCAAGGTACAATCCCCCCTGAGCTCGGGAAGCTGGGTATGCTGGCCACATGCAATCTGTGCAATAACAAGCTCCATGGTCCAATACCTGATGAGATTGGTGATATGGCATCACTTGAGGACCTGGTAGGGTATAGTAATAATCTCTCTGGTTCTATACCTCATACTATTGGCATGCTCAAGAACCTGAAGACTGTCCGGTTGGGTCAGAATCTTATCTCTGGTAACATTCCTGTCGAGATCGGTGAATGCCTAAACCTGGTTGTGTTTGGTCTTGCACAAAACAAGTTAGGAGGTCCTTTACCTAAAGAGATTGGGAAATTGAGTCTCATGACAGACTTAATCCTATGGGGAAATCAGCTTTCTAGTGTTGTTCCTCAAGAGATCGGAAACTGTACAAATCTCAGAATAGTTGCCCTTTATGATAATGATCTAGTTGGTCCTATACCTGCAACAATTGGGAACATCAAGTATCTTCAGAAGCTGTACCTTTACAGGAATTCATTAAATGGTACAATTCCATCTGAAATTGGGAATCTTTCTCTTGCAGGAGAGATTGACTTTTCAGAGAATTTATTAACTGGAGGGATACCAAAGGAATTAGGCAACATACCAGGCCTGTATTTACTCTACCTCTTCCAAAACCAGCTTACTGGCTTTATTCCTACAGAGTTGTGTGGATTGAGGAACTTGAGTAAGCTTGATCTCTCAATCAATTTACTCACTGGCCCAATTCCAGTCGGATTTCAGTACATGACCAAACTAATCCAATTGCAGCTATTCAACAATATGCTATCAGGCGACATACCTCCAAGATTTGGCATGTATAGCCGACTTTGGGTGGTGGATTTCTCAAATAACAACATTACAGGGCAGATACCTCGAGATCTTTGTAGGAAGTCAAACCTTATTTTGTTGAATTTGGGGTCTAACAAGTTGACTGGGAACATTCCTCATGGGATCACCAACTGTAAATCCTTGGTGCAGCTTCGTCTCGGTGACAACAGTCTGACAGGAAGCTTCCCCAGTGATCTCTGCAATCTGGTGAATTTGACAACAATTGAGCTGGCTCGAAACAAGTTCAATGGCCCTATTCCTCCTCAGATAGGGAATTGCAAGGCTCTGCAAAGGCTTGACCTTACAAACAATTATTTCACATCGGAGTTGCCCCGAGAAATAGGTAATTTGTTAAAGCTCGTTGTCTTCAATATCTCATCTAATAGACTAGGAGGAAGCATACCACTGGAAATTTTCAATTGTACAATGTTGCAACGTCTTGATCTCAGCCAGAATAGCTTTGAAGGTTCGCTACCCAGTGAAGTTGGCAGACTGCCTCAGCTGGAGCTTCTATCCTTTGCTGATAATAGGCTATCTGGTCAGATACCACCTATTCTTGGTAAGCTTTCACATTTGACAGCACTGCAGATTGGTGGCAATCAATTCTCTGGTGGAATACCAAAGGAGCTGGGCCTGCTCTCAAGCCTGCAGATTGCCCTGAATTTGAGCTATAATAATCTCTCTGGCAACGTGCCATCAGAGCTTGGTAAACTTGCATTATTGGAAAATTTGTTTCTCAATAATAACAAGCTGACAGGTGAAATCCCAGCTACATTTGAAAATCTGTCTAGTTTGCTTGAGCTCAATGTCTCCTACAATAATCTCACCGGTGCTCTCCCCCCTATACCGCTATTTGATAACATGGCTGCGACCTGCTTTATTGGAAACAGAGGACTCTGCGGTGGACAACTTGGCACATGTGGGTCTGAGTTATCCTCTTCTTCCCAGTCATCCAATTCAGTCAGTCCCCCTTTGGGCAAGATCATAGCAATTGTTGCTGCTATTATTGGAGGAATTTCACTTATTCTTATTGCCATAATTATGTACCATATGAGAAAACCACTAGAGACAGTAGCTCCTTTGCAAGACAAACAAATTTTTTCTGCTGGGTCTAACATGCATGTTTCTGCAAAGGATGCATATACATTTCAGGAGTTGGTCTCTGCTACAAATAATTTTGACGAGAGTTGTGTCATTGGAAGGGGTGCTTGTGGAACAGTGTACAGAGCCATCCTGAAGCCTGGACAAACAATAGCGGTAAAGAAGTTGGCTTCTAACAGGGAGGGAAGCAACACAGACAACAGCTTTCGTGCGGAGATCCTGACTCTTGGAAAGATAAGACACCGTAACATTGTGAAGCTATACGGTTTCATCTATCACCAGGGTTCCAACCTTTTGTTGTACGAGTACATGTCAAGCGGCAGCCTTGGAGAGCTACTTCATGGGCAATCTTCTTCTTCTCTTGATTGGGAGACTCGATTCATGATAGCCCTTGGGACAGCTGAAGGGCTTTCATACTTGCATCACGATTGCAAGCCTTGCATCATCCATCGTGATATCAAATCCAATAACATTTTACTTGATGAGAAGTTTGAACCTCATGTTGGTGACTTTGGGTTGGCAAAGGTGATTGACATGCCATACTCAAAGTCAATGTCTGCAATTGCTGGTTCATATGGCTATATAGCACCTGGTGAGTCTTAAATCTTCTTGTCATCCTACTCTTATGAATTTGGTTTGCATTTCCATTGCTATTTAATCTCGTATATGCTTAAGCTGTTGTTAGGCAAATCTAAGGTCACTAGATGTGATGTTTGTAATTTACTCTAGTTCAGTTGCTGAAACATATGCTAGACTATTAATTTGCTGATGTACAAAGTACTAACCTAGTTCTTTTCCTTTGATCAGAATATGCATACACCATGAAGGTCACTGAAAAATGTGACATATACAGTTATGGCGTCGTGCTGTTGGAGCTGCTAACTGGGCGTGCACCTGTGCAACCATTAGAATTGGGAGGTGATCTGGTAACATGGGTAAAGAATTACATCAGGGACAATCCTTTGGGTCCAGGGATTCTTGATAGTAATGTGGATTTAGAAGATAAAACCACTGTGGATCATATGATCGAGGTCTTGAAAATTGCTTTGCTATGTACTAGTATGTCTCCTTACGACAGACCACCGATGCGGCATGTTGTAGTTATGTTAAGCGAGTCTAAAGATAGGGCCGGGGTGAGGTCCGCATCCTCACCTGCTTCTGATCATTCTTCAAAGGAGGATAAGTCATGATGTATTTATATATGTTCAATTAGTCAAAGGCAATACCCTTTTGCTCCCTTGTTACTTATGGTAGGAATTTTGGGAGTCTGCATCCATTCTTTGTCATTATTTTCGAGTGAGATCAATAATACTGACTCATACAGTGTCGTTCTGTATGTTAGTGTCACTCAAAAGCTATCCTTCAGACCTCAAGAGTAACCGGAAGTATTTGAGCCAGAGATCTTCCTTGACTTGCTGTTGTTTGTGCCTCTCTGGTTTAGGTTTATAATTTCTCACTCTGAAGATGCTCCTCGTTCAGTTCTAAAATAAGTCGACTGACCATTGTTCTCTTCCGCATGCAAAGCTCCATCTTCATCCTGTTGAGGTGTTGGTTCTGATCATGATTCATGAGGCTAACTTGTGTGATTCCGTGCTTCTGGCACTACAGCTAGTTTCTGCATCCTCATGTAACGTGGAGCACTATGGAAAAGATGGGGAAAAAGGAGGCGGTCCCATCACCATTCACCATCACACACTGGAATGGACGACGCCTTTCCAACTATTCAGCGCATCAGCCTTTGTCACGGTGGCAGCCTCCACATGGACAGTCAGCCCACTCCACCGACATGCCGTCTCCATCACCATGGCGGCAGAGGAAGCGGAGAGCCCGCACGTCGTCCTCTTCCGCCTTCCTCCGCCTCGCCGGTGTCCTCCACGCGCTCCGTCCGGGCCTCACCGTCACCCTCGTCTCCACCCCGCGCCCCATCGGCTCCCTCCCTCTCCCTCCCGCCCACCTCTCCTCCTATCCGTCTTCACGAGCTCCCATTCGCGCCCGCCGACCACGAGCCTCGCCGACCTCCACGTCCACCAGTTCATCACCTTCTTCCAGGCGTCCGAGTCCCTCCGCCCCGCCTTCGACGGTTTCGTCTCCGGCATCCGGTCCCCGGTCTGCATCATCTCTGACGACTTCTTCGCGTGGACGGCCGACGTCGCGCGCGCGCGCGGCGCGTCCCACGCCGTTTTCCTCCCGGGAGGCGCCTTCGGTAACGCCGTCTTCTTCTCCCTGTGGTAACACCTCCCTCACACCCTCGCCGCCGGCGACGAGTTCCCGATCCCAGACTTCCCGGAAGTCTGTCTTCCACCGCACGCAGACCCCGAGGTACATGCTCGCTGCGACGGGGGCGGACCCCTGGACGGCCTTGTTCCGGCGGGTCATCTCGTTCTGCCGCAAGACCGACGCGGTCCTGGTCAACACCGTCCAAGAGCTGGAGTCCTCCTGGCTAGACATGCTCAGGAGGAGGATCGGGTTGCAACCATGACCAATCGGGCCAATTCTCGCGGTGCCAGCTCCGGCGGGCTCGCACGACGACGATGCCAGTGTAACGCCTTATTTTTGGGAACACGAATATCGCTACCTTTGGTAACAGTTCATAAGTTCAGTTACCAATAAAAATATTATATCTATTTAAACATTTCAAAAGTTTATTTCATTAAAATAAAACATAACTATTAACTTTAACAGCTTTAAGGCATCTAAACCTAAAATTTACTTACACTTAGAAGATCCAAAGAAAATTTTCACAGAAACATTTGAATGCGATCGTAACCCTAACGTGAAATCTTGTAACATCTCTTTTTTCTTCTGATCTTTGTTTTGGTGGAAAATAATGTAAGATTGAGTACAACCAACCATATTTAACAAGTCACATGAGAAAATACTATTTAATTATATACCAGAATTTTCAAGAGATGGTGACATATGGGATTTAATATTTTAGGTGGATGCAGTTTTATTTGTAAACATTTTAAACACAAAATAATAATAAGGAATTAGGGTTTCAAAACTTGATTATCAGATTTCAACATTTCCATATCATTTTCAAATCTACTTATGCTTTGCTATTGAAATAACAATTAAACATAGCTTTATTTACCGGAAGTACGGCGTATTCGAATGTCATTTATAAATGACTCTGCAGAGCTACCAAGATGAATATGGTCATCAAATTAAATAGGGCTTTTTCAAGTGGTAGGATATAACTAAATATTATGTCATTCTAAATATTTATTATACAAGAAATAACAATACGTAAATAACATAATGAAAATAATGATAATTAAATAATTATATGAATGTAGGTTTAATATGATAAAAAAATGTGACTTGCCTCCT
This sequence comes from Bonia amplexicaulis, assembly GCA_036346245.1. Taxonomy (NCBI): domain Eukaryota; kingdom Viridiplantae; phylum Streptophyta; class Magnoliopsida; order Poales; family Poaceae; genus Bonia; species Bonia amplexicaulis. The sequence continues at coordinate 12,900,334 of CM070745.1, read as the reverse complement.
TGTCTATAGGACACTGACTTCTTTAATTGCTCTTGTAGATCTTTCGATGACCGGCTCTTTGGGTCCGTATACTAACGTGGAAGACGAATACAAATAAGTTCATGCTTTGCAGAATGCAAGTTAGGAACAAAAGATAAATAATTAATTAAAAGATAGAAATAAAATAGATTTGGGTTATTAGGGCTTAGGTGGTGTGTGGTTTAGCTGATCTAAGTTGGAATTGAGTTAGATGGGTCCGAATAGTCGGAATGACCATATATATGTTTTTAGGTTTTCGGTGAATAACAACTGGTCTGGACAGTATTGGGTCTAGGTTTGAAATAATATCTGGGTTGGCTAGGGTTTCATCGGAGTGTATTCGGGCTAAATAGAGTTTGAGAATGGACTTTATGGCTCAAAATGGTCACGACGAGCATATTGGTTTCGGTGAACAATGGAGGCTTTGGATCGTATTGAATTTAGGATTCGATATGGTGTTTAGGTAGGCTAAAGTTTTATCGGTATCTGATATACGAAAACGGAGCTGAGAATAGGATATAAGATCTCAAAACGGACAAAATTGATATATTTTTTATTTTGGGAATGGATGAACATTAATGGGTATCTACTATTCATCGTGGATTTTTACTGTTCATATTGGGTCTTCACTGTTCATGGTGGGTAGGGTTGCTATAGTGAAAAACCGGAATGAACAATGATGAACAATGTTTGGCCCAGCCCAACACTGTTTATCTTCTTCCCGTGGTTGGTGCCGAAAATAGGGGAAAAGAAGAGCAAGCAATTTCGAGTTGTGGTGCTTTGCAAAAAAACGAGGATATGAATGGACTCCTAGGGACAAGGGGATCCATTTTAGGGCTCGGTAGCGGTCGATGGGCTACGGTTGGCCAACGGTGAGGAGGTTTCTTTTCGAGAAGTTTGAATGACACATGGGGTATATCTAGGCTATTATTACAATAGCATTAGTGTTTGAGCATCACTGGGAGTAGAGGAGGCTTAAAGAAGTGACGACTTGGGTCGGGGATCATTGGGTTGGGTTGTCCACGGTGGGGCTTTATGGCTGAGCGGCGGCACTATCTGCTAGTGAACTAGAGGGATCGGGGTTCTAAGGCAATGCTTCAGGGGTGCTACTAGGAGCATGAAGAAGATACGACCAGAAGCAATTGAACTTAAATAGATCGAATAGAAAGAATCGCGATTTGGGCTTTCTTCGGGTGTCTTCGGCATCGATGGCAAATGTGACGACCGACGAGGGGATTGGGGGTACCTAGGGCTACCTGGCCATCGTTGCAACTCAATGGAGGGCTTGGGCATTTTATAGACGAGCTATGGCGTTCGAAGCAATGGTCCTTGTCATTCGACCGATCGGCATGTGGCCAAGGGAAGGGCGCGAGAAGGCTCGGCGAGGTTCGGTAGAGGTGGCAAGGAGGTCGACATGGGACATGGCACCTCGGGCTTGGCAATATCTCAAGCGATAGGCTACGAGAGTCAAGAATTGCGGCTTGGGAAAGGTCGGCTGAGACAAGGGCAAGAGGCGGCCAAGTCTGGCCCGGGAGCTCCGGCTCAAGGTCAAGGTAGGGTTGAAGGGGAATGAGGGTACGACTATTGAAGAGGTAGCATAGGTGTGGCAGTGGAAGGCAAAGTCGTGGTGGCGGCGTATGAACGACGGCCAGGTGGGAGGCGATATTTTCAGACCGTGAATAATATCGTCATGCCATGCTGCAAACAAATGGATGGAGATGATGCTGCGGCTAGAGATTGGGGTCTCGAACGATGGATAAAGGTATTTAATTGGGTAGGGAATCGAATGAAAACGAATTTCAAATAAATTCAGATTATCTTTAAAATCTAGTTTGTTTCAGCCAGCATCATCGAGTGGCTAGGACGCGTAACCACGCGCTCAGTCATGTACATATCCTTCGGGTCACAAAACAACATCAACACAGATCAGATGATGGAGCTGGCACTGGGTTCTAGTGGAATAGGCGAGGGACGGCTTCCTCTCCGGGCCGTGGCTCCGGGTTCGACGCGACGGATGGCTTCAAGCCCAAGTGGCTCGGCGGTGAGGCGGGGGATTCCGGGATTCTTGGTGCGTGGCTGGACACCATAGGTGCGGTTCCTGGCGCACACATCCACCGGTGTGTTCAAGAACCTCTGTGGGTGGAACTCCATCCTCGAGAGCCTATGCCATGACGCGCCACTGATTGGTTGTCGCTGGGGGCCGAGTTGTTCTTCAACGTGATGCTGGTGGTGGAGTAGGGCGTCTACGTGGAGGTGGCACATGGAACATGGAGAGCTTGACGGTGGCGAGGGCAGCGGTGGCCAAGGCCGTGGGGACGGTGATGGGAGAGACAGAAAAGGGCGATGAGATGAGGAGGAACACGAGGGTGATCGCTTGCGCGATGATAGTTGTGTGGGAGAGGCCACGCGGGTCATCTGCGGTGAGTTGGAGGTGTTCCTCAGATGCATTGAGACATCCGTGGGTTGTTGAGATGTCTGCGTTGTTGAGAATAGTCCCACATTGGTTGTGGAAAAGAATTTCTAATATATTTCTCTTTTTCTTAGTAACTTTAAAAGGCCTGTCATCGACTTTTAGTAATAAATAGCTAGATATATTTTGTTTTTTTTAGGATTTACTTTGTAATTTGTATGGAAATCAAATAGCTATTTTTGTTTTCTTCCCAATTTTAGTTATTTTGGATTATACTTGATATGGACTCTTTTTAATTTGCTAATTTTATTATTCTTAGATAAGATTTATTCTACATGCACACTTACTAACAATATGTGTTTTATAACTTTATTTTTTTTCTAGAATCCCCATGAATGTTTACATACGGGAGATCAATCAGGATCAGCTTCTCCTATGCATGTAGATAGAAATCTCCACTGCATGTGGCTTTCCTAATTCCTTGCTTGTTGATTTCCTCTTATATATGTATATGTGTTGGACCTTTGATCATGCATGAAGATGGAAACAACACTTAGTTTCAATCTTCGTTTCATCTATGCGTATATGAGTTGGAGTCATTCACGTGCATGGCTCGACGGCAGGAAGCCTCGTGTGATCTTCATATGCTTAGGCTATGGATCACGTCTCGTAGTCTCGCAATGTCGATACGAGTCGAGCCAACGAGGGTGGGTCTGTGGGGGAGGTGAACTGAGACATGTCGGGTGACTCCATGGCACAGCGAGTGGTTAGGCGGCAGTTGGCATTGTGCGGGGTGGTGGTCGTAGTTGAGTTTGGATTATATTTAACATAGATTCTTTCTTTTAATCTAAGCCGTTATAATTTAGGTTCATCAAAAGCTAGATATTTTATTTTTTATGAGAATTTCTAGTATATTTCTTTGTTTTATTAGCAACTCTAATCAAGCTGTCATCGATCAAATTAGAGGTTTTTCTCTGCCAAGTGTAACCTCGTTCTGGCTGGCAGTGCTGCAAGAATGTCTCTGTTATCATCTTTGATCCTTCACAGCTATTCCGCGCTCCCTTCCCCTTCAATCCGGCAGCGCCTCGCCTCGTCCGTCGACGCCAAAACAACACGCGCCGGCCGCCGAACGCTCCACGTTTTCCGCGCACGGCGCCCTCCGTTCGTCCCACCCGCGACGCAGTTCAGCCGACGTGGCTTCGCTTGGGGTTCGTCTCTCTTTCATCCGCGTCAGTGCAACTGGGCGGAGCCTGAGCGACCTGACGCTCGCGTCGATCCGGCTCCGCGTACAAGGATTTCAACGTGCGTACGCGTATACAGTACGTCGAGTTTTACGTTGCTGTGATACACTAGTAGTCGCTGACTAGCTGTGAGGGGTGAAGGGGCGTGTACGCTTGTTTTTTTTTTCCTTCCAACAAACTATTTGCAGCACAGCGTGGTGCGCGTGATATGTGTGCAAACCGTACAAAAAAAGAATAGAATAGGCTAGTTACATCCTTTGCCTTGCAACGCAGGCCCGTCAACAAACGACCGAGTCCGCGGCCCAGCCAGGCCCGCACCGCAGCCACCGGGAGAAAAACGCCCCCTCTCCTCCCCCGCAATTACTCGAGTCTCACGCATACTTACTTTCCCCATCTCCTCCATGGCGCCGCCGGTGCTCATGCCCGTGACCCACGTGCCGGGGAGCGGGGGCGGCGGCACCCCCTTCGTGGCGCCCACCTCCGTGCGCGACCGCACGCAGGACCTTCCGGACGAGATCCTCACGCTCGTCTTCGCGTCGCTCTCCCCCGCAGACCGCAACGCGTGCTCCCTCACCTGCGCGCGATGGAAGGAGGTCGACGCCGCCACGCGCCACCGCCTCTCCCTCGACGCGCGCGCCGCGCTGGGATTCTCCGCGCCGAGGCTTCTCGCGCGGTTCACGGCCGTCACGAAGATCGCGCTCCGCTGCGCCCGTGGCTCACGCGCCGACAGCCTCTCCGACGACGGCGCCGCGGCCGTAGCCGCCGCGCTGCCCTCCGAACGCCTCTCCAGGCTCAAGCTCCGGGGGCTCAGGCAGCTATCCGACGCCGGCCTCGCGTCCCTCGCCGCCACCGCCCCGGTGCTCCGCAAGCTCTCCGTCGCGTCCTGCACCTTCGGACCTAAGGCCTTCGTTGCCGTGCTCCGCTCCTGCCCCCTCCTCGAGGACCTCTCCGTCAAGCGCCTCCGCGGCCTCCCAGACACGGCCGGCGCCGCGACCGCCATCACCGAAGAGATCCTGTTCCCGCCCGCCTCGTCGCTGCGGTCGGTGTGCCTCAAGGATCTGTACGGCGCCCTCTGCTTCGTGCCGCTTGTTGCGTCCTCACGGAACCTCCGCTCTCTTAAAATCTTGCGGTGCTCCGGCGCCTGGGACCTGTCATTGGAGGTCATCGCGGAGCGTGCTCCGGGCCTTGTTGAGCTCCACCTCGAGAAGCTCCAGGTCGGCGACCGCGGCCTTGCCGCCGTCTCGGCATGCAAGAATCTGGAGGTGCTGTTACTTGTCAAGTCCCCTGAGTGCACTGACGCAGGCATAATCAGTGTTGCAGAGAAGTGCCACAAACTCCGCAAGCTACATATCGATTGTTGGCGCACAAACCGGATCGGGGATCATGGGCTCATGGCCGTGGCGCGAGGCTGCCCGGAGCTGCTGGAGCTTGTCTTAATTGGGGTCCACCCCACCGTGCAGAGCCTCCGGATGCTTGGTGAGCACTGCCGTGTGTTGGAGCGTCTCGCGCTTTGTGGGTGTGAGACCGTGGGGGATCCTGAGATCATTTGCCTGGCTGAGCGCTGTGCGTCACTCAAGAAGCTTTGCATCAAGGGATGCCCAGTCTCAGACCTTGGGATGGGGGCACTGAATGGGGGCTGCCCCAGTTTGGTCAAGGTGAAGTTGAAGAGATGCCGTAGAGTATCATACGAATGTATTGAGCACCTGAAGGTGGCCAGGGGGGTGTCGTTCTCGATCAGCGTGGATATTGTTTTGGAGCATGATGCAGGGAGTGTGAGTGAAAATGGTGCGCAGGAGACTGGCCAAATGCAGATTACAGAGCTGACTGATCAGATGGTGGCCATGGATCTTCCGACTAATGCTGCTGGTGCGCAATCTTCTGCTGCTCAAGCGAATAGTAGGATGAGGAGCGTCATGTCAGCACTCAGGAGGAGGTTTGGCAATCCTCCGCCAATGTGATGTGACTATGTGAGATGGAACTTGATGAACTTGTTTACTGCTTTATGGTTTCTAATCTCATATTCTGTGTTCCTTAGCTTATTACATTTCCTCTCCAGTCCATGCAAAATCACCATTATGGATATTTCCATGTGTTAATGTTGTGCTAATTGCATCACCAGTAGTTTCTTTCGTTGCTCTGTTATAAAACCTGCTGATGATCATCATGCTTTCGTCCTTATCTGGATGGTTCATATTCTTCATTTTGTTTGGTTGCTTGGAGTTGAGAAATCTGGAGCTGCCATTCTTTGTATATCTACATCGGTACTAAAAATTGTTACCATCACTGTCGAGCACAATGGTATAGTTAGCTGTGGATGGCAGCCTACAACATAGGTATATGGTATGCATAGTAGTATAGTATATGTCTGTTTCTGCGTTACATTTGAAGAAAGAAACATGCATAACTGAAATTTATCTTCTTCATGCAGAGATGATATTTATTCAGTTTGTCTGCCTCGTTATCCATGTAGTATGCTAATGAAATGGTGTATTGTAGACAAAAAAAAGATAATGCATAAGTTAAGCCAAGTTTTAATTATAAAGGTCTTGGACAGCGATATGCTAGTTGTTGCTTGGAAGTTTAATTTGCTGTGGTAGGTGGTATGCTGACAGTGAAGGATTCCATATTATGAAAGCGGTATGCGTGTATTTGTGATTGTCCATGTATTTGATGTCTTATATAATACAGCACTTAAATGTTGACTGAATGAGTTCAATTGGAACTGGGTCATCTCGCAACTGATACATAATATTCGTTCTAAAAAGAGTTCAGTTAGCGGAAATGAACATCAATCGTTTATGATATTTCTTCCGTTTGAAATGCTAATATATAATCCGATCATAGATATTTTCTAATGTAAAGTTTGCCCTGTGAGACATATTGTATCTCCTTTGGTTAGTTGCCGGCATATCAACCTTCCTGGTGTTAATAGAGTAATTAACAGATGAAAATAACCTTATAACAAATGTGGGGCAAGAAACATTTGAAAATGTAGTTGTGGTTTTGTGTCTCAAATAGTTGTCAGATTTGGAACTTAAGCAAATGGAAGTTGATAAGAATACCCTTTTCCCCCTTTGTCAGTAAATGATGCATTGTTGGCTAAAGGGGGAGGTTAACAAGGAAATGAGGCTGTCTGGCCCATTTCAGCTCCTCACCTATCTGATAATGAGTTCTTTGTTGTACTTTTGTCTGGCCCATAAGAAAGCTATTATTAGGAGCTTTAGTCGGTCTAGGTGCTGCTCGCTTGGGCTGAAATAAATTGATTTATGACTAAAATTATATTGTAGCTGATTGAAATTACACTGGCTTATTTGACATAACTAAATTTAAACAAATTTAAAAATAAAAAACAGATTAGCCCATCACAGATAATGCAAATGAATACGAGAAAAAAGAATCGGTAAAAAGCTCAAAAAATCAAAAAATCAGAAAAAGATAAAATATAGGAATAGTGAAAAATAAGAAATAAGCGGACCCTAGTGTTTGTGCGTGTGTTAGGACTTGCATGTTACTCTATGCTTCATTGTAATCAATGCTGTACTCTGAGCTGAAATCAAGGACTTGTAGTCAATGCTGTACTCTATGCTTCATTGCTGCGTCAAATGTCATGAAGGGGCTGGAAATTTAAACTGTGGGTTGCCCCTTCTGACAGAAAAGATGTATTTGTTCAATACTTATCAATATTTGTTCAAACTGACAGTAAATCGATCAAACAGTGAAGGGGCCAGAAAGATTTCACTAACACAAATACGCCGATTGTTTGGTCAAGCTAAGAATCGGCTCTAATACTTAACTAAACATACCAAGACTGACATAAAATAGTACAGGAGCAATGCAAAACTTGTTCAAGGAAATGCTCCCTAGAACTATAGTAAAAGGGTCCACAGAAGATGCATATAGAGTGTCTAAATCGGCTTGAGCTTTTGAATTCTGCTTAGAGAAGCTATAAGTCAATTTAGAATTCTGCTTAGAGAAGCTATAAATCAATTTAAATACATCGGCTTCTAAAAGTGGTTTCTCCAGGCCGTTTTCAAAAGCGGTTTCTCCAACCGCCGACCGGCCTCCAGAGGAGATCTCTGTTGCGTCTTTCAAAAGTCTTTTTTTTTTAATTTTGTTGTAAAACTATTTTTGTCTATCGTTACTATTTTATTTCAGAAAAAAAACACACGGGGCTCGCCCGATTAAAACACCCCGTATTAAAAGGGTGTTTTGCCGGTCATAGGAAGGTCTGGGGTCTATCCCTATTCCTCTCCATGGGGACACGGTGGGATACCCTACGCGTGGCGCTCTTCAGATTTTGAGAGGGGGAAGGTGTTATGGAGTTGGACAGTGGGACTTCCTGGAAAGTTGGCTACAAGTTGCTTAAGTCATTTCAAATTTGGAACTAAGGCGCGAATCCAAGGATGTTGGCGTCGGTGGATGCATCCCTCTCGCGGAGAGGTTGGCGGCTGGCGGATGGAGACATCTCGTGGCAAGGACGGTGTCCGGCCGATGGAGACCTCGCGGCGAGGACTGTGGCCGACCGATAGAGGCCTCACGTTGCGACCTCCGTCACCGGTGGAGGTTCTGGTGGTGGCGAAGGGAATCCTTGTGCGGCATCCGGCAGGCCGATGTCGCGGTCTGCGGCCGACGAAGGGAGGGCGCCATCAGGGACTGGTGGGAGCAACGCTCGCCTTGGGGGAAAAGGGGGGAAGGGAGCAGAGGTGCTGGCGACGACGGAGGGAATCCTTGCACGGTGTCCGGCCGGTCGACACCACGGCCAACTAGGGGGGTGTGGCATCAGGGATTGGCGGGAGGAGCTCTCTTGGGGAAAAACAAGGGTGTAGCCAACATGTGGCTTCAATAGGCTCAGGCCCACCCTCCGGCATCTGTAACCCCCATCTCCCTAGCTAGTCCTTGCAGTTCTGATTTTAATATCATGTATAAGGTCACATTTTATAAGAGAGAATGAGAGAGAGTTATATGTTAATTTGAGAGAATAAAACTGTGAAATTTTATGTCAATTTTTATTGTGAAATGATATCCCTGTATACTAAATTTGATTATTTGAGGATGAATGGGAGGAATATCTAACTAAGAAACAGTGAGTCGAGTTGAGAGAATGAATTTGTTTCCTTTGCCTATCTATTTTTTAGGATTGATTTTAGTATAAAATTACAGTGATTGTGAACTTTGTATGAATGATGCATAAATCAACCTGTTTGCGATAAATTATCCATATTTAGGTTTGTTCCAGATAAAATTTTGTCATACACCCGCCACTACCAGTATGTATGGACCGTGAGTTTGTGCGTGAGGCCAACAGTGCCGGTGCAGGCCATAACGGCGTGTGTTGATCTACGGTGTCGATGTGGATAGCTGAGAAAGCTTTGGTCTACGAGCTTCTTCTTTATTTTATTCCGGTCATTCGTCGGAGGAAGGCCTTGGGGGAGGTCTCTTAGAAAAGGGAAGGGAATTACGGAGTATGATCTACCCTTCCTCTCACAAAGTTTTTGCCTTGGCTTGGGAGGTTCTCTATTATACTTGCTCTTAGCTTGCGGAGATTCGTGCGCGCCGTGTAGGGTATCCGACCGTGTCCCGTGGAGAGGAACGGGGACAGGACCTAGAGGAAGTCCCTTCCCGTGCATGGTGTCCCACTTGTCGACACGAACACACCCCACCATGGACCTGACGTGCCGTTCAAAGCTGTGCTCCTCTTCGGCACAGAAACTGGGGGCGACTGCCCTCGTGTTGTCCACCTCGGGGTCGGGGAGGGCGTTCAAGCTTTGGCCCCCAGGCGTCACTGCATTTAAGTTTGCGCGGAGAAATCCTGCCACCTTTTGTACTCGTGAATTCTAACTCCACGTTTCAAAATTTGGAACTTTGGGTCTTTCGAAATTTGAAACTTTGGGTCAGTCCGGTTTTGTTTCAACCGGTGGCTTTTAGTTTTATCCGATAAATAGTAATAGTGGATAAAAAAATTGTAGAGTTTTTTAGGCCGATGGCTTTTGATTTTTTGCTAATTAAACTGAATTGTGTTAGTTGATGCATCCGGGACGTGCGTCTCTTATTTAGCCATGTATGGCTGATTTTACTTCACTTATTTAGATGCACTCTTTTCTTGCAGAAAGATGTGTTCAATATGGCTTAAGCTTATGGCTTAAGCTTATTTTTGCACTATTCATAATTTCATCTTTTTCTGAATTTTTGATTTTTTTGAGCTTTTTTGTCGGTTCTTTTTTTTCTCGTATTCGTTTGCGTTATGCGTGATGGGCTAACATATTTTTATATTTTTCAATTTTTAAATTTAATTATGTTAAATAAACCTTGTCACCATGATGTTTTTTCACCACCACGGTGTTTTCGACCATAAGCTTTCAGCTTTCAGCCGAACCGATCACCACCTTATCTACGAACTATCGCTTGTTGTGACTGTTCTCTTGTATTGTTCTTCTTGGTGGCAAATTAGAACTAGAACATGCATTCATTACGATACGAATACAAATGTACAAGCATAGATGTGTTCATTACATGTATACGTCCACAAATACAACCATACAGGCATACATATGTTCATTATATGCACATACGCAAATGTACAAACATACAAGCATAGATATGGTTCTACATACGACAAAAGCGTGTAGAAGTGTTCATATCACGGACTAGGTGTGAGGTTAATGCAAATTTATGTCACACGACTAGAGCGTCCGTCATCACATCACGTATATGATCCATATCTATATCTCTTAAAGGAACTACACCTGCATCCGAAGTCACGTCTACTACGGAGCCAACATACTCCGGGGCCAAGTGGGGATTGTCGAAATCCTGGTCACCCGACCTAGTTTCTATTATGAAGTTGTGCAATGCCATAGTGGTGAAAATTATCTTTTGGGGTCATCGAGTCGAATCTAGAGATATGTTGCAGGATACGCCATTTTATCTTCCACACATCGAACGCACGCTAAATAACGTTGTATAGTGAGGAATGCAGATAGTTGAATATCTTTTTACGCCCGTGTGGCTGGCTGCCGTTTGGGAACTCGACTATGTGATACCAACTGGTAACTACGAAATTAAACTAGTGTCGAAATCACATACGGCTATTGTATTCTGCTTAATAACCATATTGGTTAGTGTGCATTACTGTCTGTGACTGGAATGTGCGTCAAAAGTTGATGCTACTAGTACTACCAAATTTGTATCTTCATGCATCATGATTCCTCCCAGAGTCACAAATGCAACTTGCAAGGCTAGTTCAACAAAAAAAAAGGAGTATTCCAAGTTCCAACATCTGAAGTTGTTACCGGGAGATGAAATGGAAATCATACCCAAAACATTCAGGTTTCAGGAACAAGTCATCGCTTGTATGGCACATGGTGGTACGAGTCAATCATGTACCTAGCAGATCGTGAAATTATTGCAAGGAAGTGGTTCTGTCGTGAAGGTCAGGATCAATATCATGTTTCTTCTCTTATTTTCTTTTGGAGGTGATCCTTCTGTCATGATCAACGTGCTTCTGCGACGACTACTCAGCCGCAAACCTGCACATGTGGGGGCACGCGCAGCTCGTGCGTTCCACCAGCTCGTCACTCCCAAACCACACCCAACGGCTAGGAATAATTGAATCGTGTTTTTTAATCAGCTGCAGCTGATATCTTTTAATTGCAAAAGATATTTTTGGTTAAAAATAAATAGTAGTAACTGAAAAAAAAAAGTAAATTTCTCGCGTCGCCAGCTTTCTCCGGTCCCCGGTTCCCGAAGTGTGACGCAAAGCTTCCTCTTCATGGCGTAGGGAGGTGGTGACAGGAGCAGACGGACGGCTGTTGGTGCCAGTCTACCCGGATGAGAAAGCTTCAGAGGAAGCCAAGGTGAAGTCAGAGCTAATCTGAGGCCCTGAGCTACCTGATAATCTGAAGTTTTGTACGCTGTCAGTTTGTCAGCTACTCACCTCTGGGATGAAGATTTGTTGGAGTGCTGTCTTGTTAGTTTACGGTTCCTATACTACGTACAACGAGTAGCCGATACTACTAAACTAATATGTATTTGTTTGTTTATACGTTCCAAGTCCAAATATACATTTTTTCTGAGTGGAAAGTCCAAATATTTTAACACGAACAAGCAACTCGATCCAAACTTCCACTCATCAATCATCATCAGCTACTAAAAACTCGTACTGACATTGCTTGCCTTGCCTGGGGCTCTCTATCCCGGGGCGGGCCAGTGGTCTTAGCAACCGCGAGACGCTACACCCAGCAGCCGGCCAAGGTTCCGCCAGCCTCCATCAATGGTTGCCGTCTTCAACAAGGACGTCCTGAGCTGGTATCTCATCACCCTCAAGCTCAAGGAGACCGTCGACGCCAACCTCCAGAAGTCCCCGCCGCCCGGTGCGCTACCGCAGTGGCAGCCGCTGCCCCGGAACCAGCCGTTGCTCACCAACGGCACTCCGGGAGGAGAAGCATTGCCGCGCCAAGAACGGGACCGGCCAGGTGCGGTCCAGGTGCAGTCGCCGGCGCACAGCCCGAAGCCTCAGGACCCGGAATGGGTGGTCACCATACGCGGGAAGCTGGCGCAGGCGCGCTCCGAGGAGGCGGCGTGCCCGTGGGCGCGGCTGTCCGTGTACCGCGTCCCCAAGTCCCTCCGCGAGGGCGACGAGCGCGCCTACATGCCGCAGGTGGTGTCCATCGGCCCGCTCCACCACGGCAGGCGCCGGCTGCGGGAGATGGAGCGGCACAAGTGGCGCGCTCTGCACCACGTCCTCAAGCGCACGGGGCACGACGTCACCGCCTACCTCAACGCGCTGCGGCCGATGGAGGACAGGGTGCGCGCCTGCTACGACGGCCGCGTCTCCGGGATGCCGAGCAATGAGCTCGTCCAGTGCCTCGTGCTGGACGGGACCTTCGTGCTGGAGCTGTTCCGCGGCGCGCTGGACGGCGGGAAGGGGTTCGTGGATGAGCTGGGCTACTCGCGGCACGATCCTATCTTCGCCATGCGCGGCGCGATGCACGCCGTGCGCAACGACATGATCCTGCTCGAGAACCAGATACCCCTATTTGTGCTGGAGCTCCTGCTCGGGATCCAGCTCGGCAACCCGGAGCAGACCGGCGCCGTCGCCAGCCTAGCCTTGCGGTTCTTCGACCCGCTCATGCCTACGGACGCGCCTCTGCTCCGGAAGGACCGGTCCAAGCTGGAGTCCTCCGTCGGCGCCGGGGATGCGGCCGCTGCGGCGTTCGACCCCCTGTCCGGCCCGATGCTCCACTGCCTCGACGTGTTCCGGAGCAGCCTCCTCCGCGCGGGCCTGCAGCCCACCCCGCCGCCGCCGGCGCGGCTGTGGCTCAAGAAGTGGTCCGGGCTGCGGCGCGTGGCGGACAAGCGGCGGCAGCAGTTCGTGCACTGCGTGTCGGAGCTCCGGGAGTCCGGCATCCGGTGCCGGCGGCGCAACACGGACCGCTTCTGGGACATCAAGTTCGAGAACGGCGTGCTCCAGATCCCGCGCATCCTCATCCACGACGGCACCAAGTCGCTGTTCCTGAACCTGATCGCATTCGAGCAGTGCCACATGGACATCGCCACCCCGGGCGGCAACAATATCACCTCCTACGCCATCTTCATGGACAACCTCATCAACTCCGCCGAGGACGTCAAGTACCTGCACGACCGTGGCATCATCGAGCACTGGCTCGGCAGCGACGCCGAGGTGGCCGACCTCTTCAATCGGCTGTGCCTGGAGGTGGTGTTCGACATCAACGACAGCTACCTCTCCGGGCTCTCGGACCAGGTGAACAGGTACTACGACTACAAGTGGAACACGTGGATCGCCAGCCTGCAGCACAACTACTTCAGCAACCCGTGGGCGATCGTCTCGGTGGTCGCCGGCGTGTTCCTGCTGCTGCTCACCATGACGCAGACGTTCTACAGTGTGTACAGCTACTACCGGCCGACACACTAGTTGATCGGCGGAGCAGGTGGATTCAAGGTGATCCATAATTTGATCTCTTTTTTTTTGGTTTGCCATTGTGCGGTAGGCATCAATTTGCTGATTTGGGACGATGTGAGAGTGGCTGCTTGCATTACAGTTTTGATTGGCTCTTTTGTCGAGGGAAGAATTCTTCCCTTCCCTTCTGAGTTGCATTGTTATACTACTAGATTTTGGTGGGAGAGGGATTTGATCAGCATTTTTTTTTTGCTGAAAATGTCTGTGCTTTGGATATGTAAAGGGATATCGATAAGGAATACGCTTACATAATTCAGATGAAACTCTGGTGGTGATTATTTTGGCTTATTTTTGGTGGCTTATGGCTGAAAAGCATCAGTATTTGGTGAAAAAACAACTTGTAGTTGATGAGACTTATTTAACATAATTAAATTTAAAAAAAATTAAAAAAATATAAAAAATATGTTAGCCCATCACAAACAACACAAACGAATACGGCAAAAAAAAGAACCGGTAAAAAAGTTCAAAAAAAATCAAAAATTCAGAAAAAGACGAAATTATGAATAGTAAAAAATAAATCGAAACTGAAGTCGAAACGAACGAGGCCTCTATTAGAAATTTAGACCGTGCAGAATATTCATCTGCACGGTCACATGCTGCCCTTCTTTTGAAAGATGCTGCGACTCCAGAATTTCTTTCTACTGAAAGCATCAATAAAAGGTAGCACTTTCTAGTGTCATGTCCCATGTCTGCACGCTTTTGGGAGCATGAATGAGTAGCATTGTTAGAATCGCTTGTCACGCATCCATGCACTTATCTCATGCAAAAATCTAACGGCAGGGCTATTTTGAGGATATGCGTACATTTTTGCCTAGTCAAAATAGAAGACACTTGATTCATGTTTCTTTTTAGTCAAAAAGATTGAACACTTCAAAGACTAGGCGTCGGTAGTGGTGCACGTACAACAGCCCTGAAGGTACTACTCGTCCAACCCCTACCTGCCATCCTACGAATCCTGCCTCCCAAGATCGGCCCCATAGGGTGATTAACGTTATTACGGGCGGATCGTCCCTCGAGTTCTCCTCTGAGAGACAACAAAGGGCCTACGCACGTCGGATCCACCATGTCGCCATATACCCAGCGCACGTGGTCTCAAAATAGGCCTGAGCATACATCACCTTCAAAGTGGAAGACACGTCGAGGGTGGACTTCTCCCAACAAGACTCCTTGGTAATCGAGACTAGCATCGCAGAATGCGATGTGAGGCGGGTCCTGGTAAACGGAGGTAGCTCCACAGACCTCCTGTTCATCATGCTTTCGACCAGATGGGCATCCCTCGAAGAAACTTGGAGCCACCAGGTATACCCTTTCAAGGCTTCGGTGGACAACCAATCCATGCATTGGGGCAGATAGTGTTTGGGCAAGGAGCACAAATAAGCAGATGACGTTGCGCGCTCATTTGTAGGGAAACCCAGCAGGTTTCATGTAGAGAGAGAACGGAGGATCAGATTTGCCCATTGTCATCATGTCCATGTGAATCCCATCCAGCATGGCTGCAGCCTGCAGGCTTGCAGTGCTGTGGTCACTGTCCATTTTGCCATCCTGAAACGTGTGTTTATGGGTCATGACCAATGTTGCATGCACAGGCACCTTTCCTGGTTGATGGCAAGGAAAACACATTTATTACTTGACCAAAGTTCCGACATCGAGTCCATATGAGCAGAGAAGCAACTGTGCTCTCATCAGTCAGTCTGATCGAGGTTCTGCTGCTCATTGGCAACATTAAATTCAAGGGTTTGACGGCTTGGATTTCCACCAAATTCTAGGCCTCGGATAGCTATAGCTTGCATGTATGATGTATCATCCAGCTGAGTGGCGGCCTGACGGACGCTGCTGTCCCCTCTCAAACGTCTGAACTCCGATCACTGGCAAACAACTTCATGGCAATGCACACCAAACAACTGTAACTAGCTCCGATCACTAATTCTGGGAAGGAATGTGGAATAAGGCGTTCAGCATGACTGACGAGTGACGACAATGGCCGCCTGCCTTTTGCTGGAGGCTAGTCTACAGATATGTACATTGTAGCCGGTACTATCCAAATTCTTTTCTGCAGTAGGCAGTAGTATGAAATATGAAGTCCAACAATCACCATAAACCAGGCACCGCATTATGTACATGCTTCTGGACTGAAACAGGTTTTCACAAATTTCTCACGTACAATATTTGCACACACCACCAATACATAACCAATAGATTACACATAACACATCACATGCGCAGCAACATTGTCCCGTCTGATTGAAAATGGAAAAACTTAGATCAGCTAAGAAAGAACAAGCTCCCAAGCACTGCTGATAACAGGGTACCACAGTAGCAGACTAGCAGCCGAGCGTTGCAGTTAGGGAACTGCTTTATGCCTTCTTTCTGAAGACGAGCCTACTCAGCAAGCTCGCACGCCGCTTCTTCTTCTTCATATCAACAGAAACGGATGTTCGTGGCGACTTTGGAATCACTGGACGAGCAACGACTTGTGTCGAGCCATTGTTATCAGCTTTATGACCCGTGCCGGCATCTTGCCCCTGTAAAAGGTTATTCTCAGCTGCAACAGGTTCACCGTGTTCTTTGTTGCATGTCACTTCTTCAGATGTGGGAGGACTGAAATCTTCAGGCTTGGCATCATCGTCAGCAAGAACGTTTGCAACTGACAGAGGTAGTGTATCAGACTTTTCTTTGTCTGAAGCATTTGCATTTGCCGGACTTTGTAGAGCCTGCAGTTGTTTGCTTAGGTTTGTGATTGTCTCCTGGCACTCTGCAAGTTTCTCGGCTGCTGCAGATATTGCCGAGTTCTGCAGAAATTGTAAACATTACGGCCTTTCATAATTGATAGCTACACTAAATGATGACTAAAGAATATACTCCACAGCCATTGCGTGCATTCAAAACATAACTACTGGCAGGATCGAAATTAAATTTACTAGTAGAATAGTGTTGACTGAAACCCAGTGGCATGCAACAACCTTTTCTGTTTGCATCGATTCGCCATATAATAGACGTTTTTTACACAGACCACCTTTACCCTGTATATACTGGAATCTCTATAAGAAGGAATCATGTGATAAAGTGATAGTTGCTGTGCTCAATTATAGTAGCCAGGGTGTATGTGTGGTGCAGATAGATTTGTGAATTGCAACATTGAGAATGTCAAATTAACCCCCCAAAGAAAGACAGAGTTTCTGAGAAGGACATCAGAAATTACCTTTAGTACTTGCTTTCCCTCTTCTTCTGCTAACTTTCCCGAGCGCCCATTGGCAGCAGCACTGCATCATAAAGAATAGACATTACATTTTTATGTTGGATGATTTATTTAATATGGTGCAGTAGTGCTGCAAACAATAGCATAATAGATGATTCTAAATAATAAGTTACCTTTCTGCTTCACAGTATACAGACTGTTTTTCCTGGCAATTGTCATCTTGCTCTCGTCTAACAGCCAACAGTTCTTCATCAAGCTTACAAGTGGCGAACTGAATCATCTGAGAATGATTTTCCAAAATGTCATCAAGGATCTGGCCCTCGGTTGTTTCAATCAGTTCTTTCTGTGCCTCTTGTTGCATTCCTAAGACCGTTTCTGATTTTGCACTTTGCATTGCATGCTTTTCATGTACCCCTAACGCCCTTAGTGATTCATTTCCATTAGAATTATTTGTAATGTAATCCACAATGTCTAGTCCATCAAGACATGAAAAGTATCGGTTCACTATCCACTCTAGGATCAAGCAAACTTCATCAATCAACTTTTCAAGATTAGCCTTTCCATCTAGCACATCACTACAGACATGAATCAGGTGCTCAAGTTGAGAATTAAGTTCAGATTTCTCTTGCAAAAATGATTGGAAAATCACAACACTGTTCTCGGTAGATCTTTCAATCATGCAACTGACTCTTCCAATCAAACTGGCCACCATTCTGTCTATTTCTGCCCGGTCATGTGATAAGTTTGCATCATTACTTCCTTTAGCAGAAATCTCACTCCTCAGTGCACGCGTTACTTCGTCAACAATGACATCACCACTTATTTTACTGACTTGATGCTTATGAATGATCAATTTCAAAACATCCTGAATCCACTCAGGGTACTTGTCAGAAAAAGCATCATTAGGGAGGTCTCCGTGAACTATTTCTGACAGAACTGTTTTGGAATCTGTATCAGATGCATCTGGCGCACACTGATGTGGCGCACTTGAAGGCCTCGACACCACCTCTAGTTCCTCAATCTCCACAAGATCAACAAGCAACTGCATGTCAGATCCTGCAATTCTTCTGCTCCGACTCTGAGATGCCCGTTGCTTCCCAAATTCGAAGTGCTCTGACTTGGAAACTAAAGCACTAGCCCATGGTTCAGAATGGTCCTTCTCTTCCGAGTCATGATTACCAGACAACTCCTTGAGCTGCCTTTGCACCACTGACAACTTGCATGCCTCATCTGCGTACTGCAACTGAATAAGCTGGAGCTCACTCTCCTTCTTGGCCAATAACTGCCTGAGATGTCTAGTTTCATCATCCAATTCCTGCAACTTGACAAGGTAACCTTCAGACACAGAATGTTTCTGAGTCCCCGCCCGCAGCGATGGCTGCACTGCCGCACGTGGCCTTCTCGCTCTGTTTTCAACAGAATTAGTACCCCGTCGCTCGACCTCATCTTTCATTTTTACCAACGCTGCAGGCCCTGGTAGTCGCTTCTGAACCATGGTTCGCAGCCTCTGGCATTCAGCTTCCAGTGCAGCAATCTTCTTGAAACTCTCCCTATGCTGTTTCTGAGCAGCATTAATTGAGTTGAGGTCGTACTCCCGCTCTTTGTTCCGAATCTCGAGTTCCTTCTGAAGCATGCGCACCTCGTACTGAAGGGAGGCGCATTGTTTCTGCGTGAATTCAAGCCTAGCTGTTGCATCAGATAACTTTTGGTCTGAGTCTGCTTTGGATTCATTCAGTTCTCTGATCAGCTTGTCCTTTGAGTTGACAGTGCTGCGAAGATTGAAGTTTTCAGTGGCGACCTTCGCAAACCGCTTATTTGCATCTTCTAACTTTTGCTGTAAATCTCGCGCTTTCTTCTGCTCGGAAGATATCTTATTAGCTGCTTCGATAATGAGGCGTTCTTTATCTTCTCTAACAAGAAGTAGCTGCTCCATGCAGGACCTCAAAGCATCCCCCACTTCAGTCATCCTTCCTGGATACCTCTTCCTCTATGAAGTGTTATTAAGCACCTTCTGAAATAATCATGAAATCCAAACCTTACCTGATGTTAGGTGTAGTAAGTAGTAAGTAGTTCACAGAAACATTGTAATAAACCGTGAAGAGATTTTACAAAAAAATGACATGTTTCAGCAGAAATTTAAAATGAAACCGTAAAATGCATACATAACTACCAACTGTAACACTGAATTGACTTACTGTTACCATTTTAACTTAAATAACATGTACAAGCTTAGTTCTTCATATCGTAACATTTATCTACAGATAATAAAGAGCAAAACTAGAAAGTGCTATACCGTTGAAACAGTATAGCATCCTCTCTCGCTCACTCTCTCCCGGTCGCCGCTCTGCCGTGTGCTCACTCTCGCTCGTGCCGATGGGAGGCACCACCGACGGGTTCATCACACCCGGATGTATAGAGAGGCTGGGGAGGCGGTGGTCTCATGATGGGCGATGGTGGAGGAAGACACGGCGAGGTGGTGCACTGAATATTAGCTTGGCCAGGGCGGTAGGGGAGGGGGAACATCAGGTCGCCAGCACACTGAATATTAGGTTGGGTAGGGTGGAAAAGGAGTGCAGAGCTGCGCCGGTGTCGGAGAAGAGAGGGGGGAGGAAGAGCTCGGCGGGGGAAGCTGCGTTGGAGCCAAACAAGAGAGGGAGGGGAGGGAGAGCGGTGGGGGAAGGGAGGGAGTGAGAGGCTATACCGTTGGAAGCTCTTTTGACGGTATAACGCTCCCTAGTTGCTCCCCATGATAAACCATTTCGGCTACTACAATGTATTCTGCGATGTATCAAACTAATTCAAATGGAATACTACATAGCAGTAACTTAATAAAACTGGCAATTATGAGTGACTAAAAAAGTACAAGGTAGTATCTTCTTTAGACCCCATGATTTCCAAATTCTAGAGATCTAAGGTAGTGCTTCAAATAGCTTAAAAGCCATGGTTTTTATTTCTAGTGTAGACTTTCGGCAGCAATTGTACTGTAGCGATTGTTAGAGTAAAAAAAGAAAGAAAAATAATAAGAAAAATAAGAAAAATAAATAGTATCTGATCTAGGCCATTCATTTTGCATCCAATACCTGACAATCTCCCAAAGTCACAGTTAATATTCTCCTCTGACTTTGCTTCACAAAATTAGAGGATCTTAATTCGCCGCGAACAGGTTAGACGTTTGCAGGAACACGAAGCTCCTTCTCTCGTACTGCATCCAGGTCCCCGTGGCCCTCAGCCCTGGCGGTGGCAAATGGCGGAATGACCGTGGCCGCGCGGCCTTCGCACGCTCTGTTGTTACAGTTTCCGACGAGGTTACTCGTATGAGAAGCGGAATATGTGGGCTTGGGCCGCTTGGCCCAAGTTCAAGGTAAGATGGGCCTTATTCTTTCAATCCACAATCCAATCGGTTGCTACCCGAACTATACCGTCAATTTGCAACACATAAATTTCACATAAAACTATTTAATTTTCGCAGGATCAGGAAAAAATTCACACGTTCCAAAGGGGCCTATATTGAACCTGCGTAATGGGCAGTGCGATAGTGCAAGTGCAATTATATCGAATCCACTAGTGTTTAAATTTCAAAACTAATTAGACCCGGATAACCCATACTTCATACAGTTCAATCCGTTCTCAGCTCTGGCAGTTACCCACTAAGCATTATCCCAAAAATATCTGCTCATCTTCTAGAGCCATAGTCCAAAAAACTGAATTGAAGTGTCTAAGAACGGAACAAGCTAGCTTCCATAGGGACGACTGTATCACATACCAGCAGTATATACTAGATTTATGAAGCTCTAAATGGCATTATCAAAAGAGGTGTTCAATTGGTGTAGAAAAAGGAGGTGTTCAATTGCAAAAGATGATTTTGTACACGGAAGTTTCTTATTCCTTTGCCCCGATCGACCAAGTGCAGGGTAGTACACAAGTCCATACAACTTCAAGAGTCCAACAGAACACCCGGGAAATGAACAAATACTCAAGAACAAGAAATCAAGCAATGGCGTGAGCAAGAACAAGAACAAGAAATCAAGCAATCTCTCTCGAGTCTCGACAAAGCAAGAGGCAGAGGCAGAGGGCAAACCAGCGGAGAAAACACAGACAGCTAGCTGCAGCCCTGGCATTCCTTTCTGCCGTCCATTTGCTTTGCTTGGTTTGGTACGAGGTAGGAGGTGCAATCCGCCTGTCGCCTTACTTAATGGGGGGCGAGCAGCCCAGCCCTAGTGTCAAAGCTACAGCGCGGAAGGGCCTTTCGTGCGGCGACGAGTGGTGGTGGTGGTGGCGGCTTTGATTAGGCCGGTCGAAGGAGGCAAAGCAGCTTAGGTAGCCGGTTCGGCAGCTCAGCTCGCGCGCCATCTCTCTCTCGGGGCGCGCGGGCAGCGCGTGCAGCGGTTGGGCTGTTACCTACGCCTGATAGTGATCGGTCCATCGACCCCGGCGGAGGTGAGAGAAAAGCTGCTGCTGCTGCCGCCGCGCGCTTCTCTCCCTGCGAATTCCTCGCCCCCTCTCGCTTTCGTCGCTAGCTGCTCCGTCGACGTACGCTGGTACGTACTGTTCTGGGGACACGAATGCTGCGGCTTATCTGCAAACGTAATCACTGTTTTGAATTTTTGGATAGGAACGGTACGGCTTGCATTCAAGTGCCGTACTAGGTTGATGATGATAGGACCGGACAGATAACAGAGAGATGAATGTTACCTTAAAATTTTTCTCCAGGTATTCATTTATTCTTTACTTCGATAGCTACAAGACTATGAAGATTAGGATTGTAATTCTACTTAAAAACCAGAAAAACACAAGCTGAGCGTGACCTGATCAGAAATCAACGTGGTCGGATTTTGACTACCAGTCGAAACTCAATGTGTTCGAAATTCGACTACTGGTCGAAAATCAGTCGTGGTCGGAATTCGACTACCAGTCGAAATTCGATTCTAGTGGTCGACGACCAGAGAGTGGTCGAAAACCAACGTGGTTGAAAGCCAGCGTGGTCGAAATTCAACTCGAGTGGTCAACGACCAGAGAGTGGTCAAAAATCAACATGATCAAAAATCAACGCGGTCGAAACCAACGTAGTTGAAGGCCAACATGGTCAAAATTCGACTTAAGTGGTTAACGACCAGAGAGTGATCGAAAACTAACGTAGTCGAAAGCCAAGTCTCTCCTGTCTCGGTTCCACCAAACCACGGCTTACTTAGCCCGTGCAAGCTACATGGCGTCATACCGCCGTTCAAACTCGCCTTCAACATTTCCCGTCATTCTCGTGCCATACTTGAGCTCATCATCTCACCCGACATCTTCGATCGTTTTGAGCCTCAACTTCTCCATGAACCTAGCCCCGATCCTCGCCGTTGACCATGGTTGACTCCAAACAATCCTGCACATCGAAAAACAAAAAAAATCGTTTCAAGACACAAGTTCTTCACAATTTGACCTACATTAGTCAAGATATGCACCATGCAACCTTAATCCATTGAGCTAGATTATCCCAACTCGATCCATAACTCAATTACCAAAACCCCTGTTTCCTGGCAAGATCGGAAGTATCGTACCTAGCACGCCGGTACTTCCGCAATGCGAAACTACGACCTCCAAAAACGGTACTTTCGCACGCTGAAAACCTTGCTGGGGCCATGTTGATGGCTTTCCAGCTTTCGAGGAGTTTTTTTCCAACGATCACTTTTGACCATGTCAATACTGACCCTGGCGTTCTACTCTGTTAAAAGTAAAGATGGTTTGCCTTTACGACATTTGAGTTCGGCTAAATGCGTTTGCACGGCATAGGGGGTCCTTCTCATTTGGTCACTTTTGATCACTTCGATATCTGACCTAGGCGTTCTGCTCTGCCAGCCTCACCACCCGAATTAAGTATGTCTACTACACCGATTATGCTACCATATCGTCAGATCAGTCATACTTGACGTGAATCATGCACACATTTAACCACCTTAATTCTGTGTGTCATTTGATACCGACGAGGTCGAGCGGCACGGGTGGGCGTGGCCAACGCAAAGGCTACGCTGTCAACGGCCCCATAGACTGACGAGGCTATGTATCATGTCAACGTCCACATCTACATCAGTCATTCATCACATGAATGGAAAATGTGAAGCAAAGATTGAAAACAACGACCAATGTGCAGCTTAATCGGAGGTCTTCCGTGGGTTTATCCTTCGGATATAATTAACCATGAACCTTCCGAGGCCCCGGGAACCAGACATCATATCGTCTATGTCAGATCTGCTCTATAAAGCAGGCTACGGAGCGCATATATATAAAAGAAACTTGTAATTTTATTATTCTCAAATTAATGAATAAAATACATATTTTTCCTATCTTTCTTGTATTTATCTATTTTGTGTACTTTAGTACACTGGCACGTTCACATCTTATACGCAGGATAAAAATCTATGAGTGATTTCTCTTGTCAAACAGTGTCAGTGCAGCTTAGACCTAACACCTAAGCCTTCCCCATTTTTTCTCTTGGTCAGGGTGCAGTTACACTCTGTCCTGGGGTTATGTCCGAAAATTCTCTGTACTTGGATCTAGAATTTCAGAGATGTTACTGGGACGAGCAGAAGAAGTCCTTAGGCAGGGGGAGAAAGGGGAATGTCCATGGTTACCAAATTTGCACTTGGGCATTTGCGCTTCGAGTTGCGCTTCCTCCTCAAAAAAACTACCTAGTGGCCATAAACAAGGTAAATTAAAGATAAAGGCTATCTGCTTGCAATTTGCGCTTCGAGTTGTATGGACGTTCGAGTCGCTGATTTTATAAAAATGTGCAAATTGAATTACTTAAAATGATTTAGTAAGAAAATAAGGATAATCTTTATTATTATAAACTGATTATAAGATACTTTCGCTAAGAGATTAAGGATGTAATTATGCCCTAATCTTTGCAATGTTCCCACTGATCAAAAAATCTTTATTGTCTTGAATCTTGATCATTGGAGTTCTTGGACTTGTGATCCAAACTGTCTATGTGTCTTTATGTCTTCTCTCGTTAACCATTAAATAGCGTTGGGTGTTAGTTATCCATATGAGTTATTAAATTGTCCCATCTGGTCGAGGGGTGATTGTTGCTAGAGAGAGATCTGTTAATGATCGACTTTCGGTTATTGTCAGTGGGAGATAATCATGAAGATAACTGCATAGTGGTTGTTGTCAGAAACATAGGGCTAAATCGTCATGTTGTTTAGAACGAATAAAGCGTGTGCTTTATTGGTCGTATGGGAGGAATTCCTTGGAGATGGACCCTTATACCAATTCATATAATCTCGAGTGGTCTATTGGTTAGGTAAACATATAGCAAATCTTCGACCAGAGATACTTGGGTAGTTAACTTTGGAAGCTTACGACCATATAGTCTTGAGGCTTTACTAGATATTAAACCATATTTAAAGGATTAATTAATCCTTGTCAAGTTGTTTTTGCATGGCATGAATTGAAGCGCATTCAGCCACATCCATGTTGTACGCCGTCGAGTGTCCAATCGTGTCGGGACGGGACAGTAGAGACCAACACTCGCATGCCTAAGGGCCTGTTTGGCAAGTCATAAGTCGGTCGACTTTTGATTTTTGCTACAGTACTTAACTTTCAAACGAAATATTTTCTCAAGATAAGGTCTACAAGTTAAACGCAGTACACGTTAAAAGTCCAACATCTGTACCAGCCAAAATTGTAAGTGAGTATCGTTCTCTCCGTAATCTATACCGTAAACAGCTAAAATTCAAAAATTTCAGTAAAAATCATAAGTCGCAGCCAAAAAGAACATACTCTAAGGCTATGATTCCCAACTCTTGAGAGGGGACGAAGACAAGAAAAGGAGGCCATAGTGAGCGGAACGACAGATGGCGTCTTCCAAAATAAAAGAGAAAATTGGACGGTAAATACCATCGAAATGAGCCCAGTCTTGATATCATCTTCGAAATCTCCAGATCTTTGGCAATATACTACTACGTCACCTTCTGCCACTTCCTCTCCAACAGCGACTCGTTTCACACCAGACCAACCTTGCGTATCTATTCTCACTAGACCACCCTTATCTCTCCTCGCGTCTTCTCCTCCCATGCCTTATTAGCCATCAGTGATGCTTCACCGCGCGCCTCCCACCACCCCTCCTCAAGTAACTGACTGACTTGATAACCACTAGTAACCTGTGTCATCATCACCGAGACCGGCGGCATAAAAGTAACCAACTGCATGGTTATCCTCTTCTTGCTATGATGTTATTCAACAAGCATTTATGAGTACAAGATTGTATTATGCAAGATTTTATAGCAAAGATTAATAATATGCAAACTGAGCAAGGTTATCTAACTAGATTGGTTTAGCACAACAGGATCATTTTAATTCCAATAGACTTATAAATTGTAAATCGCCAAATGCAAGAGCATTTAACATTTGATAAATAAATAAATAATAAGGCATAAATATCCATAAGTAAGCAAGTGGCTTGCTGCGCTAATATCGAAACAGTGGAAAAATCCTTTTGCCAACAACCTATGCATAGACGCCCTGTCTTTGCGTTACCCAAACCATTTTTGTGAAAACTTAAAACTACCAAGGTGGAGGATTCACCAAGTTATCTATGACCAGAAACACAACTATTCGAACAGATTTATACTCTGTAGAAGTTGCGTGTAACATCCCTGATGAGGATATAATAATCCTCAATTTATTATTTATCTATAAATAGTATTATCACTTCATTCTACCATCCGTTGTATTCTTACATTTTCGACCATCCGTTGTACTCATACACCCGCCGATCACCAGGAATACTCGGACGAGGCGTGCTACAACAATCGGTCCTGCTACAGTAATCGGCTTACGACTAATCGTCGATGGCTTTCAGCTGGCCACGACCGATGGTCAATGGCTTTTGACTAACGAGCACGACCAATGGGTAGGGATGGCGGCGAAGGTCTCATGCTGATGGCGAGCATTGGTGGGTGACGAGGATATAATAATCCTCAAATGATTACATCATTATATTCCTTGAGTATACCCTTTATCGATAAGAGAGAGGCTTCACAGGGTAGTGTAAGTCTCTCTATGACCACTCCTCGGTCGTAAGGTTTTCTACGACTACATAGTCGTAAGTCCTTTTACGACCAAGTAGTCGTAGATCCTTCTACGACCAGGCGGTCATAAGTCCTTCTATAACCAAGTAGTCATAAGTTTTCTACGACCATATAGTCATAAGTCGTGGACCTTCCTGCGACCGATTTATCTCCAACTGGCTTGTCTACGACGACCTACTACATCGTGGGTCCATCTGACAAGATGGTTAGAACATTTGCTTATCCTTAATAACCGCACATGATATCTCTTTGACAACAACCGTCGCACGACAAACGGGCCATCATGTCTCTCTGACAATAACTCCCTTCAGACGGCTATCACCCGAAGCGTTAAGGTGCCTTTTGGCTTGGGACAACGGCTGCCGCTTCGCCAACTATATAAAGGTTGACGTCGAAGGAAAGAGGGACGATCGAGATCAGGTTCAAGTTCAAGTCTCTCTAGTGCAAGACATTTCGCATTATTCTCTTAGTTGTAATCAGTTCTCTGAGTAATAACTACACATGACGTATGGTTATTATTCTCCCGGAGAAGGTCCGAACCTGTATAAAAATATTTGTGCCTCTACTTTGAATGATTGTGAATCCAATCTTCAAGAGTTTCCTGAATCCAAATAAATCATACGTAAGATTGGTGTTAAAACAATGATGGTGGGGAAGGAGCTACAGGAAGGTGCACATTAGCTTGCATGCACATATGAGATGGTGGAGACATAAGGAGTTGGCCGAAGGCTCATCGGAACAGCGGAAATGACAAAAATGATGGCAGCAGTCGGAAATGGGAAAATGGGTGATTTCAACAACTCGTTGCAGGAACAAAGGAATTGAATGAGGTGAAAGCACAATCGCGATATAGAACACGAAATGACATGAGTGGCGCAAAGCCAAACTCCAGAACGGTGGGAATGCAATGGTGCAGAACAGCGCATTCACCAAAACGATGGGAAAATGATGGTGCAGAACGGCGTACTCGCCAAATACGAAGAAGATGACGGCGATGAGGTCCCTCATGGCTCCAATTGTGAAAACAAGTCTAGGAAGTAGATGAGTGATGCTCAAGGTGGAAAAGGATGCGCGTGTCAATCAAGGAAGGCAATGGCACGGTGGTGTGCTCGCTAGTGCCGAGGAAGACGATGTCATTCCTGGCAAACCCCAAGACTTTAAGCTCTGGTTCTTGAAGGGAAGCCGAAAATGGCGAGCTAGAGATAATGATGCTAATGGCTTGGCTTATATTGTAAGGAGAAGAGCGGGAGTAGCTCGTGAATTCTCACGAGCACGTGTGCGACAGTGATGAGCTGAGGTGGGTGATGGTTGCGGCGCATGCCTAGGGTCCATTGGGCAACGACGCGACTGTGTCAAGGCAGGCACATTGCATCTCCACACTGCATATGCGTGGCCACGATGGCGAAGGAAGCGAGCATGGGGTGGATAAAGGATCTGATAGGTGGGACCGAGGCCCATCGGTCAGTGGTAGTGGAAAGAGAGTGATGGAGATAAGTGCACTCGGCCAAAAGGCACTTCCGTGCGAAGGAAACGGAAAAAGGAGAGGGACGGTGGTGGCTTGGGTGGGGTTGGCACGTGGACTAGACATGGGCCGAAACAGGAGCAGGCCAGGCCAGGGCAGAAAGATTTGGCCACTAAGTGTTTTGGAATTTTAACCCTTTTTCGAAATTAATTAATTTCAGGAATTAAGTTTAAATTTTTCAAATTAGTAAACTAACTCTGAAGTTTATGAAAATTTTTGGAGAGGTTCCTGGCACCATCTAGCACCTAACAAAATTATTTCCAAGGTTTTATAAGCTTTTAGTTTTCCCTGAAAATTCTTTTAGGTGCTGATTAAGTAGAAAAAAAGATTTTTATAAATAGCCAAAGTGCTAGAAAAACCTGGAGATGCATACATTTAATATTTAAAACACAACCAAATAGAGAATTAGATTTTTGAGCTGTTACACCCGCCCGCCCCTCCGCCTGCAGCGCCAACGTCTCCTATTGATCAAGCCTTACACGGTCGCCTGCTCGAGGGGCCTCGCCGTCATGTCTCGCCGCACTTTGTACCATGGCAATGCAACCGCTCCATGTCAGGCGAGCCACCGTGCGCGCTTGGCCACGAGACATTCTCCGCCTGCTTCACTGCGCTTTGGGCCGCTTCACTGCTTCACTCCGTCCTAGAAAATCTAGCTTAGACATGCCTGTTAGATGGAACTCTACTTACTTTATGCTTAAACATATATTGCCATATAAGAGAACCTGTTTTCCTTCACACCCAAGGTCATCAATCTCGTAGCTTCTTCAGTAGAACCCAAGTTAGAGACCCTGAACTTACTGAGGACGATTGGGTTGTTGGTGAAAAAATATTTTCTTTTTTAGAACTTGTTCATAAAGCTACACTTTGTCTTTCTGGAGTATACTACTCAATCTCTCATCTAATTGTTCATAACATTCTTAAAATTACTACTCACCTAAAGGCTTTTGAGAATGATCCTGTACTGCCGGATACTGTAGTTGCCATGAAAACTAAGTTTTTAAAATTTTGGAGGGAAATTCCTATTTTATATGCATTCGACTTTATTTTGGATTCTAGGGCTAAACTCTAAGGATTTATAAATATATTACAACTTTTAAGTGATGCTACCAGTTTAGATTATTATATATACTATAGAGTAGTTAAGGATAAATTGTATAAGGTATATGTGAAATACGAAAATGAGTTTGGGTGCGTGTGTTTGGAAAGACCCGGTTGCCCTCGCACCTCTATGGAGACTATGCAATGGGGCAAAAATTTTGTTCTTCCTCTAGAGATTCTCGTGCAGGTACACATCAATAGGAGGAGGAAGGCGGCAAAGCACCGGAGACATATCAAGCTATCTCAACAGTGATAGCGTCAGCTTCGAGCAAGAGTTGAACATCCTCTCGTGGTGGTAAACCCAGAAAGTAACATATCCAATGCTATCCATATTAGCACGGGATGTGTTGACTGTTCCTGTCTCTACGGTCTCCTCGGAGTCAGCCTTCAGTCTATTTGGAAGAATAATCGAGGAACGACGAACAAATCTCTCGAATGAGATGGTCGAAATCCTTCTTACCATCAAAGACTGGGAGCAAGCTGAATCAAGACTCTAACATACTGCAGAGAATAGAGACTTAGAAGAATTTTTTTGAGAATTTGTATCTAGATAGTAATGAATAGGATTTTCAATATGTAGTCACTAGTGAGCTTTATAGGTTGTACTCTTATCTATCATGTCATTAAAAATAATTATCTTGATGATTAATAATGTCTACAATCTTTTATAACTTTTTATAATTTTCTACAATTTTTTGAATTTTTCTTCCTTTTCTAGGCTTAACGGGCCAACCTACCGGTACAGCCCGTTAAGCCCTTATAGTGCCTATGCCGGCACGGCACGGTCATAGGCCGTGCTTGGGCTCATACTATAGCCCGTGGACCAGAACGATACAATCTATTTATTTATCAAATCTAAACGGAACATATTTAAACTGGGCCCGTGCTGTGCCGTTCCGGCCCAGCCCAGTGAACAGCTCTGGCCGGAACCATACGCAAAAGGCGCGGCCAAACCCTAACAACGCACGGGCGCGCTGCGCGGCTCCCATATAACGACCCCCTCCCCACGTCGGCCCCGCCCCCGTTGAGAGAGTCGCCTGCTCTCCGCCTGCGCCCTCCGTATCCAGCAACCAAAAACTACAACACCCCACCCAAAAAAAAGTAACATCCCACGAAAAGGAAAAAAAATCCCCAATCTCTGCGAGATCTACTCGTATCTACCTATATATGAATCCATTTGCTAGGGTTTAGAGCCGATTTTTCGAAAAAAAAATTGAGAAAAAAGAACTCGAGGGGTCGGTAGGTGGCGATGGCAGCGCAGGTGGCGGCGGCGGCCAACGGGGGCTCGGCGGGGGTTGTCCCCGCGGCGGCTGCGGCGGCGGGAGGGGTCGGCGTCGGCGTGGCGCAGCCGCTCCCGACGACGTCGCTGTACGTGGGCGACCTGGAGGGGTCGGTGACGGACTCGCAGCTGTACGAGCTCTTCAGCCAGGCGGGGCAGGTGGTGTCGGTGCGCGTCTGCAGGGACGTCAACTCGCGGCGCTCGCTGGGCTACGCCTATGTCAACTTCAGCAACCCCATGGATGGTATTGCGATCCCCTCTCGTATATATCTATGTTCGATCTCGGATTAGGAAACTGGTCAAGGTTTGGATGTTGAATTTTGGTGTGATCAGATGGGAGAAAGTTTTGGGTTTGGTTCATTCCGATAACATCTGTAAAATTGTTAACATCAATGGTAGTTCGATTAGTTGTTGGCTGATTGGATTTGTTTGGCAACTTGCCAACTTGGATAGGTATTGAAGCGATCGGACTAGCAGAAGTCAATGTCTAGGTAATTGGTTTATGTCAATCAGCTGCCATGATGCAATGCCACTTGGATCTATTGTGTTTTGGGTGGTGGGGAGGATGATAGTGTCACTTGGGGTTGTAGTGTTTTGGAAGTTGTTAAGATGATGCCCAGCAACTGGTTTTATTGATCCTGGTGTGGTGCTTGTGGTATAGACTATAGACTTTAGACGACCTTTTTTACAATTAAATTACCAGGTTGATTTCCTGTGTTTTTGGTCGGTACTGGTATGGTTGTGCTGTATACTAGAAGAATTGACGCCATCCTGATTGATTGGAATCTATGGTATTGATGTTCTATACAGCTGTCCGTAGCTGTTATTGAATTGTTGTGTAAATTAGCTGTTACATAGATAGAGTAGGAATGTAGATCAGCCCACATTCAATACCAAAGTTAATTCTGGGCACAGTCTGAATGGATACTTAGAGGAGGATATAAGGTGCAACAATATGTAAGGTGCATGCAAATGTTGCATACTGTAGATAATGGGTAAGTACATTTGGAATACATGCTTTTCATTAGAGCAATTGTTATGCCTCATCAAACTACATCATCCATCATGAAGCTTGTTAGCATTGTTGTCGGACTTTTGCACTTTTGCTACTAGCCTATTACAGTTAAATGTGGACCATATTAGGCTTGTTCACTGATTACCTATTCCATTTGACAGCTGCAAGAGCATTGGAAGTGCTGAACTTTGCTCCTCTGAACAACAAGCCCATCCGGGTAATGTATTCAAACCGTGACCCAAGCAGCCGCAGAAGTGGATCTGCAAACATTTTTATCAAGGTACTGTTTCATATTTTAGTTTGCATTGTCACTCTAAAATAACCAGCTTCTTTCATCACTTACCTCTGATGAGAGCACTTTCAACTTTCTTTTTGCAGAACCTTGACAAAACAATAGACAACAAAACTCTTCATGATACCTTTTCTGCATTTGGTACAATTCTCTCATGTAAGGTTGCTACAGATGGAATGGGCCAATCCAAAGGCTTTGGTTTTGTTCAGTATGAAAAAGAAGAAGCTGCACAGTCTGCAATAAAAAGTCTAAATGGGATGCTTATCAACGATAAGCCTGTTTATGTTGGGCCTTTTCTTCGCAAGCAAGAGAGGGAGAATTCTTTTGACAAGGCAAAATTTAACAATGTCTTTGTGAAAAATTTGTCTGAGTCTACCACAAAGGAGGATCTAGTCAAATTTTTGGTGAATATGGGAATATTACAAGTGCTGTTGTCATGATTGGCATGGATGGTAAATCGAGGTGCTTTGGCTTCATCAACTTTGAGAGTCCAGATGATGCTGCTCGTGCTGTTGACGAACTTAATGGAAAGAAAATTAATGACAAAGAGTGGTATGTTGGAAGAGCTCAGAAGAAGTCAGAAAGAGAGATGGAACTGAAGAGAAGATTTGAGCAAAGCATGAAAGATGCTGCTGATAAACACCAAGGACTAAACTTATACTTGAAGAATTTGGATGATAGCATTGGAGATGATCAGCTACGTGAACTGTTCTCTAACTTTGGCAAAATTACCTCTTGCAAGGTGCTTTCATGTTTTGCAATCTTTATCTTTCCCTTCACCTTTATTTCTTGATGCTGTATGATCATAGCTGACTGAATTTAATTAATAGGTAATGCATGATCAAAATGGTGTTAGCAAAGGGTCTGGCTTTGTTGCATTTTCAACTCGTGAGGAAGCATCTCATGCTGTAAGTTTACTTCCTGAATGTCTGATTAACTGTTGAATGACACATGTGGCTGACATGTTTTCCTTGTATACAGTTAACTGAAATGAATGGCAAAATGATATCTGGGAAGCCATTGTATATTGCATTTGCACAGCGCAAAGAAGAAAGAAAAGCGATGTTGCAGGTGTTTGTCCTTGAACCAAGTTTTTATTGCACTGATGTCAAATTGTTATTGCTAGTGCCAAACTATCAATTATAGATCAGGCAAATAGCAGCACACTCATCTTGCACTTCACATGAAAATAAGAGATGTCATGTGAATTACTGTTTTGTATATGGATGCAACAATAGATTGGTGATGTTTATCGATACTTAGGTAATTAGGTTTGATGAACTTGAAACTTCTTTTTTTAGTCTGAGAGTTCAGAGCATGGTGATGGTAGCACCGATGTGCATGGAGGCCTTCCAAATATGTGTTCCTTAATTTTGTAGCTGACACATGAAAAATGCAACTTTCATAGCCTGCACAATAAATGTATATTATACTTTAGATATTGTTAAACTTATTGACCACAACAATTCCTGTTCTTGACAAAGATTATTGCATAAATACTTTGCAATTTGTACAAAGTTTGTTCTTGTTGAGTTGTTTATGACCATC
This sequence comes from Bonia amplexicaulis, assembly GCA_036346245.1. NCBI lineage: Eukaryota > Viridiplantae > Streptophyta > Magnoliopsida > Poales > Poaceae > Bonia > Bonia amplexicaulis. Next base: position 12,867,662 of record CM070745.1, on the reverse strand, counting down.
CATCGTTAAAATGCTGACGGTAGCACATTCCTTATTATTCAGGCCCAGTTTTCTCAAATGCGCCCTGTACCAATGACACCTTCTATGGCTCCTCGCCTTCCCATGTACCCTCCTATGGTTCCTCTTGGGCAGCAACTCTTCTATGGGCAAGCTCCACCTGCTATCATACCCCCTCAGGTACTTTTGTAACTGTATTATTGCTTTCATTCTGAACTTAGCATTATCTTCAGGTTTTACCCCTGTCCAACTTTAAAATGAGAATCAATATATTTACATCTGTAAATAAGATAAGCTAGCACTACCTTGTGCAGTCTAAGTACATGGAAATTTGCATGGTATTTTGTATGATTAAATGGGCATTGCAAAGTGGGGGTTCAGTGGAAAATATTCTTGGGGGTTTATCAACTTTATATGAGTGAAATAATATCATTGATCAATATCCTAGATTACTTTATGCAATTAGTTTTCAATGGCTGGTGTGTTGCTTTCTCTCGTGCTGGGAACATACTCAGGAGTAAGTAAATTTAGCAATGCAATGCAATTTTTAGGACATAAATAGGTTCTTCACCTGTCAACAACATTACATTAGTTGTTCTGGACTTCCTGCAATAAGAACTTTTTTGTCATGTCTTATTCATTTGGCATTTGGTTTGAAATTCTAGTCTTGTGTGGTCATTATGTTCATTTTAATTATTTACTTAATGTGCTGTACTTCATGGAAAATGTAAGAACTGGATATTGATCGCATGTGTGCTTCTTCTGTGTAGCCGGGATTCGGTTTCCAGCAACAGCTTGTTCCAGGCATGAGGCCTGGGGGTGCCCATATGCCAAATTACTTCGTTCCGGTTGTCCAACAAGGTCAACAGGGTCCTCGCCCAGGTATTAGGCGCTCTGGCGCTGGGTCTGCCCAGGGACAGCAATCTGCTCAGTCATTTCAACAACAGGTTTGCAACAATAAATCCATACACCCATTGTATTTCCTATTATTAAGCCAATTTTTGGGCACTGCTTTGTCAATAGAAATTAGGTAGCAAACTTGATTTCACGTAGATTGTATTCAATCTCAAAAACCCACTTTCCCCTTTGCCAAGAAGTATGTTGTGCTACTTTTCTTGTTGTCCAGTCTGGTGTGTGCTGGAAGTCTGGATTGGTTGGTGGGTTTTGTCCTGTGGAGGACTACTGAATGTGCAGTGACATATCACATATATTGTCATGGTTCTGTAACAGATGCTTCCAAGAGGACGTGCCTACCGATACCCACCTGGACGTAACATGCCTGATGTTCCACCAATGCCGGGGGTTGCTTCTGGGGCTATGATGCAGCCATACGATATGGGAGCTTTCCCAGTACGAGATGCTGGCTTGTCGCCTGCTGCTCCAATTGGAACTCTGACTTCTGCCCTTGCAAATGCTACTCCAGACCAGCAAAGAACGGTATGTCTTGATTAATAGTCCTCTATTAGCCTATTGTATTCGATGTTCAATTCATTATCTATTTTCATCCTAGGCAATTTATATCACATGGTCCCAGTGATCCGCACAGTTAGACTAGATGCCCTTCTGCTATGTTATTGTTTGGAGACATGTACAATATGCGTGGAGATGCACCCATTGTTTGCAGAAATTGCATTGCAAACTCTCTTTGCTGTATTTTGCCCTCCTGCACTGTCAATGTTCTGATGTGTTCATTTATTTTTACATCTAGATCCTTGGTGAAAGCCTATATCCACTGGTTGAGCAACTGGAACGCAGCCAAGCGGCCAAGGTCACTGGAATGCTTCTGGAGATGGACCAGACGGAGGTTCTGCATCTGCTCGAGTCTCCAGAGGCTCTGAAGTCTAAGGTTGCTGAGGCTATGGACGTTCTCCGCAACGTGGCCCAGCAGCAGATTCCGAACACCCCGACCAGTGAACTTGCTGGGTTATCATTGGCCGACGCCATTATCTCCTAATTTAGAGTCGTAGCAATCTTGAGCTTGCAGTCGCGTGTGGTCTTCCCTGAGGTTTTCCGGCACATGACGGTATCTTTTCCCCTACATGGTTGAGCTTGAGTGAGTCGAGTTCTCGTATTGGATGTTAGGTGCTATTCTTCTCTGTTTGCCTGGTGTCCCTGCCATTGTGGCCAGGTACTTATTTCCACGTTTGAGTACTATGATGAGAGCCTCGGTTTTATACTTGTGCCTTGTCGCAATTTTTGCTGTTAATGATTGAGAGAGTAACATTGCACGCCTCGGAACTTGGATCTTTTAAATTTTTTATATGGAATGTCTTGCGTAATGATCAGAGCCAATGTAATTTCACCGCACTTGGGTTGTGTTGCTTGGTTGTCATTTTGTCAGAGCGTGGAGGTCCAAGGAAAGCTGGTGTTTGCGCTCGGCTGGTTGCATCGAATTCAGCATGAAACCATCCGTCATGTTGGCATCATCAAGTGACGATACTGTACTCTTGAAATACGTATTAAATACCTCTGTGACCTGCATTCATAAATAAACACCTAAATTGTCAAGCAACATCTACAATTTCGACAGATGTAGTCGGAACAATTTCTACGCAGGAAACTTCAAGGTGCCATCAACAAGCATAAAACACATTTACGTCTGTTCGTATTATTTTTTGCTTCTAGCTTTTGTTTAAAAAAATCAAAAGTTAATGTTAACATCTAACTTTTCAATTTTTCATCATCTTATTTTTGTCTCGCTTTGAGAATAAGGATAAGTTTGGTGGTCAACGTGACAACGTCTCTGCAGGCTCATCAACGAAGCAAGCTCCATTAAATATTCAGGCTCAACAGCCAAATGTGCATGGTAATAATAGTGTAATCCATACGTTGGGAGTATCCAGCGCTAAGGCCTTTGGATGCTAGCATGAGATCGAACTTGACCTTTCAAAAACCAAAGCTCTGCCAGCGACAGCCCACGGCACGACGAGTGCCAAAGCCCGGCATCCCTACGCTTTGCCTCGTTGGTCAAGCAGGCACGGCGTGGCGACAGTAGCACTCGGCGCAACCGGCAAGTCTCAAGAGTTGTATCTCTGCTCCTTCAAAACTTAAAAAGAGTAAATTGATGATAATAATGGTTTATCCCTCCCAACTCCCCTTCCATATCTGAGTAAAAAAATTCTAATAAAAATAAAAAATTAATCTACTAAAAAAGAAATTGTCATATCCTAAAAATCTTATAACAAGAAAAAACAACAACAAAGTTCTACCGGATGCGTGACAGAGCAGAAGGCGCGGAGGTATGATATGATCGAGCGCGTGAGCCGAACAGACCAATCTCAATAATGTTAACGTATGCTAAGATAATATGATTTTTATATTGTAGCCTAAACATGCGTTCGGCTGGTTACTTTATACACGCCTGTATCTGTCTCGCCCGTGCCGTGCGTAGGCTCACGGCTCACCTCACCTGCTGCAGTTACCGGTCGCGAGATTCTCACACAAGTAACAACACGGCCGCGCGCCTGCATGCGCGCGGAGCCCGGCCGCCTGCCACATGGCGCAGCCCTCGTCACAGCCTCGGTGCCGCAGCCCGGCCTTGCGCAGCCATCCGTTCCACCCGCCGTAAATGAAGCCTAGCCACCGCTATTTCACCGGCCTTAATTACGACATGAGCAGCTGACCAAGAGAAGTCTCCGTGTCGTCCGTGACTCCCTTCCTGGTTAGTACCATCTCGCGCTTGCGCTGAATGGATCAAGCTAGCCCAAGTCCAATCCAAAAAACTGCACTTCCTTAATATGTGCCTCATATATAATTAACTAGCTGACTGCATGCTAGCTTCATGTGATTAATTGCTGCTGATTCCCAGTCTGTGCTATGGAAAATCAGGTCGCATCGCGCGCCCCGTCGGAGCTGCGCATCGCCATGGTGAGCCAGCAAGCACGCCGTGCTGTTAATTGCGTCAATTTGCCATGCCTAGATTCTTTCCGTTCTGCTGCATGCTGTGTCAATTTGCAGGATCTAGAAGGTGCAACTAAGATACCACCGATGCAAACACCGAGGTCACACCTGCTGCTCAGCTGCGGGGAATCCATCCTGGCGGTGGCGCAGAATGCGTACCGACGAGTGGAGGCGATGCGCTGCCCGGTGGGCTGCTTGGCCAGGGGGTTCTCCCACATGGCGGCTCCAATCCTGAGCCCCCTGCAGCTGAGATGCCTCTCGGCCCTCTCCTTCGTCGACAGGCAGCTCATCGTCGTCCAGGACGTCACGGCCGTGCTCTTCCCTCGCTCCGAGCGCGCCTTTAGGAAGGTCGACGAGCTCGTCCTCCTCATGGAGTCCCTGCCCGCGAGGTTAGACGGCGCAATCGACGGCCTCGAGGCTTTCGTGGCCGGCGTGAAGGGCGGCGTCATCCCGAGACGGTGCTGCCGAGCAGGCGACTTCAGGGACATCCGGTGCGACGAGGAGGAAGGCGCGTCGCAGTACCGGGCAGTGGCGGACGAGGCGAGGGCCATGGAGAGAAGATGCGAGGATGCGACCCGGAAAGTGGAGAGCGTGGAGGTTGTCACGGTGCACGGCGACGGCGACGACGGTGGGACAGGAGATCCAACAGAGACCATCGGCGCCTGTCCAGCTGAGAAGATCACCGGGGACACTGAACGCGACGAGAAGACCGACCTCGATGTTGCGCAAGGTGCATATGAGAAGGCAACGCGTCCAGAAACAGGGCAACAAGAGGTCAGCTGTGATGATACAGCAAGAACTCTCAAGGGTGAGAGGAAAGAAGAGGCAAGTCCGGTGAAACGCGACATGGCATCAGGTGGCGAAGAATGCGCCGAGGGAGTGGAAACACACGCTGCAGAAATCATGGCGGCCATGCAGAGCACCGAGATTGCCGAGGTTGAAAGCCAGGAAGCTGCCCCTCACGAGGAAGGAAGCAGCGCGAGGGAAGAGGCCGTTTCAACGAGCGGCAGGGAGAGCGAGGCGGATGCTTTTTTCGATCTGTTTGACGAAGCGTGGCAACAGAAGCTAGCCTAGAGCGGCGAGCGCGTGAGGGTCAGCGGGTTAAAATAGGCTAATATTATGACATGTCTTCGTCTAGTGTTCAGGGCTGTACATGCAGATTTGTTATATGGGAGTGTCTATACAACATGTGATTATTTTTGGGTAAAACAATTGATTTTAGAACGTTGGATGGTGATCTAACGCTCGTCATCTTTTTGGAGGGGTGCTTATATTTGAAACAACCTTTTTTTTGACGGGGGTGCTTATATGGGTGGATCCGTTGGGTAGAGATCCAACGTCTCTAGATCATCTGACTGTTTTTACTTTCAAAAATAGTCGAATGTTATATAGCATTTCTCTTGTTATATTGTGTAACATAGAGAAGCATACAGAATAATGGGATCCCAAGATCCAGATATGGTCATAGAGGCCGTTTAATGCTAACTCCCTAAGAGTTGTTTTAGTTTAAATGAACTTCAGGGTTTTTGAGACAGAAGCAAGGTTACAAGAAGACTAACCCCGGATGCATGCTCTGCAAGGTATTGCCGTATGCCGTAGAATAACTTACGGCTATATGATCGTAGAATAATTTACGACTATCTGGTCATAGAAAAGTTTACGACTAAAGGATGATCGTAGAAAGAACTACGACTTATGTGTAGTTGTAGAAAGACTTACGATCGAGAAGTAGTCGTAGAAAGACTTACGACTGGAGAGTAGTCATAGAAAGACTTACGTCTACTCCGTAAAACCTCTATCTTATCGATAAAGGGTATACTTAAGAAATATAATGACGTAATAATTTGAGAATTATTATATCCTCATCTAGCCCCCCCAACTTCAAGTAAAAGTAACTTACTTGAGAAAGAGAGATCGTAGACTGCTAAACTAATAAAAATGCATGCTTTGATGTAAGATTGCTTATGGACAAATTCTATTTAAGACTGCTATAAAAGGAATAAAGCATTAACGAGTACATAATTAAGTTGAACCCGCTCGGACTAAAGAGTGTTGGTCCCTTTTTCTTTTGCGATTTGCACGGATCTGAGAGGGGAGAGGAAGAGGGAATAGGAGATGCATACCGTCGGATGAAGAAGAGGATGGGTTGGACATCGCGTGTTCGTGGCCGCGATCTGCGCAAAAGCGCCGACGGTCGGGGAAGAGGTGGGCGGTCACGCAAGCGCCTGCCCGGTGAGGTCGACGGCGATGGCGATGGAGCTTCCGTCACGATGGCGCCCTCGGATCGTGTCAGGAATCTTGGTGGGGTGGCGGTGCGATCAACCTCGTGACTAGAGCCCGGCCCCACCCTCTATTTATAGCGCAGACATGACAGGGCCCATCGGCCAAAGTGGTGGCGCCCCGATCGTATGCTGGTCAAGGGTCCGATTAGTTGGGCTAATCGGGAGAGATCATTCTAACATTCTCCCCTTGATCTCCTCTCATACTTTATCCTTAATTACTTTTGCCTTTACACATTCCATCACAGATTAGTGCATAGAACATGTCTCATCGTCACGGTCAATCGCCGATAGATTCAATGACTACAATACACCTCTTTGTTCAAATAGTTACTTTAATACTTTGGGCCATCTTTTAGTCCAGAATCATAGGCTTTCCCTTAAACCCATGCCGGCTACATGTTCTCTCGAACACGTTGGGTGGTAAGCCTTGGTAAGCGGATCCGCTAACATCTTTGCGGTACTTATATGCTCAAGACTTATAATTTGATCCCGAACTTTATCTTTCACAACATAATACTTTATGTCAATGTGTTTGGCAAACACCACTTGACTTATTGTTGTGGGCATACACATCATGGGTTCATTATCGCAGACAACTTAAGTGGTCTATTGATGTCGTCAACCACTTTTAAACCGGTATGAACTTCTTGCCGTTCACCCGCCTGTAGCCTCATAACATGCTACAAACTCGGCATACATTGTGGACGATGTAGTGACGGTTTGCTTTGAGCTTTTCCACGATATAGCTCCTCCTGCGAGTGAATACATATCCGGATGTAGACTTTCTATCATCTCGCAAAATCGAATCAGATACCCCACTATATGGAGTAAATCTGATCTTCTGTATGTCATCATGAGGCCTTTTGTTCCTTGCAAATAACGCAAGACTTTCTTTATCAATTTCCAATGTTCTATTCCGTGATTGCTCGAATCGCCAAGTAACCGGTAACAAATGATAAGTCGTATGCGTACACACTTGAGCATCTTGTAAGCTTGACAACAAGCATATGGAACCGCTTTCATTTGATCGATCTCATACTGGTTCCTAGGGCATTGAAAATCCCCATATCTGTCGCCCTTGACTATAGGTGCATGTGAAGGACTACATTTATGCATACCAAATTTCTTTAATACTCTCTATGTATGCCTTTTGTGACAGTCCCAATACCCCCTTGTTTCTATCCCGGTGAATTTCGATCCCTAGAACGAACGAAGCTTCACCAAGATCTTTCATATCAAAGTTTGAGGACAAAAACTTCTTTGTCTCTAGTAGCAGATTGACATCACTACTAGCTAGTAGGATATCATCCACATCTGATTAGGAAGATAAACTTTCCATCTTTAAACTTTGCATAAACACAGTTGTCCTCTACATTCTCTTTAAACCCAAATTTTCTTATTGTACTGTCAAACTTTCGGTTGTGCCATGTAAACATCTTCCTCCAAATCCCCATTAAGAAATGCCGTCTTTACATCCATTTGATGTAACTCTAAATCATAATGTGCAACCAATGCCATTATGATTCGAAGAATCTTTACATGAGACCGAGAAAATGTCTCATTGTAATCAATCCCTCTCTTTATGTAAAGCCTTTTGCCACAAGTCGCGCTTTGTATCTTTCTACATTCCCTTGGGAGTCAAGCTTTGTCTTGTAGACCCATTTACGACCCTCTTGTTTTGGCTCCTTTAGGAATAATTTCCAAGTCCCGACTTTATTAGCCTTCATGGACCTCATTTCCTCTTCCATGGCCTCAAGCCATTTTGAGGAATTTTCGCTTCTCATGGCTTCTTCAAATGAGGTGGGATCATCCTCCATTTGAAATTCCTCTGTATGATAAATCTGATAATCATAAATAGATGATCTTCTTACTCTTTGAGACCTTCTCGGGGCCTCCACATTTGGTACATCTTCTGTTTGAGGCTGCTGTTGCTCCCCCTCATCTCGTAGTAATTGGTTCTATATGATCCTGAAGAATGTGTTCTTCATTCTCATTCATCGTTGCCAGGAGGAACAATAACAGTCTTGGCACCACGTTGTCTTGTACCGTCGGTGTAGCGACGGCGCAGTAGTGCGAAGAATGGCTCTTGAATCATCGGAGTGGGCGCATACGCCCGCTTCTCTTCAAGGTCAATCTTTCGAGCTACCATGCTCCCCCTCATCATTTCAAGGTCAAACTTTGTATATCTGTCTGGACAGTAGAAACGAAAGCCTTTTGACTTTTCAGGGTAGCCAATGAAATGACAACTTACTGTTTTGGGATCAAGTTTCCCAAGGTTTGGGTTAAATACTTTAGCCTCAGCAGGACTCCCCCACACACGTAAGTGGTTTAGTGAGGGAACTCTTCCTGTCCACATCTCGTACGGTGTTTTGGGCACCGACTTACTAGGCACTCTGTTGAGAATATGAATGGCGGTTTTCAACGCCCATCCATAAACTCAACGGCGGTGGAGTAACTCATCATGCTTCGCACCATATCCATCGTGGCGGTTGCGTCTTTCAGCTACTCCATTTTGCTGAGGTTCGCCCGGTGTAGAATACTGGGCCACTATGCCATTTTCCTGTAAAAACCTTGCAAAAGGTCCAGGAACTTGTCCATATGGGGTATGTCGACCGTAGTACTCCCCACCACGATCAGATCGAACTATCTTAATCTTTAAATCGTGTTGGTTTTCAACTTCAGCCTTAAATATCTTGAATTTTATCCAAGGCTTCATTTCTTTCTTTGATTGGATAAATATATCCATAACGGGAGTAATCATCCGTGAATGTTATGAACGAGTCATATCCATCCACACTTTTCACAGGAAAAGGACCACAAATATCTGTGTGAATAATTTGTAGAACTCATGTGCTTCTTTTAGCGTCTTTCTTAATTTTCTTTACATATTTTCCTTTAATGCATTCTCTGCATTGTTCTAAGTCTGAGAACTCTAATGGAGGAAGAATATCATTCTTAACTAGTCTTTCTATTCTCCCCCTCGAAATATGGCCTAAACGCGGTGCCATAATTTCGACGACTCATCTAGAGTTCTCTTCGTTTCTGTTTACATTCGTGAGCGAGGATTCATTTATGAACGTAATAATGTTCTCACCTTTCTTTGACATAATCATCTTCAAGAAATCGGGACAATCTTTCTTGTAGTGTCCCGTCTTCTTGCAGTGAAGACACTGATCTTTCTCCACTGTGAAATTATTCTGTTGAGGTTGAAAACAAAGGCTTTTCCTTGTTCTTTGAGGAGAAGTTCTTGTTGAAGTTCTTTTCTTGTTATCCTTCACATAGTTGATAGAACCACCATGTGAGGATTTAAATCTTCCTCCTCTTGCACACACATAGCTATGCACTTTTCTAAGTCTCATTTCTGTCAGCATATTGTAGTTGACAACAAAGTGTCAAACTCTTTCAAGAAAGAAGCAAAAACAAATGAATAAGGAACTCATCCTTGAGAGCCAAATCCATTGGTTTAAGCTTGGATGCCAAGTTACTCATCCTTAGTATGTGCTCTCTTATGCCACCGCCACCACCGAATACCTCTGTCACAAGTCGCTTAATCACTGTAGCATAAGTCTTTGAAGAGCCAAGAACCGACTCTTTATTTTGTCAAGGTACTGTGACAAGTCACACTCTGCGATTGAGCCCACAATTGCGAGGCTCAATCGTGTTTTTATCACGACCAAACATTTCTTGTTGGCAGTGACCCACTTTTTATGATCAAGATCATATGACATCTTTATGGGAGCAAAGTCCCTCTGTATATAGTGAGAACATTTATAATAACAATAATAACAACAACTGCAAGTCTTGATTTCAACGTTGGTTAAAATTAAAACATACTGATCGTTTACATTAAATCTACATCACCGCTGGGCGAAATAGAAATAATGCATAAAATCATCAATTAAAATTATAATACTTTTAACAGCAAAATTATATGCCTTATTTTAACGTTGGTCAAAAATACGACATACAATTTTATTTATACATTAAATCTACATCACCGTTGGGCAGAAATAGAGATAATGCATAAAAAACTTCAATTAACAATTATAATAATGTTATTATCAACGTTGGTCAGAAAATAACAATATCATAATTATCTGGAAATTCATTGAATTCTCAAAATTAAATTCTCCCGTTGGTTCGAATTTAATAATGAAAATAATCAATCATTAACTTTTGCAGCGGAAACTGTAATTATTCTAAAATAATTCACTATTCAGAAGCAATATTACTGTATGCATCTAATCTCTGGAAATTAATTAACACGTTGGTGCAAAATTAAAACAGAGATTAGATACGTTAATTATCTCTTTTAACTGTAGATCAATTCTTTTGATCGTACATCATTTCTTTTGACCGGTTAACATATCTTTTGACCAGTCAACGAAAATTTCTCCACTCAAAAAACCACTGTCGAGCAGCAAAAACAAGAATGCAAAGAGTGGTGGCTATGTATGCCACGTCTAACCTGGCTGAAAGGTGCTGTATGGCTACTCCACCCACTCACTTCTTTTGACTGGTCAAAAAAAAAACTTTCCACCACTCAAAAAACCACTGGGCATTTCCTCTCTCTCCACTCATCCGCAAAAAGAGGAACTGGGAGGCGCAAAAAGAGGATCTGGGCGGCCGAGCGGCTGGGATAAGCAGCGGACGGACTCACACAAGACAGCAAGCCGCGGGCTTGCTACCGAGAGCCGGCGGATGGGCTGGTGAGCAGTAAGCGGCAATCGCGACCCGGCGAGCGGCGTCACAGGGCCCCATCGGCGGCCAGCCAGTAGCCAGGCGGCCAAGAGCGGCGAGCGGCAGCGCGGTGCGGCGGGAGGCGAACTGACCTCGGCCGGACGGCGGCCCGAGCGGCATGCACGAGGTCAATGCCAGCACCGGCAGCAAGCAAGGCACGGCGCCCTCGGCGGGCGGCGGCATAGCATGGCGACCATGGCGGCGGCGGCGGGCGGCGCAGCGGCATGGCGACCACGCCCGTAAGGCTCGATACCATTGTTGGTCCCTTTTTCTTTGCGATTTGCACGGATCCGAGAGGGAGAGGAAGAGGAATAGGAGATGCATCTGGTCGGATGAAGAAGAGGATGGGTTGGACATCGCGTGTTCGTCGTGGTGATCCGCGCAAAGCGCGACGGTCGGGGAAGAGGTGGATCGGTCACGGCGGCTGCTCCGGTGAGGTCGACGGCGATGGCGATGGAGCTTCCGTCGGCCGATGCGCGTCCTCGGATCGGTGCGGGAATCTTGGTGGGGTGGCGGCCGCGATCAACCTCGTGACTAGAGCCCCCCCCACCCTCTATTTATAGCTTGTACGACAGGGCCCATCACCAAAGTGGGTGGCGCCCGATCGGCGCTGGGGTCAAGGGCCGATTAGTTGGGCTAATCGGGAGAGATCATTCTAACAAAGAGCGCGGCACCGAACGTAGTACCGAGTCAAGGGTTGCCGGCTGTCCGCTTTCTCTGGCTGCGAAGCTGGTCTTGAGGGAATGTCAGCCTGTCCGGAGAGCATCGTACGTCGCGCAAGTCATATTACGATGGTGGCCGAATGAGAACCGGTGTACCATACAATTGACTGGGCCTAATCTCTTAAGCGTTGAACATCTGCTGCACCCAGTCCTCTACACAATTGCTGATGTCCTATGTAGGGAAACATGTTTTGTTAGACCAATGTAAGGTAGAACTGCAATGAGACCCGTAATTGTAAGCACTAATGTCACGTAGCCCACTCCACGACCACAGCGCCAACAATAAGCAAGATGTGTCACTTATCGTGCTACCCCACCGTGGCAATTTGGCCCAGCATGGTAGGCAACAAGCGAGCGCGGTAGGCGACGGGCCCTACCGGCCTACCGCGTTGCCCAAGATCGACAACTATAATAGTTATTAGTTTGTTTGAGAGAAGAATCGATAAGTCATACGTAAAAAGCTCGGCTGTTGGCTAGTCCGGACCAGTAGCAGCAGTAATAAACTCCTGGGCGTGGGATCCAGCGTTAATCATCTCTGATCAAATCACTCGTAGTAGTTTGCTGAATCTTTCATCTGGAACAATAGGCTTTGCTGATTCTTTCATCCCGGCAGGATGAATGCGTACCTGTGAATGCTGATCGGGACCACCGCGATAACGAATGGATAAACTCGAAACGTTACTAATGATAATGGCTAGCCCAAGCAAAATCTTGCTGCTCCTAGCAGGCCAGCAAAGATGGTTGAGTTTTTATACGACTTATGGCTACAGCTATAGTTTATAATTTTGTACGCAAACGCGCGAATCTGCGGCAGCGATCGCAGCAGGCAGTAGGCTGGCAAGGCTCCTGGGTTTGTCTCCCCAGTCGTCAGGTTTCACAACGCCTTTGTCTGGGGATCCTAGAACAAAGCACCAACTCTCCTACCTGCCTGCTGCATGCACGCCATTTCAGTAATCTAATGCATGCTTATTTTAGTGTCCGCGAGGATATACCTATAGCCCCAACATCGCAACATTTCTTAAGACGGAATCTAATGCATGCACGCCATTTCTTAAGACGGGATCTACAAATTAACTATAGTACACGTTAAAAGCCTAACATCTGTATCAACCAAAATCGCAAACGAGTATCCCTTTCTCCACAATCTCCGCGAGTTAAAACCATAATACAAAAATAACAGGCCACCCAAACTTGGAACTCATGCATGGGGGATCTAGCTGCAGGTGGAGCATCTGAATATTTATGATGAGGTTTTTTTCGATTTATGACTTAGATTTCCTCTTAAATAAATAAATATGAGAGTTTTTTTGTCGTTATTTCAAAACGGTTTATTATAACAACTTTTTAAAACGGCTTATCAGTATATTGACATTTGATTTAGTCACATAAATACTCACATAAAAAACATAGGCCACAGCCGTAACCGAAATGAGCTATATATATATTCTCAACTCTCTAGTTCTCCAAAAGAAAGCCACTTAGTATTAGTTTACTAAACAACCTGTCGCTCTTTATGCCGGCGTTGTGATTGGTTAGACTCTTGATTCTCAAACCTTCAGCGACAATGAACTAAACTCATGCTAGGATAGCGTTTATCAGATAGCTGAATCAGCAAGCGGAAAAAAAAAGAAAGAACAGGATAATTCTCATAAAAAAAAAAACCTGAACAACAGGATGATTTTTTTCTTTTCCGGCTAATAGTGATGTTCCCGACAGAAATAACTACAAGCTCTCCTCGGTACTACTCGAAAAACTAGTGCTAGAAAAGACTACATTTCATCTCTCACCCTCTCCAACAAGATACTTAGCAGCTGCCCTTAACAGTGTACTGCAGAGTTATCAATACCCATCCGCCATGCGCTTGCAAAGAAATGAAGCTGTGAGGCTTTTCTGAAAAAGAAACAAGGGGAACCGGAATTAGCACGTAAAACTCTGATTTCAAATACAACCAGCAAGGCAAACATGGATGTGGAGAATAGCACAATGTTGCAGTTGCAAACGAAGTCTAAGTATACATATTTGATGCCTTGTGAAGTTGTGATTTGAATCTACTTAAGCCGGACTACTGAAGAAACAAGGCATGGGTATTATCATTTACTCCTGTTGTTAGTGTATTACGAAGCTAGCAGTGTATTCATAGAACATGAACTTGTGTATTTGCAAACCCAGCTGTGTTGCATAATATGTTGAAAAATCCTACAAAAAAGGCAACATTGAGAGAAATTTTCAAGCATAAAACAATGAAACTTGCCTGATCATACTTTATTACTTTCTATTTGCGGGACTCAACCAGTATATATACTGGCTTTCCATTTAGCTTGTAGAAATCCTGTATAGAATATGCAATCCCAGTCAGCATATTTGAAGGGCTAACCCTGACATTCCTCTCTTTAAGATAATGGGTATATCAAATACATTGCTAGATTAAAAAAATGAAGCTCGAAGCTTCCTAGTGCTCTATGAAACATCTTCATCGAGGGATATGACAGAGCTGTCGCAAGCCACTGGCTCTTCCCTTGGCTTGGTCCACCGGTGTGTATTGTTTGTACTGTAGTACTAGTGCTAATTTTTTCGCTAATTTTTTCGGTTTTGCTATCTGTAAGTTGCCTTTTTTGTCAACTCAAGTCTAATTTCTTGGCTTTTGGATTAGCTTTGGGACATGTGTCTGATACTAGACTGATCCAATGGTTCGAAACTGTGATTTATATTTAAGAAAGCAGAAGTCACCTTAGGAATAAACATTCTTGTATTGTTTTTTCCCTAGGGTAGAGAAGTTCATAAGTTTACACTGGGCCTTGTTTGAAAAACCTATTCCCGGCCGGGATTCATGTGGATAGGCCGAGATTTTGAACTAAAATCCCGGCCTATCCACATGGATTCCGCCCAGAATAAGCCTCCCAAACAAGCCAATCACTGGTTTTGTTCAGGTCTATGGATATCCAAGAGATAGATATACAAGTATCTAACGGAGTGGGTCGTGCAGCTGGTAAAATAAGCTAAGCTGTTCTTGTCGTCCATGTAATTAAAAGGGAGCCTTGACTCTTGCACCTATCTATCACTGAAAATTACAACTTACAAAGGGTTTGAAGTTAGGATTCTCGAAGCTTTACTGGTCAAGCAGACTAGGTTATTAGCATGTTGATTTTTCTTATTTTATTCTTTTTCACTAGCCTGCATTAGTCCCGTAGGAAGTGCAATACTACGACAATACTAGTACATCCTCAATTTCCTTAACTGAATTAAAATGCATTGTAAATAATGTCTGGGTACCTTAAACTTGGGAAGCCCAATGAGGCATGCACACTCAACCACGTCAGCTCCGGCACGTTCTGGAAAGTTTCAGCAAGCATGAAAAGGTTAGTCAAAAGTCAAATGCCATTTTCTGGTTCTTGGCTCATGATATATTCATATGATATACTCTAACGAGTTATGCAAGCATTATAACATAAGCTGGTTTTGATGTCATAAACGGTAGATGGCATGTAACAAGTTGTGAAAACAAGAGTTCAAAACTTGACTTACTCCAAACCCCTCGAACACACACACACATGCAACACCCCTCAAGAGAGGAAAAAGGAAAAGAAAGACAGTTGAAAACTTGAACATAGTGGTAATCCTTGATTCTAACACAAGTGCTCGTTTCTTATCCACGAAATTTTCGCTTTTAGCATCAAAGATCAGCATTATGCCTCCAGTCTCATCAGAACCATGCCTATATGTAATTAGGTACCCCATAGGACATATCTTTCAGACAAGATTTTGTCCTATGAATAAACAGTTTGTCCCACTCAAGGACAAAATTTGCTTATATATAGTCAACAGAACATGATGCCTATCTACTCTAGATGTTATCACTAAGTTGTTGAGATGCTTGACAATAGCACATGGTACTCTGTGTCATTATTTTTGGCAACAATCCAAGATTATTCCATATGAGCATCACAAAGGCTTTGACTTAACATGTTTACTGAATTAGCACGCAAGCTACAACTTCAGTCCTTTTTCTTGTTCTTTCGCTTACTTTCCTTTTCCAATCTAATCTTTTTAAACTTCCTTCTCTTCAATATGACACATTTTGAGATCAGAATATCGTCTGTGAAACAAATTCCCTAAATTAATCAAGGCCTTTTCCTGCTCAATATCAAATCTGAACCATAAGCTCAAGTTTGGAATGTTGAAAAAAGAAAGAAAAATGTCAGAAGATTCTAGTTTGCGTGTTTAGAAAAGACCAATATTGTAACATGAAAATTTTGTAGCTGATTCTGACCATAGGATAAAAGCGAGAATACCATTCTTTTTTCTGTTTTTATTTTTTATGTACAAGCACAAGGTACTTGATTGCTACACACTGTAGTTCTGTTATAATATACCAGAGACTCAGCAAGGTACGAACCACATGTATGAGCAGCATCTTATAACATAGCACCTGAAAAGTTCCCTAGATATAGTATGGTAGAACAAAGAAAATTGAACACAATGGTAGTACTGTGTGCTCTTTCATTAGTGGTGTCAGATGAAGAACATCAACAAGTGCAAGGAAGACATTTTGGATTTCTTATCTAAATTCTGTTTTATCTGCTAAATTCATTAAATACTTAGATCAATGCTTCTACTAAGAATTGCTGAAGGCCATGGAATTTCTTTTGCATGCATACCAATCTTAGACAGATCAACATATAAACAGGCACTCACCAAGAAGTCTTATAGCAGCAGAAAGTGTTCCACCAGTTGCAACCAGATCATCAACCACCACTATGCGCTCACCCGGTTCAATACCTCCAACATGCATCTCCAAACAATCCGTCCCATACTCAAGTACATAAGTCTCAGAAATTACCTCACCTTCAATGTTTGTAAAGCAAATATCAGCACATTTGAAACTACAATAAAACTACATTCTACAACGAAGCTAGTTACAATTTCCTCTTGGAGAAATGATAGTGGATATGCTATTGACAAACCAAACGAGAAAATGGAAATTCCTCACACAACAACAGTGATATGGCTATTGAGGACTGTAGATTGTAGTATATGGCATCATGCCGGTACCTTCAGACTTGACAGTAAATTAAACCTACAACTTTCTTTATCAGAACTGTTTACATGATCTTGTAACAGTATTTAATGGATATACTCAAACTAAAACTTTTCAAAAGTCAACATACTAAGTGGTTGATGAGCTAATAGATTCAATATGCAATAGTATTCATACAGCAACAAAAATTTTAGAAAAATGTTATTTAAAATTTACAAGAATATTTAAGTAGACAGTCCACTTATGAGCATAGCATAAAAAAGATTAATAACAATCAATGACATACTAGAATAATGACGATCTTTCAATACTGATGAGTTAAGCACTGAAAGATCAGAACATGAAAATATGTATATATCATGATCTACAGCAATGATTAAACACATATGATGTCAACATTAACATTAATTGAAAACAATGATATTCCAATCCATACAATGTACATATAGTATACTTTAAATTACATCATAACGACTGTCATTAGATATAGTAACATACTGGAACTGATAATGATGAATTATATGAAACAAGTAGTACTGAAATTAATAGAAATAGATCTACAAAGAAGAATTCAAGGTTGAACATCACTACTAAGGAATCGAACTAAATGATGATAGTTAGATCAGAAATCATAATTCAGATCAACAATCATTAGATAGTAGACATATCCATAATGCAATCACAACTAATTATACATGAATAGTGATGCTAATTGAACAAATTAAGCAGATCATACTTTGCAATACAGCGAATTCATACATCAGAAGATAGAAAGTAAGATCATATTAGCAGCAATGAACAGTATTAGCACTCAACTAACATAATATTGTTCAGACTACTATCAAGAACTAAGTATTCAAAATGACAATAGATTCAAATGCAAATATTGAACATTAGAATGAGCCTAAACAACATATAATATAATCTATTGCATAACATTAATCCATGGCAATATAGATACATAATTAGATATCTATTATACATAAAATTCATCAATCAGCACATTTCATACACATAACAGTACACAGAATTAACTAGCATGAACAATTTTAGAATCATAATAATGATATTGAAGTTTAAATATACATTGAAAGCGTAATATGTCTATGCATCAAACTAATGATTCACTATGAATATACATTATTGCATTCTTAAAATGTTGCACTAATTACATAGTGAGACATTCAATCATTATAGCATCAAGATTTCAAGTTAACATATTTGCAAAATAGAATATGTAGCATTAAAAAGATTAACATTAAATTGGATATCATATACATAAAGATTATGCACCTATCATAGTTCTGAAATACTGCTTAATTCAATGCAATATTGCATTAATGATTCTAAACATAGATACCTGTTATTAGTATCTCATTAGAATGCAGTTACTGTCTACAATGCTTGACTAAATCTATCTATTGAATTTTATTATCTGAATGTATAAGCATGTCAGTATTACGACTGCATTAATCCAAATTCATCATGTTAGTTGTTAATTAGTAGTGACTAAGTCATACATCTCATACCGATTTAACAGTCTGTCAGTACTTCATAGTTAGTGAAAATGATGTCATATGAACAAAGTATCACTTATCAATGAGTCAATTACAATATGCTCACTTGATCATGTATGTTACTTGAGCTAACACAAAAGCTCACATGTCTATTATAGAAGCAGGACTATTTGTAGTATACGGTCGCCGCGCACGGAGAGACACCCCACATGCGCGCGGGCAGCAGCGTGGGCGAGTTCTTCTCGAGTTATGGATTACCTTGAATAAAGGTCTTTGCCATTATTTCGAAGCAACTTATTAAGACGGTCTTTTTAAAGTAAATTATCGATATTCGATTTATTTACACAGATACTCACGTTAAAACCAAAAACATAAGTCGTAGAGCCATAAAGAACCCACCTGTTACTTGGCTTCTATGGCCTACTCTCCCACCGTGGCAGCATTGAACCCTGGATTTAATTGTTCTGGACCAGATGGTGAGAAAGACGTACTTGTATTTTATATGAGACTTCTTTTTGGCTGTGGAATATCGATAAGTTATTTTTAAAAGACTATCTCGATAAATCGTTTTAAAAAACAATAATTCTAATTAATTTAGATAAACTATAAACCACAGGCTGGAAAGGAGCTACCGCGGACATGCGTTGTGTATCGACGCTCCTAGTACCTAGGACCGTAACTGTAGTACCACTGCCGCTGCCGTTGGGAGTTGTAATTAATTTACATTATTAAAATAGGAGTGTGTGACTGTGTATGTGCGTAGGCACAGAAGGAAGCAAAAAAAAAATGTGCAGGTGGTGGCCATGACCTGATCAACGACAAAGCGTGGGGGGGACAAAAGGAGCAGGAAAGATCTGCCCCAAAGATATTACGGAATCTCAGAACACCACCGCACCGAGCGGCCGAGCCAACACCGCGCCGCGCCACAGCACAAGCTCAGCTCGGCGCGCGCCGCGCCCCCCAGCGGCAGGGGCATTAAAGAAAGACGCACGGCCGGCGCGGGGGACGCGCGCGCGTGTGGGTGGACGCATGCGCTCGCACGGGGCCTCATGATTGATTGACTGCCTGGTTCGTTTACCTGCGACGGCCGCGATGCCCATGCCGCGGTAGCGCTCCACGAACATGTCCACCGCGTCCTTGAACACGCCCGGCTGCAGCAGCAGCTCCGTGATGTCGTTGAACATGATCCCTGCACGAGCCGCGAGGGTGAGCTAGGTAAGCAGTCCGCGGACGCGCTCGCGCTCGCGCCCCGTACACGTGTGCCCGGCCGTCTTGGCGCGCGCGCGCGGTTAATTCGGTTTATATCGAGACGGGCGGGCGGACCTGGCTTGGGGAAGTGGGGGACGACGCGGATGGCGTCGGAAATGCCCTGGAGGCGCGGGTCGGCGGCGCGGCCGTTCTCCTTGGCCGGCGCATCCACCGCCATGTTGTTGCCGCTGCTGGCGCTCCTGTTGTTCTCCTGCTCCCCCATACGATGACACGAGCGAGCAAATTAACTATGTCCGCCTTCCTCTCTTCTAATAGCTTCTCGCTCGCTCGCTCGTTCGCTTATTCTTCTTGGTTCTTGAGCTATCGCTTTGAGTGGTAGCTGGGAGTGTATAAATAAACACGGGGAGGCAGAGCCGCGGAGGCGAGGTACAAGCGCCGGGTGGCCGTAGCAGCAAGGGGGTAGTTTTTATTGTCCTTGGAAACCGGCAGCGAGGACCACCTTTGCGCTGTGCTGTGCATTGAGAAGGCCGGGCCGGGCCAGGCCAGCCTCGCTCACTGGACAGTGGCCAGCCCCTCTCTCTCCCCCCTATTCATGAATTGTGACCAGTGAGTGGCCGTTTCAGCAGAGGAGATTTCCCTGGAGTTACTTCGAATGAGGTAGTAGCCTGCATGCATAGTTGCATCGGCGCGGCAGTGGCTGCATCCGATCTGAGGCCAGATTTTGCGTGTAGGTACGGCAGCTACCAGCTGCCTGCCCAGACATCTTTTCTTTACTAGGACGAGTTCATCTTTTTACGACGCTCTCCTTGCGTGTCTGTGCTGAGGCGAGTGAGCGAGCGAGGATCCGATGCTCAATGCCTGGCTTCTTTTGTGTACGGAATGATTTGTGCTGCATGCCACGTCTGCTGGTCACGGTAGCCAGGACGGGGTATACCGTCTGTGTATGTGTGCCGACGGTTTTTTATGCTCGTAGCGGCTAGCGCATGGCTGTTTTTTTTTTGGCCGTGGCTCATGGAATGCTTATGATTTTTTATTGTTCGTGTGAAAGGTTATATAATGATTAAAATTTATGTGTAGTTTTTATCGATATAAATAAAGTCGGTACAGTGTACTATAATTAACTAGTAGATCATGTCTTAAAAAAACACTACGTTTAAAAGCTAGTTACGGTAGAAAAACCAAAATCTGAAACTAAAAGATATAAAAGAACAGACCCTACGTCAAATCAAGATGGTATACATTAATAAATGTAGAGATTGCTACATCCCACAAATTACTCTAGGGAAAGCATTAGTGTGTCACAGTAGCAGTAAGGATGAAAAGTTGGAAAGGCACAGCACCGAAATGCAGCCACTTTAGCACCGTCTTCCTGATAATAGACGTCTACAGATTACATTTTACCACTAACAAACCATACGCTGATAATGAATGTCTAGAGATTACGGCACACGGGCTTCAGCATCTGGCTATTAGCTAAAATTGCATTATATCGATTGATAGTTTTTTCGAATCATTTAATTCAAGAAAAATAAAAAGCGTTTTTATATCTCCACGAACAATGTAAAAAAATAAGAGGAAAAAAAGAAAAAAGCCGAAAAGACCAAAAAAGAAGCTAGCTCGATTCGTTCCGGCTTTTGGTTTCTAAGATCTAGAAGCCGAAGCCACTTGGAGCGGGCATTTTGGATACTGACGTGTACGTACAATGCTCCAAGAGTAGGGGCGGAGGCAGGCTGCCCGGGCTTACCGGTGACGAGCAACGGAGGATGGAGAGCATTTCGCCCACGCCAGCGTGCCACTATGGGCGAGTTCCCGGGCACTTTGTTGCAAAGCTTGGGTGGCTGGGCCATTACATGGGGTCATGGCCCAACCCTGCGGGACATCAGGAGGCCGACGGCCCATCATGCGACCCATACATCATGGCATCATGCCCCGGTGGCCTCCATCCTAAAGCAATCGATCCCTAATTCCCTATTCCCATTCGAGCATTTGGTGGCCGGTTCCCTGCTTCCCTCCCACTCAGATCTCACTCACTCACAGACGATAGGCGATAGTTGACGCAGGCGGCGCATGGGGCGACAACCGGCAAGGCCGCAAAGGTTGCAGCCGACAACAGGGCGAGCGGAGCGCCAGGCAGATGGGGTAGTAGCTAGGGGGTGAGAATGGATCCGGATTTAATCGGATTATCCGGATACTTAATATATAAATCCAAATAGAAAATGGATCCAGATTCAGATGTTGAACTGGCAAAGTCCCAGATGTCAGGTGCAATTCGGTATGGCCTGATGCGGATTCGGAGCTTGATATCCGGATTCAGCATATATAATAGCAGCAACTGGCTAATTTTTTTTTCATCTGACCTCTAAATTAGGCATATTATATATGCATTTTGATCATCTCAACGGGCCCGTTGTCATGGTGGACTCTAATTTGGCATTTGATGTTTTTATTTTGGCACATCTCATAATAAAACTTTTTGTATGCTCTTTTAGCCAATTTGATGTTATATGCTCTTTTTAGCCAATTTGATATGTTTATAACCAATTTATTTGCAATATATCTAGAATTAATTAGGATTAGTGGCAAAATGATATAAATGATCAAAGATTACATGATAAACTAAAAAATAGGCATAAATATTACTATAAAACCGATGTCAATTTGCTAAACTTCATTATGCCATAGAATATGAAGCTATTCTCAGAAGCTGTATTTTACAAATACGCGAGATGAATGATTCATTTGTTGTTGTCAATATTTAATGCGCGGTAACATGTTGGAGTCAGCTATTTATCAATTTAAAATGGTAAAACAATTTGATGTCATGTTTTAAATAGGAGAGGCCACGAACAATTATTAGAATACGAAAAATAGTTGAATTTGATTTAATTTTGAGTTTAATCTGATCCAAATTCGTATCCGATATTTGTTTTGTCTATATTTAATTTTGATGTTTGTTGATTCGTATTTAAATTTGAGAAAAAAATATGGATACACACCGCCAGCGGCAACCGACAGCAAATCAACAACGGTCAAGGGAGCGACCGGGCGGACAAGCGGCCAAGCGCCTGAAGCCGGCAACGGCAAGGAGCCTAGGGGATGGGAGGCAGACGCAGCAAGGCCAACCGGCCGAGGCCCAAGGGGGCGGCATTCAGCAGCCGCAGCCGCAGCCTGCAGCGAAACTATGGTGCCAGTCTGCAATTGATTTTTCTGTCGAATTCTATGGGATATGTTTTTAACTGAGCAATTAAAGAAACAAAGTGCCATTAGTTCATTCTCGTTTTGTTTGATAGGTCCACGTTAGCTGATCTCCAGAAGGTTTGTGGAGGAATCACCAGACTAACACTGCAGTTGAAGGGCTGTAAATCCACGGCACTTAAGTACCAAATCCCACACGCACGGAGCCCCTGTGGCGCAGCTGGTAAGTTCATCTGGAATCCTTAGCATATTTATACAGTATACATATTCCTCAGGGTTCACTTATAAGAAATGAATTCCTGGTTCGGTGCATGTCCAAAAGTTCTAATAAAAAACCCCATTACGCCTGGGATTCCGGCAGCGTGAACCACGTC
Source organism: Bonia amplexicaulis (assembly GCA_036346245.1). Classification (NCBI taxonomy): domain Eukaryota; kingdom Viridiplantae; phylum Streptophyta; class Magnoliopsida; order Poales; family Poaceae; genus Bonia; species Bonia amplexicaulis. Next base: position 12,844,691 of record CM070745.1, on the reverse strand, counting down.
CCCAGGCGACTCCGCTGGCTCACACATGGCGTGGCGAACAATCTTCAGACGGTCGGTGATGGCTTTTCCCGCTTTTGTGAAATTACGCATGGTCCCGGTTCTCGCAAATAGATCCCTGAAGTTTTTTAACCCTCCATTTTGCGGATGGCCCCAGCGTTTCGGAATTGCGACGGGTCCCATTTTTCACATACAGGTCCTCGGTTCCTTTTCCCGAGTTTTTCCGAAATTACGTACGGGTCCTTGGTTCTCATAAAAACCTCAGTATTTTTGGCCCTCCGCTTTGCAGGATGGCCCCGGTTTTTCGCTTACAGGTCCTCGGTTTTTCCAAAAAAATCCTTTGCTTTTCCCGAAAATGCGTTTTTGCCCCTGGTTTTTTTTAACAGGTCCTCATTTTTTGCGAATAACCCCCTTATCTTTTCCGCAAATACGTTTTCCCCCCGATTTTTTTGGTATTTTTGGCCCTCCGCTGCGGGATGGCCTGTTTTTCGCTTCTGTGTCCTCGGTTTTCCAAAAATTCTTTGCTTTTTCCGAATCATACATTAGAAGACGAATATTTGAAGAGATCTTTGACGATGGCATACTACAAATGTAATTGCTTCAAGATGCATAAACTAGCTGTTTAAATTGTATTTAGATATAAAATGTGGCGCTGTTAAAAGCAGGTAGGATATATGGTTTTGCATTTTTATAGTTCAATTATACAATTGTTTTCATGTGAATAGCCTCCGGCTTCGGTAGTACGGTCTTTAACTACCTTGAGAAAACCTAGATCTTTATGCTCCTCTTTGAGAACAGTATATTTGTAGATGATAAACAACAAAAACCTTGGAGGTTGCCTTTATGAGAAATGTACCAATGTATTATACTGTTATAGCATCTTACTAACCTTGGTTGCATAAATTTTAACATTTTGGTCTGTACTCCGAAGCTTCTAATAGACTATACACATACGACCCGCTCATTTCGGCTTGAGCTTCTCGCTTCTGGCTTATTTTAATTATTCATAAATTTCGTCTTTTTCTGAACTTTTGGCTTTTTTAGCTTTTTTGCCGGATTTTTTCCCGTATTCGTTTGCGTTGCCCGTGATGAGCTAACATATTTTTTCTATTTTTAATTTTTTTAAATTTATTACACCAAATAAACTACCTTCAGTTGTAGTGTAATTTCAGTTAGCTACAGTGCAATCTCAATCATAAGACACTATTTTTCAGCCTAACCGAGCTACAGTGTAGTTTCTTTTTTTGTTTTAGCTAATTATCTAGTCAGAAGATATGGTGTGTTGTGAATTGTGATAAACTGAATTATAGTCATAGAACTATTGTGGTAATCAATTTTGCTTTTATCATGTATATATTTTCTCTGTTTTTTTGTTTTTCAGTGACTTTGGTTTTTTTCAACTGTCACTATTTATTAGACTAATAAATCGAACTTAAAAGAATATGCCCATTGACTTATTCGCGCTTATTACCTATGGTCAAGTCCGCTCAGGCTCCCAAACTATTCTGGTTCTGCTACTGTCCGAGAGGAAAACAAATTGAAATAAGTTGATGTGGCATTACAATTTACATTAACTCCTGTACTAATGCTGACATATGGAGTAGTATTAACTAGTAGTCATTTAATTAAAAAAATTAAAAATAAGAAAAACACTGTTATATTTTTATGAACAATGCAAAAAAATAAGAAAAAAAATGAATAACTAAAATTTAAAAGTTATCATATTCTAAGTGGCTCGTGACTTCTAGAAGCTGAAGTCGGAGCCGTACACGGCGGATTTCGCAGCGCCAGTATGGTGTCTGTCCCCCATTGAATTATCATGTGATTTTCCCACTGCGACGTGGCTGTGCCGTTGTACGCAGCTAGTACCGGTACGCTGCATGCGGACGCGGCTGGCCGGCCAGGCGCCCGGCTCAAAAGTCAAAACTATGGCCGGCCAGTGGCTACGTTAGACGATACTGTTCGTCTGCCGCCGCCTGTGCAGCCGGCCGTGCCCTCCCTGGTCTCGCTCGCACAGTGCCTGGCTGCACGCCCCACGGCTACGCGCGCGCGCGCCGCGCGTAGGCTCACTGTGCCGCGTCGGGGGGAGGCGTACACACACCGATACAAGGGCATGTGAGCGAGCGAGCGCAGCAGCAGCAGGCAGGCGGGTAGGTGACACGGGACGGCAGAGGGAGAGGAGGGGGAGGGGAGACAGCGGACGGCGGGGAAAATGGAGCTTTCGACCCGCAGACGAGTATTTTTGGGGCAGCGAGCCGCAGCGTATCTGCCCGCAGTGAGATCCCGGATATCGCGATGGGGCCGCCCCTTTGGGCATTGCTGCCCTGCCTTCCTGCTTGCATCCCGCGAAGCTGCCTACACGTGTGCTGACCGTGCCGGTAGTGAACGATTGTTTAGTTTTTTTTTTCTAACAGTGAAGGTGTAGTAGATTGTTGTTGCTCACGAATCACGAAGCGGTAAGGTCGCCACTGACAATTCCAAGGTGGTGCGAGAAAAGAACGAACCAGGCACTTCGTTAGAAAAGGGAAAAGGAGCAAAAGTGATCTTCTTTGGTTCTCATCCTTTTCTACTAAGTTCAATCCGTAGCTATTAAGGAAGATGGAGAAGGACAGCATCAGTCACAGGGTTACACGAAGACCGTCTCTAACAACTTGCTGCACGCTACTAGAAGATCATCTCGATACAAGGCTTGGCTCATTTAAGCTTGGGCTTTTAGCTTTCAATGTATTTTTTACTATTTTTAAATTTCATCTTTTTATGATATTTTGTCTTATTTTGATATTTTTTTACCGGTTCTTTTCTGTAATCGTTTGTATTATACGTGATGGGTTAACCCGTTTTTTTCTATTTTTAAAATTTTTTAAATTTAATTATGTCAAATAAGCCACTATCAGATACAATGTAATTTTAGCCAATTACAGTAAAAATTCAGCCATAAACCACCAAAATTCAGCCCAACCGAACACCACCTTAATTCATATTACGCGTGAACAGTGGTGTTGTTTTGTGTATATTGCTACGCTCGTTTCGGTTTCAGTTTTTAGCTTTTGGCTTCTAGTTTATTATTCCTTAATTTTATCATTTTTCGGTTTTTGGTTTTTTACCTTCTCTTTTTTCTGTATTCGTTTTGCATTGTCTCTGATGGACTAAAATGTTTTCTATTTTTATTTTTTTAATTTAATTACGACAAAAATCATCAGTAATTATAGCTCAAAATAAATCAACAATAGTTTTTTTAAAAAGCTATAAACTAACTTACATACGCCGAAGTGAGTGGAGCCGCTGACGTGTATATGCAACCGTCTTGGGTGTACAAAAGTAGAGTTCACAACTACTGAATCCTCTACGTGATCTGAATTCTAGCTGCACAAGCCACTGATTCTTACTCTCCACTCATAGGGTGGTTTCTTTTAGACCATAACTTTTGATTTACGGTGTTTAAACTCTAACTGTTTATAAGAGATAGTATAAAGAGAGAAATAATTGTATGTGATTTTAATTGAATTTAAGACAGTGTCTACTATAATTAACTTACAGATTTTACCTTAAAAATATACTGTTTAAAAACTAATTACTATAGTAATAAATGATCAGCCAAAGCTGTACAGAATCCACCCATGTACACGAGCTACGTACAGCAACCCGTAAATTTTGGGCCTCTAGTAAGGGACGGTTTATCTAGGGAATCAATTTTTGTTCTTTTTTTTTATTGTGACCGATAGATTTTAACTATGGTTAAAATAATCACCTGTACCGTACTTAGCATGGCATTCGGCATTCATTTTGGCTTCTCCGTGGGGATTTCTGGTTTCTAACTTTTAGTTTCTTAATTTTGTTTTTTAGGTTTTTTATTATTTTTGGGTTTTTTGTCCTTTTCTTTTTATCGTATTCGTTTATATTATTCGTGATAGACTAATTTATTTTTATTTTTTATTTTTTAAATTTAATTGTGCTGAAAAATCATAAGCATCTACAACACAAAATAAACTAGATACAATATCAAATAGTGAAAAATAAGTCGTAATCCACCAAACAAAAATCCAAATAAACAGAGCTTAGGCCGTTTGTAACCCAATAATTTACTACAGTAGTTAAACTGTTCTTTTTGAGAAATTCATGCAGAATTCGTATGACGTTGGTTCGATCCAAAACGCCCTTACTAACTGAGCTCTCAACCTTCAGACTAATAACTTTGATTTCAGACTTTTCGCGAGAGAATACAAAGAGAAATAGTTCTTTGTAATTTTAATCAGTATAATTGAAGTCACTATAATATCTAATAAATTGATTTATAGATTTTATTTTTAAAAAATACTTTATTTAAAAACTAGTTAATATAGCATAAGTTATAAACCAGAAGTTAAAAAGAAGGCACATAATTACTACTTAAACTACCGTTGGATTGATCGTGACGTAAAGACTGCCCATGGTTCGTTTCTTCGAGCTAGTCAGATGATGTCAGGAAGACACCTTAATTTATAGTATAAGCTTTGTGATAAGGATAGCCAATTAGCATGTAAGCTAGTGAGACTACCAAGTTGTGAGAGAACGTCAAAGTTGCAATCTGTACATATCTGGGCGCACTAATCAGTCGCGTTCGCACGTCGCCAGCTGAAAGGGACCTCGCGTTCATCTTCGTGACACTACTGTTGTGCGCGTCACGACGCATGAGAAGGCCGGGCAAAATGCCTCGCGTCGACGCTCGGCTCGGCACAGTCTCTAGCTGTCAAAAAAGAGGCAAATAACAGCCTCGGAACAGGGCCGTGGCGCCCGTGGGAGGCGCGCGTCCGCACCGGATCTGCCTCGCGTTGACGGGGCATGGCTAAGCAAAAGACTGGAAGACATTTGTCGCCTCGGCACGGCGTGAGCTGCCGTTTTCTGAGATCGCCGCCCGGGCGATGGAGAGGAAATGGTTCTCACCCACGGTGCGTTTGCGCTGCTCTTTTTTATCAGTCGTGCTCCTGTGCCAGAGTGCTTGTGACTATTTTCTTTTGTTTCAATGAGACTGAAACGTTGTTAGTTTTTTTTAAATGTTTAATTAAAAAATAAAAAAATAAACAACACCGTTTTATATCTATGATAATGCAAAGTAAAAAAAGGAGAAAAAAAGAAAGGCTACACTCAGCGCAGGAATCAGGATTTAGTTACGCCCCAGGCTAAATCTAACAATACAAAACTAACATTAATTTGTACTCATACCGTGACATAACAAAAGTACACCACAAATTCATCATTCATATGAAACATGAGTTCAATGATAAAAACATAAAAGATAATAAAGATTCTTTGAATTAAGACAAACAATGCACGCCAATAACTAGTCTGATCTTTTAGCAAAACGATTATTTATCTCAACAATAATTTGGTCATGCTATCTTCATGGAAACAAACTAGCAACAGCACCACTAATAACAATAGATTTGGGATTAAGGCTTACTGAGCACTGATATCAAAATCCTTAAAACCTAGCTGCTCGTGTGATTCACACAGAGAGATCGATGGCGAGGTCCCGTGCACATTAATGCTGAAGGCCGACTAGCGCATGTGAGCGTGCGAGGAGGAGGGCGCCAACAAGGATTTCACACGAGAGGAGGACTACGGCTGGGAGGTTTCGTGCGCATGACGAAGGATGGTGGCGAGCTCGTGCGACAGCAGAACGACGGAGAAGACGTTGGCAAATGTGGCGCCGTGCAGGTTGCTGCTCGCAAGAACGAAGCGCAGCGGCGAGCTTAGGCGACAGGAGGGTGCAAGTCTGCAAGAGATAGCAGAATGAAGCATCGCGAGGTGATTTTGGGTTCATCCGATGAGAAGGGGATGCAACGGCTGGATGCCATGCCGTTGGATTCGATTTCGACGGGATCCTGTAGCGTAGCCGCATCCGTATTTTTGAGGCTTCTTTCTTACGAAGGAGAGTAACGACTCACACTATCCTTGTTGAGCAAGCAGATGCGGGGTAACTTGGCTTTATGAGTAAAAAACACCTCTGATGACATCTGACCAGTTATAATTAACATTTCTATAGCGGAGTACCACTCGGCACTATCATCTCATCAAGAACGGCCTCCAATTCTTTGTCATACGTCGTGCCCAATTTTTTTCCTCCCTAGAAGACATTCTTTTTCATGGCTAATTAGCTGTTGTGACAAAGGCAGCGGATATGAGGATATCACCTCCCCGCCATGCCATTTTCACTTCCAAATGGGCTTTTGATCGAAGAACATTTTTGAACTAGGATCGAAGCTTTCTACCCAAATCTGAACTTCTAAGTTGAAATTCTGGACATTCAGCTAGAAATTCGAAAAGCTTTTTAACTTAAAATTTGAGTTTTCAACTATAAAATTGAAAGCTTTTCAGTTGGAAAAAAAATCCAACTTCAGAAAAAATCCCAAAATAAACTTCCACATGGAACTTGCAAAAACAGGGAAAAAGCGAAACGAGTTAGAAGTCGCCGGGGTGGTGTTTGGTGGTGCACATCGGTTGGGATACATAGCGGAGGAGCATCTAGGGTTTAGAGGAGAGACATAAGGCAACGGCCAGATTGTGAAGCGACGCACGGCCAACAGCGGCGGGAGCGCGGGCAGCGGCAGTACAAAAGAGTAGGATGGCACTACGACACGAGCGACGAAGCCTCTTGCGTCAGGTGGTCAGACGAGAGCCATGCCAACTACCGGGTAACTCTCTTGTTGCTGGGTGGGGTGATAGCTCTCGGTCTCTCATCCAACAGCTCAGAATTCTTCGTGCATGGATCGGACGGCATGGGACGACGCCCGCTACTAAGGATATGTAGCAGCGGACATCCACAGATTCGCAAAAGGTTTGGTTTTTTTTTCTCTCCTGACGCCTGCTTTGAACCCGAGTCGGCGTTGAGAGTCTCCTGACGCGGGTCAAGCCGTGTCTAATTACACGAGCAGGCGTTAAGCTTTCTACCTCCCGCACTCGCATGGAATGGTCCGGGGCCGGTCCGTCCTTTTCCGACGATCCTTGGACCGGGCCGGTAAGATCTGCCATATATGAAATCGTACCTCGCTAGCTGCACGTCTCGCACGCCCGTCCGTCGAAGGCCAGCATGATTGACTACACGAAAGGGGGTCCAACCAAACACGGGTGGTCGCTCTCGGGCTTTAAGTGACTGGCAGCTTTGACTGAAGACTAGATAGGGAGAGGGAGCACCGGGAAGAGCAGGAGCCACACGTCTCGCTCCACAAGCTCTTTCCTTTTAAATTACGTCTCTTGTTTTCTTATAATTAATGTGAGAATATTCAAATAGTTTTCTTCTTGATACGTTGGTGTCTCTCAGTCATTCGCTGTCGACGATCTCTCAGGATCACAGTCTATCGGGTTTTCACACACTAGTATTCATTGAGCTAGAGATGTTAGAACTTAGCTCTAATACCACTTGTTAGATCGTAAGTACATTTTCATCCCTAAAAGTTAGCTTGTGAGGTGAGGAACTCTCTCTCTTTTAAATTAGATCACTTGTCCTTTCATAACTAATGGAGGACTATTCCAACAGAAACTTTTTTGTGTTCATAGCTTAGTTTTTTACGGAAACTAGTTTTTAAATAGTGTTTTTAAGACGAATTTATAAATCAATTGTAGTAGATGCTGTTTCAATTTTATCTATATCAGGTAAAATCGTACGCGAGTATCTCTCTGTACTCTCTATCACAAACAGCTAGAATTAAAAAATTTAAAGTAAAAATCATAAGCTACACTCAGAAAGATCCACCTTAGATCAGCAGAAATGGGACGTGCAAATGTTTCGATGCCGTGTTAATCTAGCGTGTAGCGTGGCCGATGTGCTATCTGGTCCCTGGCTTCTGGGAAGATAATGCCTGTGCTCATCGGTCTAGATAGCAATCTTGAGAAAGTGAAAGATGGGCACGGTTTCTTGCCCTTGGCACTGTGGATCGGAATTGACACCGTTCGCTACCACCAAGCTAAGCTTGTTGTTAGTGTTAATTGACAGTGGCGAACACTTTAGGGGTCTTTTTTTTGTCCAGCTCTGGAGTTTAGCCAAATCAGTCCTGATCCCAGCGTAAAGGCCATGGAGTTTCAGTCAATCAAGTGATAAGCTAGGTCGCCTAGGCTCTTATCTTCTGATATAAACTCGAGAGGTTTAATTTGGTAATCTCGTCAGTTCGTCAGACGACGTGTAATCCGAATCTCCTCAAGATCTTCTCCTCAATCTGTTGCTAATTGACACCGATCATAATTCATACATACCGGTGTATATACCACACGTCTCGCTCTTGATGTTACCCAATTACTGTTCCTCCATACAAAAGGACCCCCGGTGTTGGAAACGGTTAAGTGCTGGTGTGACATGTTCAAGATGCCTTTACACAAAGGCATGCGTGCTGTTCTTCACGTAAACTAGTGGTCAAGGCTAAGGGGTGTTTATGTTAACTGTGGCTCATGACTGAAAATAAATATTAACGATTAAAAGAAGTGATTGTGGTCAAGACCGAGGGTACTTGTATTAACTATGATTGATAGCTGAAAATAAATAGTAATAACCCAAAGAAATAGCTTTTAAAAAGAAAAAGCGAGTGGTGAAAAAAGTGAAAGAGATATATGTGTGAAACAAGAGTAAGATAAGTGAAGTGCATGATATACCCGGGACTCTTTGTTTTATCCTCAGAACAAAACGGAAGCGAAAGAAATGAAAAGACCACTTTAATAAACCAAATGTTTATATTAATTTCAGAAGCCCATACGAACAACCTGAAGCATGCCGGAAAAGGGTGAAAAGAACCAAAGTGTAACACATAACTCGACCTTTTCTGTAGTGGAGCTGTACTTATCAAATCTCACTCCTATACCCTTGCATTAAACATAGTTAGTATCCTGTAATATTTCTGCATAGTGCATACGGGTCACAGGATAGAGGATACAGCTCTGGGGAAAGGTAATTATGTAAGATCTCATCGACTAATGTAAAGGAAAAGGTTGTTTCAAAAAAATGTAAGGAAAAGGTAAAATACACAACTGTCCTCGAGTATCTTAGCCACACAACAGGACGAAGATAGGAAATCAATAGAAAGCTTCCATGTCATACAGAGATTATTACAGATTTGCCACGTACAACATGATACATTGAAGTTGAATCGCCTGACTCTAGGACAAACCAGGAATAAATTCTCAACAGTCATGATTCATTAACACAGGTGAAAAGTAAAGAAAGATGAAAGTATGCTCCGATTTATGCCCTGCATAGTTGAGTAACATCCCATTTCAGCATAATCAGGTGTTGAGTAATGACAAGAAAAGAACCGGAGCCAAAACAAAGTGTTTTGAGTTTTGACTCCTGTTGCCCGCTTCTGCATTGAGCCGTGAACCTTATGGAGCCTCCATGACCACACACTACAGATATTTCCTTGCAAGAGCCCTGACCTTGGTATCAAAATGAGAGGATGTGATGCGAGAGCCAGGAAGATAGAGGGGATTGAGGAATATCTGCACAACAGAACATTTGTAAGAAAAATTTTATTGCATCAATATTTATAGACATAACTAGGAACTTCTTGATTGAAGTTGCAGGAACATGCCACATTTAATCGGAAATTGTGCACAATTATGCATCAGCAAGCAATTTTGCAAGCTATGGAACTAAAAAACAACTCATGCAATTTTGACTTTTGAACCCATATCATGCACCCATCGCTTGCCTATTTACCAAGTAGAGGACAAGTTCCATCACCTTGACACAGACAGAACACACTGATAAAAGATTAAAAAAGATGATAAACTAATGTAAAAAATTATGTTTACCACAAAGAAAAAGATAATGAGAGGCATCACTATTCAATATACATGATTTGAGAATTGACGTAGACTTAATTCAGCATTTAGCAATCTAAAAATGCAACGAGAGAGTTCTCCTGATTGTAAATGACAGATGATTGCCTTACCTTGATGTAAAGTTCATGAACCTCTTGAAAAAAGCTTTTTATTCCATCCTCACTACGTGAATCGTGAAGCAACATGAATCTAGTATGTGCCAGACTTGCAGTTAAAGAAAACAATAATATTGTAATGATGGAACATTCAGAATGAACACAATGAGAAATATTCATTGCCATATAACACAATAAAAAAGAACTGTCATCATCACTATAAAGGATATGACCTGCCGTTACATAAACAGACACCACAAGGTCATTGAATCTATCAACTGACTTCAGGAACCTGACAAAATAACATAAAATGTAGAAAGGGTTAGATGAGGTAAACAACACAAAAAATATTAGAAGAGTAATATTGGGCTGTGATATTTTTGGATGTATCCTACAGCCAATTACACAACAATTTTTGGGTGTATCCTACATCCAATTTACACAACCAATAGATACTAACATTGCACTTGTGGTCCATGCTAGGTCCTGAACAACATCTAACGCAGCATGCAGGATGAACTGATGCTGATAAGCCAGATCTTCTTTCTGCCACAGAGAGTAAATGGCAGAAAATTAGACATACACATCAGTAATTCAGTATGCCTATGTCACTTCAGAAAAAAAAGATCCCACGCCACGAACACTCCAACATATAATTGTATATCGATTAACACTATTACATAGAAATGCTTAAATTTCCTAGGAACAAATGTAATTATCATAATTGACAAGGAGGGCATTATAATGAGCACAACACGTCATTAAGCATATAAAAAAGATAGCAACCATGTATACACACACACTAACATAATTCCATTGGACATCTTAGATTTTCCTCTAAAGGCCTAAAGGGTACACAACATGATCTATGTTCATCCATTAACTATTTCCGTATCACAGAGACATTTTTAACATATCACATTAACAAAACAAAATGGTTCAAACTGCGGCAAGAATGCAATATTTTAGATATAGCTAAATGTAATAGATAAAAAGAAATGAAGTGTGAGATACATACTTTTGGTGCAGATCCAACTTCTGCCTCATAGATTGGGATGTCGTTCTTACTTACAATCACGAAGCATGCTGTAGTTGCCATTTCCACCAACACTTACACTAGTTTCACTCTGACAGCAATCTTCAAATGTTGCAGACAAAAGAATATTAAATATGTTTGATAGTTGGGAGGAAAGATAGTTCAACATAAAAAGATATTAATGCATTCCATATCCTAGCTCCACAAGAATATCATTATGCATTCAAAACCAAGAATGACCAAATGATTAACAACTGACCAAGCCAGATAAAACTACGTTTTTCCTCATTACTTAGCATATCCTTCTGAAAATCCATGGTTAGTCCTACCTGTAACTGATGTGTGTGTCTTCTGTTGCTTTGTACTGGGGGGCTTGAATTGTTACATTATGGTCATTCTGTACTAAGGGACTTACTTTAGATGCAATTTTATGTTATCTCATTTCTGTTGGGTCATGTATTTCAGTTAGGGCTCTGTTGCTGTTTTTACTCGAGCTGTTTTTGTACCAAGAACTCTATAACACTTGTGTTTCTATAAAAATCGGAGTTTTTTTGTGTTAAAATCATAGTTTACTGGAATAACTCCAATTTGCACAAATGGTAGAGATTGCAGCGTCTGTGCAAAAATGATATCCAAAAGGGGCACGTTCAGAGGTTTTATCTAGTTCCGTTACTAAACTTTCTATGATTGCTCATAGTAGAATAAAACTAACAGTCCCAAAACATGCCCCTCAAGCCTGGGTGAGTTTGTGATTGGAGTTGAAGCCATGGCTAAACCAAGTCTGACACAGGCAGTTGTAGGCTTCTAGCTAATAGGTTGTAGCAACTGGTGGCAACATGTTGAATGTCAGCTTATATTGGGTGGGAGACATATGCCACAATCAGAGTTTTTTTTGTGGATGGCACAAGTGATCTAAGAAAGTCTCGAGCAATAAAAGAAAAATGCAGAAAAAGCTTGCCAGGAAGATTGTGCCACGTTTTTTTTTTTGACATGTAATATACTTTGATCACCACCCTTATATCAAATACCACTACTTGAACGGTACAATAAAAACGTCGGTTCCAACTCTCATATAGCACATTGCAGATCAGACATCTCGATATAATTCTACTTCCATTGGACCTCACTTGTACAGCCATCCCTCCTTGCTCCTGTGGCTTTGCCAAGATCTAGCTAAACTAGTGCAATGGTCGGTATTCGTGCTCCTTTCTTACTGTCGCTCATTTAGACTCAGCAGATCTTGCACCTACACCACAGCCCTTTCTCAGTTCTCACCCTTTGGCATCACCAGATCTAGCAACTAGGTTTGCTCCTCCTCTAGCTCCCATGGGCCTCGGCCTCTCCAAGTATGGTTCGTCAGCCAGTCAGCCTCTTTGCTAATGTGTGCAAGCTCTCCAACGAACAGCAATTTCTGGCCTGACTCCACACACGAACAACAAATTATCCTAAAACAGAACGAAATAAAGCATCCCTTCCGTTCACTCTTGGCCGCTGATTAGCTGTAGGCTAAATCAACCCATCCGAAACTAACAAGCCATGAGACGGAGAAGAAGGGTAGGGGGTGCTTACATGAAAGGGGAGACGGAAGACCGCAGGAGTCTCGGCGCGGAGGGGTCGCCGGAGCTGCACGCCGGCGTCTTCGTGCTCGCGGATCAGGACTCGGGGGCAGATCCGGGGGGGGGATCCCAGTAGAACGAATCAGACTCCGTCTCTTTCACGTTCGCGAGGAACCGGCCGGTGGCTGGGCTGGGCTGTACTACGAACAATTGGGCTATGCTGTACTACAAATAACTGGGCTGGGCCGAGGTGTGCGGACGAAATCGCTAGTCTAGCCGAGATCGGCCGGAACGACCAACGCAGCGATAGCTGCGCGCTCCGGCGAGACCACGGCACCGCTGCGCCCGCCGCTTCGCATCGCCCGCGAAGCTGCTCCGGAATCCCAGCGCCGCGGCCGTCTGCGACGCCTCCTCTGACATCGTGAGGACTGAGGATTCGTGCGTCGTGCGATAAGCTCTGTGTCCCCGGGCGCCGAACTGGATCTGAAGCGGGGGGCCGCCTCTGAGTGCGGTTTCCGAAGAACCCCAGCGCTGCGGGGAGCCCGTCTTGGGGGATGGGGAGGCTGGCCGTCGCGGCGGCGGTGGCCGCGTGGGCGGTCCCGATCGCCGCTTTGGTCGACTCCATCGTGCCCTACCCTTACATGGTGAGATCTCTCTTCACCCAATATCCTTGTCTATCCAACTAGCCATGTCACATGCTTTAGATGTTGCTGATGTCGCGGATGGGAAATCATCAGGCTTTAGAAACAGCTTTTGCTGAAAACCCCATTGGGTCTGAAATTGCAGTGACACTTTTTTGCCTGGTATGTTTTTATACAAGTAAGATTTTAGGTAGAACATTTGCATAAATATTTGAACAACTGTTTTCATGCGGAAAACATTAGTACCTGGTTTGCATGAAGGAGTTTCATGAGCTATCGCTATATACAAATTGGAGCTCTCCAGAAATTTTTAAAATTTGGCAAGCAGGCGAGGTGTAGCTAGAGCTTTTGCAAGATCTCTACATTGGTTCGGAATTACTCAGATTTGTACCTTTTGTCTAATCTCGCCATATTCTCATTCTGAAAATGTAGACAGCACCAAATGCTTCCACATAAAGCATGACAACATCATTCAGTACCGCTTTAACCCATTTCTTTGTGTTTAGGATGAGATCTTCCATGTTCCCCAGGCGCAGCGCTATTGCCGAGGAGATTTCTTAGCGTGGAACCCCATGATCACCACACCTCCTGGACTGTTGAGTTTCGACAATTCCTCATTGCTTCAACCTCAAATTCACCTTGTGATGGACTGTTCTCTTCAATTCTGCAGGTACTATGTTTCACTAGCATATGTTGCTTCTTTGTTTCCCGGTGCATGGGCTACTAGGGTAGCAGAGGCATTTGATGCCCTTTGCACCACCGCAGTTCTCCGGTCAACTAATGTTATAATGGCAATGGTCTGCGGTGTTCTTGTACATGACCTGCTTTTGCGTATCAAGCCAGGAATTGGCAAGAGGAAGGCAGCTGCGTATGCTATTCTTGTAGCATTGTATCCTATTCACTGGTTCTTTACCTTTCTTTATTATACTGATGTCGCATCATTAGCCACAGTACTTGCAATGTACCTGTCCTGCTTGAAGAAACGGTTTTGGGTCAGTGCAATGGTGAGTATTTGAACTAAGTGCTTTATAGATTTCAGTGAGATAAGGTGTCATTTTGCGGTTCACAACATATGCTTCTTTTCAGCTTGTTCGAATTGTAGGCAGTAATACATTCGTAACAGTTATCCAGAGCATACTTGATAGTCATGGTTGTTCATTCATTAAATATTGTTTGAGACTCCGCATTATTTTGGAGAACCAAACCGCTATGTTTAGAGCTACTTATTGTATACATCCTACCATACTTAAGCTAGCATGTACTTTAGCTCCTGCAGAGGAGGAACATGAAATTAGATGTGATATGGATGTTCCTCATAAATCTGTTGGTCACCATGAATTTAAGAGCATTCCTTTTCCCTGCAGTTTGGTGCTTTCTCAATACTTTTCCGGCAAACTAATGTAATATGGATGATATTTTTTGCTGCCAATGGAGCCATCACATATGTACAGGATCTTTATCTCAAGGATTATGTTCCTCACGAGAACAGTGAACTAATAGATAAGTCAAACAAAGAAGTGTCTGACAGTGATAACAAAACCAGTGCTCGGGTTTGAGAAGACGGCGAATTAATAGTCCCATAAGTAAGAGGGGAGTTGCTTCTGAATCTACTAAATTGCACAACAGTGAGTGCTCCAGCTGTTTAAATTACAGAAACTTACATTTACAACTTTTACTGCAAGCTTCTCGCTTCCTTTTTTTGGAATTCACTAGGTGGTATGCTAAACATCCATCCAAGATTGTTGAGATTGAATAGAAATATTTTTGTGACACACTTGATTGTTTTTTATTTATATTACTAGAACACTAAATGCAATATTTTATTAATTTCTATGGCCTTAATTCTGAATGCAATAAATGGTCGTTTGTGCAAAAGGTGGAAATTCTAGTGCATTCATGTGATCTCAAATTTTACATGCAAACCATTTGACACCATATCTGATGTTTGTGAGTAATGTGCAGGTTTTACAGAAGAAGTATGGGACATCAGCGTCAAGTTATGGAATTCAAAGTGTAAAGTTTTAATCACTTTTACACCATTTGCAATGGTTCTGCTAGTATTTGTAGCATTCATAATCTGGAATGGTGGCATAGTACTAGGTAAATTATGTATAACTTCTCCTTTTAAGTACTTCATAGGGCTTAGCAGTTTGTTAACTAAGCTACAAATAGCTAAACGCACGCCCTTGCTTTGAGTGATGCAGGTGCTAAGGAAGCTCATGTTGTTTCACCACACTTTGCACAGTTGTTGTACTTTGGTCTAGTGTCAGCTGCTGCCCTCCTACCATGGCATTTTACTCCCGGCCAAGTATCAGACCTATGCCGCTGGATTATAAAGAACAAAACCTATAGTTCTCTGGCAATGTTGATGGCTCTTGGTTTAAGCTTCATTGCTGTACATTTCTTCAGGTTTGTTACCTGGGCACCTCTTTCGTGTTTAGCTTGCTTCAAGTATAAAAACTGCTAAAATCACTTTCTGCCGAAACTTGAGAGGCTTGTTTTAATGCCGACTCACTATTTTGCTAAAATCAAGACTGAAGCTACTAAGTTCAAAGCAACTGCATATGTCAGAAGATCTTTGATTGTTCAACTTTTTTCTTCTACTTAAACAATGATATTCTTTGTCTTTTGTGTGTTTGCCAAACCCTAATGACCCCATCTTTTGGTGCAGTATTCCTCATCCATATCTCCTTGCTGACAATAGACACTACACCTTCTATATCTGGAGGAAGGTCATCCAAGCTCACTGGATGATGAAATACATTTTGATTCCACTTTATGTGTACTCATGGTTTTCAATTATCAACATCTTAGGTAAACTTTGTTATATAAAATTAGAAAAGGTTGACTATTTTTGAAGAGTATAATACACTGATATTTCTGATTTTCTCATCTTACAGGGAAATCGCAGACAAGGGTTTGGGTGCTGTCCTTTGTGTTCTCAGTTGCCCTGGTTCTTGTCCCTGCCCCGTTGGTCGAATTCAGATACTACACAATTCCATTGGTCTTGCTTGTTCTTAATTCTCCAGTAATTGGCAATGGCAAATTGCTCGCTTTGGGGTTTCTCTATGCTGCTGTTGACTTGTTCACTCTGGCGATGTTTCTATTCAGACCATTCCATTGGGAACATGAGCCCGGAACACAAAGGTTTATGTGGTAGTTTAGGATAAAGAACCTGATTAGAGGCAAGCTCCAGTTCTATACAGCATGAACTGCTGTTAACAGGGACGGTTAAGCACTCCTCCGGCTTATTGGTTGGTTGATACCTAGGGAGAAATCAAAACTTCAGTGATGTGTGATCTAACTTTTTTTGTCGGGTTTCCTGTACTCTAGAGGGTTCTTACGAGAACATGTCGATGTTGCAGTTCTATGGATTAGCTTGTACGTATTCTGTGAAGTTCAGGCAGAGTAGTACTACAGAAAAATGCAGTTTTCTCAATGTGTTCAACGTCCCTTTCTAAATTGTATCCATCAATTCATGTAGTGATCGTGATCATCATCGGGATGGCCGCTCGTCACCCATGTGCTGTCATGTTGTATCCTGTTTGGCATGATCAAACTAAAATTTTCAAAGAAGATTTGGAAAGAAAGAAAGAAGCTTCTTGATTCTGACATCATCCAACGACGAATTTGGCAGGAAGTTTGTTTGATTGTTCTGCATTTTTTCTAATCAGGGAGGTCGTTCTCTCATCGTTTCGGAGGAAACATGTCATCGTCGCTGCTGCCCCTTGCCCATCAGGCGACGGTTCCTTCATCCTCGTCCACAGCCGCCGCGCCGAGGTGGCATTGGCCAAGGCCAAGCGCCCGCCCACGCCGCAGCCCCCCACGCACCCGCCCGGCTTGCTTCCTCCGCCACACCTCCCACAGCAGGTAACCAATTCTTAGTACTGGCCGCCCTCCATTTCCACCAAATAACCTCACCCATGTTTGACAGCATCTTCTGGGCAGGCGCTGGGAGCATGGTTGTATCAAGCCGCTCCTCGGATCAGAGCTCGGAGCTGGCGCCCGAAGGCTGAATTAGGGCTGCTAAAACGCAGCTGCTGCTTCGAATCAGGATATATTGGTACTGTTTCTGTTTCTAATTTTTACTTTGAAAATCTAAAAGTTAATATAAATATTCGGCTTTTCGAAGTATCTTCTTCGCTTCTCTCGCTACCGTCTCACTTCGGGGATAAGTGAGGGGGTCATGGTGCATCACCATCTCACTCCTCTCGCTCTCGTTACGCGCACATATCTTTTCTCACTTTTTACACCGCTATCCTCTTTTCCTAAAAAATTATTTTTTGTCACTACTATTTATTTTCAGTTAAAAATTATCAACTAAAAACCAATAAGAACGTAGTGAGTTACTGGACGAGCTGCGTCCTGTGTGGGCTTGGTGTAAACCAACCGCACATTGACAACAATACATTCTTCCCTTGGACTCAACTTGGTCTTGCAATGAGTCTGCGGGTTTGTCCTTGTTTCACACCTCTGAGGG
Organism: Bonia amplexicaulis; assembly: GCA_036346245.1. Taxonomy (NCBI): domain Eukaryota; kingdom Viridiplantae; phylum Streptophyta; class Magnoliopsida; order Poales; family Poaceae; genus Bonia; species Bonia amplexicaulis. The sequence continues at coordinate 12,827,082 of CM070745.1, read as the reverse complement.
AGCACAATAGGTCCAATTTTTTTGGCTGATAGATGATAATCTAGGGACAAACTTTTATCTCAAAGTGACATCTCGTAGTGGAAAAAAATCATCGCATTCTTGCAACCTGGCAAACTTTTATCTCATTGTCGAGTGCCGATGCCCAAGCAAGCAACGAATCTGAAGAGTAGCTGTGAAGATTTCTCATTTAGCGTGCCCTCTTCCAACCAAGTCCATTGCTGTTCTGTAATTGTTACGTACGAGGGATTTTGAATGTTTCAAAGGCAGTTCTTCATGTAAAATTGCAAATCCATGACATGCTTTGGCCGCAGCCAGCATGCGAGTTTGGTCTGTGATCATCTCATGCGAAGTTGTTATAAAAAAAATATCATGCGAGTTCAATCCAACAAAGTTCACCTCCGGCGTAGATGTTTCTTGTATTTATGTGGTGTCAGCAAATGACAAGATGCTGTCACTCCAAGATATTATTGTCCGCAACTTTCCAAAGGATATTTCCTTTCCTTTCATATATTCTTTGAAGAATTGAGCTTCTTTAGGACTGCACAACATCTATCTTGGAGTGGAAGAGGGCAACGCCCTTTTGACTAAGGTTAACCCTTCAGCGTAAGAAAGTCTTGGCTTTCCAACTACCCAATTTTCTAATCACTTCGTTTTATCAGAGGTGAAAATATTTCTGCTACTTACCCAAATCCAACGCTTGGCTTAGCCCATTAAATTGCAAGTTTCCAATGGCACATCCTAGCATACCAGCAAGTGTAGAGCAGCATCCTCTCCCTTGTTGAGATTGGTTGGAGCTTGGAAACAGTAAGTAGTGCTGAGGAGTGAGGATTTCCGTAAGACTTGACTTGGTCTGCAAAATCATCAGATAAGTACACCGGAGACAGGAACATCGAAATAACAGAAACTATAGACAATTGCGCACTAGCAAGATTGGTACAATATGTTTATTTGCCTGTCAATTGGAATTAACAAGTAAACCAAGGAGATTGACTGTTGTAGGGTTGCCTTGTTTCTTCATCAAGTCCATCTATATATCTGTAACAAGTTGCTTTACAAATTATAACTGCATTACTGCAACAGCAAAACATGGATGGTGAGAAAGTGAGTTCATTTATACTACATCTTCTACTTTTTGTTGTCTTGGGCAATGGTAGCTTTCTTTCCTTTGCACATGCAAAAGAGTGCATGGTTCTGTTGGAGCTTAGCGCCTCCATGGATGGTCAGTATGGTAAACATCCTCCTACGTGGGATGGAAAGAAAGATTGCTGTCAATGGGAGGGCATTTTGTGCGAGAACAGCCCTTTACGAGTGTCTGAATTGAGGCTAGCATCTCTTGCTGTGCACAACCAAGTCAATGCTTGGCAGTTGAATCTGAGCATCTTCACTTCATTCCATTACTTAAAGTACAAATTCTTACGCACATGGGCTTTGGCACAAGATGGCGTAAATGGATATCGATGTTGCTCGCTAGTGCCTCCTCCAAAATCATGTTGAACGGAAAACCAGGCAACTACATCTGGCTAAGACGCGGTGTGAGACAGGGAGATCCGCTCACCCCACTGTTGTTTCTGCTGGTAATGGAGGTGCCCAACTCTTACTTCCGCAAAGCAATCTCAATTTCAGCCCTATCCCAGCTGGGAGTCTAAGGATTATAGTAGCATGTATCGATGACGTCATTTGCTTCATTGCTATGAAGCCACAGGACCTACAAACAGTCAAGGAGATCCTCCTAAACTTTGGGCAAACATTTTGCCTAAACACCAACTTGTAGAAGAGCTTGGTTTGCTCCTATTGCCTGCTCACATGACGAAATTGATCTGGCTCTACAACAGTTACCTTGCCAACTGGCCTCTTTCCCAGTCAGCTACTTGGGCGGTTGGGCCTGCCACTCTCCTTATCCAGACTATCTAAACCGCAGATTCAACCGTTGGTCGATCAATTCATTAGGAAGTTTCTGTTAAAGATAGAATAGGATTGTTATTTGTTTCCTTATATGCCTTGATTTTCTTATCTATATATGACATATTCCTCTATATATCCTCTTGTACTCCTTATATATATATATATATATATATATATATATATATATATATATATATATATATATATATATATATATATATAGGAAGGCGAAATGGGACTACTAGGAGTCCGGGCACCTAATCTATGAACCATTGGATTTAATTGAGATGCGTTAGTTTGTATTGGGTATGAGATTAATGGGTTAAACCATTAGCATAATCTGTGTGCGTGAGTGTTTAGCGGTTAGAATGATTAGTGGAATGTTGATTTGTATTTGCCTTAAATAACCAGCGGACAGATTTAGTATCAATTATGATTTGTGAATTACGTGTATTTACTCAATACATGCATGCAATCAATCATTAAGAGGCATTTTCGCTCAATCATGATTTGCATGCAACGATCAGGCAATATAGTACGGGTATTATACTCTAAAACATACACTCATATATGGACCTCAACCGGGCATTGTACACTCGAGAACACGTTATGAGGAAAACGCGTATGTGGACTTCTATTATTTTCTATACGCATGGAATGATTTACAATGTTAATTTGTACGGCATGTAAGTATTTGATTTTAAAATATTATGAGAAATTTTCATCCCATTTGAGAAACAAATACTCGTTGAATGGTCGATGGAGACGTACGGCGTTGGAAAAACTACGTGTGTTTAACTTCCCATTTTTAGTATATGTCGCATATGAAAATCAATCGTACGTACCATCTGGTGAATCTTTGTGGTCGAAATGGGTATTATACTCAAAAAAAATTTTGAGTTGAATGGGTCCATTAAATGTAAAATTAAAAATGATAAGAAAGTCCGAACTGGGTATTGACTATGTCCATGCAGAGACACACAAATCAATTGAAACCACCATTTTATGTAATCAATTGAAACGGATGCATACTGCTATAAAGACAGCGTCATGTTTGAATGTGTAGGCACCCAGATTGTCTTGCATTATTTTCTCAAAACGGGTATTATACTCAAAAATTACTTTGTGATGTATCATGTTCTCAAAATGAGTATTATACTCAAAAATTACTTTTGAAGTGGTGGACTTACGTCATAAGAAAAATTGTGTTGATTTTCACTAATTTTTATACACCGCACAAAATGATTTTGAGCGGCGAATTCGCACGTGATGTTAGCAGTTAAGGTGAGAATATTATATGAATTTTTCAACTCAATCGGAATTTGTACGGCATGTAAGCAGTTTAGGTAAAAATATTATGTGAAATTTTTATCCCATTCGAGAAACAAATACTCATTGAATGGTTGATGGAGACGTACGGCGTTGGAAAAACTACGTGTGTTTGACTTCCCATTTTTATTGTATGTCGCATCTGAAAATCATTACGTGTAACATCGGGTAATTTTTGTGGTGAAAACGGGTATTATACTCAAAAAACTATTTTAAGAGGTATAGTAACGACGTAGAAAAAATTGTGTTGGCTTTCACTAATTTTTAGACGCTGCATGGGATGAATTTGAGCGGCGAATTCGCACATGATGTTAGTGGTTAAGTTGAGAATCTTATGAGAATTTTTCAACTCAATTGGACAACAAAATGATATCTTGAATGGATGTTTGAGACGAACAGCATTGAAAAAACGCGTATGTTCACTTCCATTATTTTCTATACGCCGCACGGAATGATACATGGTAACTCCGACTAGTGTGGAATGATTTTCCAGCATACGTTACTTGCACATCATCATTAGCATGGTAACCTATGAAAATGTCCTCAAAACCAGTTGGCTTCCTACCAGCCTCCAGATCCAGATAAACACGAAGAGGCAGACCTTTCATTCTCTGCAAAATATGTTACATGAATATTTTAAACTTCAAACTCAGAAAGATTAATATATTCAATCAACTTAGAATGAAATAAAATAATAGTGTGTATTGCTTAGTCAAAAAGACATATGGTGTTTGATTCCACAAATAAGACTTCCTAGAGACAAAATTCTCCCACTCTGTTCTATCTATTTTCCCATCCTGGTTCGTATCAGCATCTGAAAATGTCTGTCATCATGAACCGCATAAGTTACTGTAAGTAAACTCTGTTGTAAGCCACAAGAATTACCTACAGCTCAAGTAACAACTAACTAAATTTTTGATGAAATGTCCAAAACCTTGTCCAGGATTGTCTCAATAATTTCATCAGATAATCTCATTTCTGATTCACCTAGAAGAGCAATCAGCATCTGTTTTACCTGTACAGGAGGATTACATCAGAAGTTTCAATTGACAAATTAAGGATAAAGCCTCGACCTCGCTAACGCTGACTAGATAAACAAAACAAGTGCACGAAGTTAAGCAATATCCATTCAGAATTCAGAAGCCAGGCGGTGAATCAATTGCGCAAAGCAGATGGATCCCACAGTAAAGCACCTATTTAGCACTAAAGCATACGGTAAATTAATTTGAATTCCGGGTATGTCCATTTTCCTGGACTAGTACAGGATCTTAGTACCCTACACGGCCAGATGCACAAAACAATTTACATCTCCAATCCTGAATAAGCGAAACTGCGAGAGCTAGCAAGCTAGCTCACACTGGTCCGCATAGGAAAGCAGAAGTTAGATTAGACGGAACGGGATAGGGGATGAGATTGAGCTCACAGGCGGTGTGGGAGGCGAGGTGGACGGGGTCCTCGTAGCCAGGGTGCTGCCGCTTCGCCGTGGACTGGAAGCACCCCGTCGCTGCCGCGCGCGAGAACTCCTCCAGTGCCCCGACCCCGTGGCGCCGGCGCCGGCCAAGAGGGGCGCGGGGGTGGAGATGGAGGGGAGCTCGAAGTAGCCGGAGGAGAGGAGGAGGAGGAGGATGGAATCAACGCGGTGTTGAAAACGGCGGAGCTGGCCGGCGGAGAAATAACCGCACGCGATTTGGGGAATGAGGCGAGACCGGAGGTGGGGAATGAGGCGAGACCAAATGTGGGGAATGAGCTGGCCAGCGGATATCGCGTGGGGATTCCATTTTCCTGAAGCACCGGGTCGAGCGCCACGACCAACCCGTTAATCGGGAATTCTCCGCTCACTGTACGTGGTTAAATCGAACGGCTGTAGATTGAGGTGTCCAGACACCCAAGAGTACTTAATATTTTACTATATTATATATATATATATATATATATATATATATATATATATATATATATATTCCCTCGGCCTCATGAATATACATACAATATTCATAACATGGTATCAGAGCAAAGGCTCTGACCTTGTTCTTCTATCCCCGTCGCCGCCGTCCGGGCCGTCTATATGGAGTGTGAGCAAAGTGCGATGTACAAATAAGAGATCAAGGCGGAAGCACGTGCGAACCTTTGTGCATCCTCTGGCGGACTTCATCAACCCTAGTTCGGAGGGTGGGGGACGAAGTACGCATGAAGCTCTACACGTCCTACTGTTGACTTTGTCAACACTAGTATGAAGGGTGGGGGACAGAGCGCGCACAAACCTCTGCACATCCTTCGGCCGACTTCATCGACCCTAGTTCGAAGGGTGGTGGACGGAGCACGTGCGAAACCTCTGCATATCCTCGGGCCGATTTTGTCGACCCTCATCTGAAGGTTGGGGGACAAAACACACACAAACCTCTGCATGTCCTACTGCCGTTTTCATCGACCCTAGTTTGAAGGGTAGGGAACAGAGCACGCACAAAGCTCTGCACATCCTCTAGCCGATTTCATTGACCCTAGTATGAAGGGTAGGGAACGAAGCGAGTGTGAACATCTGCACGTCCTACTGCTGACTTTGTCGACCCTAGTCCGAAGGTGGGGGACGAAGCACATGTGAACCTCTGTGCATCGTGCCACCGACTTCATCAACCCTAGTCTGAAGGGTGGGGGACGAAGCGAGCGCAAATGTTTGCGCATCCTCCGACTGACTTCGTCAACCCTAGTTCGAAGGGAGGGGGACGGAGCGTACACGAACCTTTGCGCATCCTCTGGCTGACTTCGTTGACCATAGCCTAAACGGTGAGGGATGGAGCATGCGTGAACCTCTGCACGTCCTTTGGATGACTTCGTCGACCCTAGTCTGAAGGGTGGGGGACGGAGTGCGCATGAACCTCTGTGCGTCCTACCGTCAACTTCGTCAACCTTAGTCCAAAGGTTGGGGGATGGAGTGCGCGTGAACCTCTAATAATACACAACAAATTATTAGTGCCTTGTCATTGGTGAATGGCTATGCAAGTGGTGTGGTATGGAGAACGATGGCAAAAGATGAGGAATAGATTGTGGGCTACGTGTCATCTTAGTTTGGGAAGGAATCGAAGTTTAACGTTGTTGGTCACTTTCTTGGCATGATTGTGCTGGTGGTCAACTTGTGGGGCTGGTCATCGCCTCCTCCTGTGCTTGTGGCCTCCCGATGCTCGCTCCTCCTCCTGGCTTCCTCTATGCTCTAGTCCCTCTCTTTGGCCGGTGGTGACTTTGTCTTTCTCTCTGTGGTGTGTGATTCTCTATGCCTTGGGCTTGCTCTCAGTTGGCTTTGTGGATGTGCTTGGCTTAGATTTGGCTTTGTGGCCTTGTTGTGGGGGCTTGACTCGTGGCTAGGATGTGTCCTATGCATGTGTGGTTGCATGCTGATTCATATGGATACGTCTTATGCATGTGTGGTTTCATGTTGGCTCCTGGACGTGTCTTATGCATGTGTGGCTGCATGTTAACTCATCTTGAAGGTAAGGTAAAACGGTAAAAGGTAAAGATGGAATTTCCCGTCGGATGATAAAATCCTACGGCTATGAGAGGTGTCGATTGGCCCCAGATAGTTTGGTGTCTCAATGAGTGAAATGACCATTTTGATAACTAAATTAGGGTTCTTACGATAATTTGACTTTCATTTATTTATTTTGTTCAGTCTCTTTTGGTCTTCTGTTATTGAATTTCTTTGCAATTAAATTATTGTCAGTTACTCCTATTTAGCAGAATTTATGTAATTCAAATTACAATTATTTATATTCTAGAGATGATTATTTTGATTGGGATCGAGAATTGTAGTTTTCATGGAATTTTGAAGGTAGTTGCTGTAATTTGAATTATAATTGTTGGAGATACAGAATTGTAAAAGGATGTAAATTTGGATTTTTACAGAGATGTAATTTGGAATGTTAATATTTTACTTGACCTGTGTTGATTGGAATTCATGTTGAGATGAGTTCATTTGGCTATGTAATATGCTTGTAAGATTTTATTCATTGTAACATTAAATTGCAATTATAACTTTGGACTTTTAGCATTGTAATTAATTATATTCAACATTTATTCTTGTAATTAAATTTATGTAATCGGACTTTTTGTGTAATTACACTTATTCATCTTAATTCGTGTATTGGATGATTATATTTTAATTCTCATGTTGATGCAATATTTACTTCTTAAATGTGTGATTTTGGTTGAGTGATTTTGAGGGTTGTCACATCCTTCCCTCCGTAGAAAAGATTTCATCACCGAAATCACTTACTTGGGGTTTTGGCGTACTTACACCCAAATGTTTCTTTGATAAGTCACATTCTAGTCTGTTTTTATGGAGTAAGTGTTGTGATATGTATGGTGCCAAGATCAAACAAAATGGTGCCCAATGAATATGGAATAAAGATTATACCCGATACCATGTTTGTTGCATCACCGATCTGCTCGGCTTTCACGTGGTTGAGTTTAGCTGGCCCTCCTCATTTGGCCCATCTTGGTGCTACTGCCATGGCCGAAACTTGGCCATGACTTGAGGTAGCACGAGGCGGTGGTGCTGGAAATCTTAGCACTAGAGCTAAAGGAACTATCTGCCCTCCTGCTTTCACTAGGTAAGGACACTCAAACTTGCAATGACCTGGTTTCCCACAGTTGTAGCAAGTGGTTGTCCACTTTAAACAATCCTTGGTAAGGTGGTGACCACTACACTTGGTGCAAATGACTAATATTGGTTGTAGTGGGTATGTCTATCCTTGAGGTGGGTATGGATTGTGGAAAGGCCTAGGTGGAGCTGGAAATCTATGAAAAGGCATTTAGGGTCTTGGTGGAGCAATTTTGACAAGGTGGGGATCTATTCTGTCTTTCTTTCTTCTTTCCTCTTGTAGGTTGGCATGCCCATCTTCGAGATAATAGCTTTGTTTACTAAGTCTTGGAATTCAATGATATGATGCAGAGATAGGTGTAATTTCATGTAGAGATTCATTCCTTCTAGGAATCTCTCTATCCTTTTGTTTTCGATGTCAATGTCCTTAGGGGCATGTCGAGAGAGTTTATTGAATTGACTTAAGTATTCATTTAGCTTTGATTCCCATTGAGTTAGAGCATGAAATTCTTTCTTTTTAAGGTCCACATTCCCATTTGATAGGACAGTTTCGCCCCTGATTTTGTTGGAAATTCAGCCACTAGGTTGCGGCTGGACCAGTGAGCTGGTGCAAGGCATATCACACCTTCTCGTCATCAGAACAACCCGCGGTGTCTAATTGCTTCTCTATATCCCACAACCGCAGCTTCTAGGGGATCTGTAGCTTTGGAGAAAGTAGAAGGGTGTGCTTGGAGGAAATTTCCCAAACTCACCCCTGATAATGGTGCTGAGGATGTATTGGGGCTATTTTGGTGATCAAGCTTCCATGAATCTATTATGAGATTATTGGTCTTCTTTTTGAGAGGCTTCTAAAAATTAGAAGATGGGGTAGTTAGGAAACCTGGGGTAGTTAGGATTTACTGGTGTTGGTATTGCTAGGGTGTGCATATAGCTAGTCTGAAGTGCATAAGCCATGTTGGTGGAAAGCTATATGACTAATCCGGAGTACTCTTAAGTAAGACCTACAGAGATAGACACCTCCACGGGATGGAGGGAAGAGGGTGAACGTCAATGAGTGTTTTCTCAACTATACCGGTATGAGCTTGGAGAAGCATGCTGCATTGCACTGCATTAAAAAAAGTGATGATAAAGATAGAATGGTGGGTATTGACATGTGTTTTGGTTATGATGTTATTTCTATTGTTTTATTATGTATTTGCTGAGTTTTGGACTCGCCCTTGCTTTTGTTGTTATTTTTAGGTAATCGTTGAGGACGATATGAATGGACAGGAATTAGCACATGATCGATCTTGCGCCATCAATGTTTCACTTATCACCTAGTGTTTATTCATTCATTGTTAGGAATAAATAATATTAGTCGTGCAATCTTAGTTTTGAATAAAAGGTTTCCCTTAGAACATAATAATATTAGCATATTGCTACTTGTCGAAGTTTTCTTTGATTGAATGTATAGTTGATTCATCTCATTTAATGTTATTCATTAGTTTCTTTATTATTGTTATAACTATGTTCGTGATTATGTTGTGGAATTATGGCTGAATCCTAGTTGATAGCAATATATGTTGAATGGTTAGTAATTATAATTGTTGGTGACATTCTGGGCTCTTCGTAAGCTGGGGTGTTACACTAAATTGGACCTTATGTAATGTGCTTGTGCCAAAAAGGATTTAGGGCATGCACAATAGTACAGACAACTATGTCTATAATACCCTCCATGTCATTTATAGACAACTTCTATAATGAGTTGTCTTTTTTTATAAATATCTATATAGCAGCTCCTCCATGTATGATGTGTCTCGTGTTACAATCGACTACTGCATGAGATACGACCCAATTCTTTATGCTCCCCCCTCTTTCCTTCACATCATCTCGTGTCATACGTGGCAAGACATATAGACAACTGACGTCATACTATTGTACATGCTCTTAACAGAGGTAAACTTTGAGTAGTTTTGGCGCAACGTGGATGGCTTTTAATGGCTAATCTAGCAAGTCTTATCTTTTTAATGTGTTATTCTAATGTATTTTTTTTTGTAAAAATGTGATTTAAAGGCACCTGAGAGGTCCATAATAATTCAACTAAAGAACCAATAGTTGGCTAGTTTAACTAATACACTTAGATGGGTTTATTATAGATTTTGTAAAGATTATTATGATAATCAACTTCACCCCTTCATGAAAAATCAAACAAATAAAAAAGGTTTTGGTTGATTTTTGTTGATATATTTTTATAGAAGGTGCATAATTGAGTGGAGCATTGGAGCCTTTTGGTTTAGCAGATTGAGCATGTGCAACTTGGAACCATCCATTGAACCTCCATTGTCTTTTATGGATTGTTTGAAGCTACAAGTTCCAAATTTCATTATTATTGTTGTGAAGTTTTTGTACGAATTATATTCATTGAATCAATTTGGCTTTATCTAAACATAATGCCATGCTACCGATATTCTTTATTTACATATTATCTTCAATCCATTTAACGCACTTTTGCTTATTTCTTTGCCTTCTTTCTTTTTTTTACACATATCAACACCTTACTATGATGCAATTCAGTATATAAGATTTGATATTTTTACGTAATCAATCTACCATTCAATCCGTCAATAGAGAAAGTATAACGAACTAAATGATGTATAAATGCATTTTTATATAGAGCCTGGAGCTAGTGATGCAAGATCTTAATGGAGTTCATACTTAGTTAGGGGAGAGACTAGAGAACAATATACCATTGCAATGGTATATCAATAAGTTTCATACAGTTTCAGCAAGTTCCAATAGAACATTTAAAAAGTTTCATGTTTTAGTTTCACGTATTTCTATAATTTTCTAGAAGATTCTAAGCCAAAGTTCAACAAGTTTTAGATTTTGAAACTCAAATTTCACCAAGTTTCAATCGATGAGTTTCAACTAAAAATTTCAAAAAGTTTTAGCAAGTTTCAATAGGTTTCAAACAAGTTTCAAGAAGTTTCGGTTAGTTTCGGTAAGCTCACCTGACTACGATGGTACTACCACGTTACCGAGGGCTACTCGACACCACTCGTTGTCGACGCACCCTCTTCTTCAGCTCCAACTCCAACTACTGCTGCCATGGAGTCAACCGACGTCGCCCACCACCAAATCCGTGCTCGAGCTCCGTATCAAGCCTCCATCTCTCTCTCTCTCTCTCTTCCCCAGGTGGCCTAAGCTCCGCGCGTGCCGAACCGTGTTGTTGTTTGATCTAGCCGGCTCACCGCACTCGTCACCATCTCCAGATACGGCGTGAGAGAGAGAGGAGATGTCGCCAACGGTGGAGAAAAGGATAGGGAGAGGTAGTGTCGAACATGGTAGAGGAGGAGGGCGCTTGCTTTGGTTGCCTACCTCCCAACGCCCGCCACCCATGGCTACTCAGTGTCTGCCACACTTGTCGTTACTATCAGATCAAGCTCGTTGCCGCTCGCCACCCACTGCTCGAGCGAGTCCACGGCCCTTGATGCTCAGCCCTCGCCACCTGCTAGTGTGCTCGTGCAAGCTTGCAACCGGCCGTCATGCTCGGGCTTGTCCATGTCCGTCTATCCGCTCTCAGCCACCATACCCGTTGTTTGAGAGAGAAAAGAGTTTATTTTGAATGGTTCACATTTGGATAAGGTTATGACCTCCATGGCACCTATCAAGATCGTGCATGGGGCTAAATCCAACGATGATCACCAGTCCTATTAGAAAAAACAATGAGCGGTATAGCGCTCATTAGTTTTCTCCATAGTTATGCTATCAGAACCTGTGTTTCTTTTTTCTTAGAGGGTGACAATATGGTTAATAAACTACAAGTAAAATAACCTATTCAGCAAAACGTATATATTCCTTATTTTCTAAAGGATGGTACTACCAAAATTCATATCAACCAAAATAAAAGCAGCATTTGAAAAGAAGTCTATCTATAGATCGTATCGATTTTACCTTGTTTACTTTTGAAATTCATTGACTATAATATGATTATGATATGCGGTATATCATGTTTAGTTAGATAATTATAAGATTTGCTAAGGATTGAAACTTTGTCATTCGTGACATTGTTCAATTCTATTCTGAATCTGATTAGCATAAACTTGAGTCAAATGCAGTCATGATTTGTACACATTCTTCTATTTTAGTAATATTCTGGTCAGCTACATAAGCTTTCGAAGGTTCTACAACCTGATCACACACTCTGACTGTTGTTTCAAATCTCCATTTCTCATCTCTGGAATCTCAATGTACTTGTTCACATTTGCCAATCTTCAGTATTCTTGTACCCATGCTTGTGCTACTATGATCAGTGATCCCATACTATGCATCTGGTCAGCTATGCTTGTCTTACTAGTTCTGACCTCTATTATAGAAGTCGTGACTTAGTTGTCTTCTCACTGTTCAAGTTCTACTTTAGCTTGTTATGACTGTTCTTCATTCTTAGGTTCACTATGTCTACTACGTATGCTTGTCAGTAACGTTTGGTCGATGTACTAGTTTGCTGAATGATAGTTTTGGCAAGCTGCGTTTCATGTCATATCTTTATGATGAATTGCAATAGTCTAGTCAGATATGTAGCATTTGTTCTTCATTGCATATGTTGATCCATTGATTCGGCTATGAAGCTCCTGTATGTCATTAGATCATTTGACTAGCATTACTCTTACTCCTCTGAATGTACTATTATGCGATACTGAGCAAATGTATGGTCATGATGTTCCTATCTTGGTCAGCATAGGTTTTCACTTTTCCTGTGTCTAATTTATATGGAATTCTTGCTTTTGACAGTTTCAAGGTATTCCAGATAATGATAGTCTATTAAGTATCAACATGTCTACAGACTAAGTCCTAGAGCATAGTAACTGAGTTACTAGAACAGACTCGTGTAACATGTTACTTCATTACAACTTATTCATTGGTTACTTATATTGCTAACACACCAGATGTATGTATTGAACTTAAATTCTACTTATTGTACACTTTATATTATTAGAACAGTGATGCAATATTCCATTGTATTGCTGAATGAATTAAAATGTTATATAATTAGCATGATGATTTTTCATGACTAACATGATTAATTGTTTGTCATGGACTTTCAGCAATTGTTCAAAGTGATTAAATTTATCATTCATATGTTCTCAGACAGTAACTATATTGAGAATTGTGTGCATGAGTATAATCATTTAACTCTTAAAGCGCAAGTTAGATTAATACCAATGTAAAGGTCTATTTGTACATCATTGCATGATTGTTACATCATTGCTTCAAGGTATTATGCATACGATTGTAAATTCGATAGTCGCTCTATAGTGACAGTCATACAGTGTACAATGTGCAGACTTGTTGAACTTAGTGACTTCATTTAGTCTGGTACATCATTGCTTTACGTCTATTGATACTAGGAACTATTCTATGTTATAGTGTAAGTACATTCTGTAATCATTCTATGAAGTTTATGACTATTCAGTATCTCAATATAATAATCTAACCTTCAATTTCTGATGCTTTTAATAATCTGTTTTTTGCAATATTAGCTACATGCACTGTGAGTCTAATTGCAATCAATACTTTTGAACCAATCTATCTGAAGTTGTAACATCATTTAGCAATGATTTCTATCATGAGTTCATGTACATAATCCTAATTGTGCAAGTAAATAGTAATTTGTAACACTTCCCATTATCTAATGGTATCTCAGTTACATTATACTGAACTATGACTATTTAAGTATCTAGTAGTGACTTGCTTCTAAAGACTATAGCTAGTTTAGACATTGCAAGTGTATAGTTTCACTGTTATCACTTGTGGTCTCTAGTCATTTTCTTATAACTTGCAGATTGCTGGTTACTATGTTTGAGTATCCTTCTGTGATCTATGCTTAGACATTTTCACATTGACTGCATGTACTAGTTTTAGCTTGCAGTTATGCCTCTTGGAAACTTCATTGTTTTCCATTAATTATGTACTTTTGCTGTTAGGCTCAACTACTAATTCTAATGCCTTTGAAGTTTGATTGCATTCTGTTATTGTCGTCTAGTTTAATAAACAAATATTTCATTGGAATCATGTCCAATTTTATGTGTTTCATTCTCATACAATCTTCATTTGTTTGCTATCACTTATTTTGAAGAAGGTTCTGCAACATCACTGCAATTTTGTTGTCATGACGTCCAGTTTATAGAAACATACTTCAACTTGATGAATTTTGTCACTTTTTGACAGCACTATATTCAATTCTATGTTCACTTTTTTACATAAATGACTGGGCATTGTGTACAGCCTATAACTGATTTCCCTTCTATTGGTTCCGGCAGGTATTCTTTCTATTTCTTGAAATAGTTTCATTCTTTCGAATGTTCCAACTTCCTGGTTGCGTCTTAATTCTTTCATGTTCCATGGCTTTTCTTTACCTTCATTATCCTTTTATTTATTTGCATACAGCTTAGAGACCTTACCTGGTGTTTACCCTCATGATCTATTATGGTATGCTCTTTTGAGAGGCTTCTAAAATTAGAAGATGGGGTAGTTAGGAAACACAGGGTAGTTAGGATTTCTGGTGTTGGTATTGCTAGGGTGTGCATATAGCTAGTCCAAGTGCATAAGCCATGTTGGTGGAAAGCTATATGACTAATCCGAGTACTCTTAAGTAAGACCTGACGAGATAGACACCTCCACGGGATGGAGGAAGAGGTGAACGTCAATGAGTGTTTTCTCAACTATACCGTATGAGCTTGAGAAGCATTCTGCATTCAACGCATTAAAAAGTGATGATAAAGATAGAATGGTGGGTATTGACATGTGTTTTGGTTATGATGTTATTTCTATTGTTTTATTATGTATTTGCTGAGTTTTAGACGCCTTGCTTTTTTGTTAAATGTTAGGTAATCGTTGAGGCGATATGAATGGAGAGAATTAGCACATGATCGATCTTGCGCCATCAATGTTTCACTTATCACCTAGTGTTTATTCATTCATTGTTAGGAATAAATAATATTAGTCGTGCAATCTTAGTTTTGAATAAAGGTTTCTTAGAACATAATAATATTAGCATATTGCTACTTAAACAGTTTTCTTTGATTGAATGTATAGTTGATTCATCAAATTTAATGTTATTCATTAGTTTCTTTATTATTGTTATAACTATGTTCGTGATTCCTTTGTGGAATTATAACAAGCAATCCGATTGATTCATATGTTCAATGGTTTAGTAATTCAATTGTTGGTGACATTCAGGGCTTAGAAGATGTGTTACACTAAATTGGACCTTATCAATGCAATTGTGCCAAAAGGATTTAGGCATGCACAATACAATTCCATTACATGTCTATAAACTCCATATCATTTATAGACAACTTCTATAATGAGTTGTCTTTATAAATATCTATAACACTACGCAATGTATAAATGTATCCTACAACTATTGGAACAAAGAAAGCATGGATACATGCATTTTGATGCATCCCCTTTTCTTCATCTTCGTCACAAATATGGATGACATATAGGACTACCTAAACCTATTGTACATGCTATTGCTATTGTAACTTCCACAATTAGATGTAGACAAGGATGGCTTTTAATGGATAAGCTAGCAAGTCTTATCAATTAATCCCAATAATTGTATTACCTTTAAAATGTGATTTAAAGGCCAAGAGGTCAATAATAATTCAACTAAAGAACCAACAGTTAACTAGTTTAACTAATACACTTAGATGGGTTTATTATGTTTCGTAAAGATTATTATGATAACCCTTTTAAAGCCCATCATGAAAAATCAAACAAATAAAAAGGCTTTGGTTGACCTTTGTTAAATATTTTATAGAAGGTGCATAATTAAGTGGAGCATTGGAGCCTTTTGGTTTACAGATTGAGCATGTGCAACTTGGAACCATCTTGAACACCAATATCTTTTATGGATTGGAGCAAGTTCCAAAGGGCATTATTATTCTTGTGAAGAAATTGGCTCAGTTATATTCACTTGAATCAATTTGGCTTTATCTAAACATAATGCCATGCTACATATCTTTATTTACCATATTATCTTCAATCCATTTAACTTGTTAGTTCCTAATTCATTCCAAAAAGGTTTAATTCATTCAACACCTTACTATGATGCAATTCATCACCATAGATTTGAAATTTTTCGTTTTCAATCTACCATTAATCTTGCATAGAAAGTATAACGAACTAAATGATCCATAAATGCACTTTTCGATGACAGGGCCAGTGATGCAAGATCTAAATGGAGTTATACTTAGGTTACAGACTAGAGAACAATATACCTAGCAAAGGTATATCAATAAGTTTCACTTGTATTTGTTGCAAGTTCCATAGAACATTTAAAAGTTTCATGTTTTAGTCTTCACGTTCTATAATTTTCTTTAAATTCTAAGGCCAAATCAACAAGTTTTAGATTTTGAAACTCAAAAAGCATTAAGTTTCAATCGATGAATTAAACTAAAAAGGTTTAAAAGTTTTAGAGTTACAATTAGGTTTCAAACAAGTTTCAAGTTTAACTTAGTTTGATCATCAGATACGCATCGATGGTACGACAAGAATTTATCTGGCTACTCGACAGCCAACATAAAATAAAATGAACACAATAAATCTTTACTAACATTGCAACTATAATAGTACATCTGAAGTCAACATGTTATTTGCCTACTAGTGAACCAAATCAAAGGTCACAGTATGAATGAATTATTCCTAGCCATAGCCTTCTTTTCTTCTTTTGTCATATGCCTCAAACCATGCATTTATGGAGTACAACACTGGGGCCTGCTACATATTTATCGCGGACAACAAAACAAAACCACACACTGTAGTCTGTATGGTCTAAAAACACTGTAGTATGTATGGTACTACATGATACATCCATCATCAATAAGGTCTAAGTAATTATGAACTGTATCAGAATCAAATAATTAGGACTTAAGCAGACGAAATTGTACGGACAGATCGAACTGGCAAAGAAGTATATCATGAGGGACAAATTTAGCCATCTGTCAGCTGATTACTGATTATGCGAAGCAAATAAGAGAGACGCGGGCAAGAATCCCTCAAATGGCACGTGGTACCATACATAGTATCCCCTAACTATTACAGCAAAACTATAGCTTCAGGAAGTCTAATCCGCGATCCTAACGCGAGGTCCGTTCCAGAAACAACACTGCGAGAAAGACTCTCAACAAGTAAAGCTTCAAGAAGGCCAGTCCTACATAGACTCTCACAAGAGAAGTCCCAAGAACACAACACTAGCAATCATTGCGATCAGAGATGCGATAAAGCTACTCTACAATTTGCAGTCCACCAACCATGATCGCGACCAGTCACAGAAACACGCGGCTGAAACTCCGACAAGCTCCAAGAAAGGGAGGACTTACCGGAGGAAAAGCTCAAGCGCCGGGCTCCGCCGCAGCCGAATGCTCCAGCAACTCAGAATCCACCTAGTCCAGGCATGAATCAACGAGCAATGGTTATGCGGAAATGGTAAAGGAGGGACCGAGGGAGAGGCAGTGGAGACCAACGACTCGGTCGACTGGTAAACGACGCCGACGCGCGGAATATGGTATTGGCGCCACTTGCTGCCAGGTGGGCCCAGAGTTGTCAGTGGCAGTGCGGCGGGTTGGAGTGCCGCTGGTGGGGCGGGGAAGCGGGCGCGGCGGTGGTTTGACCGGCGGCCGGGTTGCGGGTTTTGGAAGCGACCGGCGGAGACCGCGGGAGCTCGGGTCAGCTCCTGCACGAGGCGATCGGTTGTTGGGTTGGATCAGACATTTCTTGGTGTGTCAGTTATCAATGAGATGTGTTACATTGGACCAGGATAAAAGGAAGAGTAAATTTCACAAAATCTCAGATTTTGTGATCTAAGTTGTATAAATGGTAGATTTTTGTTTGCCCAATTCTTTATGCTCCCCTCTTTCCTTCACATCATCTCGTGTCATACGTGGCAAGACATATAGACAATGACGTCATACTATTGTACATGCTCTTAAGGTAAACTTTGAGTAGTTTTGGCGAACGTGGATGGCTTTTAATGGCTAATCTAGCAAGTCTTATCTTTTAATGTGTTATTCTAATGTATTTTTTTGTAAAATGTGATTTAAAGGCACCGAGAGGTCCATAATAATTCAACTAAAGAACCAATAGTTGGCTAGTTTAACTAATACACTTAGATGGGTTTATTATAGATTTTGTAAAGATTATTATGATAATCAACTTCACCTTCATGAAAAATCAAACAAATAAAAAAGGTTTTGGTTGATTTTTGTTGATATATTTTATAGAAGGTGCATAATTGAGTGGAGCATTGGAGCCTTTTGGTTTAGCAGATTGAGCATGTGCAACTTGGAACCATCCATTGAACCTCCATTGTCTTTTATGGATTGTTTGAAGCTACAAGTTCCAAATTTCATTATTATTGTTGTGAAGTTTTATGCAATTATATTCATTGAATCAATTTGGCTTTATCTAAACATAATGCCATGCTACGATATTCTTTATTTACATATTATCTTCAATCCATTTAACGACTTTTGCTTATTTCTTTGCCTTCTTTCTTTTTTTACATATCAACACCTTACTATGATGCAATTCAGTATATAAGATTTGATATTTTTACGTAATCAATCTACCATTCAATCCGTCAATAGAGAAAGTATAACGAACTAAATGATGTATAAATGCATTTTTATATAGAGCCTGGAGCTAGTGATGCAAGATCTTAATGGAGTTCATACTTAGTTAGGGGAGAGACTAGAGAACAATATACCATTGCAATGGTATATCAATAAGTTTCATACAGTTTCAGCAAGTTCCAATAGAACATTTAAAAAGTTTCATGTTTTAGTTTCACGTATTTCTATAATTTTCTAGAAGATTCTAAGCCAAAGTTCAACAAGTTTTAGATTTTGAAACTCAAATTTCACCAAGTTTCAATCGATGAGTTTCAACTAAAAATTTCAAAAAGTTTTAGCAAGTTTCAATAGGTTTCAAACAAGTTTCAAGAAGTTTCGGTTAGTTTCGGTAAGCTCACCTGACTACGATGGTACTACCACGTTACCGAGGGCTACTCGACACCACTCGTTGTCGACGCACCCTCTTCTTCAGCTCCAACTCCAACTACTGCTGCCATGGAGTCAACCGACGTCGCCCCCACCAAATCCGTGCTCGAGCTCCGTATCAAGCCTCCATCTCTCTCTCTCTCTCTCTTCCCCAGGTGGCCTAAGCTCCGCGCGTGCCGAACCGTGTTGTTGTTTGATCTAGCCGGCTCACCGCACTCGTCACCATCTCCAGATACCGGCGTGAGAAGAGAGAGGGAGATGCTGCCAACGGTGGAGAAAAGGATAGGGAGAGGTAGTGTCGAACATGGTAGAGGAGGAGGGAGCGCTTGCTTTTGGTTGCCTACCTCCCAACGCCCCGCTCACCCATGGCTACTCAGTGTCTGCCACACTTGTCGTTACTATCAGATCAAGCTCGTTGCCGCTCGCCACCCACTGCTCGGCGAGTCCACGCCTTGATGCTCGACCCTCGCCACTGCTAGTGTGCTCGTGCAAGCTTGCAACCGCAGTCATGCTCGGGCTTGTCCATGTCCGTCTATCCGCTCTCAGCCACCATACCCGTTGTTTGAGAGAGAAAAGAGTTTATTTTGAATGGTTCACATTTGGATAAGGTTATGACCTCCATGGCACCTATCAAGATCGTGCATGGGGCTAAATCCAACGATGATCACCAGTCCTATTAGAAAAAACAATGAGCGGTATAGCGCTCATTAGTTTTTCTCCATAGTTATGCTATCAGAACCTGTGTTTCTTTTTTTCTTAGAGGGTGACAATATGGTTAATAAACTACAAGTAAAATAACCTATTCAGCAAAACGTATATATTCCTTATTTTCTAAAGGATGGTACTACCAAAATTCATATCAACCAAAATAAAAGCAGCATTTGAAAAGAAGTCTATCTATAGATCGTATCGATTTTACCTTGTTTACTTTTTTATCTGTTGCGCTAAGATTTATCTATAGATCATATCGGTTTTACCTCGTTTACTTTTTCATCTACTATGTTAAGGCTCGGCTCATTTCGGCTTGAGCTTTTAGCTTCTGGTTTATTTTTCACTATTCATAAATGTTATCTTTTTCTGATTTTTTGGCTTTTTTAAACTTTTTTGCCGATTCTTTTTTTCCGTATTCGTTTGTATTATCCGTGATTGGTTAACCTATTTTTCTATTTTTAAAATTTTTAATTTTAGTTACGCTAAATAAACCACCATCAGCTACAGTGTAATTTTAGTTAACTATAATATAATTTTAGCTATAAAATAATTTATTTTAGTCCAACCGAACGACACATAAGATTGTATAAAATAACAAACACCTCGTCGAACTTTGCTGTTTGTAACAAGTGGGAGATTCAATTTTTTGCCACTCTTAACATTAGCCAATTATCGCTGTCACTTACATGGGACCACCGAGTCACGACATGGTGCGGTGCAAATCCTTTGCCACTCTACTTATAAGAGTGGCAAATTATTAAATTTTCCTGTAACAAGTGGTTAATATAGCCAACAACTGAACCAGTAAAACCGCGGGGCCCACGTGTCGGCCGCATAGCGGACCCATAGTCACGGGGCCACAAAAACCGGCAGCACAATGCGGGGCCCGGGGGTGCCGTGCGCTGCGCCCGCCCGGTACTCCCCCCTCCTTTGCCTTATCCCTTCCACTTCTCTGTGGCCCCCACCCCCTTCGCTGTTGGCCACCAATCGTTCCCGTGCTCTCTCACTGACAATCGAGTCGACAAGTTAAGAACCCCACATGTCAGTGTGTGAGTGAACGACGGCAAGCGTACCAGCTCAACCTTCCGTCACACGTGGAGCTCCCCCGCTGCTTTGGCTCTCGCTATATACCATTATATTTTCTTCTCCACCCACCTATCCCTCCGCCTTCGTGTGCCTCTCTCTCTCTCTCTCTCTCGCGAAACTTCGTCGGATTAGATCATTATTAGATGTGATACCTGAAGCGCTAGCTTTGTTTAACGCTAATCTGAGACTGAACCGGGGTTTGGTACGTGGTTCCAGTGGTTTTTTGTTTACGGTGACAAATTCCATATCCGATTGGGTAATTTCTCGCCTTGTATGTAGCTAACTTCGGTGCGATTTTCTTGGGTTGGTGTTGATTTTGCCCAACGTACTCTCTAAGCTTCTGTGATTCCTTCCTCGGTTCGGTTGTTCTTGGCTGTAATTTTGGGCATTTTTAACTGCTCGTTCTTTCTCCATGATCTGCAGTACTGTGCAGAGCTTTTGATCCAGCTAGCTATTTTGGGGGGTTTTGTGTTTTGATCGTACGTACGCAGGATCTATTCTTTGATCCGTAGGGGATGGTTGATTTTCTTGTTGTAGGATAGCCTATTATTACTTGCGGAATCTTTTCTCTTTTGATTGCAATTAGGATTGGCAGTATGTAGTAATTGTAGGAGGCTCTGTTGCGTGAAAGATTATGACACTCTTGCACCCAAAATCGAGTGCCTGGGGTTTAGTGTTGTTTGACTAAGTCTTGCGTACAATCTAATAATTTGCCTGCTGCAGTGCAAGTCAAACTTATATAATTCTTTGATGGTGCAGAATGGTGGCGAAGAAAGCGAAGTCTATACCAGGCTGTTGTCGCGCCGGGAATGGATGATAAGAATCATACAGTCATCAGCTAGAAGTAACCAACATTGTGATTGGCACTTTTGAGTCCACCCAGAAGCGATTGTTTGTGATTAGTATACGTGCGCCTTCGTCATGGGCAGTGCTTGCTCGAGGAAGAGAGGCCAACTGGTCGATGAGAATGATCTGTACAGTGCGAGGTTCTCCAAGAGCGGCAGCTTCAAGTGGCTGCTGCACACGCTGCCCCGGAGCAGCTCCAATGTGCACCGGAAGGCGCAGGGACCCGGGCCGAGGCAGCGCCCGTCACTACTGGAACTTTGCGTGGCCAGAGTCCGCGAGGTAGTCTTGCGGCTTTGTATGTTTCTGTTTGCTGAAGGAGTGCTTGTTCTTGCCTGACTTGACAGGGTGATTGCAGGATATAAGTGGGTATTCTGATTTCTCGCTGCTGCCTAGGGATCTTAGCCAGCAGATATTCGATGAACTGGTGGAGTGGGGCTACCTCACTGAGGAGTCACTTGGAGCTTTTCGTGATTGTGCTTTGCAGGTGAAGTATCTGTTCTTGTTTGGCGCTCAGTTCTGACTGAACTAACTCGGAGGATGTTTTATGTTAAATTATGGTGAACGTTAGGATGCAATTCTGCCACTTTCCTGTGGAATCTGAACAATTACTTAAGGATTTAAAACTGATGTTCCCATCAATCAGGCCTTTATATGTATTATCAGGGAATGAATAAAGGCATCTTATCGGACATTTCTTATCTGTTTTGTAAGGCTTACTCGGGCATTTATAATGCATTTTTTCAGGCTTGTATAACTTTCGTAAGCTTACTCGTAGGACATTAAAAAATGTGTTGGTAAAATTTGTCCTGTAAGGAAGACCAGCTAACAGACCAGTTGAGCTAACTTAGCCAGCTGCTACCTTATTCCAAGTCATTCCTGCTCTAAGTTGCGAGCTAAGCTACCAGTTGTCCAGTTTACTTGGTGAGCTAGCTGGGCCAAAAAAGGCCAAACATGGAGGCTTCTCTGGTTCTGGGATAAGTTAACCTATAAGACTACCAATTGACCTTCCATACTATTCTCTATCAGGATATTTGTCTGGGAGAGTACCCTGGAGTGAAGGATGCTTGGATGGAAGTAGTGTCTTCTCAAGGGCAATCCTTGCTATCTGTCGACATCTCTTGCTCTGATGTGACAGATAGTGGATTGAATCTTCTTAAGGATTGCCCAAATATGCAAAGCTTGGCATGCAATTACTGTGATCAAATCTCAGAACATGGACTCAAAACATTGTCAGGTAAGTGATATGCTGGTAGCCCAATAGCTGCTTTTGCTTTCATCTGTACAATGTTGTGGTGTGAATGTTCTTCATCATTAAATATTCTGTTTTTTATGATTTATGGTACACTTCTTAATTCTGCAGGCCTCACAAACTTGACATCAGTGAGCTTTAAGAAATGTGCTGCTGTTACTGCTGAAGGAACAAAAGCCTTTGCAAACTTAGTTAATTTGGTAAACTTAGACCTTGAGCGATGTCCAAAGATTCATGGTGGCCTTGTTCATTTAAAAGGTGTCCTTTTGCCCCAGGATTTATCGGTTATGAGGCATACCACAATCATTTTATTTACCAGCTACTATGTGGTACCAAAACAAATGGATCATCCGGAGCTTTGTCTCGACATAGATGATGCTTATCTTTGTTTGTGGTCACTATAGGAAAAAATGGCACACGACCTATTTATTCGCATTCAGCCCAATTGTGAATTAACTCATAGTTACTGCTTCTGTCCGGTGCAATAATATAATTTTCTTTTTCAGGCTTGAGAAAACTGGAAACACTGGATATGAGATATTGTAACTGCATCACAGATTCAGATATGAAGTATTTATCAGGTAACAGATCTCTATTACTTGCGGAATCTTTTCTCTTTTGATTGCAATTAGGATTGGCAGTATGTAGTAATTGTAGGAGGCTCTGTTGCGTGAAAGATTATGACACTCTTGCACCCAAAATCGAGTGCCTGGGGTTTAGTGTTGTTTGACTAAGTCTTGCGTACAATCTAATAATTTGCCTGCTGCAGTGCAAGTCAAACTTATATAATTCTTTGATGGTGCAGAATGGTGGCGAAGAAAGCGAAGTCTATACCAGGCTGTTGTCGCGCCGGGAATGGATGATAAGAATCATACAGTCATCAGCTAGAAGTAACCAACATTGTGATTGGCACTTTTGAGTCCACCCAGAAGCGATTGTTTGTGATTAGTATACGTGCGCCTTCGTCATGGGCAGTGCTTGCTCGAGGAAGAGAGGCCAACTGGTCGATGAGAATGATCTGTACAGTGCGAGGTTCTCCAAGAGCGGCAGCTTCAAGTGGCTGCTGCACACGCTGCCCCGGAGCAGCTCCAATGTGCACCGGAAGGCGCAGGGACCCGGGCCGAGGCAGCGCCCGTCACTACTGGAACTTTGCGTGGCCAGAGTCCGCGAGGTAGTCTTGCGGCTTTGTATGTTTCTGTTTGCTGAAGGAGTGCTTGTTCTTGCCTGACTTGACAGGGTGATTGCAGGATATAAGTGGGTATTCTGATTTCTCGCTGCTGCCTAGGGATCTTAGCCAGCAGATATTCGATGAACTGGTGGAGTGGGGCTACCTCACTGAGGAGTCACTTGGAGCTTTTCGTGATTGTGCTTTGCAGGTGAAGTATCTGTTCTTGTTTGGCGCTCAGTTCTGACTGAACTAACTCGGAGGATGTTTTATGTTAAATTATGGTGAACGTTAGGATGCAATTCTGCCACTTTCCTGTGGAATCTGAACAATTACTTAAGGATTTAAAACTGATGTTCCCATCAATCAGGCCTTTATATGTATTATCAGGGAATGAATAAAGGCATCTTATCGGACATTTCTTATCTGTTTTGTAAGGCTTACTCGGGCATTTATAATGCATTTTTTCAGGCTTGTATAACTTTCGTAAGCTTACTCGTAGGACATTAAAAAATGTGTTGGTAAAATTTGTCCTGTAAGGAAGACCAGCTAACAGACCAGTTGAGCTAACTTAGCCAGCTGCTACCTTATTCCAAGTCATTCCTGCTCTAAGTTGCGAGCTAAGCTACCAGTTGTCCAGTTTACTTGGTGAGCTAGCTGGGCCAAAAAAGGCCAAACATGGAGGCTTCTCTGGTTCTGGGATAAGTTAACCTATAAGACTACCAATTGACCTTCCATACTATTCTCTATCAGGATATTTGTCTGGGAGAGTACCCTGGAGTGAAGGATGCTTGGATGGAAGTAGTGTCTTCTCAAGGGCAATCCTTGCTATCTGTCGACATCTCTTGCTCTGATGTGACAGATAGTGGATTGAATCTTCTTAAGGATTGCCCAAATATGCAAAGCTTGGCATGCAATTACTGTGATCAAATCTCAGAACATGGACTCAAAACATTGTCAGGTAAGTGATATGCTGGTAGCCCAATAGCTGCTTTTGCTTTCATCTGTACAATGTTGTGGTGTGAATGTTCTTCATCATTAAATATTCTGTTTTTTATGATTTATGGTACACTTCTTAATTCTGCAGGCCTCACAAACTTGACATCAGTGAGCTTTAAGAAATGTGCTGCTGTTACTGCTGAAGGAACAAAAGCCTTTGCAAACTTAGTTAATTTGGTAAACTTAGACCTTGAGCGATGTCCAAAGATTCATGGTGGCCTTGTTCATTTAAAAGGTGTCCTTTTGCCCCAGGATTTATCGGTTATGAGGCATACCACAATCATTTTATTTACCAGCTACTATGTGGTACCAAAACAAATGGATCATCCGGAGCTTTGTCTCGACATAGATGATGCTTATCTTTGTTTGTGGTCACTATAGGAAAAAATGGCACACGACCTATTTATTCGCATTCAGCCCAATTGTGAATTAACTCATAGTTACTGCTTCTGTCCGGTGCAATAATATAATTTTCTTTTTCAGGCTTGAGAAAACTGGAAACACTGGATATGAGATATTGTAACTGCATCACAGATTCAGATATGAAGTATTTATCAGGTAACAGATCTCCTTGGCTGACTAAGTGACTAGTGTAAACCAGTGTATGTTGTCACACGTTCTGATCTCCAAGGCTAACAAATGCCCTTTTCATTCTTTAGATTTTACAAATTTGAGAGAGTTGCAACTGTCTTGCTGCAAAATAAGCGATCTTGGTGTTTCTTATCTGAGAGGTAACCCCAAAAATAAGTTTCTTCTTTTCCCAGTAGAAGGTTGATTCTGTATTACTTTGGAGGGTTTGACTGTCTTAAGATACATGCTCTTGTGTTTGTGTAGTTTTTTTCTGACTAATTCATGGTTTCCATTGTTTAGTAACCTGACAGTTCATCTAAAGTTATTTCCTGTTTCATATTACTTGTTCATTCATTTCAGGTCTATCCAAGCTAGCTCGTCTAAACCTGGAGGGCTGTGCAGTAACTGCTGCCTGTTTGGAGGTTATTTCAGGTTGTGCATCTTTTCCTGATAGAGTACTATGCGATCAACGCTCACTTCTGTAAAAATGTGAGAAATCCTTGAGGGTATCTCGCTTGTTCGTTGAAAGGTGCCACCAATCGCATACAGTATAATCTATTACATGGGTTACAATAAGAGGATATTTAGGCCCTAAGGACCTGAAGAAGAGTGTGTCGTGAACTTTTTCACAAGTGTGTGCACCTCATTAGCCCTGGGTTTTATTCTATCTTTAGTCAAGTGCCCTCTAGTATTTATGCCCAAGAGAAATGCCCTCTGGTGAAAAGACAACACAGTAGTTTTGAAAAGTTTGCAGCCCAAAATGAATGAGAATGGCAAAGTGGCAGACTAGTTAACCTGAGAGTGCTTTTCTGCTACTACAGGGGAAGTGTGCTGCTCCATGTAAATGATGAGAGAATTTTTATTTCTTTTGTTGCTGAGAGGAGGAAAGCGGAGTTTCATTGTTTTATTTTCAAAGTAAGTTATTGACAGGAGGCAAATGTTTTTTTACAAGGATGCATTTATTTATGAAGCCTAAGCTGACCATGTTACTGTTGCACAGCGCACCTATTTATAAAATTCTTTAGTCCTGTAAATATATTTCTCTATCCTATACTCCTATGCGTACGGATACTCTTTTATATTGTAATATTCATTAGTGTTTATTGAATAATTACGTAAACAGTTACAAGATCATTTGGACGCCAAAAGTTCATTAATAGTTATGCTATTGCAGGATTGGCTTCGTTGGTCTTGTTAAATCTGAATAGGTGTGGCATATATGATGAAGGCTGTGAAAACCTGGAAGGTAAATATTATGCAGATTGCTGACTTTCTGCTGAACCCAATTCTCTGTTATTTCGTTTGTGATGACATACAAATAAACAAGTTTCCTTGTTTTTCTGCACCGTAGATGGCTAGCTCAGTAGTTAAATTGATAGATTATCTATGTTTCTCTATTTAGCTCGCCTGCTATTTTGTCAAGCATACATGTTTGTACCATTCTTTGTGTGAATTGACTGTGTGCAGTTCTGTTTCTTTGTCCTGCACACCTTATGTTAAGCTCACTGGCTGGACTTGCAGGTCTTGTCAAATTGAAGGTTCTTAATTTAGGGTTCAACCACATTACAGATGAATGCTTGGTTCATCTAAAAGGTAAGGACTCTTCATTATTTGTCTTTACATTAAAGTATTGTAGAATGATGTTTAAACATTCTAGACTTGAAATCCATCAGACACTTCGATCTAAGCAACAAGTGTGTTGCGTATTTCATGGTAAAGCATTATTGTACAAAATTTCATAAAATCTGATCATTATTATTCAAGAAATATAACTGGTATTTTCTGCACAAATCAGTATGTCCTTGTTTCTTTCATGCGCAAATAATGCCGATAAGTTGAAAGCAGAGACATGCCATAGAAGGCTTCTTCCAGAAGGATATTGCACTTTTGGCATGCCATTTTGTTCATTTGCTAAATATAAGTACAGAGTACACTAGTACAGTACCAAGTGGAATCACCTGTTTCTTGTATTGACCCTTCTAGAAATACATCAGAACTGTGGCATCAGTATATACTAAATAATGCATAATGTGGGAAAAGCTTGTTTCTAATGTTCTTTGTTCCTTCTAGAATTATTCAATTTGGAGTGTTTGAATCTGGACTCATGCAAGATTGGTGATGAGGGGCTATTACACCTGAAAGGTGAGTTTTTTTATGTCTTGAGAAATTTCTGCATTGCAGTGGCATTTCTTTTTTTCTCCCCGTTTACTTGTTTTGTTTCATAAAAAGTTGAAGACAAAGAACCACCCAATTAATTGGCTCATGCAGCAAGTCATAACTTACTGTTGTGGAACGGCATATAGTATTATTGTTTTTACCGGACTAGTCTACAATTAGGAATTTAGTATTGATGGTGCAGTATCCTGGTTTGCCTCCAGAAATTCCTATTGGGCTTAATGTGTTTGTGTTTACTGTTAATAACTATGGCATTTTGAGCTTTCTTGTTGCAAAGCATTAGTTGATACATCTTGCTGTGCTGTAGGCCTTGTGCAGCTAAGAAGTTTGGAACTTTCAGACACTGAAGTCGGGAACAATGGACTTTGTCACCTCTCTGGTTTGTTTAAGCATCTACCGAATGCTATTAGCATCGACTATTGATTCTCCTTTTCTTTTTTCTTTTTGATCACTGCTGTTTGAGTAGTTCAGGTGATGTATTAACTTGTTACGATATTGTGTCTGCTAACTTGTGATGAAATTGAACTTGTATCTGCTGTAACTAACATGAGTTCATGCACATAGTTTGTTAATCACAGCTAGGTGAGCACAGACTGTTAAGGGTATTAGAGATAAGGGTATTAGAGATAGAATAGGAATCGGCATATTCCATGTAATATCCCTTTATACTCTCTATATATATTGTCTATTGGGTCTCAATATATGCACAATATTCATAACATGGTATCAAAGCTTAGGTTAAACCCTAATCTCGATCTACTTCCGCTGTTGCTGCTGCCCCCGGGAGGATCGATCTCCTCTCCTGGGGGCGGCCACCTCTCCCGGCCGTCGTGCATGCGTTGTTCGTAGGTCGTACGCCACCAGATCGTCGGATCGCGCCACCTCGCGGATCCCGCCACCGCCAGATCCGGACGCCGCCTCAGCCTGAGCCAGCGGATCCGCGTCCGCGTCGGCTCTTGCCGGATCGCCAGCCCGTCGATCCGGCCCACGCCGGATCTGCCGTCGGCTGTTTGCCTCGGCCTCTGGCTCAGCCGCTGAGGCCGCCCCTCCACGATCGAGGCCGACCGCCACCCAAGGTGAGTCGCCGTCATCTAAAGCCATTGTCATCGCCGGATCCGGATCCCATAGGATATCCGTGCCTCGTCTCTCATTGCCGGATCGGGAACCCGCGCGGATCCGGCCGGAGGTGTCGAGGATCGAGACGTCTTCGCCGCTGACTCGGATCGCGGCCGCCGCTGGATCCGGCCAAGGCGGTCTTGATCGTCCTCACTCGCCCTAAGGTCGGATCCGGATCCGGTCGACTTGCCGTCGGCTCGTCGTTGCGCTGCTGCGACTCGCCGTCATGGATCTTGGCTCCTCCCTGCTCCGTTGGATCCGGCTCACGCCGCCTCAGCCGGTTGTGCCCGCGTCTCAGCGCCTATGCGCGTAGCCGCCGGACGCCTCCGCCTCCGCCCGCCTGCCGCCTCCTTCCATCACGGCTTCTCCTTCGAGCCAGCGCGCATTGGGCCGCGGCTCCCTCCTCTCTAGCGAGGGAGAGAAGAGCGGGAGGGAGGCGAGGTGAGGGTGTCGAGGCGAGAGGAGGAGTGAGATCGGGAGGGAGTGAGAGAGAGAGGAGATATGGCTGGCGGCTTTTGATCTGCGGCTCGAGGAAGTTTCGTTTCGTTTACACATCGTCGTTGAGTCTTGAGTTATTTTCTCGTGAGTCTTTCGTTGCGTCCATCAAAATCCGTAGTCTCTAAGTTTTGGTTCGTCTAAGCCGTGTGAGTCCACAAATTTATTGTCAGTCATAGAAGTGTAAGAATTTTTCTTTTGCATGGCAAACATCCACCGCTCTACTCTCGAGCAGCGTGCGGATCGTAGAAGTCGTTATGATGCCGCTTCTCTAGCCGCCCGAGCTTCTAAGGCCGCGTCTTACGCATCTTGTGCACGTCGCCGCCTCTTGGGCTTCGATCTGTCATGCTTCTATCTATTCCTTTTCGACGATTTGATGTTTATTCAAAACGCGTAACGACATTATCAAGACTCGGACGTCGGATATTTCTTGTTTTAGTATTAACCTTTTTTCAAATGCAATGCTATTGCATACGCCTTGCATTTGAGGGGGGGTGTTAAGGGTATTAGAGATAAGAGTATTAGAGATAGAATAGGAATCGGCATATTCCTCTGTAATATCTCTTTGTACTCCCTATATGTATTGCCCATTGGGCCTCTTCAGTATATGCACAATATTCATAACACAGACAACTCAACAATATCTGTAGTTATGTTTCCTCATCTTGTCGGTCAGATAAAGGGTACATGGTCATTGCATGATTGGTTGCTAGATGGAAATCACCCTGACAAATGTGATTAGACAAATATTGTAATTTTGTACATCTTGACTTACAGGCATTCTCTTTCTTAGCTTATCTTGTTGTCATCTGAGCTTACCTGTGTTATCCTCAAGTGGTATGTCAATGCATAACCACTGGTCAATCTAAACAACTTGTTCATATGGCATAACTCAAGAGTTCAGTAATGTTTTGCAAACATGCCACTCAAAGATGCAGTGGTAGATGGGCTAACGCTGACAATTTACAGTGGTATATTTGTCTGTTTGCCATGTTGAAACTGAGTGGTATGTTAGCAAAATAGTCCAAATTGAGTGTGGTATATAAGCAATTTTCCCTTTACAATTATCTTAGTGCACTCTCAATAAATGATGTTTGAGCCATATTCTCTTCATGTTAATTAGAATGCTCAAGTGTTATTAACTAGGTTGATGCATCTGAACTCTTAACATTGATGTTGCTTAGGGTTTTTTAGTTATTGCTGTAAATACGCTCAAAACATCATTCAGTATAATTCTTCAATTATTCTATTTCCACAGGTCTTCGGAATTTGCAGAGCATCAATCTCTCGTTTACATTGGTTACAGACATTGGTTTGAAGAAAATTGCTGGCTTGAATTCACTGAGGTCGCTTAATCTTGATAATCGCCAAATCACAGATAATGGCTTGGCAGCTCTTACAAGTATGTCTCATATTCTCCAATGTTGTGATAACGAATAGTGATTCAGCAAAATTGCATTGTTTATCACTGTATTTGCGCATAATTGGGTTTCTTATTATCATGTATTAAACAAAGTTTCTTACACCTTCAAGTGATTTCATCGACAAGAGAAGGTTTACATTTATGCTAATTTCTAGGGCATGTAGGCTGGTTTTTTTGGGATCTTTTTTAGATATAACCTTTTCTATAAGATTATATGTTTCCACTTTTTAGTGATGGTAACTGTTGCGTCTATTGGTACTTGTGAATTGTAATACAAGAAAGAATGGTATTAGTGTATTACAAGGTTATGACGGGTTTCCCCAGTGCTGCAATGTGTTGTGTAGTGACTAGTGCTTTGGTTGTGTTTGCTCATAACATGGCATTAGCTAAAGTTTAGTCATTACGTTAATGCAGGTCTCACTGGATTGACACACCTTGATCTGTTTGGAGCTCGTATAACTGATTCTGGCACGAACTGCTTCAGATGTAAGTGTACACAGTCAAAAGTTGATCCTAGCTAAGATTACATACTTCTCACAATAAACTGGTGCTTTTGGTTCATGGAATGCACTTATTCACTGGAAGATAGTAACGATGGCACATGGAACCGTGTGCACTTGTATCGCACCAAGAGTACATCACTGTGCTGACTGAGAAAATCATAGAACATATGCTATCTAGTATTTATTTTCTCAGACCCTACTATTGTTAGCATTGAAAATGAGAGAATCCATAGTTGGTGCATATCTTGCTGGGCAATGGGCTCTGGTAATCTAATCGTCTCTGACCATCTTGTGGAGGATTCTATTTAGAAAGTGAAATCTTCCCTTTGGATATAAGGGTTTCTCGATAATTTAATCATCACACTGCACCTAATGTGATTTCCACAACCTCAGATTTCAAGAATCTACAGTCTCTCGAGGTCTGTGGCGGGTTAATTACAGATGCTGGAGTGAAGAACATTAAGGACCTCAAGGCTCTGACGCTGCTTAACCTATCTCAAAATGGCAACCTCACAGACAAAACCTTGGATCTGATTTCTGGTCTGTGTTCTTTGCGCTCTTTTTGCGCTCTTCGTAATGAAGCTTGTTCTTTCAATGTGCGCCATGTCCGTCTGAATCACTTTGATTTGATCTCGCTGTTGTATTTGGGTCACAGGCCTGACTGCTTTGGTCTCACTGAACGTGTCGAACTCGCGGGTATCCAACGCCGGTCTCCACCATCTGAGGCCGCTGCAGAACCTGCGGTCGTTGTCTCTGGAGTCGTGCAAGGTGACCGCAAATGAGATCAAGAAGCTTCAATCGGCTGCCCTTCCCAATCTGATAAGCGTGCGGCCAGAGTAAATCTAGCAGCAGGCACCTGTATCCACCTGTAAATAACCACCTGCTTAGAGCAGGCCATACTGTACATATTTAGCGAGAACTGACACACTTAAGTGACCGATCTGTGTACGTTGGTCTTGTGAGTTTCGGGGTGTGATGGGAGGAACAACCGTAAATACATTGGTGCTTCCTCTGCACGTGGGATTCTACGTGATGGTTCCTGTAAATAACTGGTATTTGTCGCCAAATTTATTTGCTTGGTGGTACAATCCTGAATTATTGCTAACACCTTGGGACGGTTACCATCAATTTTTCACCTACCGCCTTCTGCTACAGCCACGCGTAACCATCGTCTGTTCGCTGCTTGGCGTGCAACGTTGCCTGCCATATCGCCGGAAACGTGTGTCGCGGCTCCGGCCGATGTCGAACTGCACACGGCAGTGGCATCGGCCGCCGGAAGCTGAAATCGCTGGGCACCATCAGCCCGCGCACGGCGCACCGCCCTCGAGACACCACCGGCGAGACTTCCTACGCGGTAAGCACGACTCGCCCGCCCGACCAACCTGTCCGGACCTACACTGATAGCTGCCTACGCCTCCTCGGCGCAAGTTTCTTGAGCTGTTCCACCGGTTTCGAGCTTCAGCAACCAACCAACTTCTGAGAGATTCACTGGCACCACCAGAACCTCTGACGCACTTAGCCACTTATCATGACAAAACACATCAGAACCAGCCAAAATGGAAGACAGTTGTCAAGGTTTCAAATCTTACAGTCATATGGGGTTTAGTAAACAAATAAGAACAATACAGCACATCTCCCTGTCCAGACACTATTTACAGCTGCTATATGGTAGGCTAAGCTTCGGCCACTCACGATATTTACAGCGAAACCGTTCCGGCACTCCGCAGTGCACTACTTGCTGACCCTGTTCTCCATCTCCTAAACACGACGAGAACAGTGTCAAAACGGAATACTATACTAGACAGGATAAACTAGGTTTATATGATCTAAGTTTGTCAAGCGTACCATGAGGCAGAAATTCAAGGCAAAGGGTCTAGCGAGGATCAAAAGACTCGACTAGAGCAGCATCTGTGGACGCGAACACTTTTTACAGTTCAACCAAGACAACACCCCCATGGGACCTGGTGTTGCCGGCTGACGGATATCGGTTTCTCGTCTTTGCAATGCCCTCAAGAATTCCTCCGCGCTCAGGTTTCCGTCATGGTTTGTGTCGAACACATGGAAAATGATGTCCACCACTCTATCAGTTACGTCAACCCCGCAAACCTATCACACAAACCAAAACGGAAATGAAATCAATCAGAAAATGTATTACAGTACTAGTTGGACAGCTAGAGCATCAATTAGCAGTCCAGTTAACATGTTACAGGTATAGGTAAACATGCAAAGAACACCCTATACAAGAGACTAATACTGCACAGGTAATCCATATCTAACAACTAAAACAACAGAAAGAATATGCTGATCATTTGGTCATGCAAAGCCCAAAAGTCACTTCTTTTTTGCTGAACAGACAGCTCAAAGGCTTGAGATATCAAAATAGCATAAACAAATATGGCAAACTAAGTAGCAAATCTTACATAGTGTGCCGCACGCTTTAGATCCTGCTTCGTCAACAGCCCATTTACTTTCCCATAAGTAAAGATAGCCATTGCCAATGGTTCCAATCTTCGACGCAAATCAGCAAACGCCTTAAACTCCTAAAGTTCCAGAGGACATCAATAAGAATAAAAATAAATAATAATTCTATAGAAAAGTACACTTAGGGCCAACATGGCAACAAGTCAAACCTCAAAGGTGATGCGCAAGTCCTTGAGATCAGGGTCATTGCCCAACTTATCAACTCTATCAAGTAGCTTGTTGATGTGATTCATGTCAGCAGAAGCAACCATGGACAATGCAAAATCCTTTGCCGGGATAGTTTTAGATGACTTGACATCATAATGACTGAATTCCAGACAAATAATCTGCAGAGAAATGAATCAAGAGACAGAGAAATGTAGGGAGTCTGAGAGATAAAGAAAAGGAAAAGTGCAACATAATTGCTAAATTGTAATGTAAAATTAGCTAGATCAAAATAATTAGTCAATAGTGAACAGTTTAGAATGGAAAAAAGCTTTGTTTCCCAAGAAAACATAGAAAAGACAAACAAATGGCAACTAGAAAAGGTGCTATTTAGATTTAAACATAACATGAAACATCTACTTTCTAGTAGAAAATAACAATAAATTGTCTAGACTGGTTTGTTCTTTTAGGTACTTCAATTCAGTGCATAATATCATTATGTACTGGCAGCCTGTTTACAAATATAGTTATAGCCTACCTAAAAGGGATAGGGTTCAGGCAACTCTCTAGAGATGATGAGGGAATGTGGAAACAATGAGATGTTCAGCAGCACCAGTAGCAAATATATGAATGATGTTTGTGTTTTGCATTCACATGCAGGAATATGTATGTGGTGAAAAAGGAGATCCTTGGTTCATAATGTAAATGCATTTTTCCTTTTAGGTTACGTCATGCGACAAGCTTTGTGAACAAGTCATCAGATACGCATTCATGAGAAGTCTTGTAGACTGCCTTATGCAAAAGGAAAGAATGGAAGAAGTGAATCACCTCGTCATGCAATTCCTTCAAAAAATTTGTGAACTTGTCAAAGTGTAGAGGTCCATTCCCGTCATTACCAAAGAAGAACTCAACCAGTCCACCATTTTCCACAGACTGGTCAACTTTAAGTCCGATACGTAAGCCATTCCTATGGGTAGCTCCTTGTCTGTTATAGGACCGCATCAGTGCCATTACTTTCTTGAACTCTTCTTTGTCTATCTCCCTGAAAATGACAAGTAGCAGATAAGGATAACAAAATAACAGAGAAGAAGCTGGCCAAAATTTGTCCATACCCATCTTTACGATGAACTAACAAGTCAGATGTTTGAACATGCTCACAAAGAGCAGGTCTTTTTTCTGGACGACAAGAGAAATTAACTGCACACGAATGGTCACAGGTAAACAACAATATAGCACAAACACGACAATATTCAAATGTACCTTGTTTAAGCATAAATCCAATAGAACAAACGGGAAAACACACCTTTAGCAGCTTCAGTAAACAAAACATGTATACATGATTTAAAAAAAAGAATGATGAATTGAAGCCACTAGAATCGATACATAAACACAAACTATTGGTTTTTTCTCTTGCCTTTTTTTTTACTATTGGTTTTTTCTCTTGACCTATCAAAAAAAATGTTCAATGATTTGTTGTACAGGCAACCAGAATTGTAACAGGTTTATTAATTAAAGAACAGCTGAATAGCAGATGCGTATCATTCTTATAGCAGGAACATATTACTAAGACCGAGTGCAGTAGTAGAAATAGAACTCACCCGCTGTGGTCAACGTCAAACATTTTGAAGGCAGCACTTAAGTTTGACTCAGGAATGCTGAGTAGTGTCACAAAAAAGATGTACCTGTCAAAGCCACCACAAGCATAATCATCATCAAGCAAATTGAGTAACTGCTACTTAGAAATCAATAACATGCAAACGATGAATCAGGTTGCAAATGACTATGCATTGCACCATAACTGTTGAGATATAAATCGTGTTGGTTAGCCAAATGGATCTCATATGAACAACATCTAGAAAATTTGAAGGTTATTCTTACCAGAGCCCCATGACAATATTTAGGCAAGTCCTACAATTTGAGTACTCTGAACACGCACAAGTGATTAATATACATCATAATTCACTTACTCAGCAAAGGAGATGAGGCCATCACTATTTGTGTCGAACAGCGTGAAGAACTTGGATGGAGCACAGTGCAACTCTCCGGGGCTGCGTTCACCCCTTAATCTCCCCTCCCGAACTGCCTTCGATTCCGATGGAGGGAAAACAGGAACTACCGCTCTCATCAAGTCGGCAGGCAGCATGAACACCTCCCCATCCGGATTTCGCACAGACGCGAAGTATTCAAAGATCTGTCCAGAAGAACGCCGTATTTAGAATACCAAAAACATGCCAAATCAAATTACGCGGAACTGTACTCAATGCATCACATCATTCTTTACCTTTTCAGGAGGACTGAGCAGCCGTATCCGTTTCTCGTAATTGAAGAACACCCTTCTGCGGTATGAGTCTGCAGAACGAGCAGAGTAAAAAGAAAAAAGTGAGCAAGTCATCACACCGTTCAAATTTCAACAACTTTATTGAGCAGATGAGTACAAATACACTTAATTAGGACTTAGGAGAAATAAATAAGTACAGACGCGCGTATGTAGCCGGTGCGTGCTTACGTGCTGTTTGACTTTCCTATACATTTGGAATTTGCAACCAGTTGGCTTATCGCCTATCTGAAACTAGATCAGTACAGCGGGGAAAGCACCGCACCGATCGCGAAAGCACTACCGATTCTTCAAAAAAAAAGGATAGCGCGCGAACAAACGATCAAAAAAGGTAGCAGCAACACTAGAAAATCCACTCTTGCAGGGAGAAATCATGTAAGAGCGCGTAGCTAGCAAGCAACGCGGAACAACGGCGAAGGTGGCGGCGACAGCCAACGCGCGAATCGATCAGACGCCGTGATGAGAACCATCTAGAGCGCTAGAGCGCAACATACAGAGACCGTGCACCGGGAGCAAATCGGGGCGCTCACCTCCGAGCAGAAACCTCCTCCTCTTCCCCTGCCGCTCCTTCTCCACGGCGACGGCCCCCGCCGCGGCCACCGAGATCTGGAGGGCCGCGGCGTCGGCCGCCTCGCCGGAGTCGGCGAGCGACGGCGGCATCAGCCACAGCCCCAGCCCGGAGCCGGCGACCGCCACGGCGGCGGCGGCAAGCACCGCCTCTCGGCCGGACGCCTCCGTCCCCACCGCTCCCGCGGCGCTGGAGAAGGCGGCACGGGCCGGAGGCGCCCCCAACCGTCGGATGGCGGATCGGAGGAGGGCCGCGCGGTGGAGCGGAGCCATGGCCGTCGGATTAGCGGGTACCGGGGCTCGGCCGGCGGCGCGGGGGCGGTTTTATTGCAGATAAGGACGAGGTTGTTACGGGGTGGAAGAGAAGAAGACTCCTCTGGATCAGGGGCGGAGGCGGCGATGCGTAGATGCAGAGCGGAAGAGGAGAAAATGAGAGCGGGGAGCGAGTTGGGGACGCGTCGTCGTTTGGCTCGTTGCCGGGCCCCTTTTAATGAGTCCTGACTTGACTTTCCCGGGTTATTTGCTACGGCCACCAAGGGGCTGTGCTGTGTGCACTACAGCCTGTTCTTTTTGGCTGAAGCTTATGGATTTTGGTTGCGGCTTGTGACTTAGGTTGTTTGTGCAAGAAATTACAGAATAACAGAAACTCACGTACGATTTTTGTCGATATAAACCTATCTTAGAAAGATACTCTATTTAAAAGGTAGTTAATATAGAAAAGTCAAAAAGCAGTTTTTAGAAGCTAAAAAGAACATGATCTACAAAGCATCATCATATTTTGCACTTTGCATCATGCCGGTGCATGTGTGGTGGGTGGACCAGATTCTTTTTGGTTTTTGGCCTACTGACTTATTATTTGTTATAGTAACTATTTTTTAAATAGTATGTCTTTTTAAGATATAATTTATAAATTGTAGTAGATATTGTACCGAATTTAACTATATCGATCAAAATCATATATGACTATTTTTTGTGTACTGTATCTTGCGAACAACCAAAATTCAAAAATTATAAGCTAAAACTATAGTCTAAAAAGAACTCACTTATGTCTATAGCATAAAATAACACACCTATATCTACCCTTTATTCCTTTGTGAGAAAGCTTTAGAATACGGTGGTCTGCACACGGGTTCGAGTTACAGTTAGTCGTAATTTTTTAACTGATGTCTTCGTAGATATAGATGCACGCGGAATAAGTTAAAAGACAAATATCGTAATCACGATAGTACTAAAGAAAAGCATCCAGCTAACAACGCTTCTTTACACTGCCCTGTGCCGTGGTGTTGCAACGCGATGATTGATCGATCCACCAGAAGGGAAAAAGAACCCGCATAGGACTATCCGATAGTGCGAATGCTTTATACACTATTGGTCTATTCGATAAACAACATTCCAGTGGGCGGCGGTAGGTTGCTCGGAGAGAGGGAAAATCAGTGGACTGGGGCCCAGGTGCATCGACTGCTGGACGGTGCCACCGGAGAATTTGCTGCACGAGAACGTCGAAAAAGAGGCGGCCAATGATTCGTTGCGATAATTTCTCCTGAGGTGGCAGGCAGGTCAGGAGGGGGCGCACCGGCACATTTGCGCTCACGGATTTTTGTAGCGCTTATGACTTTTAACTAGCGCCTCATTTTTTTTACCCTTTAAAAATAAAAGTTTAAAAATAAAAATAAAGGTATTTGGAAAATGCTCCTTATGCAGAGTTATGTTTCGCTTTGACATGTGCGAAACAAAATTTATATTTATTGTAAATTTTAGAATCATACTGATATTATATATCACTTTTTTTAAGAATCTGTTGCAACGCATGAGCATTGTACTAGTAATTTAATAAATAATAATTATTGATAGAAGTTAAAAGTTGTTGAAAATAAAAAATGGAGCCAAATGACTTTTTTTCTTTTGACTTTTGACTTTTTTAAAAGTCAAAATAGATAAGATAATTTTTTAAAACGGATTTTTCAAACAACTTTCTTAACTCAAAACAGTGTGCTCCGTCGGCGTCGATGTCTCTGTACCATCTGCTGCCGTCTTAAGAATATAGATAAGAATTATAAATCACAGCTAAAATTTATAAGTGGCGATCTAAAAGAAATGGACAGAGACTATACAGAGCCGCTCCTCCCTTCTCTTTTTACACCATGTAACCATGACACCCCGGGTCCACCTCTTTGGGTCCCAGCTGTAGGTGAGCCGTCGGTTGTGCCAGTCGGTGGCAAGGTCAACGTCAACCGGCACGGGCGCGCCGGTGGTTTCGCTCGGACTGAGGAGGAGACGTCGGGCGCCCACTGGACTGCTATCACTTCCAAATCTAGAAGATCCCAAATACAGGTGGAGTTGTGCCACTCGGGCCCAGATCCGACGCAGTGGACGCTCAACCCGAACCCGCATCGAATGCCATGGATCTGGTTTGCAACATGTTCCTGAATGCATGACACGTCATGCAATGAGTAAAGTACACCAAATTACGCTAGAAACATCAGGCTAGCACGTGACTTCTGTCTGCTGGCTCATGCATGGCTTCCATTTCGTTTTGGATTTCGAGTGAATTATGCGACGACTTGGAAGAGTCACTCCATGTACACCAGCTTTTGATAGTTTTCAGCCTTCCATATGTACTTGCATAAGTGAGAATGAAAATATTCATAAGGATTTCACATTACTGTATTCCTGGTAGTTGCAACACACCTCTTCAGAATTCAGAATACAGAAGATAGAATGCATGAACTGATGGCACTCCTGGTATTAGGGCAATGGAATGCAGATGATCTATTCTCGTTGTACAGCATGCTCAAGCTTCCTGATGTACAAGAACTGCCAAATATATACGCACCGCAAGTTTTCGTCCAATTGTAGCATCGACAACCGGCCGTATGCCAGTAACTAGTACGCTGGCAAGCTTTACAGAACAGGAACAAATGAAATCAAAATAACTCTCCCATACAACAGGGATGAATCAAGCAACCGTACGGTAATACAACACTGGAATATGATGCCATAAGAAGGCAAAATATAGTCAACCAGCTTGTAATTTCCTCCAAAACATTTTTTTTCTCGTACTCAAACTTCAATAACATTTTTGTTGTCTAACTCAAACTTCAATCTTTTTTCTCTTGATGCTATCATATATGCTATCCATCAGTGCAGCTGCTGTTGACTCCGAGGATGTCTGAACGATCCGCTGGCGTAGAGCATATGATAAACTGGTTTTATCCTCGCTATGAAAAGTACACTCACTAGGGTTCCGCAGCAACACAGGATGGCACAAACGTAGAAGGTAAGCCTGAAACAGTCAGGTCCAAAGCAGTTTGAAGGTTCCAGCACACCCGGGTGCTGCTTTGCTGCCTCCTTGTCATAGATATAACCGGCAAGAAGGGCTGAGAAAAAGAATGCGCCGAGCGGATTCACTAACAGCATGAAGTTGTACATCAACCCAAAGTCCTTAAGCCCAAAAAGCTCTGAGACGGTCGGTATCATGACGGCAAACTGGACCCCATAACATATCCCCAAGAATGCAGTTGAAACATAAATCAAGCTATGAAGACCAGTCGCAAAGAGGAAGAAGGTTATCACCATGATTATTTGTGTGCACATCATCCAGAAAGGACGAGGAAGCATTCTTGACCTGCAACACATCATGTCTTAATCAACCTTTTTTTTCCGGAAGTGTCAACCCATAAATTATTTTGGAACGTTCCAAAAAATAAAAGAATCCAAAGAAGTGTGGATAAATGAGTGTTCAAAACAGATGCAAAATAACTGATATAGATCAGTAACCACAAGGTCTTGAGTGGCTCATCAGGAAAGTGTTCGAGTAAATAGTGGCTTGACATGGTACTATCACAGTAAGCAGGTAAAGAAACCTTGCTGCTTCAGCTTACATTAGCTGCTGTGTACTCTTAGTGATGCATTGTTAGAAAATGATATAAATAAAGTTGTTGCAAACCAGTTATAGGGAGCTGACCTTACGAAATATTCAGAGACAGATCCACCAAGTATACGACCAGCAAAGTTGCAGAAACCGAAGAGGCACAACAAAATAGTTGTCTCATCAGCACCAACAGCCATTCCAATCTGAGCTAGGTTGTTCAGAACAGTGACACCAGTGCCAACTCCACAAAAGTATACAATGAACAGTAGCCAAAAATCTATTTTAACTAATGCTTCCAGGAATGTGAAATCATCCCCCCTTCTTGGCCCTCTTTTCTTTTTCAAATTCACTGCTCCCTCACCCTCAGCCAACAGAAGATCCACATCGGTAGCCTCATCAGAATCATTGGTGCCTGTAACAAGTGTTGTTGAAGTGCTACCCAGAAGTGGTTCTGAATTCTCTTGATCCGGACCAGACAAATTATCAGTTGAATAAGATGGAGCAAGGGTGCTGGCCTTTTCCCCTTTTGGTTTGTTTGGATAAAGTGTCATCTTTATTGGTATTGCAAGTGGAGCAAGGAGCAAAAGTATCATTATACCAAACAAAAGGTAGATAATAGTCTCACTTAATTTTAAAGTATCACCAAGTATTGTAGCTACCATAAGATATACACCGAGAACCACACTAGAGATTTGTGTGAACATGAAATGGCTGTGTTCTGTTGCATTGTCCTCGTCCAACGATGGAGTGCAAGGCTTAACAAAATACATCACCACAATACATGCAGTGGGGATCCCCAAAGCAAGCAATAGTAAAAGGTTTGTGGGTGAATTCTGAAGCATTCCATTAAAAGTTTCCGTGTAGACAGCAGTGCTAACAGCAACATAACCCTTGATGAGACCAGCAACAGTTCCTCGACTGAGAGGAAAGTTCCTCATGTTGGTCACAAGCGCAGCAGTGCCCAACCATGCACTGCTGTTTGTGCCAATACATAAAGCTATCCACAACTGCAATAGCATCCACAAAATATTCAAGGTATAAAAGACTAAGCTCAAAGAAGAGATACAAGAAGATGTATAAATAATCACATATGGATTATTCATCAAGCTACCAAGTTACTCGGAAGACAACTTATATCAAGAGGAAATTTGATGTTTTAGAATTTTAGCCAAATGGGAAAAATTGTAGCAACATGTCATGTAATGAGCATTTGCACACGCTCTGCATTATGAACACATTTTGATGGGATCGAACCAAATTAGCCTTTTAAGAATGCTTGTACTTTAGTGTCTATATCAGAGATCGTCATGAGGCATGTCTTGCTTGTCTGATTTACTAGTCTAGAATCAATTTAAAGAGATTAAGGTTCAAATACATCCGAATTCTGGCTCAACTGAAATTCGAAATATTAGAAATCATTACAGGCAATTTCTCCCAACATTCAAAATATGATAGCATCACCTTACTAATGCTTATTTTGCAGCTAATTGTATTTCTTGGAGGGAACTACCAGTTTATGAATTGCTTCATCAATGGAGTAAATCATTGAACACATGAGGAAGCTAAATGGAGGATCATGAAACCAAAAAGGGCTTAATTTTGTTCGAATAAGGTCATTTTGTTGGCTGAGAATTTGGAGATGTAGAGATAATGATAGCAAAGTGACTGGTGTTTGGATGGAAATTTCGAATTCTGAACATCAGCAGTATAAAAAATTAGACTAGGAATTTCAAAATCATTTGGCCAAAAAACATTAAAACGGCTGAAAAAATACTCTCTGCAATACCAGTATCTTGATGCAATTAGTTAAATCTTGGTTCAAATCAACGTATCTGTTTCGAACACAAACCTAACACAGAGAACAGGAAAGTAGGTCTAATATCTGTCTCTGAAAGTATGGAAACATTAATCAGCACAACATGCACAAACTTTGGGTTGTGTTAAGACTTAAGACATTCAGGGTAACTAGGAAGCAAGGAACATACACAACAAGTCAGCTACACCATAAGATAGAAATTAGTAAATGCATGCTGGTAAGGATGCAAGGACTTCACCGTTCTTATTTGGCATGATTTTAAAGCGTCAATGCGTTTTCTAGTGGTATAAGGTTTCACATGAAAATATTTCAGATATACTATCTTCAGAATTAACCTTCCAGTGGTCACAGCCACAAATTGAATGCCATCCGAGCACTGCTACCACAGTTGGATGGTCACTGAGGCTACCACCATGCTGAGCAACCATCGCATTTGGTGATGCTAACCATAATGGCTCAATTGTCAGACAATGCATCAATCAGGTTTGAATTTGATGGACCCACTGGCAGTGGCAGAGCCAGGAATATTTTGGAGCTTGGGCAAGCCCACTGCACTGTTCGATGACGAGCCAAGAACACCACCACTGTAGCCAAGAACACCCACTGTGCTGTTCGCGGCAAGGTTTTAAAAAAAAAAGGGCGGATTGGGGAGGGTTTTTTTTGGGGGTTAAAAGGGAAAGGGCCCTTTTTTTCACGGTTTCCCCTTTTCCAAAATTATTTTTCCGTTTTGGGTTTTCCCTTTTCCCGGGTTGGAAAAACCTTTATATTTTATTGTTTTAACCTTTTTTGGGGCTTTTACCAAAGGGGTTTAAATTTTTTTTTGGGTTTTTTTAAAAGAAAGGGTTTTTTTTTTCAATTGAAAAACAATTTTGCTTTTTTTCCCCCTTTTTTTTTTTTTTATTTGGTTTTAAATTTTTTTGGCGGGCGAATTTTTAAAACCTGGAAATTTAAAGGGTTCCCTTTTTTTTGGAAAAAGGCCGTTTTCCGGGGGGG
This sequence comes from Bonia amplexicaulis, assembly GCA_036346245.1. Lineage (NCBI taxonomy): Eukaryota > Viridiplantae > Streptophyta > Magnoliopsida > Poales > Poaceae > Bonia > Bonia amplexicaulis. The sequence continues at coordinate 12,783,673 of CM070745.1, read as the reverse complement.
GGCCCAAGGGGCCCAGGGCTTTCTTTTCCCTTTTTTGTTTTTAATTGGGGTTTAAAGGGTTTTTTGTTTCTTTTTTGGTTTCCCACTTTTTTTTAAAATTTTAAAACCCACATACTAAGTTTCCAAAAAGTTCGCTTTCCCTTTTTGTTTAAAACCCCGGTTTTTTGGTTTTTTTTTAATAATTTCTAAAAGGCTTTTAAACCAAATTTAAAATAAAGTCTTTTTGTTTTCCCTTTTTTTTTTTAAAAGGATTTCAAAAAACCCCAAAAAATTTAATTTTAATGCTGTATTATTTATTTGGAAACAAAAACCCTTTTAAAAAAAAAATTTTTTTTAAGGACCCCCGGGTTAAAACCCTTTCCTTGGGGTTTTTTTTTAAAACCCCAAAAATTTCCTTTTAATTTTAAATCATTAAAATTTTTTTAAAAAACCAAATAAAATTAAAAATTTTTTGGTGTTTAAAAAACTCCCCGGGGGAGAAATTTCCTTAAAACCCCAAAGGGGTTTTGAAGGTTTTGTTTGGTCCTTAAATTTTTTACCGTGGGAAAAGTGGGGAAGGGAAAAATTTTTCAGCAAAAATTAAAAATTTAAAACCAAAATTCCCGGGTTGATTCCCGGGTTTTTTGGGGTTTTGGGCCCTTAAAATTTTAATTTACCATTTAAAATTATCAGGGGCCTTTTTTTGGGGATTTAATATTTTAAACCCCAAATTTTTACCCGGTTTTAAAAAAAATTTTAAAATTTAGGGTTTGGGTTAATAAAATTTTTAAGTCTTTGAAAAAAAATTTCTTAAGGGTTTTTTTACCCCAAAAATAAATTTGGTTAAAATTGCCCCGAAAATTTAAACCCTTTTTAAAAATTTTTAAAAATTATTTTTTTCCTATGGCTTCTTCCCCCCAATTTTTTTTCCCCTTTTAAAAACCGACCCAAAACCCTTTTTTTTTTTGTGGAAACAAACCCTTTAAAATTGGATACAAAAAAAATTTTCCAAAAAACAAGAAATAACATTCCCTTGGGTTTCCCTTTTTTTAAATTACACTTTTGGGAAAAAACCCAGAAAAAGGGGTTTTTTTTGAATTGGAAAATTTCTAAACAATTTCCTTACCTTTTCCGGGTTTTAAAATTTTTTGGGGAAAAATTTTTGGGAAAATTTCTTTCCCTTAACGGCCCCCGGCCCTAAATTTTTATTTTCCCCAACCCTAAAAAAATTTTATTTCGGGGGCCCGGCCCTTTTCCCCCGGGAAAAACCCTTCCCACCGCCCCCCCGGGGGGTTTAAAGGGCTGCCCGCCGGGGGGGCACCCCCGGTCGGGCCGCCCAGGTGCAAACCTTTCCGCCCCCCCCTGGGCCCGGTTGCAAACCCGGAAAGCCAAATTTGGGGGGTGCCGTTGGGCCGGGGCCCTCGCGACCCAGGGCCGGGGGGGAATTTGAAATTTAAAAGTAAAGGGGGAAAATTTTTAGTTTTTAAAAAAATTTGGGGGTTTTCAGGGGGAAAAGGGCCCCCCTTAGTTTCCCCAACCCCCTTGGGGCGGGTTTACTCCCAAAACCCCAGGGGTTTCCCCCCCCAAAAAGGGTCCCCGGGGTTTTTGCCCCCCTTTTCCCCCTTTTCCCCCCCCCCCGGCCCGTTTCCCCCGGGTTGTTTGGGTCGTCCCCCGTGCTGGCGCCCCCCCCTGGGGGGGCCCGTGGGGTTTCCCCTAAACCCCCTATTGGGGGCATGGCCGGGGAAATTTCCCCCTTTTTACCAAAAACCCGGGGGAGAAAAGTTTCAAAAGGGCCAGGGAAAAATTTAAAATTTAGTAAAATTTTTTAAAAAAAAATTTTTCCTTAAAGGTTTCTTTTTTGAAATTTCAATATAATTTTTTGTGAAAAAGGGGAAAAATTTAAATTTTTGAATTAAAACAAATAGGGGTTTAACCCCTTGTGGAGTTGGGTAAACCAATTTCTTTGTTGCATTGAAGGGCCTTTTAAAAGGAAAATTAATGACTTTTTGGTTAAAATTTTTAAATTTTAAAACCTGTTTCTTTTTGCTTTTGTTTACTTTTTTATTTGAAACAAATTTTGGGCTTTTTTCATTTTATTTATTTAAATTTGTTTTAAGGTTTTATTCCCTTAAATGAAAAAAATTGGGTTAATTTTGTCTTGCCATTTCTTTCTTTTTTTGTCTATTTGTTCTATCTATATAAGCAAACATCATCCTCTCTTGTGCGAGAAGTATTCTAACAAAAGAGAGAACATATATTTTAAAAGGGATTGATGCATGGGAAGATGATAGAATGAATATCTTGGTTGGAGTATGGAGAGGTGCTTTGAGATATTAGTAGATTAGGTAGAAGAGGAGTATTGTGTGGAAATAGGATCAATAGATGATGCGCTGATGATCCCAAATCATATTCGGTGAGAAATGACATCAACAACTTGTGATGGGTGAAATAGATTCCTCGAGTGTGAAGGGCAATGTTCTAAAAGGCGGACAAGGCGACGCAAGCCTACCACCATGATTTTCGCCTAATCGGTAGGCTAGGCACCGGAGTCACCAAAGCAGTCATGGGTTGTCAAAGTTGGCGATCAGACGACTCAACAAAAGCTAGACATGGAGGCCTGGATGGGCATCACAACGGGTAAGCATAGCAATGCAAGGAAGAGGAGACATCAAAGCCAATGAAGGGAGGGAAGGGGGCGATCCTAGGAGGGGAGGTGGCAGTGTTGGGAAGAGGAGGCATCGATGCTAGGGAAGGAAGGGGAGAGGACGACGCTAGGAAGGAGGTGAGGTGGCAACGAACTAACGGTTAGGTAGTTGTGGGATTTTAGAGGGGAGAGAAGGATAAAGAGCGAGAGAGAGGATGGCAACGTCGCAGTGAGAAACAGAAGAGAGAGGCAGCGACAGAAGGAAGCCCTAACCTTCCTTAGTCCTCATGTGTAGGGTAGTAGCAGCACTGAGCCTGTTGGGTTGGACTTGCTATGTAAGGTCCACTTTTCCTTCTCTCTCTCTTATCCTTTTCTTCTACACTTCCATTCTCTTTTTCTTGCAATCTCACTACTGCACATTGTGTTCCTAATTAGAGCAAGGGTGTTGCCCTTTACATCAATGATATCCATCCTTAAAGGATTAAAACAACAAATAGGTAAGGGTAAAATGTTTATTCTATATTTATTTAGCTTTTCAAATAGACACATGAGGAGGCTTCATTTGCCTTATGTATAAAGCTAACAGACAAGGTGATTTCTATGTTACCATGTGTTATTTGATCCTAAGTTTAATTTTTTCAGACCGTTCACACAATTTTCCTTGGCAAAGGTATGTTTTTTTTATACTCATAACCTAAAGCTATTATATAGAGTATGTTGCAATAAGCAATACAATTTAATTGCATTATTTTTTTACTTTTGTCCGTACAATAATCATTTTGTATTGTTAGGTTATTTATTTTAAGTATTCCCATTGATATTTGTGCTACTTCTTATTAAGCTAGTACTACGTTGAAAAAACTAAAAGACATAATGTTGGTGTAACTTATATCTTGTAGTATACATCTTTGTTTCTTTTTAAGTCTACACATATTTTCTTATAATGCTATCACTATTTATTTTGGATAGGGATGAGAATTGTAGCGAACAAGATTCCCCTTTTCAATTTCCCATATTCTCAAAATTCCGTGTGCTTTATTTCAATTCGTGATGTTGAAGTTGGATTTCTCTTGCTTGGCTTAGGCTGGGCTTGCGCCAAAAGCAAGCTATTTTATAGTGATGTTGAGGTTGTTTTTCCTATAAGTATGCTATAAATGTCTACGAAAGATAGGGATGATAAAGAAGATGGTGGCTAGGGTTTCCTAGGGTAGGGATGAATTTTTTGTGGCAACTAGGGTTTATAAAGGGTTATTTCATGTGGATATTCCATAAACGTTTGTATGAAATAACGATAAGAGAGAATTGCGGTGGTTAAGGTTATAAAAGGCTATTTCAAGTGCATATTCCATCATTTTTCCGAAGGTTTGCAGATGAGTGAAATAATTGTGGTTGCTAGGTTTATAAATGGCTCTTCTTCATGGATATTCCACAAAATGTATGTGAAGTATAGATTTTTAAGTCCCAGATCGGCCTGGAAATGCCTAGCCTTCAAGGGTAGGCCTGAGCCCAGCCTGACATAAGCCAGCTGGAAGCCCGAATTTATCATTTTATAGGATAAATTATTATTATTAAATTCTTCTAGAATAAAAATTACTTTTAATTCATTTGTGTGATAAAAAATTAATTTATATATTATTTATTGCTATCGTCGGGCTTTTTTAGGGCTTCGGGTTGGGCTGCCCATGACAAGTCTAATATAAAGGGTTGGAGATGAGAAAAGGATTCTGGAATATACGCCTGAAAAAACCTTTTATAACGCTAGGTGTCGCAATCCTCTCTCAGCTTATATTTTTATTATGAAATCTCTCATCTATATCTCTTACAAATATAAAATATTCCTGAAAATCTATGCGAAATAACCCTTGATACCTCGAAAAAAGAGAACCCTTTATAAACCCCAGCAGCCGCCAAAAATTTCTCATTCCCTACCGTTTGAATTTTTGCCGCCGCCAGCTTTCTCATCTCTCTCTCTCATGAGTATTTATTGTATACACTAAATAAAAAATACCTCAAAAGGCTTATAAATAGACTGCTTTTGGGCCAACACAAACCAATAGAGAGAGAACTCGTAGTTAGGGGTGAAAACGGATCGGATATTTTCCGACCGACCGGCCGCCGAATCCGAGTCGGATCGAATTCGGATACTTGTGTCGGATAATTGTCGGATTCGGTCGGATTCGGATATTTTTCGGATACGGATTCGGATTCGGAAAAGAACTATCCGACGGATACGGATACTATCCGAAATTTTATCGGATAATACCGGATATAATTTTGGATATCCACCCATTTCTTTCCTCTTTTGGGAACAACGATTCAAACCACATACCATGCCATGTTCTTCTCAGACATCAAACCCATGCACATAATAGAAGTAGGTCTCTAGCCTCTCACGCCATGGCCGTGACTAGCCAAGGTCGGCGTGCCCTAGAGGAAGGAGGCCCCAAACCCTAGAATAGCCCGATTTCGGTGAGAATAAAATCATAATAAAAGTTTGAACTAGTAAAATCATTGCATGCAAAATAAGGGGAATAGGAAGGCTAGCAGTGTTGCCTCGGTGTGTTCAAGCCGCCATCAGAGCCAACCTGAGCCGGCCCCGAAAGCAATCAAGAACCCAAGTCCCCACAAAGCAACCTCCGGATCCGACGAAGGCTAGCTCCGATCCAGTAGTAGGGAGAGCCGAGGACCGTAGATCCGCCGCCAACCACCGATCTAGGCCGGATCCTTGGGGCCGGCCGGAGGAGGCGCCATGGCCGGCGGGTGGAGGTAGTAGCCGAGGAGGAGGAGGAGTAATCACGAGCAGGAGGCGAGGCGGGCGCGAGGCGGCAGCGGTAGGGAGGTGCGCGGAGGAACCGCCGGAGTAGGAGAGGCGACGAGGAAGGCGGCGGCGGCAGGCGATGGAGGCGCTTGTGAGGAGGCGGTGGAGAGGAGAAGTAGTGAGGCGCAGGAGGCGAGGAGGCGGGGGAGGCGGTGTGTTGATGAGAATCGGGAGGCAAGAAAAAAGGAGGGCGGTGGGCCAAGAAGAGGAGGAGGCGAAGAAAAGGAAGGCGAGGCGGTGGTGGTGCGCGCACGCGTGAAGCCAGTGGATGAGGCCGGCCGCGTGAGAAGGCCGAGTGGTAGAAGGAAAAAAAGAGAAGGAAAATAGAGAAAAGCCAGCGGTAGAAAAGATTTAGTATGAGTTTAGTTCTATTGTCTTCATTCATGTTGTTATTTCCTATTTCCCGTTAGATATAGGTTTCTTGAGAGTTCGTAAGTCTAGATAGTAACCTAAATAGGGGTATTTACCTATATATTTAGTTCTTTCTAAAATTATTAGCTATAAATATTTATTTTAGCATTAATACCGCAGAATCCAGAGAGTGCCATTTGAAGGATCAAACTCGAATTTTGTGATTACATTTCACGCCACGACGGGCGCCACGGTGGTATCGAGCAATAAGATCGAGCCACGCTAATAATGTAGATCTTGTAGACTTAGTTAAGTGAACTTTCACTCTTGCTATATTGCACTAAGTTTTATTTATATAGAACCTAGATTACGTATTATCCGTCTATATTATCCGTTTCCGAACCGAATCAGTTACATATCCGTTCGAAATGATCAGTATTCGAACTCAGAATATTCGAATTCGTATTCAGATCCGGTCTTTCAGTATTCGACTCGAATCCGGAGAAAAATATGGGTTAGGATACGGTTTAAGCAATATCCGACCGAATCCGATCCGTTTTCACCCCTAGCAACAACAGTCGAATTGCAGCGTGGGTTAGAAAAATAGAGGGGAGGGAAAAAAAAATTGGGCGTGAAAATCTCCCCCTCACCACCACCACCACACCGCGACCGCCTCTTATCGCCTAACACAAAAGAATTCTCCCCCCACTAGCCTCCGCTCTCGTCTCGGCCCCCGTCCCCCCGACTCCACTCACGAAACCCTAACCAACTTGCCCCTCGTAGATCCTTCCGCCGACCCCCGATTGGGGCGGCGCACGCGCCCTCGTAGGTCCCGCCAATGGCGTCGGACGCCTCGCAGATGCAGACGGAGGTCGAGCGGCGGATGCGCGACATCGGCGCCCGCTTCGGCTCGCTCCCGAACGACGACGGCAAGCTGCTCAGGTTAATCGAGGTGAGCGCGCCCCCATCGAACCACTCCCGCTTTTGCTCTCGTTGTTATCGTTGTTCTCGTGTTCGTCTATCGACTTTTGAGTTTTGATTAGGTTGTCACAGAGGTGGAGTTTGGCACGGTAGAGTTTAACGTTAGACTGTAGATTTGAATCTGCCGTAGCCGGCTACTCATTTGGCTTGTTTCTACATAGAAGGGCTGCTCTTTTAACCGGTTAGGAACTTAGAATTGCTATTTCGTTTATGCAGGAAACAGACACCTGGTTGTCCAGGGTGGACCAGTCGCCGCCCGAGAGCATGTACAGCGCTCTTCGTCCCACAATGAGTGTTTTGATTAAAAAGGAGCTACTAGACCACACTGACCCCGATGTGAAGCTTGCTGTTGTCTCGTGCTTAACTGAGGTTACCAGGATCACCGCACCAGAGGCCCCCTATGACGATGATGTGATGAGGGTGAGTTTTCTTATCAGGATGAAATGGTGGTGTCTGTGTGTACTGACCCTTGTTACTTACCTGGTTTCAGGATGTGTTTACGAGAGTTGTGGAGGCTTTTGGTAAGCTGGATGATATGAACAGCCCCTCCTTTGCAAGGAGAGTTTCGATTCTTGAAAACGTTGCAAAGGTCCGGTCTTGTGTCTTGATGTTAGATCTTGACTGTGATGATCTGATAAGGGACACATTTCACCATTTCTTCAGAACCATACGGTATGAAACTTCTTTCTCTGTTTTTTTGTTTCATATTTTCTCTATACGTTGAGTGTGCCAATTTTTTCTCGGATCCTGTCATATGGACTAGGGGGAGGAGATAACATAGTTGTGGTCTTGACTTTGAAAGATGCCCTATGAATGACTGCGCCACTCGTATGGCATGGTTATGGTTGTAGACTACACTATTTTTCAGGGGAATATCATGTACATGTACCACTTGGCTTTTCTATGGCATTGGGTGTTGTAGTGTTTCAGTTTTGACCTGCAATTACCAAGCTGATTGGTCATACTGGCCCTACCACTGAAAAGCATTCATATTTGATCTTTAACTATCCTCCCAGAACAACATTATTACAGGTATAGTGTTGTTAATAGCTTGTATTTTGGTAATAAAATTAGTGATTGTATCTGCTTATTTAGGAGTTTCAAAAACAAACTTTTAATTTCACTTTTAGCTTCTATTCATCATTGTTTTGAGAAACTGAGGACCAGTTGAGCCCAGTGCACAAAACAAAATGATACACTCCATCAGATGTTCTTTATTTCCTTTCTTGTTCTCCATTTGTTTGTTAGGAACCTGCTATCATTTTTTCTCTCTAACATGGTAATATACGAAGCGCACATGATGATTTGAGTTGCTCAAGTTGATACAGTGCCTAAGTTGTTTTGTTGATGAATTTAACAATTGGCTTTGAGATTAGAATTCACTTAATTCAGCAAGTCACAACAGATTGTTATTTCAAGAATCCCTCTATTTGTGTGTGCATGTGTGTTTTCCCGTGTATGTTCCCTCCATGTGTCATGTGTGTGCATGGGTTCGTTCTGTGTATATTATATTAATTTTGTTAAGTGCGTTTTGTTTCTCACCTCAGTCATTCACTTTTTTAATTTATTTCAGCCCAACACATCAAGAAAATGTCATCTCCTCTATGGAAACTATAATGATGTTTGTAATTGAGGAGAGTGAGCCTGTCCATCCAGATCTGCCATCCTGCCTGCTTCAGAACGTTAAAAAGGAAAAAAAAGTAATTCCATCCATACAATTGTTCCCATTAACAATATAATTCTCATCATCTTCACTAAACCTTTTCAACTTGACTTTCCAGGAAACTCTTCCAGCATCTTTTGGACTTGCAGAGAAGGTAATAGGTCTATGTACCGAAAAGTTAAAGCCGGCATTTATTCAGTTACTTCAGGGCACTCCTTTAAATGAATATAGCGAAGTTGTCACATCATTGCTCCAAGATTCTTCAAATGCTGGAGGAGACAACAATGTTGATGCTTCTGGAAAGGACACGGTCAGTTTAACTACTAACCGATTACAACTCCTATTTAGAGATTGATGCATATATTTTGGAAGTTTGTTGATCGAAGGGCTAGTTCATTTTATGGGACACACAATGTTTTTTAGATGTATGTTCAAATGTGCAAGGCTGCTCCTATTTTTATTTTTGATTAAGGGTAGGCATCCGGGGGTGCAATTGTTTCATGTTACTAGATGAATTGAATTATTTTGATATTGGAAACTGTCACACTTGTTACTCGCTGGAGGTAATAGAACAGGTTTCTGCTATCTAGATACTGGTAGGAGAGGGACATGTGACATAAACTGTTTCGACAGGCATTTCTTTAGCAATTTTGTGTAGGATGTACTGTATTTTAATTTAAAAGATCAGGTCATCCTGGGAAAAGGGAATATGGCCCAAAACAGAATTTTGAACCCTGGATTTTTGCCTTTGGAATTGGAGTTATATCTACTAAAATAGTATCGTATATGAAATTTTAAACCTCAGTTTTTTTATGTACTTAATTCCTTGGTGTTGCTCAGTGTTATGTTGTGCATTGAGGATATTTTTGTTAATATGTGAGACGTTTTGGTTTCTAGTAGTGCCATTGGCATGATGCATGATTTGGTTTCTGGTAGTGTCAGTAGCGTGATCCACAATTGTTTGTAGTGCATGTTGTCTCAAAATGAGATAATATTAGCCAGAGCGGTTGCTTTGGTAGATGTATATATAGCATATTTCAGCCATGCTGACTATTAAATTCTAACTATGCTGGTGGCTGACAGAAAATTGCCTGTCACCTCAGGTATGCTGCTATGGATATTTAGTAACTAGAATTATCAAAAGTAAGATAGATATCATGACTGTACATTTACTATTTTTCAGGAATCTTCAAAGTTAGAACAAGATGTTAATTGCCCTGGACAAGATGGTACTCCAAACAGTACTCCCACAACAGCGCTGAGCAATGGTGGTGCTCCAGTCGATAATGTCAAGTCTCCAAATGGGCCAGCTTGTTCTGAACAGAAGCCTCCTTCTGATGACAAGCAGGCAAAAGTTTCTGATGAATTGATATCTGGTGACAAAGAAGTAACAGAACCAGTCAACACTGAGCCTGAGGTGATTGAACATTCCAAGGTTGTTAACAACAATGAGGGTCTTGTAGCATCTGGGGAATTATCCCCAGAGACAAATGATGGTGATAATAAGCTGCCATCAGAGCCTGGCATTGGAGCTGCTGATGACACATTGAAACCTGTTGATAGTACACCTGTTGTAGTTAAACCAAAGCGAGGCCGGCCTCCTGCAGCAAAGTCGCAGGAGAAGAAGTCTGTTGGAAAGAGCCAAGATTCAGGTCTAGAATCTAACAAAGTTGGCTTACTTGGTAATTCTGGAGGAAGAGCTACAAGACGACTGGCTAAAGATGATATCAATTCTTCATCAAGAAAGGCTGCTGAAGGAGAATCTGCGAAGAAACAACAAAAGGCTAGTTCGAAGCTGCAGAAAGAAGACACACTCTCTGATGAAGACACTGATGAGGATCTCAGTTTGAAGGTAATTGTCTTGCTACCAGTAGATGTGTTGAGGTGTTTCCTTTGCACTAGTCATGCATGGGTATCATCTGCCAAAGATTGGATTTCTGTTTTGCCTATTTATGGATTCGTATTTACGGGATTTTACTATTCTAAGTTGGTTGGGAGGAAAAGTGATATTTACAAATAGTGGAACCTGTAACCTTTTGTCTTTTTCTAACGTGTAACTTCTATTGCCTTGGGTTGATGGTGTCATGTTTTTTTAACTTCTCTGCCTATATTCCTTTTAACATAATGCTATGACTTTCTGAGTGGTAGTGTCATTCTGCCACCAAGCATGTTCTAGTTACAGTGAAAATTCATAGAGTTGCAGTTGCATTAACAAATATTAATTGTAGTGGGGTTGTATTGAAAATTTTGTGCATGTTATGATAATCTTATTTGGTCCCCCCAATGACTATTTTATTGTAATGCAGGAAATTGTGTCTCCTAAATCTTTGACCAAGATGGGTAAAACCAAAGGGCAACCAGGGGACAGTGGGGGATCAAAAAGGAAACATGTGCAGGAAGCTGAAGAGGTATGCATAGTTTATTACTGATGGTGAATATTCTTGTGGCAACATAATTTCTCTTTCAGTCGTCAAAGCCTTTTCCATGCTTTTGGCAGGTCCCTCAGTCAAAGAAGAACAAAGTTCCTGATGGAGGCCTTGTCGGGTCAAGAATCAAAGTATGGTGGCCCGATGACAAAAAGTGAGTGCTATTGTCATGGGCGTGGGCCTTGGGCGGTTGGGCCAACCGGTTCATTATTAGGAAGTTAGAGATTAGTTTATATCTATTAGAGATATGATATTAGTTTTTATTTGTTTGAGATATGATTAAGATTAGATTCTATCTGTAGTCATTCTCATCTATAGTCTTCTCTCTGCCAACCACGCCGCCGCCGTCCGGCCATCCTCTCGGTGGTGTTTACCCCTATGAGCCAAGGTTCATAACAGCTATGATCATCATATGTGTTTATGACATGAACATTTGGTTCTTGATGCTTGATTGAGAACATTGTTTCAGAAATGAAGTCCTTGATTGAGATGAAGATGACACATGCTTTTGCGGACAACATTTTGGTTGCATTGTGCATTACTATTTTTCAAGGTTTCTAAATCTGCATTGTGGTTGCTCATTCGACTTGTTCTTGAATAATATGTAGGCCAATAATTCCTTCTGGGTGGAGCTATTCACCTATTTTTTTAATTTGTCCTTGCTTTAACTTCCTTTTTGCTAATTATGTATAAAATATGCCATTTGCTCCATGAGTTATGCTGTCCTCATGTTTGGTTAGTTACTTAGTTTCGAAACTGTTTCTTTCTTTGCAGGTTCTATGATGGTGTTGTGAAGTCATTTGATGCTTCTTCAAAAAAGCACAAGGTGCATATTCAGTAGACAGATCTGCTTGCTCCACTTGTTCCTTTGGGGTGTCTGTAGTGCCACTAATGATAGGTTCTTGTTTTTTTCTTTTATGTTGCCTTCATTGGAAACTTTTGTTTTTTTGGTTTTGGCACCCAGATTGTGTATGATGATGGTGATGTTGAACAACTACTGCTTAAGGATGAAAAATGGGAATTCATTGTTGAGGTATGTCCATACTCCACACAGCCCGATGCCATTATTATTCTCTTTTGCTCCTTTCTAATTCATCTGCTATCATGCAGGAGCAAAGCAACAATCCTGATGCAGCATCTGATATGTAAGCAAACTATTCTACTTTGCACCTTCTATATGTTTGATGATTTTAGTTATGTACTTATGTCAGAGCTTAAAACAATTGAGTATAATTTGGATGGTCATTCTATGCAACTACATTCTCTCCCATCTCATATGTAAGAACTGACATTTACTCAAGATGCTTGGAGTAGCTTATTACATCAACTGGGTTAGTGAACTCAAAATAAGGTGCTGCAGCATGAACGAGCTTGATTTTCCAGAGCTCCAATATTTGTCTTTATCAGTTAGCTTTAGGTTGATCCTTAGATGTACTTGTTTGAATGACGCCCATCCCTTCATTATCTCCAATTTTATGGTTCGAGCATATGCCTCTTCGTGACAAACAAAATTGATTATTGACATATGATTTGCTGGTTTTGTACTAGCACTTTTCTATTTAGCAGACTTCACCCCACCCACTGTACTATGCCAATGTTACCTGATACTCCATTCTTGTTCATCATTTAGCTCTTATCCTTACTCAAAAAGGTGTTGTTTATTAAATTTTGAGTTACTGCTCATTTCAACCAGGCCGCGAGGCAGAAGAGGTAAAGGAAGTCAAATAAAGGAAGAAAAGACAGAAACACCTAACAGGTAAGTGTTTGATATGGATGTGCCATCTTGATGCAGCCTACATGCCAGAGCTTATGTGAAATTGTTACTTTGTTTTCTGCGCAGTGACAAACCACGTAGCATTGATGGTAGCGAATTTCCCAAGAAGAGAGGGCGTCCAAAAGGTGTGCGCTCCAGCAATAGTACGTCAAATAATGATAGCCCTGTGGCGCCGGCCAGATTGAAGGGGAAAATTGCTGAAAAGGATGCTGAAGAGACACCTAAAACTGGCAGTAACCTTAAAAATGAAGGTGGAAGATTGTCTCGATCCACTGGCAAGACAAAGGATGATCTGTTCAAGGCAAGCAACACGGATGAGGCAGGTAGCACTAAAAGTGCGAAGAAATCAAGAGATGAGACTGGCAGCAAACACAAGGATTCAAAAGACGAAACTAAATCCAGTGGATCGAATCCAAAAGATGCAAGCACTCCCGAAGCTGTTGATGGATCCAAGACAAATGGTCTTTCAACCAAAAGAAAGACAAAAAAGAAAGAAGACGAGTCATCTGAAGAGGAAGAGCAGGGGTCTGCTAAAACTTCTACTGGAAAGAAGCGCAGACGAAAGACTCGTAACTAATTGCTCTGAACTGTGCAGCTCTTAGGGATATTCCAACCTTATAGTCACAAGGTGTTGCCATGAGGCAGCCTGCCATGTTTGACTTCTATTCCTTGGGCCGGTTGCTTGCTGAGTTCTCTGCTTATTGACCATTATGAAGCAGCTAGTTGTTGTAGCAGACTCAATAGTAGTTGTAATGTTAGGCGTTACCTTTGTTCCTTGTGGTGAAGCCTCTAGCAGAAATGAATTTCATGCTTGCTGTGTTTCAAGCCTTTTTATTAGATTGTAATGTAGCTGGGTTACATGTATTCCTGAGGCTATTTGAGAAGTGAATTTTGTAGCAAGTATGAATGAAGAAAGAAAGGAGCCCAGGTTCATAGCATCGCCGTTATGCGCTCTTCTGCATTCATGGAAAATTCATGTTTTTGGATCGTTCGTGTGTTTGCACCAATTTCTCCCCTTTGTTCGGTTGCGCATTATCTAACCTGTTTGGATTTTCCCCCTATTTTTTTCATCTGTTCAGGTATCTTATTTTGTTCTGTTCTGGTACCAACCGGAATTATCTTCATGTTGCTTCGTTTTTTTTCCTGGGAAAGGAAATACGTGTTGCTTTGTTGTTCTTACTCATTGACACATTTTATTCAGCTGTTGACTCTCCTGTACTCCGGTACTCTCCCTCTGTTCTTTTTTTTACTGTTGTTTACTTGTTTCAGATGTGGATACGGTGCTACGATTGCATGGTTTTGTTTTACAGATATCTGTTCATGAACTGTATCGCGTGCATCTCCTTTTGGTTGCTGGTACGCCACGACCCATTGTCGTGCATGTCCCGACAATGGTGAGCTAACCGTGGCACCATGAAGTGTTCAGGGCTGTTCTTTTTAGCTTCTAAAGCTGTTTTTCGGTTTTTCTACAATAACTAGTTTTTAAATGGAATATCTTTTTAAGATAAGTTCTACTAGTTAATTGTAGTATATACTGTACTAACTTCATTTATATCTTCATTTATATCGGTAAAAACCGCGCGTGAATTTCTGTTACTCTGTAATCTCTCGTACAAACAGCCCAAAAACTATAAACTGCAGCTAAAAACCATAAGCTTCAGTTACAAAGAACAAGCCCTCAAACTAGCCTTGTGAGGACTTGACCATGTCGTGTGATTACGCTCGTATAATGCCTGTGTAACATACAAGCATCGCTGCTCTGTAATAAAATTGGAAACGCACAGATGTCCAAGGTAGTTTCTTCCCTCTGGTCTAGGGCAGGCCGAGTTTCCTCTTTGGTTCACGGGATTTTCGAAGGAAAATCCTAGGAATTAGGATTTCACGTGAATGATCACTGTCGATGCATTTGATTTGCAAGAAACGACCTAATACAATCCATAGGAATATTGTTCAATTCCTGTGATTTTAGAGGAACGTAAACATCCACCAAGAGAGGATGGAGAATTTCCTTTCAAAGTCCTGTGAACCAAAGAGGGCTAAATTCTTATGTTTTTCAACCGTCTGTTTTACACATGCATTTTTGTCCTATTTTTTTAATTTTTTTAGAATCCAGTGAATCAAACGTTTAGAGCTGGAACCGGGAAAAAGGGGTCAGCAAAATGATTAAAAAAAACCTGCGCAAAATGAGGCAGAAAGATTCGGCCGTAGATGATTGGAGGGAGCGAGAGCCGACTTCCGGTCGGGGATCGACGAGGCCCTGCCGAATTCTCGAACAATCGTTGGAGCCACGGACGTGTGGGGTCACGAGATGTGTGGGATCCGCACGTCGGTTGGTGGCCTGCTCAGTGTGGGGTTCGCGTGTGTTACCGCAGGGCTTTTTGGTCCAGTAGGGAGAGTGCTATCCTTTCAAATACCCACGCATATCCTACCGAGTTTGCACAACAGTAGTCAAGTACTCGGTAGTCACGAACAGTCGAACACTGGCGGTTGCATCAAACTCTGAGTCGAGTTTGTGGCATTCTTGTACCTCATAACCATCTAGCTAGCTTAAGGCATCAAAAATGTATAAAATTATAATAGATCTTAAGATGTATTTTACCTAATTATTAAGGTCGACTCGTTATATTTGAGACCACCGCTCGACTGTAACAAGAGTCCCACTCGACAGTAAAAAATTGTATTTTAATGCTTGTAGTTATTGATAGTTGGCTGTTAGGGGGAGAGAACAACAGAATTAAAAAAATTATATTTTAATGCTTGTGATCAGATCTTTAGCTTAAAGACCGGTCTTAAGTTTTTTTTGTTTATGACCTGCTTAAGATCAATTCTATAATGTATAAAGTCGACCTTAAGATAATTTATGATCCTCTATTTTCATACACTATGGATGTTTTTATAGTTGCTTTTAGGGTGGTATCTAACTTAGAACCATCACCATCTGAGCTAGATACCCTCATACCCACCATTATTTCCTACCTCTTTGATGGAGAAAGCTAACTTGATATATACACGTAGGTTTGCCCTGGATACCCTCATACCCACCATTATTCCTTACTTCTTTGATGGAGAAAGCTGTCACGAAGGTGCTAAATTTTTTGCAGTACAAAAAAATTGGAACAAATGTGTGGATCTTCAACTATTGCCTAAATCCAGAAATAGCACTCTAACTCATGGGTTCTTTTAGCCTGTAGTTTATGGCTTAAAATTTTGAATTCTGGCTGTATGTGAGAGATAATATACAGAGAAAACTAGTCGTGTACTATTTTAACCGGTACAGTTGAACTTAATATACTTTATATTACAATATTTCTATTGATCCGTATTAAAAAACACATAGTTTATAAACTAGTTGTTATAGTGTTGCCTTAGAATTGTCTGGTTCGCATCCCCAGCTACCCTACCAAACTATCGATAGCGGACTACTTTAGCCCCCGAACCAATAGAAGGTGGTTTCACGTTGTGCTGGCCGCCACGTCACTCGGCGTGGAACAGGGACATTCTTAATTACTCCCGTCGTTGGCCATGGGCCCATGGCCTTCTTCTCTGCCACGGGCAAACTCTTCCAGCTCCCTTCCACACTCGACGCCCAGGCAGCAACTGGTTGCTAATTAGTTCGTGCACAACGCCAATAGTTTAGTAGATTGAGTAGTAGCAAAAATCGAAAAGTTGCGCAGATCAAGAACAAGGAAATAAGCACTCTGCGTACATGATTTCCATTTGCTTTCAGAGATTTAGCAGCTAGACTGGGAAATTTGCAAATTCCTCAGCAAGAAATGGGGAAGGCTAGCTCTGTCGGGCCGCCATGCCCCTGCCCGCGACGCCTCGCAGGTCTGCCTGGCTCCAGGGGCGGAATTGGGCCATGACAGGGTAGGCTCTAGCTCGGGGTGTGAAAATTTTTTCAGTGTATAGCCCATATATTTTTAGTTCAGCCCAGGGTATATTTGCTAGTATTCAGCCTCAGGTAGCCCAGGCAGCCCACCGTGTCCGCGCGGCCCACGGTCTTCATCTTCACGCTGCCCACCCCACGGCCCGCGCCTCGCGCGGCGAAGTATTGACGCGGGCGGCCCGTCGCGACGCGAAGAAAACCCTAGCGGTAGCGCCCTGCGCCTCGTCGCCTCCGCCCTCCGCCTCTTCGCTGCTGGCTGCCGCCGCTTGCCGCCGCCGCCTTGTTGCCGCCCGCCGCCTCGCGCCTCCGCCTCGCCGCCGCTTCCTCGTCGCCTCGCCACGTCGCCGCCGCCGCAACCGCTCGTCGCCAGCGCCGGCGCCGCCTCGTCGCGTCGCCCGCCACGCGCCGCCGCCTCGTCGCCTCCGCCTCGTCGCCGGCGCCGCCTCGTCTCGGATCTGCGCATTGCGCCGATCGAAACACGGTAAGGAAGCTCGAGTTATTGAGATGAATCCAGAAACAGCTCGGAGGAGAGCAAAACTTCTTACAAGTGGGAAAGGCAGAAATTTGGGCTTCAGGGTGGATTTGTCACCAACCCGTTAGCTGAGCCGAACATTTCATCTGTTGGGAGAACAGTGGTTACTCAATAAGGCAGGAGAAAGGATTTGTCTCTACAAAAGTCAAGGTATTTTTTTTGCTAATTATGACTCTAATAATATATCTCTCTGCAACTTGGTTCGATCAGATATGGTAGTTGGGTCGATCATATTTTCCTAGATGACAAATTAGGAACTGACAATAACATAACAACATTTGAGATTGAAGATGCAGTGACCGAGAGTATGTTCATCAAAACCTGCTCGTGGAGTTGGGCATGAGAACGGCAATTGTCTTTTGCCCCTTGCTACTTCAGAACGGCTGTCTTTATGTAAGAATGTAGTCACAATGCATCACCGCATGGAACTATATATGGATGTATCTTGTAAATAGTTTGGATAAAACAGCTTGCTCGCGAGCTTCCTTACCGTGTTTCTGGTCTGTTGACAACTCGACATGATGACATTACTCTGATGAAGACAAATTATTGTGGTTCGTATTTATTTATACACATATTTGATTTACTCTTATATGTTGCCTTTACAGGTTCTGGTTCATGTCCAACTATCAATGAAGAAATGACATGATAGGATAGAGAGCAAATCTTCGTAATTTAGGTACTCAAATTGTATCTCTGTCATGTTAAATTTTATATATTTTAATATTATGCCATGTTTCTTATTATGCTTTATGTTTACTTGTTTAGTATTGAACATTTGAACTCAAGTTTCATATCAGTAATATAATTAGCCAATTATGATATACTGTTGTTATATCGTGATATGGGTACAAATTAGCGTTAATTTTAAATTGTTGGAATTTAGCCCGGGGCGTAGCTAGATCCTGGTTCCGCCACTGCCTGGCTCCCCATCTAGAGAGCCACCTTCGCTGGAACGCCGCCCCTCCTGGACTCCACCTCCCGGTCGAGACGCCTCGCAGGTCTGCCTGGAGAAGCACGCTGTGCATGTTCCCGCAAGCGGACGGCTCGGGCCCGTCGGCGTCTTCAGTGAGATGAGGCGCTGGCGGCGGGTCCGGTTCCTGCTCCCGCCTACCAGATCCGGTGACGGGAGGGAGGTGGGGAGGAGGCCGGCGGCAGGTGGTACGTGTGACAGTACTGCCGCAAGTGCCATATATATCAACTTCGGTTTGTGTTTCTCCGTCACAATCGATCTCAAGTTATCTCACAAGCCGTTGTTTCGTCACAAGAAAGAAAGGAGAAAGAAGTCATCGCCGAGAGGGAGGATGGGGTGGCCGGCCAAAGGAGGGAAGCTACTGCTAAAACCCTAATGCCTGGACCACATGCGGTGACATGACACAGGCCGTGTGAGCGCGTGTGCGAGCCGGAAGGAAGGAAGGCAAGAGCCGTGTGCAGCCAGGAGCGCGTGTGTTTCTGTTTAGGGCCGGTGTTTGAGTCAGCATCTACTCTATTTGCATCTACTCGGCATTATTGCTGATCAAGATTTGCATCTACTCGGCATTATTGCTGATCAAGATTGTAAACCGAGATTGGTTCTTGGTGGAGCTGGCTGGGCGCAAAGAAGGAGTAAGTTGGTGAGCTTTTGCTTTTTTGGAGTTGGGAGTACTAGCACTTAATTGCATGTCTAGTCCAACTTCTTACCCTATACTTCAACTTGGAATTAACGCACAGGACAGGTCGGAGCAGTGTGGCAGAAGCTTATATATCTTGCCTACTCATGGATTTTTGCACTTGGCGTAAAGCCTACACGAAGAAGATGCATGGCATTGCCATGGTAAGTATGACGGAAATTATTGATACACATCAAACTTTGTTTTGTTCTGCAGAGATCTGAAAGCTGGCTATCGAGACAAGTAGAGTATAAAAGCTGCAGATTTAGAGCAAGCAATGTCAGTAACAAAATACTACGTGAGCATGTTTAACGCCAGGCACGTAGGTATGCTTCAGTGTTAAAGTTAGTAATCTTATTTTCAGTTTATGGGTCGTAGTCATGTACGAGTCAGTGATTATAGTCGTGTACGAGTTCGTGTACGAGTATAAGTCAGTTTTTCGAGTTCGTGTCGTAGTCGTAGAAGTCGAGTCCAGTTCTAGTCTGTTTCCGAGTCATGCTTTTCCGTTTCTTAGTCATAGAGCCGGGTATAAAAGAGACCAATATAATGAGAGAATAGTGAGTCAAATCGATCTGTGTGATTGAAGCAATCAGGGTGATCGAAACGAGAGGGAGAGAAATAAAGAAAGCGTAGTAATTTGGCTCCCGGAAGTTATCGAGTTCGTCGTGTTCGTAGAGGTGATCGTAAACGAGTTACAACCACAGCGATCGCAGGAGCTGAAGACGTGGTCGTAAACGAGTTACGACCATAGCGATAAGGTCTTCAACGTGGTCGTAAGTCACAGCGTGGTCAGAGCGGTCAGAGCAAATAAGAAGTGGTTGTAACAACTTTAAATATGATCATAACAACTGCTAAGTGGTCGTAAACTGCAACATTCAGGAATGGCCAGAGAAAGGGCAACGTTTCAGAAAAGAAGAGGGGAGAGAGTCAGTTGTTGACCTGTTTCTCATTGGTCATTGCTTAGCTTAGAAGTGTTTCCTATGAGAGGCCGGTTACAGCATCGGCATCAGAATTGAAAGTATCATCAAACTACTGTACGTATACTTTGCTTGAGCTGAACTTGCTCGAATTTTCGCCGGTACTTGGATGAAGCTTGGACCAAACTATATCACTCATATTATATTGTAAGAATAGCGTAGCCCAAAATAGCACTCTAAATATTGACTTCCACTGGATACCACTTCAAAAAACTTTAGATTCAATGTATACTGTTTTCTAGATTTTATTGCAAATTAAAGACTCTTCCTTTTTGGCCATGGAAAATAATTGTTTTATCCATATGACCCATGTTTTCAGGATTTCAGTAAATATCACTCCTATGGTTTAACCGAACCAGCGTTTCTTGGTGCAATGAACTTGTTATCTCTAATGCTATATTAACTTTGTGTCCTTGTTCAAACTCTCCTTTGTTTCTGCAAAACTGTAATACTATGTTGCCATTAGAGGCAAAACTCTGCCGAAATTTCCATGCCATTCAAAAGGGCAAAACTCTGGTTGGGTGAGTTGCTGTTGATCTAAGGACAACCTTTAGTCCAATTCTTTGTCATGTAGATCAAGTGATCAATCATTGTGTTCCTTGGTTTTTATTGCATTCAAGAATGTAATTTCTCATACATGATTGTATACCAATGTGAGTTTCTGCATCAACAATCTTGGTAATTTGGATTCATGCAAGTATTCGCGGTGCACGGAAAACAAGATCAATTTGGTAACGTGTACATACACATGCTGTGCCACCTGGGGTAAAAATACGCAACTTGGTTGGTCGCACCACCAAATCCACCAGGAAACCAGCATGAGGGCAAAACTCTGGTTGGGTGAGTTGCTGTTTTAAGGACAACCTGGAAGATCAAGTGATCAAATATTCAAGAATGTAATTTCTCATACATGATTGACGTGAGTTTCTGCATCAACAACTTGGTCTGGATTTGCAAGTATTCGCGGTATCAATTTGGCGTGTACAAAGACATGCTGTGACACTTGGTTTTCCACCAGGAAACCAGCGAGGGAGTGGTATTTCCTGGAAGAGTGAAAATATAGGAGACGTGAGTAAAACGGTCTTTTCCTATATATGGCTAAAAAGAAGGCGGGGGGACACTTTAATTCGCAATAAAATCGAGAAAATGATATACATTAAACATAAACTTCTTTGAAGTTATATATGATAGAAGTTTATTTTTAGAGTGATATGTTAGGTTACGCCATTTTTTCGAGTGGTACATCATGATTTACAAGTTTATTTTCATAGTGGCATTTTGGGTTATGTCATTTTTTCGAGTGGTATATCAAGAGTTACCTCTATTATATAACGTTGAACTGGTGCTAGGACCAAATCCATTTAGCTAGACGGCAATACTTCAGATGCAAATTAAACACGCATTGCGGCGCACTAATTACAGAACACGTACCGTAATACCCATCCATGTGAGCTCCATACATGATACAACTCTGAATCTGAGAGTCTCTTCTTTTAAGTTGCAACTTATATTCTTTTAAGCTGTAGTTTATATTTTTTAACTATGACTTATTAGTGTAATAAATAATTATTATTAAGAGAAGTTAAAAATAAAAAACCGTTGAAAAGACAAAAAAAAAC
This sequence comes from Bonia amplexicaulis, assembly GCA_036346245.1. NCBI lineage: Eukaryota > Viridiplantae > Streptophyta > Magnoliopsida > Poales > Poaceae > Bonia > Bonia amplexicaulis. The sequence goes on along the minus strand of CM070745.1, from coordinate 12,762,374 downwards.
ATGATCTGAGTCAATAGAGGATATTAGGTACAGAAGCAAGTCACGCAACATTCCAATCCAATAGACCTCTGCGGAACGGGCAATTGGAGGCTATGGGCAGCTGGAGCTACTACTGCAGGAGTGCACACTCCGTTTCTGTCTCTCGGACCTCTCGGTCGTCCGATCTCCTCTCTTCTCACCGGGGCCACACACAACGCCTGAGAAAGTTTTATTTGCTCGATCGATCGATCATGGTGTCCGTCCGTCTGCCTTGTCATCCTGCTTAGCTTGCATTGCACATCTGGGAGTGAGTGGTGTGGTGTTGTTGATGCGTCAAAGGCATGTGTTGATTAATTTACCTACTCCATACAGCAAATTAAGGTCTCTTCTCTTCAGTTTCTAAAAACTATTTTTTGTTTTTAATAGTAACTAACTTTCAAACAAAGTGTCTTTTCAAAGCAAGATTTACAAGTTGATTGTAGTATACACTCTAGCGACTTCATTTATATCGGTCAAAATCACATATGAGTTTCTGTGTTTAATGGTTTTTAGTTGTGATGTATAGTTTTTGTTTATATTTTTTGAGACGCTACTGTATGATGAAGATATTAATGTAGATAATACATATCGTTTAAATTTTAAAACTATTTAAAGAATCTATTTTAAAATTATTCTATTTATTATAACTTTCGAAAATAATAAAAAAACAAAAAACAACACGACCATCACGTCGCAAGTAGCAGCAGAATTACTCACTATTCTGCATCCGGATGCCGGCATGCCGCACCAGCCACCGCGGCAGCGTACGGCGCGAGAGCCCGCGGCCACACATCCTCATGACACCTGCTACCTCGATCGACTTCTCTCTCTTCCCTGTCGTGGCCTGGTCCTATCCTACTCCTCCCGCGCGCGGACGGGACGGGTCGAGTGGCGCCCACCTTATCAACCCACCAATCACGCACCAAAATTAGAGCCACATGCACTGACCGATGTGATGCACGGCCCCTGGGGATAAAAAGACGCCGAATCGAGAAATATACCTTTTGATTTTTTTTAAGCTCTTAGCTCTGATTTATCTGAAAGTCGAAACAACAGAGTGGCTGCTCCAAATGATACGCTGTTTCTCTAAATAATTTCTCGAATCTAATATTATATATATTATTTACGTTATTATCTTCACCGTTTTAAAGAACATAAACAAAAATTATCTGGTATGACTAAAAATCATCTCCGGGCCATCATTAGGCAAGCGTGTGTGTTGGCGACCGAAATCGCAAGTCCCTCCTAATGAATCTTGAGCTGGTACTAGCTGCTCCTACACAGGCTGGGGCACTTGGCACTGCATTTGTATATAATAGGGTCTGTGTGGCGCATGCATGCCCCGTACTGTGTACAAATTAAAGATGGCAAAGCGTCTGTGTGGAGTGTATTTATGTATGTATGTATGTATGTATGCTCAGATTAAGCCAAGGGACCACGCGCAATAAAGCTCTTTGAATATTTCTTTTTTTCTCCCTCGATCGGTCGGCTGGGTTACTTTGATCGAAGCTTGGACGAACGAAAACAAGGACCACAAAGCTAGCTAGCTAGCGTGCCAAGTTGCTGATGCCCGTGAGTACGAGAGGACAGAGGATTTGTTTTCAAAAGTTAAAATGAGTAGAATGATTATTTAAACAAATTCTTTAGATACTTTTTTAAATATATTAACATCTCTATCATTCATTGATATATATAAAAAATATAGATAAACATAAAAACCACAGCCACAAGCATCCACCGGACCCAAAGAACACGACGATGGAAATGCATGCATGCGCGCTGGCGCTAAGTGTTAACCATCTATCGAGCCAATGCAATTGGCTGGGATGTGTGCTGGCGTCACATGACGGGAGAGATACCACTACTGCTTTGCAGTGCACGCTAGCTAGCTTGGCTTGGCCCCGTTCTCAGTGGCCGCGGCTTTTAGCTATTAGGTTTGGATTAAAATTATACTATATAAGGTAAATAGTTTGTTCTAGTCATTCAATTAAAAAATATAGAAAAATAAAAATTTTATTATATCTTCACAAATAATACAAAAAAATAAAATAAAATAAACGAAATTAAGAACCTGATACGTTCTATCTGACTTCTAGAAGTTGAAAGTTGGAAGCTCGAGCCACTTGAACAGGTTAATCTAAGTAAATACATCTGAAGTTTAAACATCCGTAAATATGGCTTAATTAGCTTCTCTAGCTAGTCTCTCAGGAAAGCTTAATTACACCATACATGTACAATTGCACTACGGCAAAAACCATTTCTAATAGCTTGACAGGCCAACTTAATTTTCTGCCTCTTTGGTTCTTAGGATTTTCAAATTATTTTTGGAGGACTCAAATCCTTAAGAATGATTCCTATATAGGTCGTTTGGAACATAGGATTAAAGCTGTACAATTCCTTTTGGAATGCATCCTATGCCTCCAATTTCATAGAAAATTAAACATGAGATCAAACCTCGTGTTATCTTTCCTTTAAAAAGCCCAATGCACCTTCTCTCTTTCTCTGTGTATTTTCACTCTAATCAAGTAACATCTAATATAAAAATTCTGTAATTTTCCTGTAAGATACCCAAATAGCTCTTTTGAGCAATTTCTACGGTTTCATTTTATTCCCCGTAGGATTCAACCAATCATGGTATTATAATCCTATGTTTTCCCATTTATACGCTCCAAAAACCTGAGACTCATAAGCGCTCCCAAACAGGAAAATGTACTACTTTTAGTACGGGTCCACTGGTGCTATTTTTTGTGCTAGTACCGGACGCCACGCAGGGCCCATGCCAATGGTGATGTCATTTTTAGTTATGGACGAGAACTTTTATCTGTATTTTTGGGACATAACAGATAGTAGAGTAGCTGATATGCACGGTGGATATAGTTTTGGGTTCAAAAGGCCATTTAAAAAAGCGACTTCAAAAAATCACTTAGAAAAGTTGCACTATTTATTTCGACTTTTCAAGGTGGTGTTCAGTTGGGCTGAATTTTTGTGACTTATGGCTGAATATTTATTGTAGCTGGCTGAAATTATACTGTAGTTGATGATGACTTATTTGGCATAATTAAATTTAAAAAAAATAAAAATAGAAAAAACGAATAAAAAAAAGAACCGGCAAAAAAATAAAAAAATCCAAAAAATTAGAAAAAGGTAAAATTTATGAATAGTGAAAATAAGTCGAAAGCCAGAAGTGCAAGCCCAAACCAGCGGGAAGTCAAGATTACAAAAGAACGGTCCAATTTGTTGAGTACTAGTACATGGACCAGTGTATATTGTCTAAACGGAACGGTTAGCGAAGGCGTACAGGATGCCCTTAGCTTGGGGGTTGGAGCAGCAGCAGGCATGCTCCAGATAAAGAAATCTACGGGGGAGGCATGCCGCCGATAAGCTGTTTTCGCAGCCTCGGCGCCGGCGCCGGCGCCGATCGGAGCTAGCGCGCATCGCGTGGTACTGCCAAATCACCGCAGTCCTACCGATGTTGCAAATTCCCAGAATATTGGACTACTAGTGCAGCACGCGAGCGAGCCCTTCATCCTCTGTGCCAGGCCTCGGTGCATCTCCCATCTTCTAGTATTACTTCCTGCGAAACAGTACCACGGTCAGGACTTATAACTTATGTCTTTTTTAAATTGTTTATAAGAGAGAATACAAAGTAAGAGAAACTTGTATGTGGTTTTGACCATATAAATGAAGTCGCTACAGTATAAATTTTGACCGATATAAATGAAGTCGTTACAGTGTATAGTATAATTCACTTGTAGATTTTATCTTCAAAAGATATTTTATTTAAAAACTAGTTATTATAGAAAAGTAAAATAGCAGCTTTTAAAAACTAAAAAAAAGGCCCATACAACTCTTTGGCTATCAAAAAAAAAATGAATGCTATTTGCTTGTTGATCGATGAACGGCAGAACGGTCCATGCCAACTTCCCCTCTAATTAGTCACTTTTGCATCATTGGATTTAGGGATACATTTGTAATGACTTATATTGATAGTTTTTTTATGCCTAAAGGATTTTGATTTAAAATAATAATAATGACCCAAAGAAGTGGCTTCTAGAAGGAGAGAGACGAGTGGTGCAAAAAGTGAGAGAGATGTATGTATGAGATGAGAGCGAGAGGAATGAGTATGTGATGCGTCAGTGACCACTGACTTATTCTCGGGGCGAGACGGGAGTGAAATGAGTGGAGAAATTACTTCGAGAAGCTAAGTATTCGTATTGGCTTATAGTATCTCTAAGTAGAAGCCAGAAGTAGAAACCAATAAGAACAAGGCTCTAGATGCTACACTTGATCTCCATCTTTTCTCATCCTCTTCTCCGCACAAAACAAATCGATTACACATAGCTTTGCCCGACAGCCCCAAACCCTAGCACCGTCACTCTCCCACACTGACTCTGCTCCTCGTCCTCCCATCGTGGCTCATCCCCGCCTCCTCCCCCCTCTTGCGAGGTTCCGTCAACACATGTCCTTAATATAAGGAAAAAGGGAGACATTAGGCTGAGGATACACTCATTAAAGGTAGATTTGACGGTGGCGGTGCTCGTCGAAGATGAGGAAGACACCACCCTGGAGCATGAATCTTGAAGCAAATAACAGATCAATTGGTTTCTCAAAAAATTTCATGGGACAAATTTTATCATTTCAAAAAGAAATGTACTACACAAATAATAGCCAACGTTCTAACAATCCTTGTGTATCGGTTCCGACGCACGATAAAGTGCTGAACAAGTTTCTTACCTTTTGTGTTTCTTTTGTTTTCCAAAGCTAATTCTAATCTTCGTGTTATGACATAAATTATGCAATTTATCTACAGGATCTCGCGCCAGGACTTGCATATGTCAATTCCATCGCCCTGCAATCACCAGGATCTTGCAGTGACATAACACAAGTTTCTCAATTGTTATAACTCCACACCACTACCTGGCACAGACACGCATAGGCTATATTACGAACATCGATGACTTTCGATTTACAAAAGACAAAATTCGTTTAGCACGTATTGATTTTTTAATATAGTTTTTTCTCTGTATTACCTACGAAGATATAATAGTATTTCTTAATTAAAAATCTCAGAAAAAGATAATAGTTGTTACCGTATTATTTCAGCCAAAAGTCACATACAAAAGCCAAAAATTACAATACTCTGGAACAGGACAATAATTGCGTACTCGGTCGACATTGCAAGCTATAATTAACTTGCAATCGCTGCTATTCCGATCCCAGGCTTAATTTTATCGACCAAAATCTCCATCGATTTGCACGGCCAACTACATCGATCAAATGGAGTATATACCAGCACAAAATCACGTTAATTTTCCGGACACCAAGCGGCCATGTACTATTAGGCCTTTTCTTTTTAGTTTTAAAAAGCTGTTTCGACTTTTCTGTATTAACTAATTTTAAATGAAATATCTTTTTAAAACGAGTTTTACAAGTTAATTATAGTACACACTGTATTAACTTTATTTATATCGATCAAAACCGTGTCTGAATTTTTGTTACTTCGTACTTTTTTTTTGAATAGCTAAAAGTTATAAACTGAAAAAATAGATATTAATGTAGAAGTACTGTATCTGCAAACCTTAAACCACCCCCTCTCTCTCTGAAACATTAATGTAGTGCGTACTAAAAAAAGCTAGCTCAGCTCACTGCGAAGGGCATGTGCTCCGTGTCAAGCCCCTACTGGCCCTCCATTTTAATACCCTTATCTCTTGCAGCAACCCCGCCTAATTCCCCAAATTTGGAGCAAAACTGGCGCAGCCAGCCTAGCTAGCAGTAGTAGTGGGAGGGAGACGCCAGCCAGCCAGCCAGCGATGCCGAGGCCGAGCTAGCTAGCGACCTCACCGTAGCAGCCTCTCTACCTCATGGCAAGTTGGCGACCAGCAGCGCGCGCGCGGCCGAGGGCAAGAAACCCTAAACGTCCTCCCGGCCGTCCGGATCGAGGGGAGGGGAGCTGCCAGCCTGGTGACCTGGCCCTAGCCCACCTCCCCCGGTCTACAAATCTGCACGGCCGGTGCACACCTCCTCGATCCCTCCCTCGCCAAGATTAGCACCCTTCTTCTTCTTCTTTGTTTCGCGTCTTTCTAGCTCATGAGCTCGTCGTTTCGGCTGTGGTCGTTGCGCGAGCGCGGCGAGAGGTAATGCCGTTATGCAGCGGCGTGGGGGGGTAAATGAAGCGGCGCTCGAGCTGCAGGGGCGGTGCCAGGCCGGGGGCGCGCGCGGTGACAGAAGAGAGTGAGCACACGGCCGGGCGGGACGGCACCGGTGGATGTGCCGTCGCGGCCGCGTGCTCACTGCTCTGTCTGTCATCCAGCTCCCTAGCTTCCCGGCCGGCCTTCCTCGATCGGTCCGCCATGCCCAAGCCCCTCGCACTGCATGTCGCGCGCGCAGCGCACACATGGATCCTAGCTGTACCTTTACATATTCTAGCAGCACCGTGTTCTTCCAGATTTTACAATCGAATCAGAGCGATGCTTCATCCATCTTTGCGTGTGTGTTCTTTGCGGAGTTCTTGCCTTAGCATGGCACTGTTTGATTTGATTCGTAGAATGGGTTGGAGTTGGGCAGCTAGCTGCTGCCTGTTGTACTTTGCTCATGGTTTTCCCTCCCTTGGGCCTTGCCCTCCGTTCAGCTTTTCCGAGGAACCTATTCCATTAGGACCTTTTCTGCTCCCTTCTTGGGAAGGAAATGCGTATTTATTGTGCCATTGATGGATCTCGGAACACGGGTATAGTAGTGGCACCGTCGCAGGAATCTACTGGCTGTATGGATAATGTGGATCGATCCATCGGTTTTGACCAGATCTATTTACTCCTCTCTCTCTTCTTCCTTTTCCCCCCCTCTCTACTCTTTCCAGGGCACAGTTGAGTTAACAAGCACGAGAGTTCAGAAGCAGTGGAGTAGAAGAAGATGGGCAAGACAAGAGGGAGAGAGGCACTAGGAAACACGAAGTTTTGATGGTGCAGAGGACAATACGTACATGTACAGATCTGCTGCCATTTCCCCTTACCATCATCAGGTCAGTTATCTTCTGTCTGTCCTTGCTGTTCTTCAAAATTAACGCCTCGCATCGCCGGTATTAAAAGCAGGGAGTAATGGTGCAACGACACATAATAATGTCTCCTAATGGCTCCAGAAATGTAGGATACTGTTGAGCCATTGTTCCATTGATGGTGTTCGTACCCTATCCTCAGAATCCCTCGACCCCACATGTTTGACTCGCGTCTGGGTTCCTGTGAAGAGGAAGAAACTCCACAAAATTGTTACTCGAAAAGAAATTGTTCGGAAATCATTCTGGTGAGATGTCTTGCAGGTACGTATATAGCTATAAGTCTGAGAATTTGGATTTAGCAGACTTTTTCACTGTTTCGAGAGAAAAAGTTAAAATTTTGGGATTACAGGCCAAGTGCTTTATATCTAGCCAGTCGATCAGTTTGCAAAATTAATCCTTAAGGTGCAGTATATGAACACCCTTGGATTTTCGTCCTAAATGATTCGAAGTTTGGTTGATTATTGATTCATTTGTTGATATAGGCTAGGGGATTTTCCTCACTTTGGTTTGGAGGAATTTCCTGTGCCAAGTCATCCATGGTGATAAACAAACGAAATGACTAGTTTTCCATATTCTCTAGCTAGTAGCTGGTTCCTCGGTTTAGATGCGTGAGGTGTAAGCGCGTGCATTGTTTTTACAAAAGAAGAGCCAAGCTGTATTTAGGGCCTGTTTGTTTCACACGGGAATCCAACACGGAGAATCTGGAGAATCTGGAGAAGCGGATAACCCGCCTTCTGGCTACTAGTTCATTTTTCGGATTCGTAGCTTAGCCGGCTACTTAGAATCTGGATGAAAATCTGGCCCTTTGTTTGAGTGCAGATTCTAGGAGTAGCTGCAATGCTTGTGAAACAAACAGGCCCTTAATCTCTATGGTAAAGCTATCTAACTCTGACCTAACTAAGTTGCAATATTTCATGTTTTATGTTTATGACGTCTATATGTCTACTTGGTGTGATGAAGGTGTTTATAAAGCACCGGGCTGTTGTTCTATGTTCCATAGCAATTGCAATTGAAAATACGAGTAGCTAGACCACACCTTGTGGATGCAAAATCTGGGATCCTCCATTCTTGCATGTTCATTGTCCTCCATAAGTCTCTCTCTCTCTCTCTCTCTCTCTCTTGTTCTCTGGATCTCTGCCTCCTTCCATTGATAGAAGAGAATATAACAGTATGACACCAACCCAACAAGAGCAGAAAACCCAAGAAGAGCAGAGACACCACATAAGCATTTTTAACTCCATAAATCTCTTGTGAAAACTATATCATCAAATTAACACTGATGCATTGATCTTGCATGCCTGTACCGCTGTACGGCGTGCTGGCTTGTAACTTCAACTTCTTGAGCATATGCATGACCCTGGTTATTTCTAACCCTAAGTTCTTTTCGCAAGCATGTTAGTGATCATTTTGTGCATCGATCTCTAGTGCCCAGTGATGTGTTCCATCACATCATCAATTGCTGTGCGATAAATAAAGTGCCTAATTATATTCAGTTCAATATTAAACAATAAACTAATTAAGGATAAGATAAACTTCCACACAGTTATTTGATCCCAAATCATCTCATGCTGCACCATCAATTTAAAGTGTGGGGATATTGAATTGTATCTTAGGGGTTATTATCAACATTAGTAATTAACCACTACTAGGTATATCACCATATAACAAAAACGTGTGAGCAAAAACCATTGAAGTAGGAAATGCATGCCTCTGGTTAACAGGTTTGAGGATCACTCCAAGTTAAAAGAAAACGTGAACGCATAAGAGGAACTTTGTATCTTTGATTTTACTAGAACGAGTGCTGAGGACTTCAAACCATGGCCTTAACCACCACAGCCTTTTGCACTGCATTGGTGTCTGGCTGTTGTGTTGTGTGCAGTGTGTAGTCTTTTGTCTTTACTAATTCCAATATATTTGTGTTGCTATGGCTCCAAAAAAGATGCTTTCAACTAGCTGCTATACCCAAAAGTCGGAAAAATTAAGTGCTTGTGAAAAGCCACTGCAATGCCTGTTAAATATATAATTCTTAAATTTAATAATATATTGTAAATGATGATATGTTATAGTATATTTGGGATGTCGCGGAAGCTAGTATATACATGTGGATGGGACATGGCTAGCGTGATTTCAACATGCGGTTAGATTTGGGCTAAACAATAGCAACTGTTCGTCTAATTTAGAGCAGCATGTCATTTAGATAATGGAGGGTAAAATAATCAACACTACATACTATTATTTTATTCAGTGTTATCACTTTGAGGGCAGCATGAATTTATGTACCGTATATACAGGTGCATGCAAGAATATGTTATTGTCTTGGATACGCACACATGTGATCAAGAAAACGAATCAAGGGTGTCCTCTGCTTAGCATTTTTCAATTTTTAGTAAATCCTTAGGTAATAGTACACTTTTGAGTCTCACTACACATTCCAGTTCTTACACAAGTTAACAAGTATATATTCAAGTTAATTAAAGACTGCATATCAGGTAATACATATACACACATGCCAAGCAATTCAACTAGAATTTAATCAAGATGAATGTGGGTAAGGAATATGGGGTAAAATTGGAAATATGATTGTAACTAATGGGACTAAAGTAATGCATGACAAAGTTTTGCTGCGTTGTGTATTTGTTTACGGTTTCAACTAAATTAGGTTATATGTTTCTAGATATATGTTGTTTTGAATGTGCATGGCCCTAATTAATTAGCTCTATGCACTCCTACAAAAAGATCATCACAGACGGTTCGATGCGGAGAGAATGGACGGGTGAGATCAGAATCTTGAGGGAGATGCCACAGATTGGTGTCGTGGCATTATCAGAGACGGTTTGTTATACGAACTGTCTGTGATAATGCACATATCACAGACAATTCGTATTAATAACCGTCTGTGATATTTTCACAGACGATTATTAATATAAACCGTCTGTGATGTCTTGCATTATCACAAATGATTTATACTAACAATCGTCTGTGATATTTTCACAAACGATTATTAATATGAACCATCTGTGATGTATTGCTTTATTATAGACGGTTCGTATAAATAATCGTCTGTGATAATTACAGCACAGACGATTCATAGGAACCGTCTGTGATGTAACCGTCCAGTATAGTCTCTTTTATAGCAGTGTAGGTTAGTGATAATAGGGATTATCACAAACGGTTTAGAACTAGAACCGTCTATGATAGTCCGTTATCACAGACAAATCAAAACTAGAATAGTCTATAATAATCAGTTATCATAGACGGTTCTTAGTAAAACTCGTCTGTGATAGCTATACTAGAGCTAAAAAAGTGGGTATTTTTACCGTGGTATGGATGCCCAAAAGTCTGCATTTTTACCGTCTATGATAACCATGGTAAAATTAAGACTTAGCCAAATTTGTTACCATCTAAGCCACGGAAAAAATCAGTTGATGGGATTGAAGAAGAGGCGGGCAAAGGAGAGGAGGAGAAGTGAGAAGGGAGATAAGGAGAAGAAGAGCCGACCGAGCCTTCTATTTTTAATGGCAAATTTGGCTAGGAGAAGTGGAGTAGAAGTGAGAAGAGAGAAGAGAAGAGGAGATGAGGAGAGGAGTGGAGGATGAGAAGTGAGAAGAGAGAAGAGAAGATAAGGAGAAGAACAGCTGAGCCTTCTATTTTAAAGAGCAAATCCAATGAGATGAGCGAAAAATTCAAATTCGGCGAGAGCAGGTAAGCTCAAATATTATCACAGATAGTTCTTACCTAGAACCGTCTATGATAAGTATGTCATCATAGACGGTTAGTGTCCCGAACTGTTTGTGATACATCACATACGGTTCAAAATAAAAATTATCTGTGATAAGTACAGACATCATAGACGATTTTTGTTTTGAGCCGTCTATGATGTATCATAGACGGTTAGAAATAAAAATTATCTGTGATAAGTACAGACATCATTGGTGGTTTTTATTCTGAACCGTCTATGATGTATCACAGACGGTGTTCAGAGCACGGAGCGTCTGTGATAAGTAGGTTATCACAGACGGTTCTTTCCATCGCGATGAACTTAGACGTCAATCCTATAAAACCGTATGTGGTAACTTTATCATTGATGGTTTGTATTTAACCATTTGTGATGAGACGTCAAGGATGACTTTTTTGTAATAGTGATATCAAAAGGTTTTGGACAAGTAGGGGATTAGAACTTACACTTAATTACCCCCTCTGTTCGCTATTAGATGACGTTTTGGGCTCTGGTCCAGAGAACAAGGTGAAGTGGCATTCCTTCCGTTGTGACATCTTTGTCTCTCTTTAGCACTCGTATCTGCAGTTAATAGCAGCCATATTACTCTACTAGCATTCATGACTAACAGCTTTAAGAGGGGCACTTTGGAGAAACACTACCTAGGAAACCCAAAACACCATCTAGTTAAGCACAAAAACGAATTCGTAAAATATCATCTAAAAAAGAATGGAGGGAGTGGTTCAATTGATATAAATGTATCTTTAATTTGTCCATCCTCAACAGTATTGTCAGCAATCAATCAGTTGAGATGAAAGCAAAGGAGATATTGGTATCAATGTGACCTTGGCAGAAATTTTATTTTTTTCTTGTTGTTTCATTCTCAAACATTGATTTCTGATTAGACGGTTGAAGATCGGTGAAAAGGTACATGTTGAAGTGCACCATGGAATACTAGTCCAAGAAAAGTATGCGCTTTGTCTCTCCAAACTCTAGATTGCATCCCATCGATTTATATCACTCATTAATTGCTGAATTGTGTTAACTAATCCTTTCAGTATGCTCTTCGTGTCCAAGATAACTTAACCAACCTTTAACAGAATAATGGATCATTAACTGTATATGCATGCATGGAGGGGATCAAAGGGTAAATTTGAGGGTTCAATATTGAGGCTTGCTAGTAACATTAATGTTAGAAGAATATGTGGCATATAACAGAACAAATTGTTGACAGTTTAACCTGAAATAACGCCAATCAATAAACAATTGCAGGTTTACTAATTGGGAGAAAAATTTTCGTCTGCATTCAATTACTGATATGCACATTCGGTTAATTAGTTATTTGACACCGGAATGAGAGGAGCCCTACCACACCATGCCAGGTGCTCAAGCTAGTGTATGTCAACGAGAACTACATGCATGCATCGTAGGAGTTCAATCAACGGAATGCCCTTATCTTCCAAGAATCATTTCCCATTGGAATGTTGCTTTAAGTGTTCAGATATCCAGGTTTCCTATCTAGATAGCAGCATCCTTTCATTTCTTGTTTTATTTTTTTTAAATGAATATGGGAGAGTGGGTAGCTATACAACGTCGTAAGTTCTAGATATTGTTCATATATTCAGCACAGAAATGTGGAGGTTTGATATGTATTAATTTGGAAGCAAGTCTTTCAGTACTTTATATTATCAGTCAATTATTGAAAAAGAGAAGTTTCGTTCCTTGCAAAGGCTCAACTTTCTAGGGTTCAAAGGGGTTCCCCTCCATGAAGTTACTTTCCCACCACTTCTAGGGAAACTGTTGGAATTTTGGCCAGAAAGAAGGCAAAACTTCAGAAGAAGGGAAGAAATCAAAACGGGTCCTATTGGGCCGCGGCCGAGGGCCATAAGGCCCGTCTGCTCCGGAGATAACCAAATGATCGGTGGAGCCGGCCGGGACCGAAAGCCGGGGAAACACATGGGGAAAAGGTTGCCCGGGCCCCGGGGACCAGGATAACCTACCCCACCGGACGGCGGAACCCCAATGGGGCCCTTCTTGCCCAAGGAATGTTCCCCAGCCCATCGGCGGCCCCAGGGTTCCCAACGGGGGGCTTCCCCGCTTTTTACGGTCCGGCACCTTGGTTTCACAACCTTTCATTTTCCCTGGCCTTTCCGCCCCCGGGGGCACCCCCGGCCAAGGGCACTATTTCCTTGTTAATTTAGTCGTTAAAAAATTTTTTTTTTTTTAAAAAAATTATAATAAATTTTAAAATTTTATTAAATGTTTATATCAAAAATCGCCCCAAGATCCCTTTGTAGTGAAAAAATGTAAAAAATTGGTGTTCCACATAGGACAACAAAATGTTTCAAAATGATTTTTGGCTAGAAAAGGGTTTTTGTAAAAAGGGGGAATTTACCAATAAAAAGGGAAATTTTTTTAAAAACCCCTAAAAAAAAATTAAAATTTAAATTAAACCAAATCAAAAGAACCCTAGAATTACAAGAAAAATCCATGTCCAATGGGTTTGTCATTCGGGTGATCCCGGTACTATATTTGCCCTGGTGCTAAAACCATTAAAGCTGCGGTTTTTTGGAAATGATTCCACCCTTCCCAACCTTTTTCCCTGTGGGCCCTATACGATGGTTTTCTTTGGGCATCTGCGTGAAATTAAACTGTTTTATTTATTAAGTTACCAAGAAAAAATAAGATTCAAGAGGTGAAAGGAATCCTTTCCATGATTCCAACCTTGCCCATGCCAAGTGAAACTGAGTTTTATCGGGGTTGTTGCGCGAATCCAAAAAACGTTTTTGGGATCCGGAAAGATCGGTTTTCTTCCCTTTTTCCCAGTTCTCTTAGGATTTTGGGTTTTGGGTCAAAGCTTTTTTCTTTTAATCCGGGAAAAAAGGGAAAAATTTTTAAAATGTTTTCAAAAATGGTTAAAAGGCACGGGGAAAAAGGGAAACTAAATTTGGGGTTTGGGGGGTTTTTGAGGGGGAAAGATTTTAAAAAAAAAAAATTAAAAACTTTTTTTAAAAACTTTGGGAAAAAAAACCCAAAAAAAGAAACGTTGGGCGTCCAAATTTTTTTGTAAATTTTATGGGCCCCCGCGGGCCCGAAGAAATTAAAACAGAGAATTTTCCCCGGGGGGGTCTTTTCCCCTCCCGGGGAAGCGGGCCCAAATTTCCAAAAGGGAAAAAAGGCCCAAATAGAATTAAAATTTATTTGGGAAACAAAAACTTTGTTTTTATTTTTTTAAAATTTTTTCCCGGGATGGTTAAAAATATACCTTTTTTTAAAATTTCCCTTAAAAAAAACCTTTAAAAATAAACTTACTTAATTAAAAACTTTGGGCCTTTTAAACTTTGTTTTCCCAAAATGAAAAGTTTCCTTTTGGCCCAAATTAAATTTGTTTTAAAAGGGGGACCCCTTTGTTCGGATCGGGGAAAAATTTAGGTTTTTTCCAAAACCCAATTTCTTTTTTCTTTTTTTATTTTTTTTCTTTGTTAAATTTTTGGGGCCAAAACTTTTGATCATGGATTTAGGAAAAATTTTCAAAAATTTAAGGGAAATTTCAAAAGCAAAAAAACTTTTTTTTTTAAAAAAATAAAAACCAGCCAAAATTTTCAAGAAAAAAAAATTTTTTTTATTTCCCGAAGGGGCCCAAAGAAAATTTGGGAGTTTGTAAAACAAAATAAATTTGGTTTTGGAAAAATTTTTTTGGCCCCTTTTTTTGGGGTAAAATTTCAATTTTTAAATATTTTTTGGGTTTAATTAAAATGAAAATAAAAATTTTAAAATAATAAAAATTAAAAAAATAAAACCCTTTTTAATTTAAAATTAAAGAAATTTATTAAGGAATTTAGTAAACCCATTTATTTTCCCCTTTCAATTTCAGATTTTTTAATTAACTTTCGAAAATTTTTACTAAAGGAAAAAATTTTTAAAGGAAAAAAAAATTGGGCAAAAAAATTTTAAGGAAAAAAGGGTTTTAAACAAAAATTAAATCCTTTTCCAACCAATTGAAATTCCTAGTCCCCTTAATTTTTTCCCCAAATTTTTTCCTTTTCCCTTTTAGGGAAAAAAAAAATTTTGAAAAAGTTTTTTAAATTTAAACTTTTGGGGAAAAAACTGTTATTTAATTTGGGTTTTTTTGAAAAGGAAAAACCCCCAACCAAAAAATTTGGGGCCATTTTTTTAAAACTTTCATTTTTCGCAGGGCCCCCTTTTTGGAAATTTTTTTCGGCCCTTTTCTTTTTTTAGAAAAAAACCCTTTTGGGGTTTTAAATTAAAATATTTAAAATTTTTTTTTTTTTTCTTTTTTTATTAAAAAAATTTTTTGGTTTTTAAAAAAATTTTGATTTTCCCCATGGCAAAAAAAATAAAAAACAAAAAGGGAAATTAAATTTAAAAAATTTTTAAAAAAAAGGGGTGGCCCCCAATTTTTTCCCGGCCAAGGGGTCGAAGGAATTAAAAAACCCGGAAAAATTTAAGAAATTTTTTAAAAACCCTTTGGGAAATTAAAAAAAATTTTCCCTTTTTTATGCCTCCTGCCGAAATCAACCACCGATGGGCTCCCAAAGGATAGGGGAAAACCCCCCAATCCTTTTATGTATTATCTTCCCTTTTCTTTTAAAAATTTCCCGGGGGAAAAACCCCCAAATTTTAAAATTTTCAAAATGAAAATTGTGGTGGAATTTCAAAATTTTAGAAAAATGGGGTTTTTTTATTTTTACTTTTTTCATTTAATTTGTCTTTTTAGTTTTACTTTTAGTTAACATGACACTGTAGAGCTATTAGTTTTTTCGATACATTTAATTAAAGATAAAACATCATTATATCTACACGAACAAATGTCAAGGAAAAAAGACGCGTTAAGAAACTAATATATTTCAAATAGCTTTTGATTTTTAAAAACTAGAAATGGGAAGCTAAAAGCTATCTGAACGAGGGCTACGATTGGTTTAGGGATTGTCTGGATGGTTTTGAAGGCAGCTAGGATATGTCTCCTTGTTTCGAGATATGCTTCATTGCTCTCCAAAGTGAAAGCACAGTGATGGTCATATTTGGGGGAAATGCTAAGAAGGAGCATTTGAGTATTTTTGAGATTGAGAGTACTTAGATTTTAGGGTGTTAGATCTATATCCAACAGACGCCTATATCTTTTCTAAAAAAATGAATCTGATCCATTAAATCTCCATTCAACGGATCCCCCATACCCCCTCCAAAAAAACAAATCTGGGACGTTGGATCTCCATCAAACGGATCTCCCCATACCACCCCCTCTAAAAAAATATGAGTGCTCTAAATCTGAGGGCGTTAGATGGTGATCCAACGCTAAAAAAAGCTAAGTGCTCTTAACCCCAAAAAATATTCAAGTGCTTCCTAGACACCATCCTTATTTGGAGCCACTTGCTAGTTGCGACTCCAACGGTGCTTCAAGCTTTATGCAATTTAATATCTATGAGAGTATAGAAACATCGCTCGCTCCGATAATCAATGCTGGACAATCTTTTCTTTTAGAGAAAATCTAAAGAACGCTATAGCGTTCCGACGGTACAGTCTGTGATCGTTCGATCTCCACACGCACAAAATCTTAAAGTGTCGTCCTTAACCACGCTTCGCTTGCACATGCGCCACCTCTGCCTCGCGTTCCCTTCTTTGATCTCCCTCCCGCTCTCCTTCTCATGTGAACGCCGTTGTTGATCTCCTCGTCCTTGCTCATAGCCGGCCCCGCCGCACGTCGGATCCGACGGCTTGGAGGGGCGCCGCCGCCGGATCTAGCGTTAGAGGAGGGAAATCCCGCTCTCCCGTTACAGATTTACCCTCCCTCCGGGGCATAGAAGGAGGTCGGGGGAAGCGGCGGCCCGGTGGTGGGTGGCGGCGAGGCGATGGGCGGGGTAGGAAGGCAGTTGCAGCGGTAGGTGTGGTAGTTAGGTTGGGCGGGGTGGCGCGGCGGGGAGGGTCGAGGCGAGCGGCGACCGTCGGTCGCGGGTGGTGGAGGGAGCAGGGCGACGGTGGAGACGCGTGGAGCTACCCAGGGCGACGTGACAACAATGGCCGGCGATGAGGTAAGTTACCTATACCATTAGAAATGATTCTAACGGTGTACTGTGCGCTAGCACCACTCTTTCTTTTATCATGATTTACATTTTGTTTCAGTTTTCACTAACCCATTGAGTAAAAACTTTGAAGGGCTAGTTTAAAAGGCAGGAGCAGTGTTTTCTCAAGATTCCTGTACAAGTTGATTCGAAACATTTGCGCTCCCAACGTGCTGTCGGGGTTTCGCCGTTTCCGTGCAAACGCTACAAGGTCGAACCGGACGGACCAGCCTGGAACGCCACCGGGTGTCCCTGCACCAGCCTACGATGAGACCACCAGCAGCAGCAGCGTGCAGAGGGCCCATGCATAAACAGAACATGCCTGCCCGCTGTGGGCTATCTGTATGTGGGCCTTGGGCAAAAACTTCCCGTTTTTCGCATGAGAGGAAAGCAATTCCATGGAACCTAGTAAAGTCCCATTCGTTTCACAACAGAAGAATTTTGGATCGCAGCAATCGATCGCTGCAGCCACTGCATGCCTGTCCCAGATCAGATGCGTCAGTGGAAACGTGGCATATGTTGGTTCAGGACCGTCTCATTCTTGCTCGATATGCGTGTGCTACTAACAGTAGCAGCGCTGCCATTCTACCACTGCGACGCATGGCAAGGTGGCATCGGCGTTGCCATCTCCGACGTGAAGCAAGGCGGGTCGTGTGCCGCTGAGAGACAAGGCAAGGCAAAGCTCGCCGTGTAGCAGCTTGAAGTCCAAATCATACGGATAGGACGCGCAAGTACTTTTGTCGTGAGGGAACAAGTCTGGCACGTACCACCCCTTTTTTTCTGTTCCGGGAGAACAGTATCGAATACCTAACAACTCAAAGATGCGTAACGGACGGTCCAGACGTGAAGCAACACGTTCAGCATCGTAAGCATGAAAAAAATGTAAAGCTCACGTGTTCAGCTAATGCAGCTCCATCGGGACATAGGCTTGTTCCTTTGGACTACGGTTCATAAATTTTAGCTATAATTAATAGTTTTTATCAATACTTTTCGAGACGATGATAGACGACGAAAACTTCAATGTGGACGGTGCATATGGTTTTAGACTCGAAAAACTGAGCTGTTTGTTTCGGTGTCCTAACCAAGAGCAAAAAAAAACCTAAAAGAACAGAAACAGAGAGGAAAGAAAATGTATGTACAATTGCGTAATAGCAAAGCTGAAAAATGATCAATTTCCAGTGCTGCTTTCTGCACATGGCAATAGACCGCTGGTACAAGGAGAAAGAAAAAATGGCAACACCTGACCTGCGAAGCCCATTTACAAGGGGGGGAACCTCCTCTTCTTGAAGTACCAGAGGAAGCAGCAGAATATGACTACGCAGCATACTCCTGTTATAACAAGCGTCCACTCAAATGCGTGTGGCACCTTGAACAAGGTGACCCCCTCGAAGTTCATGCCGAAAACTCCCGAGACGACTCCGAATATGGCCACCACAAATGTAGCAGTGGTCAGCAGCAGCTCGAATTGAATCAGTTGGTTCCGGACGTTATCCTGCAAGAAGAGCACTCACGATGATCATGTCAGCGTCTTTTTTCTTTGGGTCCAGGTTGGGAAACAGAGAGTTATGAAAAAGGCCAAGAGAGCGTTATTTTTTCTCGATTACTGAAACTAACTTACGGTTCAACATTGCTGATATGGGAGATAGTATAAAACCATTAACACATCTAACCTATAGAAGAAGAAAAATGACAGGCATGATGTCTGTTTGCCCAACACCAGCAAGTCAGCTACTGTAACATGACAAACATAGATTAGCATGTTCCCATAGAAAGTTATTGCTGGGTTCCACATCTGTTATGATGTTTAGCTAAGGTAGGCCATTCAATTTATTATTTCCCTTTCTCCCTTTTATTAGACAAAATAGTTTTGTGTAAAGGTAAGCCCGTTGCATCAGAATTGGATTGTGCAACTGAAATGAGCATCTCATCACGCGAGAGTATTTGTGACTATATCCACTTGGTTCGTCTATATTGTAAATAAAATGTCTACTGTTTGTCCTACTTAAAGAAAATGGTAGCCAACAGAAAAAAAAAATGGCTACACAGATATCTGCAATATATGCCAAAAAATATTTAAAGCGACATGGAAGATTTTTTAGTTGAAGGCCCCAGTAAGTTAATCATTTGCTCCAACAGCCTGTTGTAAGCTTCTGACATAAGACACTACTTATAGTCAATTTACTGCCTCATCTATCCCAGCACTAACCTCATGTGAGTAAACATGTTACTTCAGCTAAATGAAGTATGTAACTCGCGTTACTGTCAACAGTTTATACTTAAATTTACATAGCTATTTTACCTATATTATCATGTTGTCCTCTAAAACACAAGCATTCAACCTTGCTTAGTAACGTTATTTAACATTTTCAAGTTAACCTATCATTTCCATTTGGAGACAAACAACTATTTATATGTTGTCATACAATTCTGATTGTGTGTTGTCACAACTAAAAGGTATGTGTAGTTTAAAAAAGAAGCTAAAAGGTATGTGAAAGTGGACATAGTATTGACTGTCCAGAAATGTGCCACTGAGAAGTTGTGTATCAATCTCATCAATAACACAAGGCAAGACGCATATCATTTGCTTGCTTTACTGCAAAAACAGACAAAACATAACTTGCAGCTTTCGAAGAGCAACAAGCTAATTTTGCTGTAAGCTTGATTCATTGTCTGAAATCTAAGTAATGGCCAAGTTTAATTGATTATAGATGAAGAAATTAGGGATTATACCAGCTGTATGCTGATGAAATCCTCTGTATCATCAATATACTCCTTCAGCTGGAAAAAAATGAATATAAATAGCAATATTTTCAGCCAATGTAGTCCTTAAAAAAAATGGATCAGAGGCCAACACAAATATAATTCAAGTTTTATACCGTAGTTAATTTGCTGAGGGTGTAGTCAATGACCACAAAGTAAGCCTCCAACAACATTTCCAGTTCTTCTATGCTGTACTGACTGCTTTCAGAGCTCTTCAAGCTGTCATGTCTACTTCTGGCAAAACTTAATTCCTTCTCAAGCCTCCGAGATGCGGGGGGTGACGAAACTGGGGAAACTGGAGCAGAGTGAGATGGACCAAACACATTATTGCCAATTCCCTGAAGGGCCTGCTCGTCTAATAAAGATGCTTCCATCCTCCGCTTTTTCTCTGTGAGGTACATTTCAGCCATATCACCATCGTCGTCCATCAGCTGCTCTATCTCATCTCTAACCTTAATGGCAAAAAAACGGATTGGTTATTGAAACAACTGTCTAACGAATGCAGTAAAGATAAGTACAATGATGACGGTCCATTCACCTTTTGGACCCTCCTCGTCAATCCAACCAGCTTGCTCTTTAGGTGCCGGGCACGTTCCAAGTTAAGAGTACTGATTTTTGCTGTCAACTCATCCAGCAATGGATAAACTTCCGCCTCTAATTCGACAGCCTGACCAAATTTGTAAACATTTGCGGTTATCCAATCAGATACCAAACCATTATCCATATAAAAAACGAATTGAAAATGCAGAACTCAAATCGTTCGTTACAGGATTTGCCAAGTGATAGCCAAATCAGTGATGCATGGCTTCATTTTCATTGATATTTGATGGCAATAGGGGCAAGACATTACCATTTTGCTGCTAGTGATATGTAACCTCACCTGATCATTGATAACTGACCTACTGAGCTTTCTCGACAGTGGATGATCCAACCCACTTACCCACAGATTAATTTACCATCAGATACCTTCCTTGCACTACACGGTACCAACTAATACAAAGCTAAAAGGAAATCTATTCTTTCCATCATACGGTGCTAATGGTTAGTACAAGACAGGACATGACTAGCCTGAGAGTACTGATCAAACAAAGACAAACAGTGCTATGTAAACATGTAAATACATACACCACAACAGTAGGACGACTAAAACCATTAGTTGACACTTGTGACAAGAAGACGGATTTAAGACAAGTCGAGATAGTACGATGGTACCTGCGAGTCGAGGAAGGAGCAGGCGGCTTCGAGCGCGACCTCCAGGGCGATGAACTCGAACGGCAGGTCGTCAGCGCGGTCCACGAGTCGGCGCTGCAGCTCATCGACGTACCTCCGCACGGCCTCCTCCGCGGCGGCGCCGCCGGCTGCATCGGGGTCGCGCAGGACGAGCGCCTCGTCGGCCGTGATGATGCACCGTATCCACTCGAGGTTGCAGACGACGGCGCGCTCGCGGCCGAGGATGGCGCAGGGGTAGACGAAGAGCGGGTCGAGGAGGCGGAGGTCGCGCGCGGGCAGGTCGAGCCGCCGCATGAGCGCCGGCTTGGCGACCTCCACCGCCTCGGACACGCCGGTTGCCGCGTCCACGCGCACCCATGAGCGCCGTCCGCCGCCGCGCCTCTTCAGGCCGTGGACGTCGATGGCCACGCCGCTCCCTCCGCCGCCGCCTGCCGCGGGTGTGACCCGGCGGTGGGGCCCGTTCGCCACCGCCGACGCGGCGCGGGATGGGACGAGGAGGCGCTCCTTGAGGTCGTGGTCCATGGCGGTCGGGGTCGGTGGTGAGGCGGCGCGGCGCGTCAGTGCCGGCTTAGGGAGGCTGCGTAGGTGGGGAGTGGGGAAGGATCTCTCCGAACACCGGTGGGTGGGGTGGGGCGGTGGGGATCGGGGTATCGCATTATTGGTACTGGCATGGTGGGGTCGGGCGGGCCTGCAGGCGACGTGGTGCGTTTGGTGCCGTTGGATTCGGCACGTGTGCGGATCTACAAATTTTATTACTAGTTAGTATTGTTCTTGATTTTCTTTGTACTGATTCTGGGTCCACTCAGGAAAAAAAATACCGGGTCTCTTCGATCTAGCTTCTACTTGTGTATGGAGAAGCCGAAAGACGGTGGCTTGCAAACCGACCTCTTCCTCATTCACTTAGCTATCGTCCACCTTTTTCTATGGTCCTCTTTGTGCTCACCTAAAGTCCTGCCTGGCAAGGCCTCCACCGGCCGAGCTGTGCCCCTAGATCTGTCCCCCTTCCTTCTATACCCCTCCACCCCCTTCTAGATCCCGTCAATGCCTCCACCGTCCGGCCTCTACTCCGGTCGGCCTCGCCTCCACCGCCTTGCGTATCTCCTTTGTCCGACCTTCCCTCATCCCACCACCTCCACTGCGCTGGCGTCCACGCCACCCTCCTTGACCGCTGGCTCTTCCTCCTCCTCCTCCACTTCAACATCAGATGCCACGTCTCCACTCCAATCCGAGTATGCCTCCAACGTGCGTTTGTCGCCCAATTTGGGTAGCCGAGGTGAGGTCCCTAGTGCAGCCCCAGCCACCTCGCCGCCACGCCTCGCCGAGCCTGCGTCACCCTGTGCTCCCATCTCTCTGCCGGACGTGACAACTAGGCCCCCGTGTCATCAATGCCCGTCGCTGACCAACTCCCAACTACTCCGAAGGTATCATCTTACTCCGCGTATGCATTTCATACCATTTCTATTTTTGGTCAATACAATGGTGCATTTGTGGTTGTTTGTGTTGCTAGTCGTGGTCTCATGACCGGCGTTTTGTCGTTCTGGTTCTGCTGCCTTTAGCCAGATGGACAAGGCATTCTCTCCTACTGCTACTTGGGATCTTATTGCCCAAATCACGATGTTGGAAATATGCCGAGAGGAGGTTAATGCTGGTAACCATCACATGGCTTGTCCCAGTAGGCGCGGTATGCGAACCTTGGAAGGAAATTCACAGACCGCACCGAACAAGTGTACATAAAAAAGCAATTCAAGAACCACTGGGATATACTAAAACATGACTACACAAACTGAAAAATTATCAAACTCAATGTGACAGTCTTGGGAATAAACCCACAGACCGGGTCAATTGCCGCAACTGACAACTGGTGGGCGCAGCAGAACGAGGTAACGGCTTTTCACAATTTTGTTCCTTTTGTTTTGTCGTGCTTTGTTTCGCAACATCAAGTTGACAGTGCTCTACTTTGCAAGTAGTGACAAGTTCCATCAAGTTCATGAAGGGACTGTTAGAACACAAGGACTTGATGGATGTCATTTTCCGTGATGCTCTCTACACGAACGGGCATGCCGATGTCCCTAGTGCGAGCAGGCAACATGCGTGCTCCTCCTCCGAGGATGGCTTAGGAGACGAACCTTGGAGCCTTCAAGCTCGTCACGGAAGCGGCGTGGCAAGTAGGCAGCCCCAGCCTTGGGTCCTGACTCGAAGAAGAGCCATGGTATCACGACGGATGTGTGCATGCAACGCATATGCGACGTCCACAAGAAGTCCATGATCAGTCATTCCACCTCTGCTATGGATGAGTAGGACAAGGCTCACATTAAGGTAAACCAGCTGTTATAATTAGTCGTTGCCGATGGGTACCTCAAGGGCACGGACGAGCACTTCTACGCCTCCGTTATGTTCATGGACAGGAAGAACAAAGATGTTTTCATGGCATTTCAAACCCTTGAGGGTCGTGGGGCTTGGTTGTGCAGGATGTGATCGTTGTACCAGTCCCACAGTGCCGCAGGCAACCCATGAGGGGGTTGTTCGTTTGCAGTCAGTAACGATGTCGTGGGCTTGTTGTTAATTACACATGCATTCCGTTAAGTCATTAATTGTTGTTCGCGCATTATGTTATCGTGAAGTCTCTAGTTGTTCCATATGCATTCCTTTGTTACATATTGTTGAACTTATCATGTTCATGTTGTACTATGTAACTGTTGTTAGTTGCCATTGGAGCTGGCTATGTTTATCATGTACTATATATCTGTTGTTATTTCCAATTGAACTTGCCATGCATCAATTGAAAACTCTATGTTGGATTGATCTGGTATATTGTGATTGTTGAAGCTATCTTGTCATTCAAGCTCCGTTGCATGCTCAAGATATCATCAAGAGTGGTATTCTCTTTGTAGTACTTCTCCAAATCATTGCTCGTCTTGTTGACTTGGGCCTTGATTTTCCTCTACAAGGTTAGTTAAGTATAGCGAAAGAAGAAGCATCTAATTGAGAGCAACAAGGCATGTCAAGCAAAATATCATAAGAAGTAGATATGCTAATCTTAGATGACATACAAGAGTTAGGAGCTACACATGACAAATCATCTAATAAATCGCTTGTGATGCCTATATCCACCTTAGGTTTAGTGAATTCCTTTAGAAGACACTCATGTTCTTCTTTTAGCATATCATAATTGTTTTAAAGCGAGACACGTTATTTCTTTAAAATCTTATACTTATCCTTCTCATTCTCAAATATTTATTAAGCTCTTCTAATTATTATAAGGTAGGGTTTTTGTCACTGCTTGAAGCATGTGATACATGACATAAAATGGCATGTGGACTTTGGCTAAACACACATGCATGCGCGCGCGTATTCATACATTTTTGTGTGAAAATCGCGTCTGGCAAATTAAATTCATATTTTTATTTTGTTAGATCATACATTACCTCTCTCATTTCTTTTTTAATGTGATTTCAAATGGCTATATTAATTCGGTTTAATTCGTGTTAATGGCGTTGGTTACTAGAGAGTAATTGTCGTGAATCCTTAAAAGAACCTGAAGACGTCCAGTATTACCAACCGAATTCTCTATTCCTCTCCCACATCTTTTTCATACTCTAGTAAGTTGTGTTGGAGTGTTGAGCCGCTAAACTTCATCGACCTTTCTTCTTGACGTGCACCGGGAGTAAAGAGTGTGGGATCTCTGGATCATTGCTGCAGAGGACACTTGCATGGTGGTAGCAATAAGGTTTCTAGACATTGTACATATGTGCGACCGCTCACTTCACTGCTTCATCTATGTTCTACACTGCATCGAGTCTGCGCTGTTTTCTGTTCTTTGTCAAGCTCAATCGTAAGTCGTTCGTGTGACCGATCGATTCTGTTATATAATCTTCTTGAGTATAGTTTGAAGTGTAATGTGTTGCATGCTATTAGTACTAATTTATGTATCATTAGTTATTTACGATATTTACATCCTAGTAAAATCTAAAACTAAAAAAATTTGTACCTTTCAATCAGACGGCGACGAAGTCCCGGTTCCTTCCTGCTGAACCCCGACACTAGCATCTTGATGCGCCAGGACCGACCACGGAAGTCGAAAGGCGCGGACTTGCCGTGCCCTGAACCACAGGGTGGGCAGGGTGTGCCACCGCCCTAGGCCTCCAATTTACATAGGCCCCAAGTAAGTAATTTATTATTACATTTGTCCATTTTATGAACTTTGAGATATTCTATATAAATTATTTTAGTGCATTGAATATTATCTTCTTAATCGCGTATATAGAAATATATATAGATATTTTAAGAGAGTGAATTAGCCTCTGTATTAGTACTCGATCTAGGCTAAAAAAAAAACTCAGGAACGACCCTGGCCGTGCCTGCGGACATCCCCGCCCGCTTCGAGTACTCGTTGATCGTGCACCGACTCTCGCTGCTCGCCGTGCTCATCATGGCTTCGGATTCGCCGGGAAATCTGAAGAGGTTCTTTGTTCTCATCGCGGGATCAACGACTTGGTTAACGTGGTGAGGCGTTGCAGTGCCCTCGTACCGTGTTTGTGCACTCGCGACCACACACGACACGAGTTCGGTTCGGTTCGGAAATCGGAAACCGACACGAGTCATCGTCGATCGATCCGAGCCTCTAGACGGGCCAGGCAGTCACGAGGTTACCGGGCCGTCCAACATCAGCGATTCCACATAAGTTATTGGGCCTCCACGGCATCGCGATGTGCCGTTCGGCCCGGCCCGCCCGTGCCCTAGGGGAGTCGCCCGCGTGCATCTTATAAGCCCCCGCCCGCGAGGTCACTAGGGTTTCTCCTCAGCCGTCTTCGCTTCGCGTCCGCCCGGGAGAGGTAAGGAAGCCGCGCGCCGCCACGCCCCTCCTCCACCGCCGTCCCCATACTCCCCGTTCCTCCTCACCTCCCCTTCGAGCGCATTTTTAGCTGGGTTGCCGGCGTCGAGTTCTTGCGTCTCTCTTGATCAGGCCGGATCTGCTTCATGCGTGCGGATCCTGTCTTGTTCATGTCGCTGTTCGTAGGCTCGTAGCAGTATGTAGCTGATGTTTCTTTTTCCCATGAAGGTTTTGTAGGACATCCTGTTATAGATTAGTAACCTGATCCTTTAGCAGTGAAGATATATAGGAAGGAAGATGTTCGTGTTTCCAGTGTGCTCATTGTTGTTGATTTGGGCTTGAACTAGATGCTTGTTTAGCTTTAGGGTGGCTCTTGGATGCATGAGTTCTTATCCTGTTTGGTTTATGAGCTTTGATGGTTACATGATTTCATCATAAAGATTTCAATATGCGCCAAGGGTTCTCGAGAAATTGAATTAGTCATTAGGCGCTAGTTGTTGCTGTCACTGTTACTCCTGGATTTGTTGAAATGGTAGAGTGAGAGCTGTTGTCAACTGGCTTATCTTTAGATTTGCTCGGGTAATAGAACCGTGCAACTTCTATGCTGAACTCTGAGGCTTTCTCGACTTATACTGTAGCATCTGCTATCAATTCTAACATTTTTCTCTACCTCGTTGTTTCTTCATCCACCTGACCTGAGATCACTGCTCTTCTTTCCGTGCAGTTCAAGAGGCTGCCCTGAGAAGCTCCAATGGCACCTAAAGGTACAGAAATAATATTGTGGGATTCTATTTGTGCCTTTTTTTTATTGAGAAGGTTGTTGCCGGCATGCTAATTGCTTTAGATTGGGGTCTTCAATTGTTCTTGTTTGTTTTGCACGTCATAATAATTGTGGTCTCACTTCTGAATTGAGTAAGGTCTTTGGTATTACGGAAATCAAATGCAATGATCTACACTGCTACTTGTTGGTCCATTTATGTTCGTTCTTTGACAAATAATGGGCAAATTGTGGTGCGTGCATTTCTTTTGCATATGGAAGGCAGCTCTGATATTATGCTCTCCGTATTGTTAACAATGTACACATTGAACTGTTTACAGCGTGCCGGAAACTTGACTTACTGTAGTGAGTCTTCTTATGAGAATGCACTAACCTACTTCAATCTGCCTTTTTAAGTATGGATTACTGGCTACTGCATAAGTTGCATGAGTTGATTAGTTTATCCAATCATGACTAGCTGCCCCTGCCAAGAAGGGTGATGTCAAGACCCAGGCCTTGAAGGTTGCCAAGGCTGTGAAGTCTGGGGCAATCAAGAAGTCGGCCAAGAAGGTCCGCACGTCTGTGACATTTCACCGCCCCAAGACCCTGAAGAAGGCTAGGGACCCAAAATACCCAAGAATCAGTACGCCTGGAAGGAACAAGCTTGATCAGTACCAGATACTCAAGTATCCCCTTACCACTGAATCTGCAATGAAGAAAATTGAAGATAACAACACTCTGGTCTTCATTGTCGACCTCAAGGCAGACAAGAAGAAGATCAAGGCTGCTGTCAAGAAGATGTACGACATTCAGGCAAAGAAAGTTAACACCCTGATCAGGTTAGCATTTTCCTTCCATGTTTCTTCATTGTACTGCTTGATTCGCTGTGTCGTGTAGCTAAGTTATCAAATTTGTATTTTGCAGGCCTGACGGGAAGAAGAAGGCTTACGTGAAGCTGACACCAGACTACGATGCTCTTGATGTGGCCAACAAGATTGGCATAATCTAATTTAGAGGGTACAGCAGTAGGCATGTGTGTCCTGGTTTTTATGTGATTGGAATTTTTTGCTGTTACGTAGTGAAGGGCCTCGGTTGCTCATTACCAATATGTTGCAGCACACTTTCATGAGTTTGATATCATCATCCAAGTGACCTATTTTGAGCTTTAGATCTGCTTATACTGTTAGTTTTATTTTATGAGCCTATTAATCTATCGTTGCAGATTCAAGACATAGGTTGTCGCTTGTATCTGTGGTAGCTTTCTGCGTTGTAGTTCATTGCGCTGTTTGGGTATTCAGTCGCTGCGGTATTAGACCCAGTTTGGCATGAGTTCGACTTGTGTGCTGGTGATATGATATTTACCGTTGTACGAGACACCATGCTACCCATGCATAATGTACGAGACACCATGCTACTCCATTTGTGGTCCAGCGCCAGACTAGCTCATCCTCTCTGCTTGCTACAATGTTTATGTCGGTGAGCAAATCCCAGAGCTGAAGCCTGAAGGTACTGCACTATCACTATTGTGACGATGTTGAGCAGAGTCGGGGATAAGCTGAGAGATTTATCTTCTGTAGCCACTACAACATCATCTGCGACACACTGTTGGTTGGAACCTCATTTTCAGAATCTTCGTGTGGCATGCATGATTTGTGTTTCTTCTCATCAGTAGCATGTACTCCGTGAACCAGCATTAGCGCCTAGAATCCACCAAATTCGTCTGCAAGAACGGCTGCCCTGCTTTCCCCAAGTGAATCCCTCCTAATTAAACCCAACCGAGGTCTCCCACGGGCCGCCAGGGGGCAGCGTACCGGTATCTTTTCTGATTTGAATGCTAGCTACGACGAAGAATGACCAACCCAGGCACCCAGACCCAGCTCGGAGTCTGGAGTGCTGCCTTTCCACGAGCATACTGCAGCGGAGAGCAGGAATAGCTTTTCACGAGCATACTGCCTTTCCACGAGCACACGTACACCGGCTGCGTGCGTGCATGCATCTATCAGATACTAGTTAGTACTAGCAGCAATGCAGCAATCCATACATCATGTTCATAGAAGATGCTGTAACTTCTACAGTTTGCAACTCTTTGTAAGCCTTTTGGACATAAGTGTCTCTTTGTAGAGCTAGTAAACTCTTTCAGACATTATTCCCGAGAATCTATCATGATCGGGCATGTCCACACCAAAAAGAGCTTCCATTTTAAAGGCCACCTCCATCATTTAGGCATTAAGCCAGAAATTATTGCATTCTTTTGTTGATCTACGAACCGAAATACTCCATACAATGACTTCACCGCATTTAGTACCCAAACCATCTTGCCCCACTATTTTCTGCTTGTCAAGCAGTTGTATACAAAGTTGTACTCGTGATTAGTACTCCACTCACTGTTCCTTCAATTATCTAATACCATTCACTGTCGAAAACTATCTTTCTTATCCCCGAGGCTTTGCAAAAAAATGCACACAGTCCCAAAGCTTGTTGAATTGGGTCGAATAATCTCACCACAAACTCTCTCCTCCATCTTTACATGGAGCCTGCCATGGCTGTAGAAGAATCTACATACCTTTTTAGCAGTTGAGACAATATGTGCCACATCTTCAAAGCCTGCACTGTCCTTTAGCATCAAGATAACTATGTGGGCAGCACATGACTGCTAAAATTTTTTGGGGAACTCATCAACAATTATTAGGCATGCTTTCTTGAAGTTGGCTCCATTATACGAGACAAGTTATATAACATTCTCGGGGCCTATTTCATCCACCATCACCTCCCTAATGTGCTTCCACAGATACTCTACATTTTGGATGTACCCTGTTGCATTGATCGACTTATGAAGAACATCCGCTCATGACAGTACATCATGAAATTAATTGTGCTAAGTTGGGTGGGTCCTGTCCATACATCGCACATGACGGTAACACCATATCTGTACCAATCTTTCTTGAACCTATCAACATACTTCGTTAGCTCCTCAATGTTATCATTCAAATATCGATCATTTATGTCGATCCTTTTAGGTAGAACCACCCCTCACCAAGTTTTTGCGAGAGCATCAACGCTCCTCAAAAATAGGGGCAATTTGCTTTCTTCCTAGGGATGTCATTCACATGGAACCATTTGGCCCACGCTTTGCTAAGCATTTCTCTATGTCCTTTTTTAATATTGTGTCCACCCGAAATTGCATTGGTGCCTTTGAACGGTCAA
Source organism: Bonia amplexicaulis (assembly GCA_036346245.1). Taxonomy (NCBI): domain Eukaryota; kingdom Viridiplantae; phylum Streptophyta; class Magnoliopsida; order Poales; family Poaceae; genus Bonia; species Bonia amplexicaulis. Next base: position 12,732,734 of record CM070745.1, on the reverse strand, counting down.
ATCACAATCAAAGTTTTCCCATTTCTTCACCACTTGCACTTGCTTTGCGAAACATTTTCTCAATCACACCACGTCCACCAGTACAACTACCAGTTTCACTACCAGATCTACTACCAATGCCAAGAGCTATACTAGAGCTGCCGCTTAGACCACCATGCCGACTCTGATAATACCTCAATGATTCTCGCATTGCGATCTGCATTTGCTTCTCCTCATCACTGGGCAAATCGTGTGATGCAAAGTAAACATTCTCCATTCCTTCCATCACATTTTGTTCGATTCTTAGTCGCCTCTCCTTAGTTTTTCCTCCTTTGCTTCCCTTTTTTCAACTCACATCGCATTGCTTCACGAACAGTTGTAGGCACATCAGGGCATGACCTAACATCTCCGGATACCCCTGCTAGATGCTGCTTCAGTCTAGTTGCACCACCACTTTTCCCCATCCACAGGCGGAGCCAGGAATTGGATATGGGAGAGGCAACATGGACAACAAGTAGAGTAGAACCAATGAACTATACCGGATTTACCGATCCAATAGTCACATATCAGAGTAATATATTTCACAAATTACAATGTAAAAAAAATTACATCTCTATTAACTTAAACTTAGCTCTACGACTACCAGCAAGATCATAAGCCTTAATAATATCATCATTACTAATCTTTGCGGTCAATTCCTTTTCAATATAAATTACTAAACAATCTCGTAGAAATCTATCTCCCATTGTACTTCGAAGTCGCGTCTTCGCAAGTTTTATAGCTGAAAACATTTATCGGTGGTTGCAGTTGAAACCGGAAGAGTTAAGACTAATCTTAACAACCTGTCCACCATAGGATAAGATGAATCTTTACCAGTCTTAACTAGTCCACTTATTAGATCAGCAAGTGATGGTAATGCACTTAGGTTTAGATGGTTGCATACATCAAGTTGAAAATGTGACAATTGACACTCCAATTGAGCTCTTTCTTGACTTGAGAAATCAGTAGGAATCCTTTGGGAGGATAATAGTTTTTTTGGATGGCTGCAGGATAATATTTTTTCACTTCACTTTGGGAGGATAATATTCTTAACTTGAGAAATCAGCAGGATCATTAGGTGAAATGTACTTTGTATTTTTAGAGGGGTCAAACCACTAATTAAATATATGTAATTAGCTATATAATAAATGTTTAGCAGAAGGTTGGGGGTGCCAAGCCTCTCCCAGGCCCCCTCCCTCCGCCACTGCCCATCCAACAACAATATTTGCACTTGAAACCACTTCCAATGGAAATTCCATGAGTCAACGCATGTCATTTTGCATTGGCACATGGAAATTCCATAGGATAAGATGAATCTTTGTCCAAACTTGTGTCACGTACTGATCCTGCAATTCCATGCATGAAAAGCATCAGTGATATGGATGAATGCTATGCAAATGCATGTCATTGAGCATTGGCACATGGGAAGTACAAAGATAATAAAATGCATTGTTATATATAAGGATTTCAGGTCTACATGATGGTTGGATTGATAGATGCAGCCAGTTTAGAACAAATAATTGAAAATCTGGAAGTCAAACTAAAAAGACAAACATGTGAACTAGCATTACCTATGGGCACCCATGATATCTTGCTTGTGCGAGTATCCAGCCATTCAACATAACATCTTTGAACTAAACATATAATATCTCAGTCGAACCAGGTAGCTCCATTAGAAAATTTTAAAAGCAGGCAAATATTCTCTCCTACACAAACACTTGCAATAATATATAGTGCCATGAACCCATATTTGCAAACTACTGTACTATACGGCATGTTCCTGCTTCTTGATCATACTTCCTACAAACCCAATTCTTTAGAGTTACACATAGGTACATACAGCATTTGTGTCTGGCCATAGAAAATCTTCCTATAAAACTTCTCTGTTTTTTATAACTTTATATTCACAATTTCACATAGAGTGATATCCTTGCACATAGAAAATAGTAAATCCATGTGAATCTGGACAATGAAACTTTCACACCTGTTGTTTGGTTGATTCTTAAGAACCTCTCATGTTTCAACGAATTTCGGCCCGAAATTGTAATCCCTGCTTCTGGAGAGTGATGCCTGAAGTACACTCGCACTCTCCCAGGTCCCAGCTGTCATGCATGAACTCAGATTGGAACACACCTCAAATACTATTCTGAATGCACCTCAAATATCTACAGCCTTTGCACAACATGGTGCGTGGAAAGCAAAATGCACAATATGTCAAACATGTATATGTGTAATGCTAGCTAGCATTGCATAGCATGCAGGCTTCACATCAGGCATGATGAAAGGCATATATGCAGCATATAGAACTAGAAGTTCTTAAGGCAGTTGCCAGTTCAGGCGGCTAAAACGAGTACTGGTCAAATTAAGCATCATCCTCGAAGTCAACGGAAAACGAGAAAGGTGCGTGAATTCAGGCGGCTCTCAAGCCAAATCCCGTCCTCAGTACGAAGTACGACAAACTACTCATATGGAATCATCATACGCAGCGAAATCAAGGTTCATCTTCTCCTGATAAAAAGAGTTCAAAACTCTGCGGCTAAGATTCAAAACTCTTGCTTCTGGTGCGGGAGGAAGGCCCAGCTTCGAAGACGGCTTTGCCCTTGTTGCGACCCTCGTCACCAGTGGGCAAGTCGTCGGCAGACTCCTGAATTCTGGGCACGGCTGGGGGTTGGCGCTCTGCGTGATTGAAACGAACCAGTATGACGGTCATGTTGTCCAACGCCCGTGGTCTTGAGAAGCAGTAATCAAGAAGGGCCTCACAAACGTACCCCAGATTCATCCCCTGTGTTGGTCACATCATATGTCAGGGCAACGGGCATAACAAATCTAACAGCAAATGAACAAGATGCAAAACATGCTGCGCTCTTCGAATGTAGACATGAAATGCCAATCAGTCAGATAACCAACCAACTAGGCCAAGCACAATACCATGTAGAGGATATTAAGTACTACATGTCACTACTACATTCAAGACAAGATATGCTGCACGTACTTTATACACTCAGTATGAAGCCATTTCTAGAAACACACTACGCACCCGATTTTTTTTCTTCATCTGGCAGTAAGATTTCTTTTGAACATATAGCTGTCAAGACAAGCAGATGGCCAGAAAAAAAATACTCACATATCTTATGTGCAGGTCTACAAAATCAACCAAATCCTGGCTTGACAAGACATCCCTACAAAAGACAAAAAAAACAGGGGTGTGTAAATTTAGAGCAAATAACTGGGAGAAAATTTTTTACGTCAATGAGTACTGGTCACTGGTCAGGCTGGGCACAGTTCTTATCACCACATCACCAGGTATGTTTTATTAACTGCCAATGATATGGAGGCCCAGAATGGTAATGTCCTGGTTCTTCGAGTAAGTTCTTAAAAGATAAATCAAACATATTTTATGATCATTTCCAACTAACGGACCAGGTGAAACAGATATCACGCCATCAAGTTAATAATTATCTGGACATTAGGAAGTACTAGCACACACAGTGATTGGCAGACATTCCACTGTTCTGTAATCTCAACCTCTCTGAGGTCATCACATTGAACTCAGGAAAGGACTTAAACCCACAAGTTTGAGAAACCACTACAGAAATGAAATATCATTGGCAGTTAATAAAATTTAACTGAACCAAAATCAACAAACCCCTTTCTGGGTAAAGACTACTCTATCTTGCAAGAAGCAAGAGTGCGAAAGATAAATGTCATTTGGAGTACATATATTCTGCATGGAATCATGAACATGGGAGCAAAGCATAATAGAGCAATTGCTTCTGTTATTTTTTAGCTGAGGATTTACCAGATTCCATCACATGCTATCGCAAGAAACTCAGTACCATCAGTTATGTTTTCCTACCAGAAAAAAGGGACATTTTCCATCAGACCATATACAGTGGGACAAACTTACACTTCGTCAACGCAACTTAGTTATACTTACAGAGCGAATATCAGGAGAACAAGTCAACGCTTGTAGTTCAGGAGGCAGACTTTTATTCTTCTTGAACTTCATATCACCTGAAATGTAAGGAAACAAACATCAATAACAATGTGATAGATTGTATAACCCCACAACAAACCAAAAAAATCAGATAAAACTATACCGATCGCTCTTGAGACTGCGATTCCATCATCAATACGATAGACACCTCTAGCAAAGCTTATGGAACATCCTGCGTTTTGTATTCTCTGGACTTCATTCCGAACGTGTGGTTTGTGATCGGCTGATAAAGCAATTGCCTTTGAATACAATCGAAATATATTTAGACACGATTATAATGCATCTATTATGACAAGATAGCATGCTGATTAGGTACCAGCCAGACAATTGACAAGAAAAGTAGTCACTGCACCTGACCATTCCTTGCGAGTACACAACGAGAATCACCAGCATTTCCAACAATGATCTGGTTGCCTCTAATGAGAGCCACACATGCGGTGCATCCTTCATCTACTGGCCCATGATAGGAAGGCCTCTGGAAACAAAAACCAAGCTGCAGTGAATAATAGATTTTCAGAATCTTAGATTTTCTACATACAAATAATTGAGATATTACCTTCACACAAAAACAATCGAGGAAAGAAGCCTTGCCAGGTTGTTCTATATAGTCCTTACCAGTACACTTAACTAATTCCCGCCGTGCCTCCTGTTCTCTCAGACACTCATCCATTCTGCAACAATTAAGTGGGAATAGAGATTACATCTCATATTTGCATGTGCAACAGGTGATGCAACTATAGACAAAAAATATAGAGTGCACCAATTAATTAGCTAGAAAATAACCTGAAAAACGTTCTCTCCACTGCATTAGGCAGATTACTACGAAACTCTGGATGGTTGAGAACCTCAACATGAAAGTGCTGCGCACAATATTGTGCTACACCAGGTCCTGAAACAGAAAAAATAAGTAACTCAGATGTCATCGTACATAACTGTCGTAGTAAGTGTTACCTGTTACAAAAAAAGACGATGGATCAACAAAACTCTTGAAGCTTATATATATACACGGACACGCTAACGAGCACCTGTGCGTTCCGTGTGCGCTAGTTTCGCTCCGAAAAGTTACTATCTGTTGTGAGAAAAGTTATTATCGAATGCATGGAAAGTTACTATTATTTGGTAGTAACTTCACTCGCTACCGATGGTAACTTCATTCATATTTGATAGTAACTTTCTGGTGTGCATTTTACACCTGCGCGCTGATTAGTATCATTGATTTGAGTTTTGTTGTTTATAAGATGATGAGATTGAATATCAAACCTCCATGGCCATCATAAACACCAAAGAATGATGTGGCAGTGGAAACATCAAAATCTACCAAAATTGCATGCTGGAGAATAAGAAGGCTAGAAATTAGGCTTTAGTATTTCACCACAATTACTTGCAAGTCAATCACGAATTTCGTAGAACTATCCACTCATAGATCCTATAAGAGACTGGAAGGTTACTCACAGCATCTTCCATGTCTGGACGGCGTCCTTGCATAGCTGACACGGCACACTCAACTCTGACATTCCTTCCCCTGTTAGTACGCTTTGCTGTCACAGGCCGTAATGCACTCATAGCGGAGTTTGATTTCCTGAAACATACAATATGAATAATCTCCTAAAAATCTGTATCAAGAAAATTAGAGGAAATGAACAAACTGGCATCGGGTTACAGATCACATAAATACCAGAAAGCAATGATGAAATACGAATAAAAAGGTTCAGTGGTAGCATCGTGCTATTGTGTGTAGAATTAGGATTACATTGCAGAAAGAAAAAAGATAGATATGCCACTGTTTGCAAGACTAAAAGCATAACTTGTCATTCACTTGGCCCCATGCTTTCCATGAATGACGAGCCAGAAAGATGGTTTTAAAATGATCCCATAAAAGCATTTCTATGCAGGGTGTGACCGAGGCTTGGAAACATGGCCCCTGAATGCATTCCAGGATGTTTAAATAATTTGGAAGTAGCAATTGATCTTCAGGATGCATTTATGCCATGTTTTGCACCTAAGATCTATCTCGAAGGTTAAACCTAAGGTGAATTAAGGCATAAACGTAACAAAATACATAGAAGCTTCACAAAACCCAAATCACAATAGCAAATTTCAAAGTGAGATAAGATGATCAACTCATGTGAATTTCAAGGTCTATTTTTATATGTTTGCAAATGACAGACCATTTGTCAGGGCATTATGTACGAGTGAAGTGAAAACGAACAAAAAAAATGTTGTAGACAAGAATGCGATCATCTGCAAGAACGAACTAGCCAATCTGAAAGAAGGAACCCACTTGAAGATATGGCAACCTCTTCAACATATCAAAACCCAGAAAGGAAATTTTAAACAGTAGTTCCGAGAAGAAGGATAAACATAGATTATCGAGCTTGCAGCGCACAACAGCTTTCAACAAGAAGAATAATGAAACAGTAAAAACCTCAGTGCACCACAAATTCAATATATAGGATGATTCAAGGATGTCCTACATATAAGTTTGCCAGGAACGAACTACTTAACAATGTGACACTGCACTACGTCCCAGGAAGTGGGATCAAACAAGAAAACGATAATAAACAGGAACAGACCATTCAATACTGCAAAAATCAACCACTCGGTCAGGAAGAAGGAACCCACGTCAAGAAATGGCAAACTCTACCACATATCAAAACCGAAAAAAGGAATAAAAAATTAGTTTGCAACCCACATTACACACTACGACAAGAACGGACAGATATCGTCGAGCAAGGCAAAATAAAGAAACGGAGGCTTTTTTCTTTCTTGAAACAAGAAGAAATGTAGACTTAACATATAAAAACAGAAATTAAAGCAAGAAATACAGGTAAGAATCGAAAGATAGACCGGCGGAGACCATCTAGTTATCGCTCACGCATTAGCGTCAAGAACAACAGCAGCAACGACGACAGGAGGAATAAGAAAAGGATGGTACAAATCCATACGTTCTAAAACCCTAAACCCATGCGAAGAAACGGCGATCTCTTAAACATTCCGAAAGAAAAAATAAAGTTCAAAAAGGAAAACAAGCAACGGAGACGAAACAGCTATCCTCTTTTTGCCGTACACATCAGTAGCACCAAGAACAACAAGAGGATGCATCAAGAAACTGATGGTGGGAAGAACAGGACCGCCGAGTTCCGAGAAGAGAGGCGAACAGCGATCACCATGGAGTAGCGGGTGCTCGTTAGCCTCCTCTTCCTCCGAGAAAACCACCAACAACAGCAGTAACAGCAACAAGAAAACGGAAAGGACGCAACAACACCAGAGAAGATTGAAGAGTGGTAAAAATCGCGAAAGCTTTGGAGAGCGAAGGGCGTCAAGAAGAGAGACGAACTCTCGAACAGTACTCACTAGAACGTACTCGACAAATATTCGACATCATTAGCAGCAAGAACGACAAGAGAGGAGGCCAGGCATCAAGAAACGGAAGGTGGGAAAGAACCAAGACCATCGAGTTCCGAGAAGAGAGGCGAACAGAGATCACCACGGAGTCGCCGGTGCTCGTTTAGCCTCCTCCTCCTCCTCCAAGAAAACCACCAGCACCAGCAAGATCGACAACAGCAACGTCAAGAACAGCAAAAGAACGCACGATAAGAACGGAGAGGGCTAAAATCTCGCAAAGCTTTGGAGACCCAAGGCCTCAGCATGTAGCGCTACCCGACAAGAACACCAGCAAGAACACCTAGAAGAACGAAGCTACATTAAACACGAGCGGACGCGCGAGATCGAGCAAGATGAGACCGAAGAAGATGGGGTAAAAAGGGAGAGAATCTTACGGGTTCTTGGGGGAAAGAGACGAACGAAACCAAGAGCGGCGAAGAGATGAAGAGCAGAGAGGAGAGGAGGGCGGAGGAGAGTGGGCGCACTCACCTTCGCGCTGGTCGTTCTTTGCAAGCAGAAGTGGCGTCCATGCAAGGGAGGGGGACTCATAGCAAAGCGCCACCAAGGCAGGCGCCAACTCCACGCCTTCTCCGACCGGCCCGAGCCGCGCGGGGGATCGGCTCGCTCTGCGTGGCTCGGCTCCTGCGCGAGGGGTGATTAGATTAACCCGCCCTAATTAGAAAGTTTGTTACTAGTAAACAAAAGCGGAATCCAAAGCAGGGCTGCTCCCTTGAGAAACTGTTAAACTCAGGTTAGGATTCTGACGACAGTACAATCAACGACTAATGACACATTCCAAACAAGCTCTGCAGACTTGGTGCGGGTTTTTTTTTACTTTTCATTTCTCTTTTTTTTCTGGAGAATATTCTAGAACCAGGACAAATATTGTGACAGCTAAATATCCCAAGTTATCGATTGCTTTTTTTTTCAACATACTTTGTGGTGCTAAGCAGATGTACATGATCATCGATTCATATCTAACTTATCGGAGCAATTCTAAATCTACGAAACAATAGCCCCAGATAGACAATGTATCAACCGGAAATTGGCATAACAAAAAAAGTTTAAAACAAAAACTGCTTATGGTATACCTGTTGTTGTGTACAAAGAGCAGCACAATAGCAGTAGCACGCTCGGTGTACCTGAAAAATTCACATCAAGCAGCTAGCATAATCAGGCAAGGAATTAAGAAGATGAAAAAAAATTTCTCTCAGACTCATTTTGATTTGTGATGTACAAGCATATGGCATGCCGCTCACCAATTTAGCACGTATGGTACACATGGGGCGCGGCGCGGCGGCGTTTGGGCAGCACACGGGCGCCAACGAACCCAGATCGCCCACGGGCGTCGAGCCAGAGCGCGGTGGGCGCGGCGAGTGATCACCACACGGGGCGCCACGTCGGCCCAGCACAGGCGGCACGACGGCGCACGGCCGGGAAATGGACATGGCGCGGAAGCATCACGGCATGGCCAAGGCCGGGCAGCGACGGAGCCGAGGCGTCCGGTGGGCCAACGCCCCCCAATGCGGCGGCGGCAGGACGGCCGCTCGTGCCATGGTGGTGCCCCGACGTGCAACGGGCGGGGCCGCGCCCACGTCCATCCAACGCTGGAGGCGCGGTGGTAGCAGGCCAACGGCCGCGGCGGAGCCCGCGCAGCGCACGCGGCCGCGCGCGCCAACATCCACGGAATGTTCAATCGCGCGGGGCGGGTGGCTAGCGGCTGCGGAACGACGCGGCCTAGATGGACGGCATCGGCGGTCGCGGACGCCGCCCGATCGTGGAAGGCGGGGGAGCGGAAGAGGAGTGGGTGTGGGCGGAGGCGGCGAGGAAGACGGTGCCTCAGTCGTGGGCCTCGCTTCGAGAAAACGGCTGGACAGCTTTGAGATCTCTGAACTTTACGAAGTTTAGGAGTGGCTGTGACTCCGCGAGATTTTCAGCCGTCAGATACCAAAAATAGTGCCGATCAGTTGCTACAGACAAGATGCTACAGCCTACAGTATTTTCTATAGTATCTGCCATCACCTTCGCTGTAGTATCCGAATCGATTTCAGCCTTTGTTTTTTATCCAATGGCTAAGAAGCAAAGTCACGAATCCAGTTCTCGCCAGGACAGGAGTGGAGTGTGGATGGGTCAGCCTCAGCGCCCATGGTGGCCCACATGTCAGCCGCGTGCCAGCCATCATATAAGGGTATCCGAGTGTATAAAAATAGAGTGTCATAAGTCACCTTAAGATCGACCTTATACATTACAAGGTTGGCCTTAAACAGGCCATAAGCAAAAAATACTTAAGACCGGTCCTCAAGCTAAAGATCTAGCCATAAGCATTAAAATACAATTTTCTTTTAATCCTGTTGTTCTCTCTCTCCCACCAGCCAACTATCAACAACCACATTCAACAGCAACATTAAAATACAATTTTTTTACTGCCAAGTAGGACCCTTGTTACAACCGAGCGGTGGCCTCAAACATTAAGCGGTGGCCTTAACAATTAGGTGAGGCCCACCTTAAGAACCATTGCGATATATACACGGGAACATGTGTGAGCGACGATTACAGGACATACGTGTAGCACCCTAAAAAAACTATATCTAATCGTTTTCTCTCTCCTATCTCTAATAACTTCAATTCTATCTCTCATGAAAATCTCCTTCTCACGTCTCTAACCTCTTTCTCTCACGTCTCTTATCTCGCTCCCCGAGCGGCAACGGCGGGGGCGGCACGGCTCACCCGAGCGGAGTGGCGGCGGCCGAGCAATACGGGCGACGGCTCGAGGCGAGCGGCGTAAGGCCGGCCGGTCCGGCAATCGAGCGGCGGCGGGCGCCAAGCACGACCAGCGGCGCCGCCGGTAAGAAGCGCAGCGGCGGCCGAGTGGCGGATGGCGGCGGCGAGGCGAGCGGTGTGGCGGCGGCGGCGGCGATGCGGCGGCGGCGGCGTGAGGCCGAGCGGCGTGGGCGGCCGGCGGTGCAAGTCCAGCGATGCAGCACGTACCGATCGGTGGTGGCGGCGGCGATGGCGGCGCCGGTGGGGCGGCGGCGCGGCGGGTCAGCAACGAAGGTGGTGGGCGGAGCGGTTGTGACTATGATTTTCACGGTCACGTGTCGGCCAGCCAGTTGTGTGACCGAACCACGCATTCGCACGACAATTTTGTTAGCTCGCGCAGTGGGACGTCGTTGTTTGGCCGAATGTCGTTCGCTCGATCAAACGGTGATTCGCACAGCCAAATCTCAGCTAACGCGATTCTTTTCGGCCGAACGATCTCTTCATGTTCTTCCACCATTTTATCATAACTCTCGTCCGATTCACTGCTCCATCCCGTAGGTTCGCGACGCACCGTTGAGGAGCGTTAAATGCGGTTGTTTCTGATTCCTTCGTGCGACCGTCTCACGAGCGTGCTCAAGGCAAGTACCTTGCGGTCGTGACCTTTCTGTTTCGCAAATCACATGTTTCCTGTTTACTTGTCACCATGTCATTGAGTATAATTATCATGTCACTCATGCTTGCTTGATTAATATCATGTCTCTAAAATCTCATCACTAAAGTTACCTGACCAATTTTATATCGCTAAAGTTACCTGGCTACTAGCGTATCCCTAAAGTTTATCTGGTCAATATCATATCACTAATATTATCTGGTTATTATCATATCGTTCATGTTTGCCTGTTTATAGACGTTTAATATTGTATGTATGGCATGTTGTTCTAGGTTATTTTATTTCATCTGCTACTATGTTAATTAGGATGTTCAGGTAAAATGTTCTAGAGTTCATGCTTTAATTAGTGTTTTAGAATCTATGCCTAAATTGTTAATAGGGGTAGCATATGAACATGTTTGAACTTAGATTTAAATTATTGACATTCTTTTGATATTAGGGTTGCTATGTTTTAGTTTCCTAATATTATGTTTCAATAATTGTTCGATGTTGTATTTGAGCCATGAAATGTATGTATTAAATCTGTTAATCTGGCTAATAATCACTTATCACATAATAAAACTTGATTGGTTGATAACCTTGCGTGAGCTATATTATAATATCTCTTTATGATAATTCTTATACCACTACCACCTTACTATTATTCTAAATCGCTCTTACGTCAGGAACTATGTCTCTCTATTTTCAACCCTAGCATCTCTTTTCACTTTTCATAACTTTATCGTAGCCTTATCCTCGCCATCTCCTAGTTTCCTTAAAATCATACTATATAATATGTCCATAATGTATCAGTTACCTTATCACCATATTATCATTCCCTATCATACTCGTATCGAGAATTGTGTGTCTTCATTTCCAACATTAGCAAATCCCCACATTTCCTAATTTTATCTTAACTTTCTCTTAGTTCCTTAAATTCACACCATATAACATGTTAATAATATAACGGTTACCCGACCTGGGATTATCCATATATAAGGGAGATTTCCACCCACCTAGTAACATACGGGGGTCATACACTTTCGTTACTCAGGATATTACACCCCGTCGGCGATTATACAGCCAAGGACGATGGCGTGCCTGACTATTCTCGTATAACCGGGTATGTGGAGGGTAATCGCCGGTGCCTTTGCCACAACTTGCTAAATAATAATTATTCCGGTTCACCAGATGACGGTAACCTGGCCTAGGGTCATCCACATATAGGAGAGATTTTCACCCACCTGGTAACGTACGGGGGGCCGTACACTTTCGTTATTCAGGATATTACACCCCATTGGTAGTTATACAGCCGAGGACGATGGCGTGCCTGACTATTCTCGTATAACCGGGTATGTAGGAAGTGATCGCTGGTGGCACCGTCATAACTTGCTAAATAACATTTATCTTTAATGCCACTGTTCCTGTGATCTCTATCTCCAATCTGTATCAGTATTTTTGATAACCTAGCTTTTGCACATAAACTGTATCAATTGCTTGCTTGCTTGCTTTGCTTGTCCTTTACATACCTTGCTTGCTTATTTGACCTTTTTCACGTCGTGTTGCGACCGTTGTTGGATACTTGCTAAGATTTTCAAATCTCACGATTGCTCTTTTCATTCTCCGATAAAATGCCAGTGGAGAGATAGCATCATGCATGGGTGGGAGCACTCGAGTTTTCAGCTCTGTGGCTTGCCACTATTTGTTGCTTTACTCATCCTTTATTTGGTTAGAAGTGGACATGTCCCATGTTTCAAACATTTATTTCAGCCTCTGTTGATTCTTTAGTAAATTACCGTTAAAGTTTATTTACTCGTGATTTCTATTATTGCTTTTATTATTCATTTTTCACTTTGACGATGACGTTCTATAGTACTATCTCACATCGGTATGTAGGGTGCTACAATGCGTCCGCTCCTCCCCGTGGCGCAGCGCTTCTTCGCTAGTAAGAAAACGCTCCTATCCTGTCCATCGCCTCTGCCACCGCTCACCACCAGCCTGTCGCCTCCCCCCGACCTCCTTTTATGTCCAGGGAGAGGGTGAACCCATAGCAGAGGAGCTGGATTTCTCTCCTCCAATGTCAAATCCGGCGACAGCGCCCCTTCAAGCCGTCGGATCTAGTGTGTGGCGGAGACGACGGTGGAGGAGAGTTGAGAGAATGAGCTCGCAGCCAATTGCACTGTTGGATACGAGCTCGCCAGACAGACTCTGGATGGGAAGGCCGAGCGGAGAAAGAGAGAGCAAGTTGATTGAGTTTGGGGAATAGGAAGGCCGAGCGGAGAAAGAGAGCACGAGTGGAGTGAGTGGAGCCGTCGCTGAGAAAGAGAGGTGTCTCTTCAGTTAGTTTTAAGTAGAACGGTGATGTGTTAGTATTTCTCAATCCACAAACCCAAAACCACGGGTACATACTTAGCCCTTTTTTCAGTTTATGACTTCACTCAAACAAACAAACAGAATAATTTCACTGTCGCTTGACATTCGATTTATTCACACAAAACCTCGTGGTAGTATCACAACCCATAAGATACAGTAGAAAAGAATGCACCTAGTCTTGGCATGATTCTGCCTCCTCCGTTTGCATGTACAACTACGCAGCTCAGTGAGTCCGGGAGAGTTCGCTCCAGATCGTGGCTCTTTTTGAGTCTGAAAAGAAGAAATGAACCCGTTACGGGCTACACCTAAAGCATCAGTAAGGAATGCAGCATTGCAATAGAGGCAAGAAACTCTAGTCAACCTTACATGCAATATTCACTTGCAGCTCAAACTCAAGTCAGGCTAGTCTTGTGCTGTACATTCTTGTGCATTGCCAAAATGAACTGAAGTTACAACAAGTGAGCCTTTGAGACGCTGAACGCAGTGACCAATCTATTCTGGTTGCAATGAATACAACCCCTTTCCTCGTTGTTGATTTCTCCAAAACAGAAAAAAAGGGAAAACTCATTATTGATAGCTCAATACAATTAGAGTTGTCCAAAATAGCCCTCCAACCGAAGGCATAAAAGGAGTGGCTGACGAGTTCACTAAACAAGAGCAACAACACAGCCACTGTGTTCACCTGAAACTTCAGGCATTTTAACCCAGAGAAGATTGGCACAACCTAAAGCTTCTTGCCCCTATAACTTCTTTCTGACATAAGTAATGCAGTCCGTTTAATTACACCTCGAAGATCAGCTTCCGGAACTTTTCCATGTGCTCAGCCTGCAACGAGATGGCGATGGACAGGCTGCCGTCCTTGTTCGCACTCGGGAGGATGAATGCCAGCCCCTCATATGCGATGCCACCAGGACCCATGAACACCGGCCGACCCCATCCGAAATCAGCGTCGTGGATCGGCAGGCGCACCCAGCTAGTGAGTCCGAGGTTAGGGCACCGGAAAGTGTGTGCTCCACGGACCAATGCTGATAAATCCGGATGCAGCTCCAGGTAGTCCAATGCTGAGCGGCAGTAGCCGTCGTCCATCCTATCTAGCGCTCCCTGGATGACCGCTGCTCCATCAGCCAGCCTGCTGGTCACCTCGCCTGCCTCAGCAAGTGGGGTGGCAGTGAAGATGACATTGCCGAAGTAACCATCTGGAAGTGGAGGCTGCAGACGTTGTCGCCCATCAGTGGCACAATACAGCTTGGTGGGCTGTTCAGGAGGCAGGCCACGTGCAAGGGAGACACATCGCCAGACATGCGCAGCTAGCACTGCATATGTGTTGAACCATGGCGCACCTTCACCCATGGGGAGCTGCGAGCGCAGGCGGCCAAGGTCTGAGCGAGTGAGCTTGAAGATGTCCACAGCAGTGGGAGGCGGCATTGACTTAGCAGTGAGAGCCTGGGGCGTGGAGGACAGCATGGCTGGGGCAGGCTGGTACTCAACATGTGGGTAAGATGGAGTCGGTGGATCACAGGCGCGGAGGAGAGTGCGGTCAATGAAGGGCATAACTGCAATTTGAGTTCCACGGCAGAGGTCTGACCATGAGTTAATGAAGTGCAAGCCAGACATGCCATCCGCGACATGGTGTTGCATGCCAACACCAAGGGAGACGCCTCCACACTTGAAGTAGGTCACCTGGAGTAAAAAATCAAAATAAAGGAGAATTAGCCTCTTGACATGTTATACCTTCCTTTCTTACGAACATGGACAGAATGCATATTTCCAGCTGTAGCTACCATTCTACCAATTAATATATGGCTGAAATAAGCCACCAAGACAAACACATGAAATAGAACATGAATGAACCAGAAAGTTGCTTCAATTATAGGCACAAATAACCTGGTAATGTGATATTAACCATGGAACAACAAAATCAATATACAATTTTGTTTTTTAAACCTCTATAATATATAATTGTATATTTGAACTGAAATCCAATTTCATACCATCCTTAAGCACATAGAACTGGAACTTTGACTGGATTTCCAATTCTTAAGATGTAAGGCATAAGCATTATTATTAAAACAGTTTTAAGTGCAGCCATAAACACATGAACTCTAATTTCTGAGTCCTAACCAAGGTTGTCACGGCGTCGCCTAGGCGTCCTGGCAGCCGGAGGAGGTCGCCATGGCTGCTCGCCTCGCCTGATCCCACTGTTGACGCCGGCTAGGGTTCGGAGCTGGACGCGGGAGGCGGCGGCGGGGAGAGGAGGCGGCAGGGAGAGGAGGCGGACGTGGGAGGCGGCGGCGGGAGAGGAGGCGGGCGCGGAGGCGGCGGCGGGAGGAGGCGGACGCGAGGCGGCGGGGAGAGGAGCCGGACCCGGAGGCGGCGGCGGGAGAGGAGGCGACGCGGGAGGCGGCGACGGGAGAGGCGGAGAGGTCGGGCGGCGGCGGGGAGACGGGAGACGCGGAGAGGTCGGGAGCGAGAGACGGGAGGCGTGGAGCTGCATTCTGTTTTTTTATGAGAGGAGGGGGTATGATACTGAAACCGTACGCATATGAGATACGGCGCTGCGCCTGGCGTCGCTGGACGTCGCTGGCGCCTCTCACTCGCCGTGGTCGCCGATTTCGCCGTGACAACCATGGTCCTAACCATACTTTTGTTATGTAAAGCATTGCAAATCCAACTCCCTTTAATCAGATTCTCTATTTTTGGTTCTACCATCAAAATGTTCCTTGAAACCAGCTGCAACGAAGTCCAAAGAAAGCTCTAGACAAACAGGTGACGACTAAAAAACTAGCCCCAGCCCCATAACTCATCTAGCATGTACAATTGTCAATGAACATGAGGAGCCATGCAGGCATGTAAACTTGTAAGTAATAAATGTCAAGGGAAAGTTGTTTGAATCTAACCATGAAACCCCAACATACTTCATAATGTCAAAAATGCGTACTGATGATTAAATATACTTTTTTTTCACGAGGGATGATTAAATATCTATTGCAGCACAATATGGTGATAATTGATTAGCATTGCATGCATGCACATTAGACCACATTCTGTTGTGGGCACACATGTGATTTCCAAGAGGTATAAGATTGATCCATTGGATTATTGTCCCACTTACTCTAAAACATAGACCAAATACATTTATAGGTTAGGCAACACTGAAAAAATGGTCGATTTTATATTACAACTGACAATTGGTGAATCAAAATGTACAGGTAGGCACGAGTTTGTCCAGTATAATAAGCTACCCAATGACATCATTAATAAGAAAATAATTGCATCTGGCAACTAACACAAGTCACATGACTAAATCCGGGACATGAATCAGAAGATGAGATAGCAAAGTATTCTAGTATGAAAACAGACAGGTGCACGAATTAGCTGAGTGCACAGCACGGTATATTTGAAAATTTGCAAGCCTCTGATTCACACTAACAAAGGGGTATGAACCGAACAAATGATAAGCATTCCGGCAAGCAATCTGAAAGAAGCATTTCCATCCTCTGAGTCATTATATTGCCAACTCACAGAGAAGCCTACGTTGCAAATGGCTTGTCTAACTCAAGATGTAATATTCCTCACCTAACATAGGGTCACCCTCATATCAAACTTTTTCCTTTTGAAACCATCATAAGATGTAATGAACCTTAGTTCATAATGGGATAAACATCTGTCGGAGAGAGGTCAGACGACGATGACTTAAGGTAGAACGATGCTAGATGAAAGAGGGCACCGATTAGAGGAGGAATAGATCTAGAGTAGCCGGTCTAGGAGAGATACCAGAGCTAGAAATCAGGGACTTGGAAGTACTTCTTTATTATTTATTGCTTGATGATAATAGATACATGATGTCCCTTTTATAAGGATATCTTGATTTGACCTCTAAGAAACAATCTCTATCCTTAAGGAAACCTATCTCTAATAGATGAAATATATCTATAAGATAGTAAACCCATATAATAAGAAAACTAACAATTTTTATTTTTATCCTAACTAATCTGACCCTGCCATAAGCGGCTGCTACAGCAGCTCGCGTCTACTACAGTACCCACGACCGCCACGAGCCTGCTACAGTACCCAGATACTGTTCATGTAAACAATAATTTGGCGCGTGACATAAGGAGTCCCTACAGGGATGTATTCTAATTGATGATTGACATTAGCATCAGGGTATAAAACGATGGTGTAATAGGGTGAAGGGAGTTGGTAGAAAAGAGCCTAATGCCAAACTTCAAACGATAATTGTCGTGCTAGCTTCAAGTGTGTGAGAGAGACACTACTGGCCAGTCTCTGTATAACCATAAGCTCACAATCAATATGCCTCCTATCTACAGTTTGTTCCCTTGTGCATGGGTATAAGGTCTGCTATATTACAGTTTTAACAGTAAATTCTGCATCTGTCTCCTCAACCTAGCTAATAGTACCAAACTTGTGAATAACTTGCTCAGATCCATAACTTGTGCATGACAGCATAAGGAGATACTCGTGATCACAAATTTATGAACCAAGGTCCAAACCTATTTCCAAAGAACAATAAAAGAATATAGCTTCAGTGGGATAAATGCAATCAAGTGAGAACCAACGGCCTTTTGTCTTGTAAAGTTGGAAGCTGGCAAACTAATAGCACCAACCATAACTATTGGGAGTTGGGACAAGTTCCTTTATTAGCTCAACAATAACTGGTATCCATATTTGGACTACCAAGCTTTATCCGGGAGTTTGGCAACTGTAAGAAAGCGACAATCTGTATATAACTAATTTTTGGCATAACATTTTTTTTAAAGGGACACCAAGCAGTTTTGATTGAAGTGCA
The DNA here is from genome assembly GCA_036346245.1 of Bonia amplexicaulis. Taxonomy (NCBI): domain Eukaryota; kingdom Viridiplantae; phylum Streptophyta; class Magnoliopsida; order Poales; family Poaceae; genus Bonia; species Bonia amplexicaulis. The sequence goes on along the minus strand of CM070745.1, from coordinate 12,714,746 downwards.
GTTCCTTTTACTCAAGATGGTATTTATGCTGTATAACATACTTATTCTTTTAGTACTATACATTTATATCACTATTACCCTAAATGCTATCTTACATTTGAGATGGAAAATTCTCTAATTCTTTTATTTTAAAATTTTCTTTTTCTTTAATAATCTGCTTTATGCTCTGTGTAAAACCAAAGAAAGTAAAAAATATGCCTGATTAGATCATCTCATTCATTGGAACCCTTTGTTGTATATTTAGCAACCAATTTCACAAAAGTACCTAATGCCTTGCCTAACTAATATGGATAAACATTCTGTTGATGCACAAGCAGCATAGTTGAAGTCAGCCTGCCACTTAAATCATGCATGCATCTATAATGAAGACTAGAGCCAATAAAGAGAGTTAAGATAACTTAACAAAATGGAAGAAAATGGAATGCACAAACCATTATAGGTTATTACAAAAAAAAAGGTCTTCACAAAAAGTTATCACATGGAACACATGCTCCAGTTAGGCTGTCATTTTCATAGCGACCAAAATGCAGTGCACATCCCAAGCAAGTTTATTCAGCATAAGGTTGCTGACATACCAGTCAATAAAGAAGTTGCAAGATCAGCACAAACTAGGGTTTTGGTAACCTGGTAAGTTTTGGTTCAATTTTAGGTTCTGTAAGGTACCATGAAAACAATTTCAGTTGACAGGAAAAACCGTTGGCCTGTGCATCAATTATTAGGATATTCAATTCTCATGATAAAGGTTTAGATCATAAGTGACACCCCATGTCCATGTTCCAATAGATCTGAAAAGAAAAGGAAAACCTTTTCCCATTATCATTTTGCACTGTGCACTACTTTTTTTTTAAGTCAAGTCCCATGTAAA